>CM057450.1:130072500-131272500 GCA_016271365.2 Neoceratodus forsteri | reverse complement strand
CCCAGCTAGAGAGAGTGGCTTCTTTAACTGGCAGGGGCACAGGATGTATGTCTTTAATGACTACTCTGCTGAACTGGTGGTAAGGAGGAAGTTACATAGAGGCACAGAATGCTCTGAGGGATCTGCATATTTTTTATAGACTGATTTATCCAGCCAAATGCAGATCAACCAGAATGGTGTTTCCAGTACAATTGAGATCCCTGAAAAGGCACTAGTATACACCTCAAGCAACTAGTTTGGCAAAACTCCACAGATGTTAACCCACTCACAGCCATGAGTAGCAGCCAACCAGTACAGATGGCACCCTTGAGATGGCCAACTTACACCATCAGGCCCTCAATACACTCCCCCTGACAATGGCTCCATGAAATGGAAGATGTTAAAGTCCAAGAGAGCAAGACAGAACTGGACAGGCAGATCCTCCTCAAAAGCAGGATAGAATGCCATGGGTGACCCTGCACCCAGAAGACTGAAAAAGGACAGGAATATGAAATCCTCATCCTCGTATTGGGCCACCCCAAAACAAGAGCCTAAAGTTCACCCACCATCACCAGCCAAATGATGGGCAGGAATGCTTGGCTGAGCAGAAAGGGAGGCACAAAGGGACTGGTGGTGCTGATATAGGTCACCCCCAGAGTGGTTCTGACAGGCAGCTGATATACCTACATAAATGCCATGACATTAATGTATGGACATTTGTGATTGTAACTGAACTGAGGTAAAGTGTTCTGTTTTATTCCCATTTTACTTGTAAATATAAAGCATACTCATACCCACCCACTCTGCATCTTCAGCCAGCTCCAATTACCACTCCACCTACTTAGCAGCAGCCGCCTGTGGTTCAGGCTCCTTCCCATCTCCAAAAGAGCTACCAACTCTGCATTGCTTGACTCACACTGTGCTCCGACAGCCAGGCTAGCCCTCCAGACATACACCTTGTAAGCCTCTGTAGCATATTGAGTATTGGGGCACTAGGGAAAGGGTGAACAAAGATAACAGCGGTTGCTTGAGTAATTTACAAACCCAAGACCTCATTACAAAATCCCCCCCTGCCCTCTGTTTCCCATGTAGCCAAGTCCCCCACATGCTAGGTCCCCTAGACCAGTCTTGGCTAACATTCACACTTGAGCAGCCGAGTGAGATCAGCTTGCACATTCATGAGGGATAGTATAAATAATTGTGAACCCCCTTCCCTGCTCTACTCCTCAGAGTGGGCTACCCTCTGCAGAGTTAATGTAGAAGGCCATGCAGAATGTCTTGGATGGAACTACCCCCACCCTGACTAGACCACTTCCCCAGCCCCCATTACCCTGTCCAGTAGGCACAGCCTCACCCCACTGCCCCACAGAGAAGGACAGCAAACTGCAGTGAGCAGAGTATTTCACACAGTCACACAAGCAACTCCCTGCCTGCTTGAAGGTATGCAAGTGCTTACATGTCTGGTAGTGAAGCTGTTGCTCAAGCTGGGCTCTTAAAACCCCACTTACCAGAATGTTACTCATGCTACCCAGGTATCAGCATCTGTGATCTGTGGCTATCTAATCATTACACTTACTATCTTGTACTCGCTGGGCAGTTTTGATGGTGTAATTGGGGGATGTCTCACTTGCTCACTTCATGTTCTACCAGAGCCACTGGATTTTTTGACATGGGGACAGGGCACTAGACCTCAAATGAATTAAATGGTCCTATTTGCTAGAGACAAGGATGCCTATGCACTCCCAGGCTACTAGGGCCATGGCTTTAGTCTGCTGTCTTCCTGCCCCCCTCTGGATGGCTACACAGAAGCCAACCAAAATCACACAAGTGGTTCGAGGCTATCCCAGATGGATCGGGCATATATTGTGCCAAATCTCCCCCTCCCTCAACAATGGACCATGTTTGGGTTTGGATTGTGGAACTTTGGAACCAAGGGGTATATGCCTTACACCCGCTACTTTCCCCAGTCCTAAAAGGTCTTGTTGTTTTGCACTGGTTGTTCTCTATACTGCAGTGCTGTTTACATAGAAACATAGAATTTGATGGCAGATAAGGACCTCTTGGCCCACCTAGTCTGCCCATTTCCCTACCTAATGCATAGGCTGCAGATCCTAGTTAACCGACAGCCTCCTTCCTCCTACCCCCCACTAGAATTGCCTTATGTCTGTCCCATGCATTCTTGAATTCCCCCACTGGTTTTGAGTCCACTACCTCCTCAAGAAGGCTGTTCCATGTATCCACAACTCTCAGTGAAAAAATACTTCCTCACATTACCTGTGAGCCGTCCCCCTCCCATCTTCAAATTGTGCCCCCTTGTTCTTGCACATCTCTTTTTCTGAAAGATGCTACCCTTTTGGACTCTGTTGATTCCCTTGATGTACTTGAAAGTTTCTATCATGTCCCCCCTCTCCCTCCTCTCCTCAAGTGTATACATGTTAAGCTTCTTTAATCTCTCTTCGTATGTCTTCTGGTGCGGACCCTGCACCATTTTAGTTGCACTCCTTTGGACAGCCTCCATCCTGTCTATGTAGTTGATGAGGTGGGGTCTCCAGAATTGGACGCAGAACTCCAGATGGGGGTCTCACTAACTGTCTGTACAGAGGGATAACAACTTCCTGTTTTCTACTGGTGATGCCTATCTCTATGCATCCCAGTACCCAACATATCTCCTTACTGCCTTCTCACATTGCTTGCCTGCCTTAAGGTCATCTGATATGACTACCCCAGGTCCCTTTCCATTTCTGTTGTTGTTATTATCTCACCCCTCATTGTGTACTCTTCCTCTGGATTTTTGTTTCCCAGGTGCGTTACTTTGCACTTCTTTGCATTGAATCTAAGCTGCCATATATTTGACCATTCCTCCAACCTTGCGAAGTCCCTTTGCATCCTCTCCACCCCACCTTGTGTATCAACCCTGTTACAGATATTTGCGTCATCTGCAAAGAGACATACTTTTCCTTCCAGTCCCTCTTCAATGTCACTTATAAAGACATTAAAGAGGACCGGTCCCAGTACTGAACCCTGTGGTACCCCACTAGTAACCTCCCCTTTCTTGAGAGTAAACTCCGTTTACTATTACCTTCTGTATCCTGTTGTCCAGCAATTTTTTAACCCAGTCTACCACCTTGGGACCCACTCCAAGACTGGCTACCTTGTATATTAATCTTTTGTGCGGGACTGTGAAAATGCCTTGCTAAAGTTTAGGTAGGCCATGTCCACTGCCCTCCCTGGTCCACCACATTGGTCACCCTGTCAAAGAGATCTGTTAGATTCATCTGGCATGACCTTCCCGCTGTGAATCCATGCTGCCTTGGGTCCTGTGCCCCACTGGCCTCTAGGTACTCAACAATTCTTTCCTTTAGAAGCGAGTCCATCATTTTCCCTACCACTGAGGTCAAACTAACAGGTCTGTAGTTTCCTGCCTCTGTTTTGCTCCCACTTTTGTGAAAGGGAATCACATCTGCCCTCCTCCAGTCCTCGGGTACCACCCCATCCTCCCATGATTTGTTAAACAGGGTAGTCAGTGGTGTCACTAGTTCTACTCTAAGTTCTTTTAGAATTCTTGGGTGAATCCCATCAGGCCCCATTACTTTGTCCACATTCAGTTTTTAAAAGAGTTCTTTCAGGACTCTTTCTTCTGTGAATGGACCTTCCTATCCAGAGTGCTTCTATTCTTTGATTTTGGTACCTCCCCCTCCTCTTCTTTTGTGAATACTGAGCAGAAGTATTCATTTAGTCATTCAATATCCCTGCTTTTTCACTGTCATCCTCTGCCCACCTCCCTTCCCTTTAGTAAACCTCACTATCCCTTCCTTCATCTTTCTTCACTCCCTCATGTACCTATAAAAGGTTTTATCCCCCTTCTTAACTGAGTTGGCTATCTTTTCCTCAGTTTGGGCTTTTGCTAGTCTGACTGCCTTCCCCACTTCCTTTTGCTTTAACTGGTACAGTTCTCTGTCCTGCTCCTTCTGTGTTCCTTATACTTCCTGAATGTTACCTTTTTCTCCTTAACCTTCCCCACCACCTCTTTTGAGAACCATAGTGTTTTTTTTCCGTCGTTTTGCTTTGTTGATTTGCTGCACACAAAGGCTTGTTGCCTCTGTGATGGCTGTTTTGATTTCTATATATTGTTCTCTGATATACTTATTGTTTACTTAAACCATTCATTTGTCATTTGTCAGACAGCAAAACCGTTCACAGCCACACAGGGATCAACATGAGGCCTTTATGGTACCTATTATATACCATGTACCATAACTGCCATCACAACACACACACAGTGCCCATAGGCATGCAGACTACCTTAAACCCTACTGCAGTGCATCTAACACAGTACATCCTAATGTCACAGAGAAACTGAGGCTCCACATTCAAGAGGTACTTCCCCAGCAGTGCCACTGCCTGGAAGAAAGTAAACCTTTCTTACCAATGCAATATTGTGGTTTGCATGGGCACTTGGCTGCACTGAATGTAAGCTAGACCTCAGAACTCATTACATCATGTACAGTGAAAGGTAACATTCTAGTACCATTCAAAAACAGGGGAGTGATTCTCCACTCTTGGTACCCCCTAGAGAGAGAGAGAGAGAGTATGCCTAACAACTGCTTAAGTGGGTATCCTGGAATGTGAAAGGTAATCATTAATCAGCAAAGAGAAGAAAAATGCTGGACCTGCTAAGGAGGAAGGGAGTGGATCTGGCTTTCCTACATAAGACTCATCTCACATGTGATGAGGTCAATAAACTGAAAACAGGATGGATCTCCCAGTTCTATAACAGCTCTTATGATACCATGAGCAGGGATGTTACTATCCTAATTCGCAAGAATAACCCCTTTCAATTGGGTGAGATCACAACAGACCTGCAGGACAGATGTGTTATTGGAAAAGGCACCATTGCAGGTTCTACGGTCCCACTCTATAACTCCAATGCTGCTCTGACAGGATGGGACTGTCCTAAAGAGGCACCCACAGTGGTGACCAAAGAGAATGTGAGGGTCCTCCTAGGTGGAGACCCCAGGGGGGAGGTGTAGGACTCCAGAGAAGGAGGGAGCAACTCCTGATGGGGGACTTTATCATTGAAGGGGTACACATGGAGCAGGAGGGGTAGGAGTGAGGGAGGGAGGTAAAGTGCCTACCTGGCACAATGGCTTGGAGGGATAGAAAGAGCATCCAAAGGATCGCTGGGGCAGCAGGATGGGAGGGTGAGCTAGACATCATTGTTCACCTGAGGATGAATGACTGGGCTAATTAGGAGGTTAGGGTAGTGCAAGAGCAGTTCGTGGAATTGGGAAGGGGTCTTAGAGGCATGGGGTCATAATGTCACATGGCAGAATGCCGTGCGGCAGAATCACGTTGCACGATTCTGGGTTATTTTCTTTTCTGTGCTGGGCTCTGCCCCCCATGCCCCCTATTATGGGGGCTATGCCCCTGGACTCCCGCACCTAGGATTCTGCTCTGAGGGGTCCAACACAGAGCGCACAGGTCCGAAAGAGCAATGCTGTCCCCCGCTATTGCCGTGATGACACAAGGACCCGGTATGGGTCTTAGACTGGTGACACACTCTGTAACTTTTTCAGAGGTGTTACTTGTCTACAACAAGGGAGAGGGCAGGGTACTCCAGACCAAGAAATTCAACACATGGCTGAAGGACTGGTGTGAAGCAGAGGGATTTGGCTTAGTTGGGGACTAGGAATCTACCTGGAGGGATGCAGCCTATAAAGAAGTGATGGCCTGCATCTATCCATGGAGGGACCAAGATCCTCAGGGAAAGGTTCAAATGTTTCATTAGCAAACATTTAAATTAGCCAACGGGGGAGGCGAAAGTAAGCAGGGAGAACCAAACAGCCCCCCACAGTATAAAACAATCAGTAGACAGGACCCAAATGTTGGGAATCAACAAGGATTCCAAAACCAGAATAGATAAAAGGACAGAGAAAAGATGGAATGGGAATAAGGGTGGGGGGTATGGAGAAAAAGCAGGGAGACAGGAGGAGAGCTATAAGGAGGGGGAGGTAGTAAAAGTTGGAAGGCCATGTGCTTGAATTCCTGCAGCCGAAGAAATAAATTCCTGGATGTAGTGGCCTTGATGACTGAAGCAGACCTGGACATTGCCACTGTCACCGAGACATGGTACATGGGGAACCATGACTGGGATGTGGTTATACCAGGTTATGCACTATTTAGGAATGATAGGGTGCATAAAAATGGAGGAGGATTGGCTATCTATGTCAGGGAGGGAATTAAGGAAACTGAGGTACAAGGAAAGAAGAAAGAGATGGAGGCATGGTGGATCACTCTGGAGATGGGAAAGGGTACATCCGCTGGCACTGAAGTGATCTACAGACCTCCTGCACAAGTGGAAGAGCTGGACAGGGTACTTGTAGAAGTCATACACAGAATGGCAGAAAAAGGGAAAGTGTTGCTGGTAGGGGACTTCAATTTGCTAGATATTGGAGCCACAGCAAGGAGCAGAGGCATCCTGGGCACCCTACAGGGGACATGATTCGGACAGCTAGTGGCAGAGTCCACACAAACGGAGTGATTCTGGACCTGGCACTAACCAATGGGGACACAATTACAGATGTAAAGGTTGGTAGCCACCTGGGGTCAAGTGACCACCATATGGTGTGGGTCAGGACAAGAACAGTAGAGAAGTCACACCACACGAAAGCAAGGACACTAAATTTCAGGTGGGACAACTTTGTAATGATGGTGGAATGTCTTATAAAAACGCTGGCAGGTAGTTCACTTGGGGGGTCATAGTGAAAGCTTGAGGTCGGACTGCACAGCTGTGTGCTGATGTTGCTGAAGAGGAGCAGACTAGCAGGGGCACTGACACGCTTACCTGTCACCAACAACAGGTATGCCACCGTTGTCTGAATTTTAGCTCTCTTTGCATCAGTGAATTATCTGTAGGACAGGAAGGGACTGTGGTAATGACCTTTAGTGAGTTCTCTTTCCAGATGATCTTGTGCTGATGTATTTACATTACCTGCCTTTGGAGATTCGTACCCCCTTCCCTGATGCCTGGAGTCTATCGGTAGAAGACCCCACACCAGAGGCGGGGAAATATGAAATATCCCATCCAGAGGGTTGGACACCCTAAATACGGGCTTGTGCTTTACTATTTTACTGCTGAAACAGCAGAAAATAAGTCGAAAGGCAGGAGCCTATCCCACTGTACTAACACTCTCTGAGTCCATTCCTCTGATACTACCTGCACATTTCAAATGGACTAATCTTGACTTGATTGTTCTGCGTCGTTAAGTGTATTATTGCATATTTTAATAAGCAACCTTTTATATCTTTAAGTGCTCTTAGTACTCTCAATACTGTTTTAATATCAACTTCAGCTTTATTATTAGCTGTTCTATTTAATAGATTTTTTTATGTTGATTGCGCATATGCGCAAGAAACATGTTGCGACAGCTTGCTGTAGAAGCAGGCTGTGGAGGTGTGGCACTGTTGTGGCCAGTGCCCCCACTGCCTTTTGAGGCTTGACCCCCTGTCCCCAATGGCATGGCACGCTGCTGCTGACACTAGTTCAGCCAGCGTGCCATGACCTTGAGAACTTTTAGCCGCTGCAATCAGGGACTGCCTCGTAATTGCAGCGTCATCCACTGCAATGAGAGAGCAACCCCTCATTGCAGGGCTCCCTTGCATTCCTGACCTTTTTGCTGAGGGGGGTCCCAGTCCCCCTCAGCATCATGTCCCCCGTTCTTTGCTGACGGGGGTGCCCAATCCCCATTGACATGCCCCTCCCAAGTTCTTGTGTGCCGAGGGCATGCCCAATCCCACTCGGCTTATGAGACCCTCCCTCCTTACCAGTATGTACCAACAGGGGTGCCCAATTCTCATTGGCTCCAGTCCCCCCGCCCCAAAACACACATGTGGCATGCTGGGAGCCCACCCCAGTGTGCCAAAAATACCTGCAAAAAGAAAAAAATGTCCCACGATGTCTCTTTTTTTTTATATATAACCTTGAAAAGAAGAAAACGGTCCCTCGCCGTCTCCGCCTCCTCCCTTCCACACCCTCCCACTGCATAACCCACCTCCCCACACCCTCTTCACCCCATACTTACCTCCAGAGTCCAGTGCGACGATCTTCGGTGGACCGGGAACATGTCTGCACTCTTCAAAGCTGAGCGCGAACTGAAGAGATGCCGGTAAGCTGTATAATGTAATAAATAGGGTTTTTTTCAACTTTGGTCCATATCTCGGGCATTATTTGGAATTTTAGCACCAAATTTTCAACATGGAGTATTTGGGAACCCTCCTCATGAATTCTGCCACTGTTGTGGCGTTATTCAGCTCCGAAATTGATTTCACGTTCACTGCGCAGAATCACCTTTCAGGACCAATTAACAAAATGACAGTGCCAGTGTTCATGAGGTGGGCTCTCAAAAAGCTTATGTTGTAAATTTGGTGGAAAAAATCCAAAAAATGACTGTTTTACGAGCGTGCGTTGCTCAATTGCTATGAACGTTCGTAACGTCGTGAATTTGCAATATTTTCAGGCCAGATCTTCAACACTGGCATTTTTTCACACCTCCTTGTGAACAATATGGTTGTCATTTTTCACATCCTGACCGAAATGTATTTTCGCACTTCCGGCGCAGAATAGCGCAGTCGCTGTGTGAAATCAGTGTTTGGGACAGATTAAGAAAATGACAGTGACACTGTTCATAAGCAGAGGTCCTAAAATGTCTATGTGGAAAAGTTGGTGACGATACTCCATAAACTGACTGTGTTACGAGTGTGTGTTGCGCTGATTGCACACACGCTTGTAACATCGCTAATTTCTAATATTTTCACTCCAGATTTTCAAAATTGATATTTTCCTACACATACTTATGAACAGTACAGCTATCATTTTTCCCATCTTGGCTGAAATGTGTTTTGCACTTCCGGCTCAGAATAGCGTGGTCGCTGTGGGAAATCTGTGTTCGGGACAGATTAAGAACATGACAGTAATACTGTTTATGAACAGAGGTCCTAAAATGCTTATGTTGAAAATTTGGTGATGATAACCCATCAATGATTGTGTTACAAGTGTGCGTTGTGCAGTTTCCACACACCCTTGTAACTTCGCAGATCCGTAATATTGTCATGCCAGATTTTCAACGCTGTCATTTTTTCATACCTCCTTATGAACAGTACAGCTGTCATTTTTCACATCCTGACTGAAATGTGTTTTCACACTTCCAGTGCAGAATATTGCGGTCACTGTGGGAAATCAGTGTTTGGGACAGATTAAGAAAATGACAGTGACACTGTTCATAAGCAGAGGTCCTCAAATCCCTATGTTGAAAATTTGGTGACAAAAGTCCATAAAATAACTGTTACAAGCGTGCATTGAACTGTTTCTACGCACCCTTGTAACTTCACAAATTTGTAATATTTTCATGCCACACTTTCAACACTGGCATTTTTTCACACCTCCTTGTGAACAATACAGCTGAAATTTTTCACATCCTGGCCAAATATGTTTTTGCGCTCCTGCCGCAGAATATAGAAACATAGAAACGTAGAAGTTGACGGCAGATAAGGACCGCAAGGCCCATCCAGTCTTACCATTTCTTTTTCTACCTTATAAATGTGCCATCGGCCTTTGCTCTGTCAGTGGCCTATCTACTCATACTTGTCTGTATTGCTCCCTTATGCCTATCCCATGCCTGTTTGAAACCCTGCACTGTATTCATAGCTGCCACTTCCTGAGGTAGGCCATTCCATGCATCCACCACCCTTTCTGTGAAAAATAATTTCCTCACATTCCACCTTAATCGACCTCCCTCTAATTTCATGCTGCATCCTCTTGTCCTGCTATTTTTCTTATATTTAAACATGTTAGACTATTTCACCTTGTTAATTCCCTTAAGGTGTTTGAATGCCTTGATCATATCACCTCTCTCCCTCCTTTGCTCAAGGGTATACATATTGAGCTCCGTTAATCTGTCCTCATATGTCTTCTGATGCAGTCCCTGCACCATTTTGGTTGCCCTTCTCTGGACTGCCTCAATTTGGTTAATGTCCTTGTGAAGGTGTGGCCTCCAGCAGGGTCGCTGTGGGAAATTAGTGTTTGGGACAGATTAAGATCGAGTGAGTGGGAGGGGGGAGTGACCGAGCTCAACTGAGCTCTGTCGGGACTGCTGCAGATTTCTTTGTGGGCAGAAAAAGGCCCCAATGTGAGCCCAGTACAAAAGGGCAGCCTGCAGCACTGGGAGAAACAGAACGAGAGAGCGAGTGAGGGAGGGGGAGTGAGCGAACTCAACAGAGCTCTTTCGGACTGCTGCAGATTTCTT
Organism: Neoceratodus forsteri; assembly: GCA_016271365.2. Classification (NCBI taxonomy): domain Eukaryota; kingdom Metazoa; phylum Chordata; order Ceratodontiformes; family Ceratodontidae; genus Neoceratodus; species Neoceratodus forsteri. The sequence goes on along the minus strand of CM057450.1, from coordinate 131,262,220 downwards.
TGTGGGCAGAAAAAGGCATCAATGCAGGCAGGGGCCCAATATAAAAGGGCAGCCTGCAGCACCGGGAGAAACAGATTGAGTGACTGAGAGAGGGGGAGCAAGCCAGCTCAACAGAGCTCTGTTGGGACTGCTGCTGATTTCTTTGTAGGCAGAAAAAGGCGCCAGTGGAGGCAGAAGCCCAGTACAAAAGGGCAGCCAGCAGCACCAGGAGAAACAGAACAAGCAAATGAGAGAGGAGGGGAGGAGTGAGTGAACTCAATGGATCTGTGTCAGGACTGCTGCAGATTTCTTTGTGAGCAGAAAAAGGCACCAACACAAGCAGGAGCCCAGTACAAAAGGGAAGCCTGCAGCGTCGGGAGAAATAGAATGAGTGAGTGAGACAGGGGGAGTGAGCGAGCTCAATGGAGCTGTGATGGAACTTTAGAGTTACCCAGCCTCCCACCCAGGGTCCTCCATGGTTCTATATTACAGCAGGATCTCTGGAGTGGAGAAAAAGCAATGCCTGGATACGCCCACACCTCCTTATGAACAGTACAACTGCCATTTTTCACATCTTGGCCTAAATGCGTTTTCGCACTTCCAGCGTAGAATAGTGCAGTCGCTGTGGGAAATCATTATTTGGGACACATTAAGAAAACCACAGTGACACTGTCCATAAGCAGAGGTTCCTAAAATGCCTATGCTGAAAATGTTATGATGAAAGTCCATAAAATGACTGTGTTATGAGCGTGTGTTGTGCAGTTTCCACACACCCTTGTAACTTCACAAATCAGTATTATTTTCATGCCAGATTTTCAACACGGGCATTTTTTTACACCTCCTTATGAACAGTATAGCTGTCATTTTTCACATCCTGGCCAAAATGTATTTTCGCACTTCCGGCGCAGAATAGCACGGTTGCTGTGGGAAATCAGTGTTCGGGACAGATTAAGAAAATGATAGTGACACTGTTCATGACCAGAGGTCCTAAAATCCCTATGTTGAAAATTTGGTGATGAAAGTCCATAAAATGACTGTGTTACAAGCGTGCATTGCGCAGTTTCCACACACCCTTGTAACTTCGCAGATCTGTAATACTGTCATGGCAGATTTTCAACACTGGCATTTTTCACACCTCCTCATGAACAGTACAGCTGTCATTTTTCACATCCTGACCAAAATGTGTTTTCACACTTCCGGTGCAGAATGGTGCGGTCGCTGTGGGAAATCAGTGTTCGGGACAGATTGAGAAAATGCCAGTGACATTGTTCATAAGCAGAGGCCCTCAAATCCCTATGTTGAAAATTTAGTGACAAAAGTCCATAAAATGACTGTGTTACAAATGTGCATTGAACTGTTTTGACGCACCCTTGTAGCTTCGCAAATTTATATTTTCATGCTGCATTTTCAACACTGGCATTTTTTCACACTTCCTTATGAACAGTACAGCTGTCATTTTTTCACATCCTGGCCAAAATATGTTTTTGTACTCCTGCCACAGAAGAGCACAGTCGCTGTGGGAAATCAGTGTTTGGGACAGATTAAGATCGAGCAAATGAGAGGGGGGAGTGACTGAGCTCAACTGAGCTCTGTCGGGACTGCTGCAGATTTCTTTGTGGGCAGAAAAAAGCCCCAACGTAAGCCCAGTACAAAAGGGCAGCCTGCAGCACTGGGAGAAACAGAACGAGAGAGCGAGTGAAGGAGGGGGAGTGAGCAAACTCAACAGAGCTTTTTCGGGACTGCTGAGGATTTCTTTGTGGGCAGAAAAAGGCGTCAATGCAGGCAGGGGCCCAGTACAAAAGGGCAGCCTGCAGCACCGGGAGAAACAGATTGAGCGACTGAGAGGGGGGAGAGAGCAAGCTCAACGGAGCTTTGTTGGGACTGCTGCTGATTTCTTTGTAGGCAGAAAAAGGCGCCAATGGAGGCAGGAGCCCAGTACAAAAGGGCAGCCTGCAGCACCAGGAGAAAGAGAACAAGTGAGTGAGAGAGGAGGAGTGAGTGAACTCAATGGAGCTGTGTCGGGACTGCTGCGGATTTCTTTGTGGGCAGAAAAAGGCAGCAATGCAAGAAGGAGCCCTGTACAATAGGGCAGCCTGCAGCGTCGGGAGAAACAGTACGAGTGAGTGAGAGAGGGGGAGCGAACGAGCTCAATGGAGCTCTGCCAGGGCTTTACACTTGCCCATCCTCCCACCCAGTGTCCTCTGTGGTCCTATATTACGGCAGGGTCTCTGGGGTGGACACAAAGCAATGATTGGATGCTTTAGGATTGCTGTAATAATACAGATTTACTTTTTCTGTTTCTTTCTCTAACTGAGCTAAGTACTGAGCTATACTGTTATGATTGCTGTAATAATACATATTTATTTATTTGTTCTGTTTATTTCTCTAACTGAGCTACATACTGAGCTATACTGTTATGATTCTTGTAATATATATGTATTTGTTCTGTTTATTTCTTCAACTGAACTGAGTAATACTTGGAGTGCAATAGGATTTCTAACTGGGCTAAGTAAAACTATATGAGAACAAAAAGTATGGTAGCTGAGGGGCAAAAAATGGACAAGGATGCCTTAGGATTGCTACAGCAATACGGTGTCTAACGGATAACATTTGAGCTTGAATTACCCCCATCAGCAAAGGGGTCAGTAGGGGGACTAGTGTGTGGGGGGGCAGGAATTTGAGTAAATAGGGACTTAACAGTTGTAGTACGGTACAGAACCTGGGAGTAAGACCCCCTAGCATAAGATGGGAGCCACAATGGGGCAGGTGCCCCATGTCACTAGGGCAGGCGTCTTTGGAAGGGTGGAGGGGTGTACAGGGTGTGGGTCTGCCATGATCCTGGACTGGGCTTGGAGGATGGGGGTGGTGTACAGTCTGTAGATGACTGGCTAGTTTGAGGGAGGAACTGTGGAGGTTAGGGAGGAGTGTAAAAGGCAGGGTAGATGAGTATGATAGGCATCCCGGGAGGGGGGGAATTGGGGATGGCAAAGGGGGACAGAGGAAGAATAAATAGGGACTGAAACCGACCCCAGTATCAGAGGCACTAGCATGAAAGAGAGGAGAAGTGAGGGGGTGCCTGAGGTGACAGCGGGGCTGCCTACTGATGGGGGAGCAAGACACCACGAGGAGTACCAGGGGAGAGAGCACATGGCTGCGGGTAGTGAGGCACCAGGGGTGGCACGGAGAGGAACAAGAAGGAAGGGGGAACCAATAGGGGGAAGAGATGTAGGACAGGTATCGATTACGAATGTATTCAAACCTCTGCTACAGGACACAGAGGGGGAGCAGGAACATACTGAAGGGGAGAGGACACTTGGGGCGTGAGAGGGATGGCAACAGGTAGGGGAAGAGATAGCGAGGACAAAAGGATAGAAGGAGGCTAGTAAGGAAGGAGGAGGTGGTGAATGAAGAACAAAAGGCTACGGGAAGGGGGAAGGATGGGAGAGGCATCACCATCTGGGTAGAAAGGAACGGGGGCTCTAAATCAACAACAACAAGGATAGGAGAAGGGTTGGAAATCAGCAGGGGAGGAGGGGAGTTTGACATGGGAAGCCCAGTAGGAAGTAGTCAGGCTGGGAAGGGGTTCAAGGGGGAATGGGAGGAATAAGGCAGAGAAAAGGGACGAGGCGGAAGTAAGGGGTACAGATATAGAAGTCACAGAGGTGCAGTTGGCGGGGGTAAGGGACAGGGAAGAATGAATACTGGGGTGGTGGAAGAGGCATTAGAAGTGAAAGGGGTAGGGCAGGGGTACTCATCCTGGGGATTCTGTATTGAAATGGGTGAGATGGAGTGGAAAGGGGGAAGGCACTCCCATATTTGCATTGCAGCTGTCCCCAGGTTGAGTGCAGGAGGGGCAGGGCAGGCACTGCTCAAACGTACAGTGAGGGATAGGAAGAAACCTCATTTACTGTTGCATGTGGGCACAAACGACCTGGGGGACACTGTGGAAGTAGTGAGGGCGAGGTTTTAGTACTTGGGCAGGCAGTGTAATGGAGTGGGGAAGTCGGTGTCATTCTTGGAGGTACTGCCCGTACCAGAGCCCCCCAAACACACACATATACACTCCTCAAAAAGCTGCTTAAAAGCCTGCAATTCATTCAAATCAATTCCATTTTCTTACTTACTTGGGGTTCAACAAGTGTAAAATCATGTACCTAGGGCACAGGAACCCTGATACTGGGTATACGATGGAGGGAGGTACTGATACTCAGTAGACATGAAAGGGTCCTTGAGGTTATTATATCAGAGGACCTCAAGGTGGCAGTACAGTGTGACAAGGCTGTGGGCAGGGCAAATTGAATCCTGGGGTGCATAAGGACTGGCATCTCCAGTAGGAGGACGAGGGATGTTCTGCTGCCATTGTATCACTCCCTGGTATACCCCCAGCTGAACTACTGTGTCCAGTTTTACAGTCCACACTTCAGAAAGGACATAAGGTGGAAGTTTTCCACAGGAGGGCAACTAAAATGGTTCGGAATTTTCATAGGAATCCCTACAAGGAAAGGCTGAAGCTGTGGTTGCTGCTACGCTCGAGAAAAGATTTATTCTCGCCCTCCAAGCGGTCCCTATCATTCTGATACCTCACTCTGCTCCAACCTTTAGGACCACCTCATCCCCGACTCTACGCTATACATCCCCCTGCTTTATCACTCCTGACATCTTCTACCCGGAGTGTCTACCGTCTCCATACACTAATCCTCCGACATTTGCACAGTTTTTGGCATGGGACGACCACAAGTTCAAAACTCATTACTGCTTGCAGATCTATGTTCAATGTCTATTACCTGTATATGTGCATTGTTTTCGTAATCGAGTACTTACTGATTATACCATTGCAACTTGACTTTCTGTACTATACTTATTTTTATTTTTATTTAATGACCGCAGGTCCACCTTGTAAATGAGCTTGCTCAATGGTGCCCGCCTGGGTAACTAAAGATAATGATTGATTGATTGATTGATTGAAGAATCTCAACATGTACACTCTGGAAGAGAGAAGGCCGAGAGGTGACATGATCAAGACCTACAAAGTACCTCACAGGGCTAAAGAGGGTACAGTTGAGGAGTTTCCTTCAAATGAGGATGCGCACCCAAACCAAGGGACATACAATGAAGCTGGGGGGGCATTCAGGATAGATGTGAAGAAATATTTCTTTACTGAAAGGGTGGTAGATGCCTTTAACAGACTGCCAGGAGAAGTGGTGGAAGATAAAATGGTAGGGGGCATTAAGCATGCATGGGATAAACATAGGGGTATATTACAGAAAGGAGAAGACAGGGGTCAACGGAGATCAATAGGGCCATGGAGGTGGAGTAGGTTCAAGTTCATTGCAGGAAAAATCCATTAAACTCACTCACAAAGAGGTCCTGATGGACACAGGCAGAATAAGACATGCACTAACATATACGGGCAGGAGTTACACGTAGGTGAGAACACTTGACCAGACTGGGTGGGCTAAGCGGTCCTTTTCTGCTGACAAATTCTGTGTTTCTATCGCATCATGTGTTAATTCAGGTGCAGTGTTTACTTAAAATTGGGCCTACCATACATCCACATGTAAGGTACAGCAAATTATTGAATTAGATGCAGCCTACTTACAGTGCAATAAACAGAACCCCACTGCTTTGCGAAGCCTTTCCTCTTCATAAGGCTACTTAAAGACCTGGAGTTCTATTTGCAGTGTCCACACCAGTATGCTGATCTTAAAATTGACACCGCATCTGAATGAGTACTTGATTCTTGTTCACTCCATTTCTTCCCACTTTGAAACCTGCTTGTCCTGAGTTACTTTTGGCTTGGCAGTGACTCACCTCTGTTGAAAGATGACCAATAAGCAGCACTGAAAGACATCAGACTTCACAGACTGTGAAGGCAGCTGCTCATGGATAGACATAAGGCGATTCTACTAGGGGGTAAGAGGAAGTAAACTGTTGATTAACTAGAATCTGCAGCCTATCCATCAGGTAGGGAAATGGGCAGACTAAGTGGCCCAAGCAGCCCTTATATGCCGGCAACTTGTATGTTTCTATGTTTTTCACCCACCATCTTAGCAGGAAGAAGACTGAAGCTGTGGCCACTGATGACTGTTGGGATGTGGTGATGAGGGGACCAAAGGGAATACACATAAGGAGATAAAATCATAATAAACATTGTGAGACCTTCACCACCTTTCCAAAAGCTTAACAGTAAAAGAACACTCTATGAAGTTTTTCAAATGACAACACAATCTGGTGAGCCCTCTGTCTGCCATCTGACACAAAGCATCAGCCAGCATAAAATTGCCTAAAGAAGGCAGTGTGGTCATGTGGTTACTGAAATACTGGAGATTACAGATTTATAAGAACAAAAGAATATCACACAGAAGCTGGCACATATCCCTATAGCAACTGTCTCCTGCTTCTCAGTACTTCTATTTATATCCTTGAGGTACTTGAATATTTCTGTCATATCCCCTCTTTCCCTCCTCTCTTCCAGTGAGTACATATTGAGGTCCCTTAATTTCTCCTCATAAGTCTTGTGTTGCAAGCCCTGCACCATCTCATTCGCTCTTCTCTGGACCATCTCCAGCCTGTTAATATCCTTACGGAGGTGCGACCTCCAGAACTGCACACAGTACTCCATGTGAAGCCTGACCATGGTTTTATATCATGGCATCACTACCTCCCTCCTTATGCTGTTGATACCCCTGCCTATGCACCCCAGCATGTCACTGCCCCTCCCAGCTGCCTTACCACGTCCACATTTTCAGGTCATCTGACATAAGAACCCCCAGGTCCCTTTCCTCTTGTGACTGTCACCAACTCACCCCCGTTCTGTTCCTTTCCCCAGGGTTTCTGTGTCCCAGGTCCATACTTTTGCACTTTTGAAGTAAAGTTCAGTTGCCAGTCCTCAGACCATTTCTCAACCTTCCCCATGTCCCTCCTCACCCCCCCCCTTCTGGGGTATCCACTGTGTTACAGATCTTGGTGTCATCTGCAAACAGGCAGACCTTTCCCTTCACCCCTTCTGCAATGTCACTCATGAAGACATTGAAAAGGACTGGCCCCAGGACCAATCCCTGCAGCACTCCACTGGTCAGCCCTCTCCCCAGACTGCACAAAATTTACCACCACTCTCTGCCTCCTGTCTCTTACCCAGTTTCTAACCCACTTTACCACCCTTCCCCCCATGCCCACCCTACTCAGCCAGTTTATCAGCCTCCTATGTGGGATGGTGTCAAACGCTTTGCTTACATCATGGTAAATGTTCTCCACTGCCCCACCCTGATTTACTTCCTTTGTCACCCAAAGGCATTAACCAAATTTGTCTGATATGACCTCCTCACTGTGAATCCATGTTGCCCATGGCCCTGGGCTCTTGATGTCTTCTACATGCCCCATTATCCTTTCTTTAACAAATGTCTCCTTGATTTTCCTCACTACTGAAGTGAGACTGACTGGCCTGTAGTTCCCCACCTCCTCCCTACTGCTGGATTTCTATAGAGGGACCACATGTGCCCTCCTCCAATTCTCTGGTACCACCCCTCTATTGAATGACTCAGTAAACATGGCTGCCACAGGTACTGCTATTTCCCTTCACAGTTCTTTTCATATCCTTGGGTGTATGCCATCTGGTCCCATTGCTCTGTCCACCTTCAGCTTGCTCACCTTCTCCAGGATTCTTCTGCCTGTGAATGGACTATTGTCCACCTCTTCATGCCTTTGCAACTGCTGTATTGCTGTGGTCCTTGCCACTTCCCTTCTTCTGTGAATACTGAACAGAAAGACACAGTGAATGTCTTGGGGGGGGCACATGACAGTTCTTCGGCATGGTACTTTCATTTCCAAATACCTAAGCAGCACATATAAGCAGTCAACATTCGGCATTGACAAATGTTTGTTTTCAGTGTTCTGGTGTAAAGAACTTAATTATTGCCAAACAGTAATAGCAGCTACATGTGTTGTATGTTTTAAACTGGCAACCCAGTGTTGATGGATGGTGTCAGGGCGTATTAACTTGCACTAACCTGCATTCATTTATCATCATGCACAAGGACTAAATCACCCCCTTTCTGATTATATTTGTAGCTGGTTTTCACTTGCTGCCTTTAGTAATACAGACCACTCAGTACATACGGTCTTATTTTTGACATGGCATTCCCAATGAAAAACACCAGATAGCTGGTTAATTGACTGCTTGGGCATTAGTGATTGCCAGATGACAACTGACCTCAGCATTGTTCGTTTTTCAAAATCTGAAGCAATCAGTGGCACAGTAATTTGGCCAGTTAATTAAACTGTGAGTAGAGGCTTTAACAGTCTAACCACTCAAGAGATAACAATGCATGCGTGGCGTTCTCCTTACAGCCGCTGCAGACCTGTATCGTACTGTTAAGTACTGTTTGTCTTGAAGATTTGGACGCCCTTCATTATTCTCCCTAAACCTCTTACATGACACAGAAGCTCTAAAATCCTTTTTTGGCAGAGCAGCCATTAAACTGTCTGCCTGAATATATTAATTTGAATGTCCCTGAGATTAAAAACCGAAAGCCCGTGACACTTTCCTGACAGCAGTGGTTCGGTTCTGGGCCAGATTTTAAGGAGGCCATAGGAATATTTGGAGTATATATGAGCTCAACCATGAGTGAGTACTAATTTCAGTATATTCCCTGGAGCTCATTAGTGTTTTCGGTTATGCTGGTAATGTTTTTTTGAGATTCTAGCTTATTTCTGAAAAGCTGTGCTATAGCTGCATTATACTTTACATATTTTATATATTTCTACAGCTTTATTATATTTGACTTTAGAGCCAGATATTCTTACTGGCCCTTGTTTTTTATTTCACTTTCTTTGAGTGATTCTCCTGATTGTGCTATATCCTGGACCCCAATACAACCTGCATTCCAGAGCCCTAACATCTTGGCGAAATCGACGTTTGTTGAATTTGGAGGAAATTCGGCTGCAGTGGATCCATATAAAAGGCAGAGTAGTGCCCATGACCTTTACTTCCTGGTTACACTAAGCCAGATTGGACTGATTCTCTCTCACATCGTATCTGAGACTTTAAAGGTTTTTGGGACTTTTCAGGTCTTTTTCGGACTTTAAAAAGTTTATTGGACTAATTAATCCTTAATTAGCCAACATTTGGTGTTTCATTATTGTCTTCTGATGGATAGCTCTGCCTATATTTATAGGACTTGCATAATCTTGCATAATTTGAGGCTGTACTGTATACCTATAACTCTATTAGCTTTCAATATAGAGTTTAAGTGCATGTATTTTAAAGCTATTTAACTACAATTACAGTACTTCAGAGTCTAAGCACAAAGTATTATCATGAATATTTATTACTTTTCTGGTATACTATTGTTTTGGGGTTTAAACTACATCTGATAGTCGGAGCAAGCAGGGTAGCTCTCGGATCAAGCTGCCCACCCTAGTGTCAGCCTCTCCTTGTCACCCTTTTTCTGCTCTAGCATGGTGTTAACGAGAAGTGGCAAGGGTAATTCCCTATCGAGGTGCAATTTATACAAGGAATTTATTACAGACCAAGAGATGCAGGACACTCAAGATACCCAGATGCCCCTTTAAAAAAGGGAGGAGTAGAAAAAAGAATAACAAACTCCCTGAGATGTTGCCTAAGAAGGCATTAAACTTAAACTTGAATTTAGATACAAATAAGGAAATTAAACAACATAAAATAACAGAAATATGGAAGGGAACAAATACAGAGCTGTGACAAACCCCTGGTACCCCACACGCTTTCACACAATGGTCCTTCATGCACAGCATCAGAATAGCTCATATTAATGTTGGAAGCATTATACAGAAGATTCAGGGACTCGAAGCCTGGGTGTTGCTCCATAAACCTGATGTTCTTGGTGTCAGCAAAACTTGGCAGAAACCTACATCCCCTGACACTCTATGCCACATGCAGGGTTATAATATTTTTAGAAATGACAGACCAGGCCCTAAGAGATGGGGTGGGGTTATGATCTACCTGAAGGACCATGTAACCGATTCCAGCACTGCCTCCATCTTAGCACAAGAGGCAACCCCGGAATGGCTGCTAATTGAAATTACCATTGGTGAAGCACTCAAATTACACCTGGGCAGTGTATATAACCCTTCCCTGGGAGGGATCGCTGGACTTGGAGAAATTACTGTATTAGTAAAGTTGCCAGTCTCTTACCAGTAAGGGATACCATCATTTTAAGTGACTTCAATCTAAATTGGCTAGAAAACAAGTAACACAGTTATACTGAACTGCTCAAAAAAACAAACCTAAAACAGATAATTGAATCACCCATGTACCACAACTCCAGAACAGGCAATCATACACTACTTGACTGGATCCTGACAAACCGTGCAGACAGGGTCAGTATTGCAGGAGCCATGTCAGACTGCATCAGTGACCTCTCCCAAACTTTCTGTATATGGTCATGCCGAAAAACAAACCCCCTTCAAAGATCATCTCTTTAAGGAACTTTACTAAGGTAGATACGAACACGCTGAATAGAGATCTGGGTGGCATAGACTGGTCCACCTTCTTCACATTAAAGGATGTGGACACAGCACTGGGATTCCTTGCTGCTGCCTTAACCTCGGTACAAGACAAACACTGCCCTATGGCTACTCAGCACATAAGGGGAGGAAACACTAGATGGGTTACCAGGGAACAAGTTGCCCTGATGAAAGAGTGGGGCAAGGCATGGATGAATCACAAGGGTGCACCTACCCCAGGGAACTGGGCTGTGTACAGGCAACTGTGAAACCATTGTAAGCATGAAACCAACTCCTTGAAAGCCTCATATTTCAAGGTTCAAAAGTCTCGGACTCTTTGTGATCCCTGTAGTTTCTGGGCAGCTATGAACTCTGCCCCTAAACAAGCTAAACAACAAGGAGCTCTCTCCCTAGCGAGTGACATACTGTAGGTCTTCAAACAAATCCTGAAACTGTGCAAATCTCATGAAAAGCACATTCTTGAACCTAGACTTTTACCTAACCCAGCTTTCCACTGCTTCTCAGAGCACTGTCAAACAGGATAAAACAACCATCACTCACCCTTTTTATTTTAAGGTAACATCTCAGTCAAAGATTTATCACCTCCAAAAGTCTATGCCCAACACAGGCAGCACGGGAAGTGATGGGCTTACACCACAATTCCTCAAGCTAGCATCGGCAGCTGTAGTGAAACCACTCACACACACATACTTAATCTTTCCTTGATCACCGCCAAGGTGCCAGCACTCTGGAAAGAAGCCAGAATAGTCCCCATATTTAAGGCTGGTGACCCGCACCTTCCTGATAACTATATACCCATATCTATACTGTCCCACATGGGAAAAATACTTAAAAAAGTGGTCTGCCATCAGTTTTTGGACCACATTGATAAAAACAGCTTGCTATCCAGGGCCAACATGGTTTCCATACAGGCTTTAACACCACCTCTGCACTTACCAAATTCACGGACCATGTGCTCATCGAAGCAGACAAAGGTAGCATCATAGGGGCTATATTTGTTGACCTATCAAATGTAATTGAAATGGCTGACCATGTGATGTTATTAAACACCCAGTCTCCTGGGCTTCCCCAACAACATCACAATCTGGGTACAAAGCTACCTAACTGGCAGGACCCAGCTGGTGAAAATAGAGCATGCCCTATCAACCCCCCCTCCAAGTGGGGACTGGTGTACCACAGGGCTCCATACTAGGTCCCTTGCTGTTCTCACTTTTTGTTAACTCCTTACTCGTGGAAGTGGAAACAGCCTCCTTGGGTTAAACCTTGACCTAAATGCAGACTTTACGGCAACAGTGCACTGGCACACACAGCATCACTACTAAATCACATGAACACAGCCTATAACAACATATGCAGATTCATCACCCAAGCCCCATACCATACTCATCACTGTCACCTCTACCAATCTCAGGCATGGCTTCCCCCTCCAACTGGAGAGACCTCATGCTTGGAGTGTTTATACCAAAAACTTTGAAGGAAGGGACAGGATCACCTCTGGTGGGGCTGCTGATGCTAAAAAAGTAACAGATGCAAACTGAGGTCCTCTGGCTGCAGGCAACTGGAATGCTCCAGACATAATACTGAGCTAGGAAGGAGAGCCTTCTCCTATGCAGCACCCAAGCTATGGAGCTCCTTCCCTAATGAACTGCAGGCTCCGGTTTCACCTCACACATTCAAACAGAACCTCCAGGAAGTTACGTTAGGTATATCCTTATGTATATGCTATAGTAAGTGATGGTAAATATCTGCTGGTCACCCTATTTAAAGCATATGGTTGTTCAGTAACACAGATGCACTTATTGCTAAAAGTTGCATTCTAGAACAGCTGATGTCCTGGAGTCAGAGATCAATTGACTTTGTATGTCTGCTATACTGCTGCTGTATCTTCATTATCTGTGCTGTACCCTGGTGATTTTTTTCCTCTCCGCTGTGTTTGTAAAGTATCTGTGTATTTGCAACTGATGTGCCATCTACATGGCCCTGGTCATGCCTGAAAATGGCCCCTGGGATCAGAATACCCACCCAGTAATCAAATAAATAAATAAAAAATTAATAAATACTTGTCCACATCTAATCACATTAAAGGGACTGATGAGATAAGGAAAGATAAGAGAGGATGTGTGGTGGACTTAACTTCACCTAGAGGGGATAATGAGTTGGAGGACTTTGCATTCTAAGATGGGATTCTTTTGAAGTTTACGATTGGGAAACTACAGCCCATGGAGAGAGTGCTGGGGATGTGACTGACTTTTTGGTGCAGCTTTTCCCCCAAATCCTTATTATGATCACTCCTTTTTTGTTCATGTTGATACCCCTGGGGCTGAAGTCTCTCAAAGTCTCCAGAACAGAGAACAGAATAGAGACAAAAAAACTGCTTCACTCCCCAGATTACCAACTAAGGATAGGAATACAGGTAGAATTGAACTGGAGGACATAATACAGCAAACAATAAAACAGCATGGATGACTGAGGACATTTTTGAGGCATGGTAGAGAAACTGGGACTGCAGGCTAGGGTGCAGAAAAACAGCACTGCTGTTGGACAATTGCAGCTCCCACCCAAAGGTCACTGGGCTTAGAATAATTAAATTAGTGTTTCTACCCCCAACACCACATATTTAATGCAACCTTTAGACCAGGGCATTGACTATTCATCTGAGAGGCATTATGTTAAGCTAGAAAATGGGCTTGAAAGATAATGCATGCTGATTGGCTAAAAGGCCGTACCAAGCAAGCATTTATTTTTCAGTAGATGCCCAGCAAAAACAAGTGCCAATCCGGGGCGCCCCATTACTTAGCATATGATTGGGCACCCGAATTTTCAGTCTGATCAGCCGCCATTTTCTCCCCCCTCGCTTAGTGATTGACAGTCCCCCAAACCCAAACACACAAAAAAACACAACACCAGCCAGCCAGACACACATCTACCAGGTATTCCAGACTTCAAACAGCCTAAAAGTTTTTTTTTTTCTGAAATCATCAGCGGTAACATGTCGTGTGCTCTAACATATGGCTTCCGCTTTTAAAAAGCTGGCCGATGCAGTAGTGATTGAGCCATCAAAGAAGCTGCACATATCAGGAGCCAAGTACAAGAAATCCCACCTCTCTCCTCACCCCAACTTCACAACAGGCATACTGTCCACATATATCCTCCTCCTCCTGCATGTTCAGGCTACTCAACTGGTTGTTTCTCTTTTTTTTTCTTTTTGGTAAACTTCACCCATCTTGTCACAGCCAGCACTCCCGATGGCTGATTCCTCACTGGCTCTCCAAACCAGCAGTACCTGGGCTCCATGTCTTAAGCTAAACTCCCGACAAAGAACCAGAGCAAGAGGAAGTTCGTGTGACACCCACCAACATCAGACATGTACTGCTAACAGTGAGGAGGGTAGCAGAGCAGCGATATTGTTCCTAAGTGGGAGTTACTGGCACAGATGGAGAAAGCATGGATGCAGTTCACCTTGCAGAAGAAGAAGCAAACTGCGATTACTGATTTCATCAGCTCAAGCCAGGTGTAATGCTGGCAAAGTACAAAGCTGATTTTTTAATTCACTGAATGAAAATAAATAAAGTTTGAAAATGCACAGGGTGACACCAGGACATTCTCCAAAAGGGAGCTGTATTCACTACCCTACACCCTGTGCTGTGTGTAAAATACATGTTCTTTATTTATGCTTGTTAGTTTCTTAGTTTGTGCTGTGCTCTTGTCTTCTGCTTGTTGTCTGCTGTTTTCCACTTTTATTTTTCTGTTGAACCGGATGCTGCTTCTACCGCACATGACAGTACATGTCAAACCAGTCCAGCAAAAGCAACACATACTGTACAAGAAGTGAGTGTCACTACAGAGGGTTTGAAGAAAATAGATACAACACACAGAGAAGAGATAGAAGGGATACATTCCAAAATTCAAATAGATACTGGGGATCCAGCAGCCCGAGGCACCCATTCACCTGAGACTAAAATAGATAATAATAAAGAATATTTTGCACATGAGGGTGATTTTATGGCCAGCTCCTCTATATCTAAACAAATGCTTGAAATCTTTAAAAATCGATACTATGTAGATACTGTGATTTTAGAAAATCTTGCAGTACTCAAAGATTAAATATGTAATTTAGGAACAGATGTTTTTCACAATCGTATTTTGCTAAACAAATTAAACAAAGGTATTTTGAAACCTATTTTGGATCTGGATCAGTTAGGTTCAGTCCAATTAGTTACATCACCCCCTCTACTAACTAAGGAAATTAGGGCACTCCAGGTTAGCTTGCCACCTCCTTTTGAGAAAATGGAAATATGTGATCATTATGTTAAAACCCTTTCTGTAGAAGGCCCAGTAGAAGGCCTAGAAAAAAGAAATATTAACAAGCATTTGTCAATGCCGAATGTTGATTGCGTTGGTCTGTTGAGCTTGCTCAGTGGCCCTGTGTCGCTTGCTCATTCTGTTTCTCCCAGTGCTGCAGGCTGCACCTTTGAACGAGGTTCCTGGCTGCATTGGCAGGTTTTTTCTGCCCACAAAGAAATCTGCAGCTGTCCTGTCAGAGCTGTGTTGAGGTGGGTCACTCGCCCTCTGTCAGTCGCTCATTCTGTTTCTGCTGGCACTGCAGGCTGCCTTTTTGTACTGGGCTCCCGCCTCTGTTGGTGGCTTTTTCTGCCCACAAAGAAATGTGCAGCAGTCCTGAAACAGGTCCATTGAGCTACCTCACTCTCCCTCTCTCCCTCGTTCTGTTTTTGCCAGTGCTGCAGGCTGGCCTTTTGTACAGGGGTCCTGCCTGCGTTGCCACCTTTTTCTGCACACAAAGCAATCCGCAGCAGTCACGATAGAGGTCTGTTGAGCTCGCTCTCTCCACCTGTCTCACTCTCTCATTCTGTTTCTCCTGGTGTTACAGGCTGCTCCTTTGTACTGGGTTTCTGCCTGCATTGGCAGGTTTTGCTGCCCACAAAGAAATCTGCAGCTGTTCTGACACAGCTCCGTTGAGGTAGGTCACTCCCCTCTGTCACTTGCTCATTCTGTTTTTGCTGGCACTGCAGACTGCCCTTTTGTACTGGACTCCTGCCTCTGTTGGTGGCTTTTTCTGTCCACAAAGAAATCTGCAGCAGTCCTGACACAGGTCCGTTGAGGTAGCTCACTCCCCCTCTCTCACTTGCTTGTTCCGTTTCTGACGGTGCTGCAGGCTGTCCTTTTGTACTGGGCTCCTGCCTGCATTGTCGCCTTTTCCTGCACACAAAGAAATCCACAGCAGTCATGATAGAGCTCCGTTGAGCTTGCTCACTGCCCCTCGCACTCGCTTATTGTGTTTCTCCCAGTGCTGCAGGCTGCCCTTTTGTACTGGGCTTCTGCCTGCATTGGCACCTTTTTCTGCCACAAAGAAATCCGCAGCTGTCCCATCAGAGCTCTGTTGAGGTCGCTCACTCTGCCTGTCTCACTTGTTCATTCTGTTTCTCCTGGCGCTGCAGGCTGCCATTTTGTAGTGGTCTCCTGCCTCTCTTGGCACCTTTTTCTGCCCACAAAGAAATCTGCACAATTCTGACAGAGCTCCATTGAGCTCGCTCAGTCTGCCTCTCTCACTCACTCATGCCGTTTCTGTCAGTGCTGCAGGCTACCCTTTTCTACTGGGCTCCTGCTTGCATTACCACCTTCTTCTGGGCACAAAGAAATCTTCAGCAGTCATGATAGAGCTCCGTTGAGCTTGGTCAGTCACTCCCCCTCTCTCACTTGTTCATTCTGTTTCTTCTGCCGCTGCAGGCTGCCATTTTGCACTGGGTCCCTGCTTGCATTGCTGCTTTTTTCTGCCCACAAAGAAGTCCACAGCAGTCCCAACATGGCTCTGTTGAGCTCACTCACTCCCCTTCCCTCACTCGCTCATTCTGTGTCTCACGCTGCTGCAGGCTGCCCTTTTGTACTGGGTTTCTGCCTGCATTGGTGGCTTTGTCTGCCCACAAAGAGATGTGCAACAGTCCCGACACAGCTCCGTTGAGGTCACTTACTTGCCCTCTGTCACTCGCTCATTCCGCTTCTGTGGGGGCTGCAGGCTGGCCTTTTGTACTGGACTCCTGCCAGCATTGACACCTTTTCCTGCCCACAAAGAAATCTGCAGCAATGACGATAGACCTCCGTTGAGCTTGCTCACTCTCCTTCTGTCACTCACTCATTCTGTTTCTGCTGGTGCTGCAGGCTGCCCTTTTGTACTGCCCTCCTGGTTGCATTGGCACCTTTTCCTGCCCACTAAGAAATCCACAGCTGCCCCAACAGAGCTCTGTTGAGGTCACGCACTCTCCCTGTCTCACTCGCACATTCTGTTTCTCGTGGTACTGCAGGCTGGCCTTTTGTACTGGACTTCTGCCTCCACTGGCATTTTGTTCTGCCCACAATGAAATCTGTAGCAGTTTTGACAGAGCTCCAGTGGCCTCACTCACTCCCCCTGTCTCACTTGCTCATTCTGTTTCTGCCTGCGGTGCAAGCTGCCCTTGGGTACTAGGCTCCTGACTGAGTTGCCACCCTTTTCTGCCCACAAAGAAATCTGCAGCAGTCACAATAGAGCTCTGTTGAGCTCACTCACTCACTCACTCCCCCTCTCACTTGTTCATTCTGTTTCTCCTGCCGTTGTAGGTTGCCCTTTTGTGCTGGCCCATGTGTGCATTGCTGCCTTTTTCTGCCCACAAAGAAATCCACAGCAGTCCCAACTGAGCTCTGTTGAGATCACTCACTCCCCCTCCCTCACTTGCTCATTCTGTGTCTCCCACTGCTGCAGGCTGCCCATTTGTACTGGGTTCCTGCCTGCATTGCCTGCTTTTTCTGCTCACAAACACATCTGCAGCAGTCCCAAGAGAGCTCCGTTGAGCTCAATCACCCTCCCCCCCCCAGTCGATCGTTCCGTTTCTGCTGACGCTGCAGGCTGGCCTTTTGTACTGGGCTCCTGCCTGCACAGCCACCTTTTTCTGGCCACAAAGAAATCTGCAGCAGTCATAATACACCTCCATTGAGCTCGCTCACTCCCCCTCTCCCAGTTGCTCGCTCTATTTGTCCTAGCTCTGCAGGCTGCTCTTTTGTACTGAGCTCCTGCCTGCGTTGCCACCTTTTTCTGCCCACAAAGAAATCTGCAACTGTCCCAACAGAGCCCCGTTGAGCTCACTTACTCCCCCTGTCTCACTCGCTCATTCTGTTTCTCCTGGCGCTGCAGGCTGCCCTTTTGTACTGGGCTCCTGCTTCTGTCGGCATTTTTGTCTGCTCACAAAGAAATCTGCAGCTGTCCTGACATAGCTCCGTTGGCCTCACTCACTCCGCCTGTCTCACTTGCTCGTCCCATTTCTGCTGGTGCTGCAGGCTGCCCTTCTATACTGGGCTCCTGCCAGTGTAGCCACCCTTATCTGCCCACAAAGAAATCCGGAGCAGTAATGATAGAGCTCTGTTGAGCTCGCTAAGTTCCCCTCTCTCGCTTGCTCATTCTGTTTGTCCCACCGCTGGAGGCTGCCGTTTTGTACTCAGGCCCTGCATGCATTGCTGCCTTTTCCTGCCCACAAACAAATCTACACTAGTCCCAACAGAGCTCCGTTGAGCTCACTCACTCCCCCTCCCTCACTCACTCGTTCTGTGTCTCCCAGCGCTGCAGGTTGCCCTTTTGTACTGGGCTTCTGCCTGCATTATCGCCTTTTCCTGCCCACAAAGACAGTGACTGCTGTATTCTGCACCGGAAGCGTGGAAACACATTTCGGCCAGGATGTGAAAAATGGCAACTGTATTATTCATAAGGAGGTGTGAACAATTGCCAGTGTTGAAAATCTGGCGTGAAAATATTACTAATTTGCAAACTTACAAGGGTGAGTGGCACCTGCACAACTCACGCTCATAACACAGTCATTTTATGGAGTTTCATCACAACATTTTTAACATAGGCATTTTAGGACCTCTGCTCATGAACAGTTTCAGTGTGATTTTCTTAATATGTCCTGAACACCGATTTCCCACAGCAACCACACTATTGTGTGACGGAAGAGCGAAAACAGATTTTGGGCAGGATGTGAAAAATGACAGCTGTACTGTTCATAAGGAGGTGTGGAAAAATGGCAATGTTGAAAATCTGGCGTGAAAATATTATAAATTCGTGAACATATGAGCGTGCGTGCACACTGTGCAATGCACATTCATAGCACAGTCATTTTATGGAGTATCATTACCAAATTTTCAACATAGGCATTTTAGAACCTCTGCTCATGAACAGTGCCACTGTCAGTTTCTTAATCTGTGCTGAACACTGATTTGTCACACTGAACATGCTATTCTGCGCCAGAAGCGCGAAAAGACATTTCGACCAGGGTGAGAAAAATGACAGCTATACTGTTCACAAGGAGGTCTGGAAAAATGCCAATGTTGAAAATCTAGGGTGAAAATGTTGCAAATTCGCAAAGTTATGAGCATGCATAGCAACTGTGCAACGCACACTTGTAAAACAGTCATTGTTTGGATTTTTCCCACCAAATTTGCAACATAGGCTTTTTGAGAGCCCACCCCATGAACACTGACACTGTCATTTTGTTAATCGGTCCCGAAAGGTGATTCCACCAGTGACCACGACATCACCTTTTGGGGCCAATTAACGCCATGACAGTGATAGGATTCATGAGCAAGGGTGCCGGAAGATGGTGAAAGCTGAGGGGCTGAGAATCAAAGGGCACTAATGAGGATACAAGGGCACTTTTTATATTAGTTTTACCATGCAGAAATAAAAGTGGAGGGCTACCGCCCTTCGCCCCAGTTCCGCACTTATGTGAGGAGGGGTCCCAAAACCCCATGTTGAAAATCTGGTGCCAAAATTCCAAAAAATGCCTGAGATATGCATCAAGTTGAAAAACCTATCTATCCCATTATACAGCTTACGTGCATTTCCTCAGTTCGCGGTCGGCTTTGAAAAGTGCAGGCGTGTTCCCGGTTCACCAAAGATCATCGCGCCCGGACTCGAGGGTAAGTATGGGGTGGGGAGGCAAGGTGTGCAGTGGGTTGGGGTGGGTTGCGGGGGCAAAGGGAGACCACCGATGGGACCGTTTCCTTTTTACAGGTTACAAAAAAAAAAAGACATTGTGGGACCGTTTTTTATTTTGCAGGGGCTTGTGGCATGCTGGGGTGGGCTCCCAGTGTGCCAACGGAGTCTTCCTTTTTTGGGGGGACAGCTGTAGCTGATGGGGGATTGGGCACCCCCATCGGCACACAACAAACCTGGGGGGAGGACATAATGCCGACCGGGAGTGGGCTCCCCCCTCGGCAACATAAATGTTGGGGACACTGCAGCCGATGGGGATTGGGGCTCCCGTCGGCAACTAAACATGGTCGGGGGGCATACTGCCGAGGGGGATTTGGCACCCCCTCAGCAGCCAAGGTTAATATTGTTTATGAACATGGTGGCAAGCCACCGCCATGTTCACAAACAAAAGATCCCGCCCTGCAATGACGGGTCGCTCCCTCATTGCAGCAAATGGCTAACACTGCAGTGATGAGGAGGCCCCTAATTGCAGCGGCTGATTTTTTACAAGTTGGTGGCACGTTGGCTGAATTAGTGTCAGCAGCAGCATGCCACAGCATTTGGGGATGCGGGATAAGCCTTTACAGGCTGTGGGGGCATTGGCCACAACAGTGCTGCGCCTCCACAACCTGCTTCTGGAGAAACCTGCCGCAACATATTTCTTGCGCATGCGTGCAATCAACATAAAAATAACATCAATAAAAATAAACACAAAAAAATCAAACCCTAATCAAAACAGGAGCAAACAAACTTGAACAGGAAAAGGTTCATTTACAGGAACCCCTGAAGGAGTTATCAACAGATTTACATGTAATTAATGAGATGGAGAGTAGGAATTAAACTAAAAGGAAAGCTCTAGGTTTGATAGAGGGCTCTAATGCCACTGAAATGTTTGGATCTGGTAATGAGGAGATGAATTGTGGGGGAGGGAGACTGAAAGTGCCAATATTCCTTTTCCTGCACCCAAGGAGGCACAAAACACTTATGGAGAGTCTTGTAAAAATCTATGTAAAAAGGGTGAGGCTCAGGGCAGTATTACTGGGGAACAACCAAGCACTTTTGTTTCCTTTAGTAGTTATAAAAATCAAGACATAAAGGAGACTGAATACCTGATTGAAATACAGGGTGTACTGAGACTGGAAAATGAAACACAGCAGAAATTAACTGGGTGGATGGCATATCTTTTCTAGCATTATCCAATTAAGCATGAATTATACATTATGAGACCACCAAATTTACATTTTCCTTATGCTGCACTACTCTATTGTCAGTTAGCGGAAACAGCTAAAACGTTTGCACCACAGGACCTTTTTTAAAGCTGAGAGGCATTGTGATTACACCCCCATTATTAGCACCAGTTTTTAGAAGTATGAAAAATACCAAAGCACTCACCCAGCCATTACCACACATAGAAGAACAACCTAAAAACAGGGTAAAGAAGAGGACATTGCTAACCTGTTGGAAACCATAAAATCATTCAAGAAGAATCAACAT
The DNA here is from genome assembly GCA_016271365.2 of Neoceratodus forsteri. Taxonomy (NCBI): domain Eukaryota; kingdom Metazoa; phylum Chordata; order Ceratodontiformes; family Ceratodontidae; genus Neoceratodus; species Neoceratodus forsteri. Next base: position 131,241,231 of record CM057450.1, on the reverse strand, counting down.
AAGGCATGGAAGTGTAGAACTATTTCAATTTTTGGATGAGAAGTTGCAAAAAAGACACTGTATTCAACATAAGTGAGGAACTACGTAACATAAAGAGCCACACAAAGAACAGGGGGCTCAGTGACAGAAATAATAATACAAGATTAAACAGTCACAGAACACCTACACACCAAATAAAAGGAAGTAGTCCATTACTTAACCAAATGCAATCATTTATTCACTGGCCATCACATCAGTGCAATATTGCCTGGAGTCTCACAACATGGCTTCTGACATTTCAACCAATTCTGGGGCCTGATTCCAGGATGAATGTCACAACTCGCCAGCATATGTGAGTTATGACATTCACCGCTATGCCAGGGGCCCTGCATCACATTCCAAGAGTGGCAGGGTCCTGGCACTTATGTTAAATACAGGTTCATCGCATGAGGTACATGCCATGGGCATGGCAGTTCTCCATCATTTGTCAAAGTTGCAGCCTGCAACCGATGGCTCCCACTGGAGCCCCTCACCCTGGAACACCATGGCATGCACCAGGGGACAATGGGGCAGGACAGGTGGCACAGGAGTCCGGATGCACAATGCAGAATGGACCCCTGGGGGTCCCCGACATTTGGGGGGTGGGGGAGCATGACTGTGTTTGTGGGGGCATGGGGAGCAAATTGGTACCACTGCCGCAGAACTGTAGTGTGGGCATCCAATGGCTAGCACTGTCGGATGCCTCTTAGAGCAGCTCCAAATTGCTTTAAGTTTGCTCTGCCAATGTAGCTCCTGGAATTGCGGGAGCGGGTTATGGCAGTTGCCCTCTTGGAATAGGGTGCAGTTGCTGCTGGAACCCACCCTTGCACTATGTCGTTGCAGGCTACGGCGTAGTGGGTGGTGTAACCCATGGTTGGCGTAGTCCACAGCTCACATGGCGCAAGGTGCCTCTTGGAAGTGGGGCTGGCTTAACGCCAGATGCAAGCTGCGGGTTACGCCACGGGGTTTGGCGTATCTCAGTTTGTGCTGGTGTAAGCTGACCTGGATCTGGGCCCCTGGTCTTTAAAGAAGATAGTGCCCCCAGTGAATACTCTTAATAAATACCATTCCTACAGTCACATGATTGTCACAGGATTAAACATTTAAAGTGCCATCAGTGCAATTTCAGGCAAAGTGCAATATTTACAAATACATGCAAATGTAAAACAGTGTACACACAAAGGGGGTAAATACCAACACCAATCACCCTCTTTTCATTTTAACCATATTTCCAACAACACTCCATTTCCTTTATTTATGAGTAATACACACTTAAAACTTCAAAAGGAAAGAGAACCAAGTCCACAAGAATTGTTTTTTTGAACTGGAAAATATTTTTTTCTTTACATTCTTATACTAAATTGAAAAAGGACTATAATTTAGGTTCCATGGATTGTTAAAAAACCTGAATTTTTATGGAAAAAAAGAAAAAGGGTGAATTGATAGAGTAGATTCTTAATTTAGGATATTTATTTATGAATTAGATAAAACAAAAAGGAGATCCTTCAATCAAGAAGAACTCCCCCTACTTTCAAAAACTCTACAGTGGTGGGATACAAACCTATCTACCACTGAGACTGCTGGGGAAAAAAACTAAAGGACCCATTAACCTAATAAAGTGCAGAAGTTTAAAGGTACAGCTATACTAAAGTGCTAACATCACTAAACTGCATATATATTATATATTACAAATTCTCACAATCCCGTATCACGTTTAAAGAAAAAAAGGGTTAAAAGAGTAAACCTTATTTTGTATGATGTTCGTGCAAAGTTTTTATGTATAGGGTCCAACAATGAGAAAGTACTGAAAAAATGCTGACAAAATGCTGAGAAGGGGGTCCTCCTGTGGTAACACAAGTTTTCTTGCGGTTCCTTGGAGTACATCACTACCTAGAACAAGCATTTGTCAATGCTGAATGTTCGTTGTGTGCACTGGTGCCATGGGGGGTGTTACGAGCCGGTGCAGAAAAATTTCAACACGGGTTCATAACTTAATTGTTTATTAATATTTTCATACCACATTTACAACATAGCTCTCTTATTACGCCACCTCATGAAGAAAGGAAGAGTACAATTTCAGCTCCTGTCCGAAAGGTACTTTCACGCAGTGGCTGCGAAATCATCTTTCGGGATGCAAAAAAACATTTTGCCCAGGATCTGGAAAATGACAGCTGTCATGTTCATGAGGAGCAGTGAAGATATGGCTATGATGAAAATTTGGGGTCAAAATATTGAAAAGTACCAAAGGTACGAGCCTGCATTTGTTAATTTAAGTGCGTGCTCATAACTTTGTTGTTTGTTAATATTTTCACAACAAATTTTCAGTGCAGCATTCTTATGACCTGACCTCATGAAAAGTGACAGTGTCATTTTGTTCACTCATCCTGAAAGGTGATTTCACAGAACCACCATGCCATTCTGTGCCAGAGGTGTGAAAACATGTTTCAGGCAGGATATGAAAAATGACAGCTATACTCTTCATAAGGAGGTGTGAAATAATGGCAATGTTGAAAATCTGGAGTGAAAATATTAAAAACTGGCAAAGTTAGGAGCATGTGTAGAAACTGCACAATGCATGCCTGTAACAGTCATTTTTGGGAATTTCTTCACCAAATTTGCAACATGGGCTTTTTGGGACCTCACCTCAAGACCAGTGGCACTGTCCTTTCATTAATCAGTCCTGAAAGGTGATTCCACACAGTGACTGTGAAATCACCTTTCGGGACCGAGTAATGAAATGACTGTGACTGTGTTCAGGAGGTGGGGTCCCAAGAACCTTATGTTGAAAATTTGGTGCCAAAATTTTTAAAAATGGCTGCAATATCAACAAGTTGACCCCCCATTGATTCTCATTATACGGCTTACCTTGAAATCTTCACTTTGCCAGTTGGCTTTGAAGAGTGCAGACTTGTTCTCGGTCACAGAAGATCGTTGCTCCCAAACTCCAGAGGTAAGTATGGGTAGGGGTGTGTGGGGAGGTGGGTACACAGTGGGAGAGTCAGGATGGGGAGGGGAATGGGGAGACAATGATGGACCATTTCTTATGTTTGCTTGCGCACATGTGCAAGAAACGTTTTGTGACAGTTTGGGAGAGAAGTGGGGTTTTGGAGGTGTGGCTCTGTGGTAGCCAATGCCCCCACTGCCTTTTGAGGCTTTGCCCACTTTCCCCAATGCAGTGGCATGCTGCTGCTGACACGAGTTCAGCCAGCATGCCACCAACATGAAACGAATTTGCTGCTGTTATTGCAGTGCAGTGCCTTGCCTGGTGTAACGTTTTAAGTAACATGGTGGCAGCTCTCGCCATCTGCCTCAGAGTCCCTATGTAAGCCAACTTGGGGGTTCCCAGTTCCCCTGTCATCATGCCCCCCTCCCCAGTTCATTTGCCGGTGGGGTAGCCCAATCCCCCCTCAGCATCATGCGCCTCCCCTCAATTGTTCTGTGCCAAGGGGTTACCCAATCCCCCTCAGCTGATGCGCTCCCCCTCCCATACAGCACACTGTATGACCAACAGGGGTGCCCTGTTCCCATTGGTTCCAGTCCTCCCCCCAACAAACACCCAGGTGGCATGCTGGGAGCCCATCCCAATGTGCCAAAAGTGTCCCCGCGTTGTCTACTTTTTTAAATCCTGTAACAAAGAAAATGGTCCCTCGTTGGCCATGCCCCAACTCTCACTTGCCTCTGTCACCCCAACTACCCATGCCCCTCTTATACCGCACCTCTGGAGCCTGGCGCGATGATCTTCAGTGGACGGGAATACATCTGCCCTCTTCAAAGCCGACCGCAAACTGAAGAAATGCCGGTAAGCTGTATAATGGCATGAATGTTTTTTTTTTCAACTTTGGTGCATATCTCAGACATTTTTGTGAATTTTGGCACCAAATTTTCAACATGGGGTTCTTGGGACCCCCACGTCATGAATTCAGTCACTGTCATCTCATTATTTGGTCCCAAAAGGTGATTTTGCAGTCACTGTGTGGAATCATCTTTCAGGAACGATTAATGAAATGACAGTGTTACTGTTCATGAGGTGGGCTAGCAAAAAGCCTATGTTGCAAATTTCGTGAAAAAATTCCAAAAAATCACTGCGTTATGAGCGTGCATTGTGCAGTTTCTATGCATGCTTGTAACGTCATGAATTTGTAATATTTTCAATCCAGATTTTCAACATTGGCATTTTTCCACACCTCTTCATGAACAGTACAGCTGTCATTTTTCACATCCTGGCCAACATGTGTTTTCACACATCCAGCACAGAATAGCATGGTTGCAGTGGGAAATCAGTGTTTGGGACAGATTAAGAAAATCACAGTGCCCTCCTCCTTTCTCCAACGTACCTAAAGAAGGTTTTGTTCCCCCTCCTTGCCTGCTTCGCTCTCCTCTCCTCAGTGGCCTCCTTAGCCCTCCTTATCTTTTGCCCTGCCTCCTTTCTTTTGTCCCTGTAGGTTTCCCTGTCCTCATCCTTTTGTGTCCTCCTGTACCTCTTGAATGCTCTAGTCTTCTCCTTGACCCCCTAAAACCACCTCTCTAGTGAACCATAGAGGTCTTTTCTGTCTTCTATTGTTTCTTACCCTTCTTATACACGAGTCCATGGCTTTAAATACCCCTTTCTTGATGGCTGCCCATAATTCCTCCACCCCCTGCACATCCCCTATCCTCAACATTTCTTCCCTAACTACCTTCCTTATTCCATGAAAGTCAGCCTTCCTGAAGTCCATTACCTTGGTTCTCATACTAACCCTCACCCTGCCCGCTCTCACCCTGAACCTGACAGCCCTGTGGTCACTGGTGCCAAGCTCTTCCCCCACTTCCACCTCCTCCACACTGTCCCCATTTGTGAGGACCACATCCAACAGGTTTACACCCCTAGTGGGATCACTGACCCTTTACTGCAGGAATATGCCCTGAAGAGCCTCTAAGATGCCTCTGCTGCTTGCGGGGATTGCTGTCTGGGCCTCCCAGTTGATGTCTGGAAGGTTTAAGTCCCCGACTCACACAATTTCCCCTTTCTGTGCCATCCTCGCTATGGATTCCACAAAGTGTCTGTCCCCTTACTCCCCCTGCATAGGAGGCCTATAGACTACCCCAATGAGCAGGATTTCCCCCATCCCTATCTAGGGTGACCCACACTATCTCTGTTTCCCCTTCCTCATCCTGCCCTTCCATGGCCCCAATCCCTTCCCTGACATATATTGCCACCCCTATCCCCATTTCCCCTCCCGATCCTTTCTAAACAAATGATACCCTGGGATCACTGTCTCTCAGGCATGGTGCTCGTTCCACCAAGTCTCACTCACTGCTACAATGTCTAGGTTCTCCTCCACCATGGTGGCCTCCAGTTCTACCATTTTGTTCCCCAGGATCCTGGCATTTGCAACCAAAGCTCTCCAAAATGTAGCCACATCCCGTCCTTCCTTGCTGCTAACTGCTCCCTCGATGAGTGTTGTGACTTGGGGGGGAGGCTGATTGCCTCTCTTCTCTGCCTTATGTAAGGATGGCCCTGTCCTTAGCTCCCCCCCCCCATTTAGTTTAAATTGAACTTCCTTGCCATGAAGTCCCCCAGTTTATTCTTTAGTGCAGCTGCCTCTGAAGAGTTCAGGTGCAGCCTGTCTTGGGCATACAGCCCCATCTCCTCCCATGTATGTAGAAACATAGAATTTGAAGGCAGATAAGGACTGCTTGGCCCACCTAATCTGCCCATTTTCCTACCTAACAGATAAGCTGCAGATCCTAGTTAACCAACAGCTTACTTCCTCCTACCCCCCACTAAGACTGCCTTATGTGTGTCCCATTCATTCTTGAATTCCCCACTGTTCTTGACTCCGCGACCTTCTCAGGGAGGCTGTTCCATGCATCCACAACCCTCTCCATGAAAAAATACTTCCTCACATTACCTCTGAGCCATCCCCCCTCTATCTTCAAATTGTGCCCCCTTGTTCTTGTACATCTCTTTTTCTGAAAGATACTATCCTTTTGGACTTTGTTGATTCCCTTGAGCTACTTGAAAGTTTCTATCATGTCCCCTCTCTCCCTTCTTTTCTCAAGGGTATACATATACATATTAAGCTCCTTTAGTCTTTCTTTGTATGTCTTCTTGTGCGGACCCTGCACCATTTTGGTTGCCCTCCTCTGGACAGCCTCCACTCTGTCTATGTCTTTGCGGAGATGGGGTCTCCAGAACTGCACACAGTACTCCAGATGGGGTCTCACCAACTGTCTGTACAGAGGGATAACAACTTCCTGTTTTCTACTATTGATGCCTCTCCCTATGCATCTCAGTATCCCCCAGCCTTTCTTACTGCCTTCTCACATTGCTTGCCCACCTTTAGGTCATCTGCTGTAATTACCCCCAGGTTCCTTTCCATTTTTACTGTTGTCAGTATCTCATCCCCCCCATTGTGTACTCTTCCCCTGGGTTTTTGTTTCCCAGGTGCATTATCTTGCACTTCTTTGCATTGAATCTGAGCTGCCATACATTTGACCATTCCTCCAACCTTGTCAAGTCCCTTCTCATCCTTTCCACTCCATCCTGTGTATCAACCCTGTTGCAGATCTTTGTGTCATCTGCAAAGAGACATACTTTTCCTTCCAGTTCCTCTGCAATGTCACTTATAAAGACATTAAAAAGGACCGGTCCCAGTACTGAACCCTGCTGTACCCCACGAGTAACCCTCCTTTCTTCACTGTGGACTCCGTTTACTACTATCCTTTGCGTCCTGTTGTCTAGCCAATTTTTTATCCAGGCTACCACTTTGGGACCCACTCAAAGGCTGGCTAACTTGTGTATTCATTTTTTGTGTGGGACTGTATCAAATGCCTTGCTAAAATCTAGGTAGGCTATGTCCACAGCCCTTCCCTGGTCTACTACTTTGGTCACCCAGTCAAAGAAATCTATTAGATTCATCTGACACAACCTTCCATTGTGAATCCACTTGCCTTGGATCCTGTGCCCCACTGGCCTCTAGGTACTCAACAATTCTTTCCTTTGAAGTGATTCCATCATTTTCCCTACCACTGAGGTCAAACTAACTGGTCTATAGTTTCCTGCCTCTGTCCCGCTCCCACATTTTTGAAGAGGAATCACATCCGCCCTCCTCCAGTCCTCAGGTACCACCCCATCCTCCCATGATTTGTTAAAGAGAGTAGTCAGCAGTGTCACTAGTTCTACCCTTAGTTCTTTTAGAATTCTTGGGTGAATCCCATCAGGCTTTGTCCACCTTCAATTTTATTAGTTCTTTCAGAACCATTTCTTCTGTAAATGGACTGGTATCGACCCCCATCTTCAGAGTGTTTCTCTTGTTTGGTTCAGGTACCTCCCCCTCCTCTTCCTTTGTGAATACTGAGCAGAAATATTAATTCAGTATCCCTGCTTTTTCACTGTCACCCTCTGCCCACATTCCCTCCCCTTTATTAAGCCTCAGTATACCTCCTTTGGTCTTTCTTCACTCCCTAGTGTACCTATAAAAGGTATTATTCTACCCCTCTTCTTAACATAGTTTGCTATCTTTTCCTCGGTTTGGGCCTTTGCTATTCTGTCTGCCTTCCCTGCCTCTTTCTGCTTTAACTGATAAAGTTATCTGTCCTGCTCCCTCTGTGTTTCCTTATATTTCCTGAATGCTATCCTTTTCTCCATAACCTTCCCTGCCACCTCTTTTGAGAACCATAGCAGTTTTTTCCTTCATTGTGTTTTGTTGATTTGCTTTACACATAGGCTTGTTGTCTCTGTGAGGGCTGTTTTGATTACTCCCCATTGTTTCTCCATCCCCTCCTTCTTGCCTATTTACTAGTGCTTTTCTGGGGCACTCTCTCATTTTCCCAAAGTCAGCCCTCCTAAAGTCCAATACTCTTGCTTTTGTATGGCTTGATTGTATGGCTGTGTTTATCATGAACCACACTGTTTGGTGGTCGCTTGTTCCCAGATGGCTGCCCACTTCTAAATCTGAGATTCTTTCTCCGTCCCCATTTGAGAGTACCGTGTCTAAGATTGCTCCCTCCCGAGTGCGTTCCAGTACTAGCTGTCTGAGGCATGCCCCTTGTAGGGCATCAAGAATGACCCTGCTCTTGGATGTGCCTGCAGTAAAGTTAACAACTGGCATAATCAGGTTCCCCATCAATAATATCTCCACTTTTTCTGCCATTCTAAGGATGCCTTCTATCATTTTCTTGTCCATTCCCTCCCCTGAGAGGGAGGTCTGTATACAACCCTCATGCAGATTGTGGCACAATTTCCTGTCTCCAGGGTGACCCAGAGTGCCTGATCTGCTCCCTGTTTACTCTTTAGTTCTGTTGCTTTGATCCCTTCCTTTACATAGAGAGCTACTCCTCCTCCTCTTTTACCCTCCCTGTCCCTCCTGTAGATTGTGTATCCTGGTATGTTGACATCCCAGTCATGGTTCTCTGTGTACCATGTTTCTGTGACTGCCACAATATCCAGTCAACCCTCTTCCATCAAGGCCACTAGTTCAGGGAGCTTGTTACACAGACTACGGGCATTGGTACTCATCACCCTCCAATTTTTGATGGCCTTACCCCTTTTAGCCCCATCTCTGTCCTTACTGCCTTTGCCTTTTTTTTATATTTACCTCCGTCCTACTCCCTAATGACTTATCTACCTTGGTGTTTACCTCCCTAATTACCGTGTTTTGTGGGGGGAGGCTGGGATTTTCCTGATCCTTTTCAGTACCTCCCCCCTTGGCTAGTTTAAATGCTTGCTGATGAAGCATTTAAACCTCTCACCTAAGATCCTGGATCCCCTCTAAACAGATGTAGCCCATTGCACCAGTATAGGCCTGCATCCCTCCAGGTGGCTCCCCAGTCCCCAATGAAGCCAAAACCCTGAGCTCCACACCAGTTTTTCAGCAATTAATTGAATTCCCTGGTGAGGAGTACCTTGGCATCACGCTTGCCATAGACAGGCAGCACCTCTGAGAAGGTTACCGTATGCGCTACTTGTCTAAGGCCCCTCCCCAACTCTACAAACTCCTCTTGCACTGCTCTGATCCCATTCCTAGCCAGGTCATTTGTCCCTAGGTGGACAATGACATCTAGCTCCCTCCCTCCCTCGTGCAGCTGCCCCCATGATCCTGAGGATTACTTCCCTGTCCTCAAGCGTAGTGCCAGGCAGGCACCTTACCTCCCTTTCCCATTCCTCCCCATCTACCACCTAATGATTGAGTCCCCACTAGAGTTGTTTCCTTCCCCTGTGGGGTCCGATGCCACCCACCTGTGGGTCTCCTTTGTGAAGGTTCCCAGCATCCTCCTTGGTCTCCACTGCAGGTGCCTTCATAGAGGAACCACTGTCCACCAGAACAGCTTATGAATTGTGGAGAGGTACAGCTGGAGGGATGCAACTCTGTTCCACCACCCTCTCCTTCCCTGAGCCCACCATGGTATAGCTGCTCCTCTTTCTTGGCAACCTCTGAGGTAGTGGCATTGGCCCTGGTGGTCCCTGGGTGGGGGAGGAGGTTTCTCAAATCCTAGCAAGGTCAGCCTGAAGACGGGCAACCTCGTCCCTCAGACCAGAGAGGTGCCTGCAAAGAGGGCAGCATCACAGCCTCCAGAATGTCTCCCAGAACACTGCCGCCCCACAGCCATTGCACTGCACCACTCCTATCATGTCTTACTTTGTGTCCCCCTCTCCTGTATCTCTGTATGCTTACTCTGTCCTTTCCTTACAACTCTCACCCTTCCTGTTCTGGGACAGCAACTTCCTATATTCTTCAGTAGCCTCCTTCTTCCTTGCTCAGTGTCAGACCATCAGCAGCTGGGGGGGAGAGCGAGCTACTTTTTCCTTTAGGGTTGACAAAACTAATGTTTCGCTATGATCCTTCCCTTCCTACTGCCAAACAGAAAGTTCCTGTTGTCAGTCAAATCCAGTGGCTATAAAAGTAGAACTGGCTTAGGGTGGGAGAGTGGAGGGTTGGGTTGGAGGGCAATTAGTAAGAAAAATCTCAACAGACACTGACTCCTGCTGAGACAGAAGTGTTAAATTAGTAAGAAAATGGTAGCTTCTTTTAGTTAGCTGCTTTCTGCTCTACAAGCAAGATTTCTGTCTTCCAAAGGCTAGCAACAGGAAGTTGTAATTGGAGTCACCTGCTTTTATATTGTCTAAGTCACACCCCCAATTAAGCTCTCTCTCTCCTCCTACTGATTTAGCAAAGTAAGTTGATACAGTACCCTTTCCAGCACAGAACACACACTGACTTTATTTCTTTTCTTTTCTTTTTTTAACCCCTAAATAAGACCACTTCTACTTCTAATGAAGCATCTGTCTGCTTAATCTCAACAGACACTGACTCCTGCTGAGATAGAAGTGTCAAATTAGTAAGAAAATGGTAGCTTCTTTTAGTTAGCTGCTTTCTGCTCTACAAGCAATATTTCTGTCTTCCAAAGGCTGGCAACCAGATGTAGAGCCCCAGTCACCTATCCAACTGAACCCCATCCGACTGCACCAACCTTGTAGCCAATTGTTGAATGCCCTTATCTTCTCCTTTCTGGGTGTGCTCAGTCTTGGTACTGGCAACACCTCAGAGAAGGAAATAGAATGAAAAACAGTGTTGCTCCTACAGAACCTAGTGAATTCCTCGTACCTTGCCTCTACTTCCATCAGACTTTTCCCCTCCAAGTCATTTGTGCCCAGGTGAAACACCAGATGTGTCCTTTCATCCTGCTGCTTACTCCAGAAAGGAATATGATGCCTCACCTCCAGCGCCGTCATCCCTGGCATGCACTGTACCCTTACTGCATTGTTTTTGCTCCCTTCCTTCACCATTTTAGCCCCTTATTTATTGAATCCCCCCAAGAGTGCCACCCTACTGCACCCTGCTTCCTGGGTCTCCTTTAGGCCTCTAGCTTTGTGTTGTGGGATTTGGCTCCCTTTGAACTCCTCCTCATGTTCCCTCCTGACTTGATTTCTGCCCCTGCACATCTTTTGTTCCCCATCACCTAACCTATCCTGATTTTTACCCACACCCAGCATCTGTCCCTCTTCCCCCTCTCCCTTTAGCCTTTCCTCAGACTCCCCCTCCTGTACCTCTTTATTCCATGTGCTTCTGCCTGGCTTCCTTCATCCCTGCAAACCCCTCCTGCATCACTGCTTGAACATGAGCCAACTTCACCTGACTCCCCTCTATCTGCTCCTGGCCTTCCCCCATCTGCATCACTGTGTGAGATTGTACCAACTGTGCTTGATCCCCTTCCAGCTGTTCCTGTCCTGCCTATCTTTGCAGAAGGTTTTGAGCACCGTACCCCACTTGGGGAAGTCTTCCTCCTCACCACCTGCCCTGTGTCTGCATATTTCCCCTCTCCTACACCCTGCCCGGTGCATGCCCCAGCATCCTACTGCAGGTCCTGCCCTGCAGGGTTTCCTCCCATTCATTTTCAGCCTCCCAGGAGCTCAACTCCATCTCTTCCAGTGCTTCCTTCCTGCTCATTTTCTTATGCCACAGTTCCTCTAGTGCCAACCTCTGGTGTGTCCCTAATGTGCCCATCCCCTCCTCCACCCCTTCCCCTGCATACAATGTGCCTGCTCCCTCCTTCCCCCTTCTACTGCACCTGAGATCTTTTCCCCCATGTCTCCCAGCTGCTCTTCCACCCCTTCTCTGATGACCCTTGCCGGATCCCTTCCTCCAAAATGTCCTCAACTAGGACACCTAGGGGGCAAAACTATTTGTTATTTCCACCCTCTGGCCCATTTCACCTATGTCTATGTCATCCTTCATTCTGGGCATCTGTCTGCCTTTTCCTGAGCCTACTGTCTTCTACTCCTCCTGATCCCTAGCTGACCCCTTTTCTCTAGCTACAGGCATTGTTTTTGTGCCTCCAGACCTCCTGCTGTCAGTTCCCACTGACCCCTTTCCTCCTGTCTCGGGTGTCCCTGTCCCAACTCTGGACTTGATGCTGTCTGTTACCACCTCTGATTTATCCCTTCTGGATCCCCTTCCATCCTCTCCCTCCCAAGCCCTTGACTTCCAGAACAGTGTATCTGTTCCTCCAGTGAATCCACTCAGCCCTTCCCACTCCTTCCTTGGCTTATACCATCCCTGTCTCTCTACCCTTTTTTCCCAGCTTCCTCCCTCATTTAACCCCCACCTTAGCCCCGCCAATTCCTCCCTCAGCTGAGTGAGCTGCTTACACATCATACAACCCCCCATCCTCCAAGCCTAATTTAGGATCATAGCCATTCCACAGCCACTGCACTCCACCACCCTGCCAAAGATCCCCCTCCCTTGGTCACCCCTCCCTCTGTGCTGCCCTACCATTTCTTCTGTGATACTCAGATACAGTCCTAAAATCACACCTTATGTATTTTTGGGCCCCCGACCCTCACCCCCTCCTTAGTTCCAACACACAGTCAAGACTTTTTAGAAATAATAAAGCATGTGCAAGCCACAGGCATCAAGAATTAATAACCATAGTCACCCAGTTCAAGTCCAAGGCACCAAGTTCAGTTTTACACTTGAATGTATTCATAAATATTGCACTTTGCCTTAAATTGCATTGATGGCACTTTAAATGTTTAATCATGTGACTGTAGGAATGGTATTTATTAATAGTGTTCACTGGGGGTACTATCTTCATTTAAGACCAGGATTGGTTGAAACGTCAGAAGCTGTGTTGTAAGACTACAGGTGATATTGCAGTGTTGTGGTGGCCAGTGAGTAAATTATTGCATTTGATTAAGTAATGGACTACTGCCTTTTATTTGGTATGTAGGTGTGCTGTGACTGTTCAATCTTATATGAGAGGAACTGTTACCTTTTTTGTCCCAATCATTATGCCTCAAGGTTACTAGAAGTTCTATAGACGTCATCAAAATCCACAGAGCTATAATCCCTTTGCCGAAGATAGATATTACATTTAAAAATCCAGTTTTTGCAAGTGCATTGTCACAGTCAGTACCTAAACTGGCTATACTAGGGATACATATAGTACATCCACAAACTTTTAGAGATAAAAACTCCAGAAAGGGTGGCATGGATAATTTGGATGAGAAGTCAAACTCTGTAGGTAGGGATGCGCTAATCAATCTTGAAGACTTAATAAACTCCAATAAGTATGCATCATTAAGATGTACAGAAACTGATTGGCTCAGAGGAGCTAGGGAGATTCAGGAGAAGGCAAATCAGGGAAGCTCTAACAACCCACTCAGGATTGGCGCATGGAATATTGAGGGTTTCCACTTTAAACTGACTGACCCGGAGGTCATGGACGACCTGGAGAAATATGATGTCATCTGTCTTCAGAAAACCTGGTGCACAGATTTTATGACTCCTAGAGTGCCAGGATACTCTATGTATATGTACCCTGCACACAAGTAGAAAAGATATGGGAGATATATAGGCGATCTGCTAGTATACATTAAAACCTCACTTAACCTATGGACTTTCAAAATTGAATTAGAGGCAGAGAATGTAGTAATGATAGTGCTGTTAAGCGAATGTTCTCCCTATAGATTTATACTCCTAAACATGTATTACCCACCTAAAACAAAAAATAATGGATCAGTGGACCTTTTATCAACCAGTTTAAATTTGTACTAAACAGAATAGTGGAAACAAAAGGCAATACACCTATAATTATTATGGGAGACTTTAATGCCCGGCTGCCTCCCTCTCACTCTATATACAGAAAGCATCCATGCTTTATACCCTATCTCCCTCTCATTAACCATTGCATGACCTCTCTAAGAGAAGGGGAAAGACCAGAAATGCAATGGTAGAGGGAACAAATTGCTTAATTATCTCTAAGAAAGAAATTTCTCTGTCCTGAATGGAAGACTACCAGGGGATAGACCTGGTAAGCTAATATATACAGGATTAACTGGCTCCTCCGCCATAGGCCTAGTTTGGACTAACCTGGAGGCCACTAGATTGGTCCTTGACCTACATATAGTTGAGTATTTGGAATCAGCCCATTTTCCAGCAATATTAACCTTACAGTTTGACAGCCTAAGTCAAGCAAATATGGCAACATACATTGATAAAGGTATTGTGATAGTAAATGAAAGGAGAATTAAATGGGGAATTAGTTCTCTTGCACAGTTTAATGAGATAGTAAATAAAGGGGAAATATATAAATTACATCTTCAAATCTTAGGGGATATTGACCAGCCTGATATGATTAGAAATTGGCACCATATTTGTGTTATTCTGAGACCACACTGCTCAATTAACCAACTTACAACATTAAAAATCTAATAGAAAAGGGAAAACGTGGTTTAATAGCGAATGTACGAGGGCCAAAAAAAGCTTAAACAGGGCTCTCAAGCTTTACAAAAATGAAATTATACATAATAAAAAACAATGTATAAAATTAAAAAGGAAAGAGAGAAATACAAAAAGATCGTGCAAAGTAAGCATCAGAAACATTCTGCAATGTTGTGGGAAAGGCTGAGGAAATCTGTTATAAACAGAGACAGGAAACAATTTTGGAATATTGCTGCTCAGGGTTATAATAAATGTTTAACTAGGGTGGAGAAAGCCATCATTTCCAATTTATTGGTATCCTATTTCTCAGGATTATATTACTCTAGTGAGGAAGAAGCTTTAGAGCTAAAGTCTGATAACATCACCCAGTAAGTTTTCTTCTCCTGATATTTATATCGGAAGAGGAAATTACATTAACCCTAGGATCATTGGCATTCAACAAAGCACCAGGCCCTGACAAAATTATTGGGAACATACTAAATCATTCCAGGAATGGTGGTGGCCCATACTGTACAGCATTTTTAATGCACTTATTCAAAATCAGGAGTTCCCTTCAAGTTGGCAGGGTAGTGTCACATTCCCTATTTATAAAAAAGAAAACCCTAATGATCCAAAGATATACAGGCCAATAAGTCTGATCGATGTAACTCAGAATTTTTTTCCCAAAATAATCTTAGATAGAGTTTTGGATTAGTTAGATGAACATTCCCTCATAAGCAAATCCCAGAACTATTTCAGAAAGCATAGATCAACTATACAACATTGTTATGTCTTGGGTTCACCACATCATAACCCAGATAGACCATCTTAGGGTAGCTGGTTCATTGCACTGGGGTGTCACACAGACAAGGCACACTGATGGGTCCTGGTAGGACGAAACACATGTATGTGTCTTCTGTTAGCACCCTTTGCAGACTGTGTGAGAGATCTTTTGGTACCATGCATTTCTTCTTAAAGTTGAACCAGCATAATATTCTGTGGTGATTTGCATATACAGCCTATGGTGCTTTGCATTATGGGGGTATGTGTGATTTTGTATTTCATTGTTATGTCTTCCATCATTTAATCTGGAAATACACTAAAATTAGGGAAGTGAAGTTGTTTTGTTGTTTTGTTGACTTTCTGGCTACTTTTGTTAGCATCAGTAGGAAAATTCTTTAGCATGCACTAGAAAACCTTGGTCTTAATAGAGTTCTCCTTGACATTTTGATTAAGCTTCACGAAAAAACATTGGCTAAAGTCCAGTATGATCAATATGGACATGCCATACCATCTTTTCAAACCAATCTAGGCATTAGGCAAGGTTATCTTTTGGCACCAACCTTATTTAACATCTATAGTATCAGCATTTTGAAGAACATCTCCAACCCTGACTTTTATGCTCCAAATATTTTGGAGCAAAGAATTGACTGTCTCGCCTATGCAGATGATATAGTACTCATTTTGACCTCTGCATTGTGATTAAAAAGGAAACTAAAACATTTTCCAGCCTAACCACTGATCACTTACAGCACCGTATGCTAAGTAACATCTGCACGAGGCTAATCCGATAGGCAAAAGTAAAGTATTTTAGTACCACCTTAGTCATGAACTTTGACCACCTGTTCGAATTCTGGAAGGCAGTCAAATCACTTTTTTCACCTCCGTCACAACCCCCTACTCCTGCATTAAACATAAATGGCTCCACTGTAACTGACCCTCTTTCAGTGGCCTCGGAGTTTAACTACTTTTTCATAAGATGCACCTCGTCACTGATATCCTCCCTACCTTCTGCTCCAATTTCCCCCTCACCCCCCCTCCACCCCTGCTCAAACCCCTCTATCAGCCTCTTCCTTCTCCTTCCACCAGGTTACCATGCAAGAAGTACTTAAGGTGCTGCTCACCTTAAACCTGCCCAAAGTTAAATGTCCCACTGGCCTGGACTCCAAAATGTTATACCTGTCTGCTCCGGCTATCGCCTCCCCACTGGCAGCACTTTTCAACTTTGTTTCTCACTCACCTCCACCTCATCTGAATAGAAGCATGCCAAAGTCACCCCCCCTTCCGAAAGGCGGTGACCCATCCAACCCAGGCAACTACTGCCCAATTTCCTTCCTTCCCATACTGGCTAAACTACAGGAGCACCTGGACCTCTCACAACTCTCCTTCTACCTTGACTCTCCATCTTTTTTTACTCCTTACCAGTCTGGTTGTAGGAAGTCCCACTCCACTGTCACCTACCTGCTAAGGCTCACACATGTCATCCATATTAGTATGGACCAAGGACTCATTACCTCAGCAGTTTTTGTCGATCTAGCAAAGGCGTTCAGCACTGTCTCCCACCAACTCCTCTTGTCCAAGCTCACACTTGCTGGACTATCTGGTGTAGCTACCAGCTGGTTTCACTCCTACCTGGTGGGTAGATCCCAATCTGTCCACATTGGGAACAACATCTCTGCACCCCTTCTTGTCAGCACTGGTGTGCCACAGGGCTCCATCCTTGGCCCACTCTTGTTTTCCATCTTCCTAAATGACCTGCCCTCTGCTATGCCCTCGTATGTCCATTCACATGTATGTGGATGACACAATGCTGTTTACGTCTGGCCCCACTACCTCTGATGTGGCAACCAGACTACAGCATGATTTCAACAATGTTCAGCTCTGGTTCTACACAAATAAACTCACCCTTAACACCAAGAAAACTGTCTCCATGACCTTCTGCACTAGGCAGAGACTATCACGGCTCACCACCACCCCCAAATTCCATACCCTGGACGGGATATCCCTGGAGGACTGTAATTCTTTTAGATACAGTATCTTGGGGTCTGCTTTGACCATCACCTTGACCTTTCTGTACACATCAATGCCATCCACAAAAAGCTCCATCCTAGGTTGGGTTCTCTTTATCAAAATCATGGGTGCATCCCGCCATGGTACAGAAAATAATCCTCCCTATTTTTGACTACAGGGATGTAGTATACAGTGCTGCACCTAAGTCCTCCCTAGCCAGACTTGACCCACTTTTCCACTCCTTCTGTAATTTTGTCCTGGACTGCCCTTCCAAATCCATCATTGCACCATCTATCAGATGCTGGGCTTCACCTCCCTCCAGGACCATAGGTTGTCACACTGTGCTTGGATGACAGCCAAGTTCTGGACTCAGTCCCTGCCCTCTTACATTGCCTCCTTACTATCATCCCCTGCCCTTCCAGTGTATGCATTAAGAAATAATGACTCCAGGCTCCTTTCCATGCCACACATGACTACCACTGCAGGTCAGGCAGACTTCAGATATCGGATGCTTAAACTATGGAATTTCCCTCCACATGGGCATTTGGCACGCCTCCACCAATCAACACCTAAATTCTCTGCTCAAAGCCCATATTACCCCTTCCTGCACTTGCAACTAATAATTTCTGCCTGCTCTAAGGCCAGCGTCTCTGTGCTATTGGAATAAGCCCAGTCTAGCAGCACTATGTTGTATGCGAGTGCCCAAGTTTAGTATCTACAACTACCCTGCACTAACCTTCCTGGTATTAAATATAATTTATTTTTCTCTTCACTGCATGTGGTACTTTGATACTTGTTGTATTGTGCATGCATATAGTTCACCATCAATTGTATCAATGGTATTAATATATTATGGACTTAGTTTTCTCAATGTTGTACTTGTAACTGGTGCTTACCCTTCCCCCAGGACGCATCTAGAATTGAGCAGTATCTCTGCTCAGTGTACTTTCCTGGTAAAACTTTTAAATAAATAAATTATATGATTTTTGTCATCCTTAACACCCACCTTATCTAGCAGCATTGTTACTATGGGGGAATATTGTGATGTTACTGTCTGAAAAAGTATCATGAATGAAAGAATCATTGTGATATCATTTGTTGCTAATCATTATGGGTAATGTGAACGTTGATGATGTCAGTGAGAATATTGGATTGTGGGTATAGAAGGGATTTAACATGCACACTGGAGCTCTCCATGAGGAACTTCTACTGAGTGAAGCACTGGGGCAGTTGCAACTGTGGCAAACCTTGACCTTGAATTTCTGTCGTTGCCTTTGTCTCCAACATAAATACTACTATATTTCCAGTTATGGACGGACTTTGCTTTGTACTTTTGGAGCTACATTTAATTGAAACAGCTCCAGCGTGCAGGTTATTTCATGTTTTTGTTTCATTTTCTTATTGGGAAAAAACGGGTGAAGCAGCTGATTGCGGAAAAACATCCTTGCTGAATTCAAGGTTTAGAGGGAACTTATGGGAAAGAGGTCACAATTTATATCTGACTTGAAGCCATGCTTCCACACAAACAGACTTTAATGGAAAAGCACAAAAGTAACAATAACTCAACACCAGCCCATATGGCCAGACTCTACCCCCCCACACACACATGTAGAGGGCAGGTTTGACATGTTTTCTAGGGTTCTAGTTTGGTTCAGGTTTGGCATGATTTGGCAGGGTATAGGTCGAATTTGGTTCAATTCAATTTGATAAGTAGAAGTTTGGGTTTGGGTTCAGGTCGGTTCAAGTTTTTTATGCATAATTTTTCTGTTTGAGTGCGAGTTCAAGTTAGATGTCTCCCTACTGCTGCCATATTGGTTCTCCTCATCTTACATTCTCTGGGTTCGAGTTTGGTTCAAGTTCATCTTTTTTTTTTTCCTTAGGGTTCAAGTTCAGTTTTCATTGGGTAAAAACTTAAAAGTTTGAGTTTGGTCCAGCTTCAGTTCACAGACAAACCTTCCCTCTACCCTAGAGATGCAACAAATTTAAATTCCAAAGTGAACACAAAGTGGGCACTTCACATTGCCACTCCACTATGCGGAGTGGGCAATGCAAAGTGCTCACTCCACCTTGTCATTACCACTTCACATTAAGGCGGAATGGCAACACGAAGTAAGGTGAAGTCATTGTTTTCAATGGACTTTGCGTTTCTCATTATGATTCTAAGTGATCCACTTTGTGCTTCAGATTTGGCAGCCCCCCACACATCACATGGCTTACATACTGTAAGTCACAGGCTCTTTAGCCAGGTAGGAAGGAAGTGAGTCATACAAGCAGGCACTTTCACTTTTTCCTATGCAGATGGAGAGAGAGGAATGTGTTGTTTTGTCACTGCTGAGTCTTGGAGATCAGATCGAGGAGGAGGAGGAGATTTAAACTTTGATTTAGACCCAACAGCTTTTTTTAAAGCTACATTTTTTTGTCTTTTCTGTACTCTTTTTTACTTAATTTGTTCTTTCTGTAAATGTATTTTTCTTACCTTTGTAAGTAGTTATTTGTTTGTCTGTGTGACTGCGTGTGTGTTGTGTGACAGTGTGAATAGTCTTTGCTCAGACTCAGGGAGCACAATAGGAGAGATGGACCAGGGTGAGGGAATGTCTGGGGTGGGGGCAGCTCTGGGAGAGCATAGTACTTGTAGGTGTTGTACCGTGTGCATGGGTGGGGGGCATGGCTGCTGGTTCCTGTTGAACTGATCGAAAATTCTAAGTGTCCCCCCCCCCAGAAGCAGGACCAGCACTGCCTCCTGACTCTGAGGCAGTTGAACTACCACCACGTCCGGCACCAGCTCCAGCACCAGGTCCTCTGGAGCAGGATGTGCCTGTGCCCCCAGGCCCAGGTGTGTATCCCATCCCTGTTGAGCACTGTGAGCAGCCGGCTGCCAGTGCATCTGGTTCTCCCCTGCCTCTGCCTGGCCCTCCCCAAACCTCCATTGTTTGGCAGTTTTTTGACATCGTCGGGGAGAACGCAGTGTGGTCAGGTGCCACCTATGTGAGGTGGAGGTGCACCATGGCCCCTGGGGACTGGGTGCCAGTGCACCCATATGCTCAACCACCACCAGTTGGAGTGGCAGGCTGCCACAAAACAGGCCAGGCCAGCACCTGATAGCCCTTCTGTGGCAGCGGGTACAGTTGTGTGTGGTGGCAGCCCTAAGAAGAAGAGGAGGAGGGCCAGAGCAGCACCTGCTGCTCCACCAGCACCCCACCACCACCACCACCACCAACAGCAAGTCAGCCTGTAGAATGTGTGGACCCAGAGAACTGTGCATAATGCAGGCTGACTTGGCAGTTCTCTGGAGTGCTGTCGAGGAGAACAACGAGAGGGTGAGTGCTGTCAAGCAGCGGCTGGTTTGCATAGAAAGACATCAGTTGCAAATTATGTCCTTGCTGGAACTGCTGCTGGATCACCATGGGATCCCACATTAGTTTTTTCTCCCTCACACCATGTGCCCCCCCACACCTTCCTTGCTGTATTATAAAATGTATTCCTCCACCATCCCCGACCCTTGTATATAATTATTCCCTTTTTTGGTTGTCTTCCATATGTGTGACACTTTGTATTCTGGCCCCCCTTCCTTCTGTTATGTGTGTGTGTGTGTGTGTGTGTGTGTGTGTGTGTGTGTGTGTGTGCTGTTTTGGTGCCTCATTAATGTTTACTTTCTGTCATGTAGTGTTTGTGTAGCAGGACTGAGCAGTGCAAGTATACTGTGCTAAACTGCATGCGTGCAGTCAGTCTTCTTTCCTATGTGTGTATATTCTGCAGACACTGTCCAGCTTCTTGCAAACGTATATGCTGATTGCTGTCTGACTGGTTGCTGTGTTTATGGTATAAGGAATAAAGATAAGAATATGTAATGTATATTTTGTTAGGAGATTATAGCAACCAAAAATCCTGCTTTTCAACAAACCGTATCTAACAGACATGAAGTATTGCTGATGCACCCAAAATATTTCACAGTGTACAGACATTATTAAGTCAGAAAATATGAACATACGAACATATGAACATACGAAATTTGCCAGCAGATCAAGGCCTAGAGGTCTATCAAGTCTGCTCGAATGTGTAGCTAGCAACCCTTATTCTGCAGCTGCCCTTCCCTTCCACCCTTCCCCTTCATTAACCCTCCCCCTTGTCCTGTCCACTCCCCTTTTGAAGCAGTCCACTGTTCTACTGGACACCACTTCTGCAGGTAACGCATTCCACCCAGCCACCACCCTCTCTGTAAAAAAGTGTCTCCTCATCTCCCTCCTGAGAACCTTCCTCCCTCCAGTCTTATATCATGGCCCCTGGTGGCCCTCCCCTCCCTTACTTTGAATAGCCCTTCTGTACCAGTCTTGTTTATTCCTTTCATGTATTTAAAGGTTTCAATCATGTCACCCCTGTCCCTCCTCTCCTCCAGTGAGTACATGTTCAACTCCTTCAACCTCCTCTCGTATGATAAGTCCCCCAGCCCCTTGACCATCTTTGTCACCCTGTGCTGCACCCCAGTAACTTAATGTCCCTCTTCAGAATACGGCGCCAGTACTGCATGCAGTACTCAGGTGTGATCTAACTAATGACCTATACAGTGGCAGAATCACCTCCTCCCTCCTCGAGGATATACCCCTTGCAATACAACCTAGCATTTTGTTGGCCTTTTCAGCTGCCTTCCTACATTGTGCTGAGTTGTTCATTGACCCTGTAATGAGCACCCCCAGATCCTTCTCCTCCTCTGTCTGGGCTAGCTGCACTCCCCCCAGCTGGTAACTCCTCCTTGGGTGCTTCATCCCGAAATGCAGCACCTTGCACTTTTGGCATTAAACCCCAGTTGCCAGGTGTCTGACCAGGTTTCAAGCTTCCAGATCATCTTGTAACCCTGCCATCCCCTAGGTCATCCACCACTGCTTACCTTGGTATCATCAGCAAACAGACTGATCTTGCTCTTGATGTCCCATGATATGTCTGCAATGAATATCCCAAACAACACTGGTCCCAACACCAAGCCCTGTGGAACACCGCTCATCACTGCCCTTGGGTGTGAGAGCTCCCCACCCACCACCACCCTCTGTTGCCTTCCTTGAAGCCAGTTTCCTACCCATCTCACCAGCTTTGCACCCACCCCTGTGCCTACTAACTTCCTTCCCAGCCTTCCATGCGGCACAGAGTTGAATGCCTTACTGAAGTCCAGATACAGGACATCCACTGCATGGCCCCTGTCCAGTTGCCTAGTTGCCCAGTCATAGAACTCCACCAGGTTGGTTTGGCAGGATCTGCCATGTATGAAGCCATGCTGTCTGCTGTCCTGTAGTCCTTTGGCCTCTAGGAGGGCCACCAGTCTCTCCTTCAGGATAGTCTCCATTAGCTTACCCATGATGGATGTGAGGCTCACTGGTCTGTAGTTTCCTGGTTCATCA
Source organism: Neoceratodus forsteri (assembly GCA_016271365.2). Lineage (NCBI taxonomy): Eukaryota > Metazoa > Chordata > Ceratodontiformes > Ceratodontidae > Neoceratodus > Neoceratodus forsteri. The sequence goes on along the minus strand of CM057450.1, from coordinate 131,218,853 downwards.
TTGGGGCCACTCTTGTGGAGGGGCACCACATGAGCCATCCTCCAGTCCTGAGGTACACACCCCGAATGTAGTGAGGCATTAAATAGGTCTGCCAAAGGTTCTGCAAGGACCTCTGCCAGCTCCTTCAGTACCCTGGGGAGGATGCCATCTGGGCCTGGTGCCTTGTCCACCCTCAGTGCCTTCAAACCATCTCGAGCCCTGCCCTCCATGATTTCCCCATCTGTCACCCCTTCCCCCCTGTTTCTTCCATTTCTCCCACCTTGGGTGTCACCCCTCCTCTTGTCTTTAATAAATACTGGTCAGAAGTACTCATTTAGTGCTTCTGCCTTATCGCACCCTGCTTCCACCCAACCCCCCTCCTTCCTAATCCTTACTATGTGGTCCTTACAGCTCCTTTTCTCCCTGATGTACTTAGAAGTCCTTCTCCCCTTCTCAATGCTTTGGGCCAGCCTGAGTTCCATAGATGCTTTGACTCCCTTACTGCCCTTGTCACCTCCTTCGATTCTGTCAAGTACACCTCCTGTCTCCCCCTCCTGTTTTCTTGTACTTCCTAAAGGCAGCTCTTTCCTCTTACCTTTTCCATGACCTCCTTGCTCAACCAGATTGGTTTCTTAGCCCTAGCCTTCTTGCTCTGGGCTTTGCAGCAGGTTTTGGTTGCCTCCACTATCCCCAGCTTTATGAGCTCCTACCTCTGGTTAGTGTCCATACTAGATTGAATTCTGGCCAGGTACCCTTTTACCACTTCCCCCATCCTCCCAAAGTCGGCCCTCCTGAAGTCCAGCACTCTTGTGCCAGATTCCACTCCTTCCTTGCCCATATCCAATGTGAACCACACTGAGTGGTGGTCACTCCCTGACAGCAGTTTCTTCACTGTAAGTTCTCTCACAAAGTCCCCATTTGCCAGCACAAGGTCAAGGGTATTCCCTAACCTGGTTGGTTCACTGACCATTTGCAGCAGGAAGCTGTCCTGGAAGGCATCCAGCAGTACCTGCTCCCTTCTGTTCCTGGTTGTTGGGGTACTCCAGTCCACTCCTGGCATGTTGAAGTCCCCCCACAGTCACCACACTACCCTTCTCGCAGGTTCTCCTGATCTGCCCTGCTAGTTCCCTGTCTAACTCCTCCGTCTGAGATGGTGGCCTGTTCACCACTTCCATTCTAAGAATCCTATTCTTGGAATCCTGGATTTGCATCCAAAGTGACTCCGTACTACCCTCCTCTCCTTCCTCCCTTACACACGTCAGTCCTTCCTTCACATATAGTGCCATCCCCCTCCTTTCCCAATCATCCTGTCCCTACGAAATAACCTGTACCCTGGTACAGACAGGTCCCAGTCATTGTATTGGGTGGCCCATGTTTCTGTGATGGCTGCAATGTCCCTCTCCCTCTGCCAGAGAACCTGTAACTCTGCAGTTTTCCTCCCGGCTCCTAGCAGTGAGCGAACCACCTTCCACCCTTTCCCCCCCATCCTGCCCCTTTCCTAGCATCACCAATAGTACTTGCCATTTGTCCTTTGTCACTGTTTTGGGGGTAAGCTCATATGGTTTCCCAACCTGTGTCTCTGCATATCTCTTCCCAATTGCACACCCCCCACTCCTAGTTTAAATTCCCAACTTCCTCTATGTACTCCTCCATCCTCTGTTTAAACACCTTCTTTCCTCCTCACTCAAGTGTAGTCTGTCCTTGGCATAGAGACTACTGTCCTCCCAGGTCCTCCACCCCACCCCAACAGCCCATACCCTTTAGCACAACACCAGGTTCTTAGCCATCCATTAAATTCCTCTATTCTCAGCTTTCTTGTTGTGCTTGTCTTTGGCACCGGAAGTATCTCTGAAAAAGTTACTGATCTTCCTGCCCCCTCACATAATTGTGCTAGTTCCTCAAGCCTCCTCTGGACTATGTCTACTGTCTTGTCAGCCAGGACATTAGTCCCAAGATGTATAATTAAATGAGGCTTGTCCATACCCCCTCTAGCATATTTCAGAACAGATTGTCCCACCCTTTCCGCAGTCATTCCTGGCATGGCCTCCACCCAAATGCAACTATGCCTCTCCCCCTTGCTACCCCACCTAACTTCTCTTAGTATTGAGTCCCCCAGCACTAAGATTCCACACTTCTTACTCCCTACTTGCTTCCATTCATCTCTGTCTCTCATTTACAGCTCTTCTTCCTCCTGCACATTATTTCCCCCTTTTACCCCTGTTGCAATTCTCTGAGCAGAATTTCCCCCTGCTCCAGTTTGGTCCAGGCATTTAACAATTACTCCTCTAATTTCATCATTTTCCTCCTCCACCTTCTTCCTCTCTAGCAGTGCAAAACTATTTTCTGAAGGCCCTTCACAAATGTCCGCTCCCTCTCTGCATAGTAACCTGTTCTCTCCTTTCCACTCCATGACTTTTGCCACTTCTTCACCTCCCCTCACAAGTCCCTATCTCCTCCTTCCATTTGTCTTTTGTCTCCTGACCTGGTTTCCCCGGCAATCATTCTTCCTGGCCTGGGTCCCTTTGTCTCTGCTTCCCTTCTTCTGACCCTCTCCTCACCACTGTTGGCTTAAATCACCCTCCCTCATCTCCCCTTCTTCCTCCCTCCAGTATTGGGCTAAACACACCCCCAATCTGCCTTGCCTGTCTTAGTTCCTCCTGCAGACCCTCAATCTTCTTTCTAAGTTTTTCTATGTGGTTGCACACTAAACATCCTCCCACACTCCAGGCAATTTTTAGCAAGATTGGTGCACCACAGTTGTTGCAGCCTACCACCCTACCCATTGCTGTCATTACCCACCAATGACCCCCCCACCCTTCCAGATGCAGGATACCAAACACTCCCCCAAGTCTCCCCAAGGTCCAGTTCACTGCCACCACACTGTACTACTGAATTCCTTCTTTTCATTTTTTTGTTCTGGAATATGTATTTCTAGTTTACACTGGCAGTGTCAGTTTTTCAGCAAGTTGATGTACACCATAACATGACATGGTGCCAGTGGTTGCACAGTGTGGTAGCAGTGGACTGCAGGACCTGTTATATATTCTGACTTGAACATGTCTGTATGCCACAAAATATTTTGGGTGCCTCAGCAATATTTTTTGCCTGTTGGGTATGGTTTGTTTTAAAGCATGAGTTTTGTGCTATTATCTCTGCAAAGTCATGTGTGCACTGTGTCTGTGTGACAAGTGTTTGAGATGCAAACTGGCCCAAGACCTCTGAAAACATATCATATGACTTTGTCTGCTGCCGTTGGTAGTACAAATAAAATATACAATACATATTCTTATCTTTATTCTTTATACCATCACAATGAAAAGTGTAACAAGTCAGCATCAACATACATGCATATATATATATATATATATATATATATATATATATATATTTACAACTTGATGCTGGACAGTGTCTGCACACACAGGAAAGAAGACAGACTGTACACATGTAGTTTAGCACAGTATAACTGCAGTGCTCAGTCCTGCTTTTTGACAAATACTTCATGATAGCATGACAGAAAGTAAACAATACTGAGGCTCCAAAAATATTTACCAGACTCACCAGAATTCCCAATCCTAAAATGCAACTGTCTTGTGTCCAGAAAATTCCCCAGTGCTGACAAAGTGAAATGACAGTGTAAGATGAAATGCAAAGTGTCCCAGAATTAATGGCACACTCAGTCATGCACGCAGTACTCACACACAGCTCCCAGAATTATTGTTCATCCCCACAATGTAACTGTTTTGAGTCCAGAAAATTCACAAGTGCTGACAAAGTGAAATGAGAGCATAACATGACATGTAAAGTGTCCCAGAAATAATGATGCACTCAGTCATGCACACAGTACTCACACACAGTCCCCAGAATTATTGTGCGTTCCCACAATGCAACTGTCTTGTGCCCAGAAAATTCACAAGTGCTGACAAAGTGAAATGAGAGCATAACATAAAATGCAGTGTCCCAGAATTAATGGCGCACTCAATCATGCACACAGTATTTGCACAGTACCCAGAATTATTGTGCATCCCCACAATGCACCTGACTTGTGTCTAGAAAATTCACAAGTGCTGAGAAAGTGAAATGAGAGCATAACATGAAATGCAGAGTCCCAGAATTAATGGCGCACTCAGTCATGTGCACAGTACTCACAGACAGTCCCCAGAATTATTGTGCATCCCCACAATGCAACTGTCTTGTGTCCAGAAAATTCACAAGTGCTGAAAAAGTGAAATGAGTGTGTAATATGAATTAATGGTGCATGCAGTCATGTGTGCAGTGGTCACACAAAGTCCCCAGATTTTTTCTGCATCCCCAAAATGCATCTGTCTTGTGTCCAGAAAATTGACAAGTGGTAACGAAGTGAAATGGGAGCATTACACCACATGTGAAGTCCCCCAGAATTTATTGCTCAGTCTCTCATGGGTGCGGTAGTCACATAGAGTCCCCAGAGATTTTCTGCATCCCCAAAATGCATCTGTCTTATGTCCAGAAAATTGACAAGTGGTAATGAATGAAATGGTAGCATTACACCACACACAAAGTTGATGACCATGAGCAAACTATTGCTGGTCCAATGTGTGCTGTGATTCCTGTAAATGCGATGCAATCATCTCAACCAGATGGAAGGTGCCCTTTGTCTGTACACTAATAGTAGCCTTGGGGAGTTGATATAGATATAGATCTACAGATATAGATATATATATCTATATCTATATCTATAGATATATCTCTCTATATATATATATATATATATATATATATATATATATATAGATAGATAGATAGATAGATATATATATATATATATATATATATATATATATATATATATATTGTATTTTGTAGCTGGGGGTTTGACATATATAGACATGTACTCATTGGCCCAGATATTCAAAAGGGTTGTGCATGGCACAAGAGTGTTACTATGTGCAACACTGATCACGCCCTGGCACAATATTCAAAGAAAGTCATAACACAAATCCCGATCGCCAGGTGCATCAGTAATGTATGCAGGCACAGGTAGGGGTGTGCCCATGCACTCCTGCACTGCCCAATATTCAGCCGGGATGTGCAGAGCCATGCATGCTAACCCCTACCTGCACAACAAAAAGTTGATCCAAAAAAGAAGACAACTGATGGCCACCCACAGGTGAGCTGCCGTGCAGGCGCAACATGGCAGCTACCACCTGAGGCGGCCTGAGCTCCGCTGCACCTGGCGGCGTCCCCTATGTCCGATCATGGGCATTTGTAAAAAAATTAATGAAACTGTCCAATATCCCTGGTGGTCCAGTGGACCAGCTATCTGCCCGATCGTGGGCATTTGTTAAAAAAGAAAAGATCACTTCCAATATCCCTGGTGGTCCAGTGGACCAGCTATCTGCCTGATCGCGGGCATTTGTTAAAAAAAACAGACCACTTCCAATATCCCTGGTGGTCCAGTGGACCAGCTATCTGCCTGATAGTGGGCATTTGTTAAAAAAAAACATATGTACACTATCCCTGGTGGTCTAGGGGTATCCCCCCTCCCCACCTGCTCACTGAGCCCCACCGCCCCACTCCCCCCCGTCGCCGGCGGGCGGCGGCACCCACCACCTGCAGCCCACACCCATGAAATGTGTGATACGGTACGGCTGCATGCACATTAAGCTCGCTGTGAACCAATGGGCATGCAGCCTGCGCGGTGTCGGTCGGTGGTGGTGGGGGCAGCAGGAGGAGTGAGGTGCTGCCCACCAGCTGACCGGGAGGCGGGGTGGTGGGGCTCAGTGGGTGGGTTGGGTACCCCTAGACCACCAGGGATAGTGGACATATTTTCTTTAACAAATGCCCATGATTGGGCAGATAGCTGATCCACTGGACCACCAGGGATATTGGAAGTGATCTGTTTTTTTGAACAAATGCCTGTGATTGAGCAGACAGCTGGTCCACTGGACCACCAGTGATATTGGAAGTGGTCTGTTTTTTTGAACAAATGCCCACGATCGGGCTGCAGGGGGCGTTGGTCCCCGACGGCTGCTGCATGGCAGGGCGCCATGTGCAGAGTCATGGGGATCTGCGCATCTGCATGCAAATGGGTCCATAATGACATGCAAATGGCCCCATGTGTGCCTTGCATACATTATGGCCCCATTTGCATGTCAACTTTTGAAAATCGTGGTTGCTGTGCATGGCGCAATGGAACTTGCACTAGTGCATCCCCATGCTCCACTCTGGCCACTTGCGCTGGCACAGTGCCACTGCGCCATGCACACTAGGGGTGGCCAGGGTGAGATTTTCAATGCTGCTGAGCCATGGCACAGCACCATTGAATATCGCCCAGTCCACACCCCTGCACAGCCAAGTTAAGCTGCGCCCAAGCTTGCGCAACAGCCTAGCGCAGTTTGAATATCTGGGCCCTTGTATTTTGTTTTGTATCACAGTCACAGATACAGTTGGTGTGCACATTCCAGTGCTTGATGAGAACTTTTTGCATTGAAATTGGAAATGGATAACTCTCAAGTCAATGAAGGTAAGTATTTTTTGGGGGGCATCTTTTCAGGTAGGTCTCATTAATGGTTTCTTACCTGGTTACTTCTTCAGAGATTTCATCTGCATCCTTCTCGAGTCTGGTTGGTAATGATGGTCATGGTCATCGATTGAAATGACTTCTGTGTGTTGCATGTCTGCCCCAGCCGGGGGGTACCTGATGTTGAAGAACTTCTTTGGATAAGGCAACTATGCCACAACAAAGCATCTGGATGTTTCCTAAAAAAAAGAAATGAAGGATTTATTACAACTTGATTGCAGCAGTAACACATTATGTTTAAGCCGTGGCTGTTCCACGGGTATCTGGATTATTAACACAGATAGTAGGCTGTCACACTGCAATTAGCAGATCTATCACAACTTAATTTAGTACCAGCTGAGTAACCAATAAACTGTGCCAGTGTCCCTGGTTCTCAATCTCAAGTTACTTTTCAAAACCACATCTTGTCAAGTAACACGACCTGTGTGCAACTTTTTCAACACTGTCATAGCTGCACAAATGCAAGTTCAGAATACAGTGCATGATATCTTGCAGAAATAGTTTTTGCGACGTACAGATGTTACCTAGTTTATGAATCCTCCTCAGTCGGATATGTTGCACTCTTTTTAAAAAAAAATTGAACAGATGAAATAAAATATATATGCTTACCAGTATGGATTTGAAATGGATATCCCATAGGTTCCTGTGTATGGTACTGCTACAGTACCATTGATGCCAACTTTCAGCAAAGGAGAGTCATTTTTTGTTAACTTGTAAAAAAACAAAATAAGTTTACCGTATGTTTTTGATCATTGCAGCTCAGAAAAACAACAGAAAACAAAACATACAGCTAAAGGAAGTTGAATAGCATAAAAAATATTAGTACACATACTCACTTTATAGTTTTAATATTAAGAAGCCTTGTGCCTGTGGCTGATGGACGTGGTATCCTGTTCTACTCCCTCTGCCTTGGCATGGTAACTTAACGGGAAAACATTGTCAGAATGACACTGGTGGTGGGTGCTGGTGGTGATAGCTGTGGCACATGATGACATTCCCTGTGACATCTTCCTGCATCTGGTGGTGGTGGCAGTGGTCAAGGGGGGCACACTAAGTCATTCTCTGTGGTGGCAGTGGTTAACAGCGGTCCTGGTGGTGGTGGTTGTCCAGGAGGGCACACTAAGTCATTCTCTGTGGTGGCAGTGGCTAACATCGATCCTGGTGGTGTTGGTTGTCCAGGGGGCACACAAAGTCATTCTCTGTGGTGGCAGTGGCTAATATCGATCCTGGTGATGGTGGTCCGGGGGGACACACAAAGTCATTCTCTGTCATGGCAGAGGCTAACATTGGTCCTGGTGGTGGTCCAGGGGAGGCACACAAAGTCATGAAAAATAAAACAGAAATCATACAGCAAATGTCACTGCCTTTTAACAACTTCAGTTAAAACCTGCCAGCATTAACCCCATCATCATCCTCATAAAGAAAGCTGCCCTCACAGTCATCTATGTCTGAAATTTGACCAGTGGGAAATTCTTTCTCCATTGTGTCATCATCTACATCAGTGGTAGGCCATTTCATGCTGCCACTGCCAGTGCCACCAGGATGGTCCATTTCTATATTACCAAAACCACCATGACTAGGCCGGGGGATGAATACTGAGGTTGCAGTCTGTGCTGGTATGTGCCTCTCATTCATTTTTATGAATGTTAGCAAACTAACATTTGCAGAAGAGAGGGTTGCCCGATGATCCCTAACTATTGTATCTGCTGAGCTGAATACCCTCTCAACACTTACACTGGAGGGTGGGCATGTCAGGTACTTCAGTGTCACTGCAGTCAGATCTGGCCATTCACTGACCTTTCCACTCCAGTACAAAAGAGGATCTTCAGTTATTGACAGATGCCTGTTTTCAGACAAATATGACTCAACCATTCTCTGTGCTGCACTAAGTCCAGTGGTTGATGCATCATCCTGCTCTCCGGAATCATTTATTTAACAAATCACCACTTGGGACAAAGCCTTCCAAAGTGGGTTGACACCAACAGCTTTGGATGACAGGCCACCTGTAACTGCATTCCCCTTCCCCTTACAGAATATGCTTGATACTCCTCCAGGTGCACCTTCAGTCTGATTAGGCTGCTGAGGTTTGCTGACCTTGGCATGTGACTTCTGTGCCCCATGAACCAAGCTCACCAGTTGCCCACTGACATTTTTAACCTGTTCAGGCCCTTCCTCCAGTACTGAGGCAATTCCACGATTGTATCATGGGTCCAGCATTGTTGCTATGACAAAGTTGTCACTACGCTGAATGTTCAAAATGTGTCAATTCTGGTCTAATACTGTCAGCATGTGTTTCAGCAACATACTGCTAGTGCTGTCTCCAGCAACATCAAAGCCATGATGTACATTCTCCAATGTCTGCCTCAGCACCTGCAGCAGTGGAATTGATTGGCTAATGGAGGCAGACTCGCCACTCACTGCCTGTGTGGCATGTTCAAAAGGCCACAAAATTGTTATTACAGAGTCCACAAGGCACCACTGTTCAGTCATCATAGACATGGAGGCCCCAGAACTGTCACAGCTAGTGTGCATCACAAGATATTCTGAGATGGCTTTGTATTGTTCATACAACCTCTCTGCCATGTATAAAGTGGAGTTCCACTGGGTGACAGCTTCCAGCTTCAAGCGGTGCTGAGGGAGGCTGTTTCACATCTGCAGATGCCGAAGTTGGTCACAGGCCTTTGCAGATCGTGAAAAGTGAGAACAGATATGGCATGCAGCTGTCAGCATTTCCTTTACATCAGGGTGCTGCAGAAACTCCTGCACCACAAGATTTAAACAATGGGCCATGCATGGAACACGAAAAAAGCCATGCATTTCACCACATTTGACTCAGTATCACTTGCTATGAACCCAGCTCTCAGGGACGGGGGTTTCAGACACTTGTCACTTTCAGTCAGTACCACATCCAACATGTTCTCACCAGTGTGTGAACAGGTCACATTGCGCATTGCAATTGTTGCTTGCTGTCAAATTCCTGGAAGATTGCTACCACAACACTTCACCATACTGCACTGATTATTCACACTACCAACATCACAAACAACCCCCAGCACCTGTACCCAGTGTGCAGTTATACACAAATATGAACTCCCTACTGTTTTGCCACTTGTCCACATATCCATACTTAAAATGGATGAATGGAGAGGAGGAATGTTAAAGGGCATGTCTTTCTGAGTCACACACAGTACGGTACAACTCAGGGACTTCACGGGTCGAAAAGTATGTCCTGGATGGGCCTTTTCATTTTGGACAGACACATGCGGCAAACCACTGGAACCCAGAATTCTCCACAAAGGAGAAGGGCAAAAGATCAATTGCCAGCATTTCAGCTACAACAGCATTAAGTTCATGTGACGCTGTATGATTGGGTGGGTACTTCAGCTTATGCACAAAAACACTCTGTAATGTGGGCTGACTTAAACGTTTTACATGGGGTATGATAGCAAAGGGTTCTGCTCTGCAAATGGCAGGGGGTGGAGTGTGGACATTTGATGAAGACAGTTGCACAGGTGATAATGGCAAACCCACAAATGCAGTTCTTTATTTTTTAAATTACACTTTTCTGCCTCCTTTTCCCCAGCCTGCCATGCCCAACCCATCAGGGGAGACAACTGACATCCCACTGCCTTCCACCCTACCCAGATGGACCCCAGATCCCCATGGAGCCGCAGTTGTACTCCCCAGGCAGGGATGAGGTAGGCGTCAGACACCACATCGCTTACATTTCGTCGGTCCTGGGTCTCATTGGGCAGGTGAAGGCACATCGTTGGCGTGTCACAGTTCCCCATCTTCCCGGTGTTGGCAGGCTCATTTTTCCAATTTTCACCCTGCCTGTACAGTGTGCAACTCCTCTGATGACATGGCACAAGGCGTTGATGTCCACGCTGTACCACGGCCAGTCATCCCTTGTGGGGCTTGCAGTACTCCGAGCCTTCGCTCGGAGTCAGGCAAGTGTGCGGGCATCAGCCTGTTCCCTCCCTGGAGAAGGCAAGCTGTTGTAGGATGCTCAAGCCTATCTCCCCCCCCTACTGAACCACTAGCAAACCTGAACCCGGGTCGCTGGTGTGGTGCGAGGTGGGGTGTCCAGCGCCTCAACCCTCAGCGCCCCACCGGGCTGGCCCAAATGCAGTTATTTTGCCACATTTATCAACCGGGGTGATGTGCCACTTGCACTAGACATACTGCATTCACCACCACCACCACCAAAACTGCTACTCTCACCAGCACTGGACAACATTTCAGAATCATTATGCTCCTCCACCTCATCATGCCTGTAGTAATCCTCTGCTCTTATTTCATCACTACTGCACACATTTAATTTCCTACTTGATTTAACAGTCATGGAAGGGGATAACATGCTCATTATGGTTGATGATGAGGGTGAACACCTCACTGTGGTATTAGCTGCCATCTTGTGCTGGGTCCACAGTGCCATGTGCCTATTCTTAAGATGCTTATGCTGTCCTCCTGTGCCAAGATGGCTCCCCTTTTTACCTCGACTCACACGCACATGGCAAACTTGGCAGATTGCAACTGACTCATCATTTTCATCTTGCACAAAAAAATCCCAAACAAGGAATTGTGATGCTCTACTTTTAACACGTCCCTGATGCTGCTTATTGAACTCCATTCTTTTAAGCCATGAAGTGGGGGGTATGCTATGTGATTTTTCCAGCAGAACACACTTGGACTGCAACTGATCACCATGACTACCTGTCATTATTACTGGGTCATCATCATCTCCATCAACTGAAACTGGTAAATCACAACTTTTTACGGGGGGGGGTGGTATTAATGCAAACAGACCCAGACACAGCCACCTTGAATTTCCTTTTCTTCGGTTCCCAACTGGGGTCTAGTACATCATCATCATATTCATCAACATTACCCACATCCACATCTTCTGCTTGGAAGCTGGCATGTGGACTACAGTTGCAGCCACAGCAACATCATTATTATCAGATTCATCATTATCATCACCACCATCACCTGATATTTTTACACCACTCTGTGAATCACTGCATAGAAAATGGGTAACCTGAACTATGGTGGAAAAAATGTCACAATGTATGCTATCGTTGACATGATTATCAGAATACTCATGTTCAGTTACTGGGATGTTACTGGAAAGTATGACATCATCTACACTGCCACTCACTTGCACTGCTTCACATGCCACTGTATTTTTGGACATGTTACACTGGTCAGAGGCTGAACTTGAGGCAGCAATACTCATACTACCACCAGCAACTGCACTAACACCACCGACTGGGACATCATCATCTCCTCCAACTATGAATGAAGCTACTGATTGGGCTGTAAAAAATATTGCAGGAGAAACACCTTTCCTCACATTTGCAATGCAGTTATGCGTCTGCGTACTACCACGCCCACAGACATTCTTACCACTGGCAGTAGTGCCATGGTGAAAACCAGCTTTGCTTGCAAGTCTCTTTGCAGGCATTTTGGGGGATCAACAATTTTCTAAACAAATTCAGATTTTGGAACATTCACTCTGGGTGGGGGGGTTGCTGGATGTGAAGCCAAAAAAACAACTGTGGCTTCAGCAACAAGATACAGATGCAAATTCACAAGAGAAAACAACACCTTAACTAGCCAGTGGTGCTGAAGTCACAAACAATCCAATCTGGAAAACAATTCCTTTTGCCGGTGGGGGGGTGAGCATTGACTGCAGATTTTTATGGCAGTGCAACCAGCAAAACAAAGAAAAGATACCACAATGGCAGTACAAAATCAAACAGCTGCAGTGGACAGCATGTTCACACTGCTGCGCCTGCAGTTACACTGTGGCACAAAAAAAGGTGTATTATTTGATGTCATGCACCACACACGCACTCACACACACACAATTTGTCTACAAGTAATGCATAGCAAATTGAACAGTTCAGTAATATACCACATATTGTAAACAACCTGAAATTATGAACTGCTGCACCAGAGCCACACAACACACACAGTCAGCAAAAAACTTTCAACAATTACTAACAATATTACTGTGTGTACATTAACACAGTCATATAACAAAAATATAACCAAAAAATAAAGAACTCCCTATTTCTCCAACTTAAATATTCCTACACCACAAATACGCCCCTCCCCCAAAGCACACTTTCACTGTCTCTTACTACACAGACTCAATGTTGCACATTAACATTAAAAATCCTCACACAAACAAAAACACTTGATGATATGAGCAAATGAGAGTTTCCTACAATCGATGAACTAAAGTTTGAGCAAAAACATTACTCAAAAAGGCTTTTTTAACAGGATTTAGAAGGTTTGAATCACAGACAGCTCTTAGAGCACACTGTCTCTTACACAGCTTCCTACACACACTTCTCTGAACTGAGGCTGTGCAGATCAATATTAGTTTAGTTTAGTTTATTGTTCTAGGAATTATTACCTTTGAGCCAATGGCTCTTTTACGAAGGTTCTACATCATCAATGTACAAACAAACAAGACATGTTACATAGAATAGTCAGCAAATTATAAAGGTTTCAATAAGCCAGTATAATACAGTACATCACAGGAAAAAAACAAAACATTGGAGGAATGGTCAAAGTGGGAAGGGTAGGAGGAGATATGGGAAGGGGAGCAGACTTAGAGTAGTTAGAGGCACTCAGATGCCTTTGTCAAGAAAGGAGCAGAGGAGAAGGAGGATGAAAAACAGTAAAACAGCCATGAGGGAAGAATCATTAGTCAAGGCAGTCACAGGAGCTAGAGGCTGAGAGGTGAGGTAAAGCATAGATTTGAAAGCTCCTAGTGCGTGGAGGATGTAATAGCCGAGCTCAGGGCATGGTACCAACTGGGGGCACGATAGGCAAAGATCTTTGGCCCTGTGTGGTCTGGCATCTGAGGACCTGAGAGGCTGGTGTTCCGATCTTCTGGTGGATGGATGCAGGGTCTGGCAAAGTAGGTCTTGGACACACAGCTGGAGTGCGTCCAAGATGGATTTTTTTGCCATCAAGCATGTGAGGTACCTTATGCGATTTGAGAGTTGCAACCATCCTGTTTCAGTGTAGAGCTCACATGTATGAGTATGTCTTTACGCTCCAGTGAGCAGCCGACGGGCCTTGTTTAGGGTGGTTGTGATGCGCCTTAGACGGTGGTAGTGGCACAGCCATAGATAATTAAGCCATAGTCTATGATTGAGATGACAGAGCTTTGGATAGCAATCCTCAGAGCAGCTTGGGTAAGGAGTTGCCAGTTTTGGAACAGGATACCAATGCGCTGGTTCACACGTTTCGCTGTGTGTTATCAATGTGGGTCTCAAGTACAATTGATCAAAGGTGATTCAAGGTATTTAAATGTTGACACTTGTTCAAGGGTATTTCCTGGTATGTTTTGATAGTAAGTGGAATTTGTCTTTTCTGTTTTGTGGACTGGAGAAAAGCATGGATTTTGTTTTTTGTGATTTAGGACCAGCTTGTGATCTAAGAACCACTTTTCAACATTGAGGAAAGCAAGTTGCAGGCTCTGGAGTAAGGGTTTCGGGTCCTTATGAGAGGAGAGAATCACGGCATCATCAGCATAAAGGATTATTTGTTCCAGGCAGGATTTGGGGAGAGAGTTTAGGAAAAGGCTGAAAAGGAGAGGGCCCTAGGATTGACCCCCGTGGAACACCTGAGGGGGCCAGTTTTGAGTCTGAGAGAACTTCTGAGATTTTTGCTGACTAAGAGCGTTGGGCCAGGTAACTTTTAACCCAGGCACCTGGTTCTTCTGAGAGCCCAAGACTGTGTAGTTGCGTGATAAGTAAGCCATGGTGAACAGTATCAAACACCTTTGTTAGGTCAATGAAAACAGCTCTGGTTTGATATCCTTTGTCCAAGACAGTGTGAATTTCTCCTGAGAATTCCAGTAGGGCAGTCAACGTATTGTGCCCTTTCCTAAATCCATGTTGCTGCAAACAGAGTATGTTATACTTATGCAGGTAGTCTGAGAGTTAGTCAGCCACAATGCGTTCGAGGGCCTTGGAGAGGGGTGGAAGTATAGATATAGGCCGATAGTTTCCTGGTAGGGACTTGTCGCCACTTATGAACACTGGTGTGACTATAGCAGACTTCCATTTGCTGGGAAATTGACTAAGGCAGAGGGAGAGATTGAACATTTTGGTGAGTGGGTGCACCACCTCTTCCAGGTTAAGGGACAGAATTTTAAGATCAATAGTATCACTGCTTGCTCTGGATTTAGAGATAGCCTTTTTTATATATTTGTAGACTTCATGTGCCATAACTATTTTGAAGTGGAAAAGCGGTTGGTCAGGTGAGGCAGTAGGAGATGTTGGTTTTGGTGAGTCCATGTCAGAGAAGAAATCCGGTGGGAGGACCCCACTGAGGTCAGTGAAAGTTTTATTTAAGGCCTTTGCCATGACCATTGGGTCTAGGGTAGTGGTTCCAATCGACAGTCATTATAGTAATATAGAGCCCATGTGACCTGAAATCCCATGAATCACTGGAAAATTCACCTTTGGAGCTTAAAAACAAGGCAACGTGAGGCAAAGTGCATTGTTTTCAATGCACTTCACCTTTAAAATTGGTGGAGTAGTGGTCTGGGAAGGCAGAGTAATACAAAATCATTGTTTTCAATGGAATTTGCATTACCTATTATAATGCAAATTACTCCACTTTGCGTTGCGGAGTACTCCTCAAATTTGCCTTTGCTCCATGAATCACTTCACAGAGCGAATTGAGGCCACTTTGCCTACCAATATTCTACCCACATACATGCATATTGTAGCAGATGCAGCTATGCTGTTACAGACAACCCACCAAGTATAGCTATAAGTCTCTTACCTGAGTACTACGGAGCCAGAGGCAGGAGTCTCACCAGCCCTGGAGTGCATATGTGAGTTGAAACATTCTGTGATTAACCTTATTCAAAATGGCCACCTAGGGCTGAATGAGAATTTATCATCAGATGATGAACATGGGTTGGAGTGCTGGGGCGTGTACCCCCTTGATATGAATGGAGTTTTTTTTTATTATTATTATTTTATACATTATGATAATGAGTTGGAGAATAATGAAGACCACTGTTCTACTAACAAGGCCCTTGTTAGTTGAGCGGTGGCCTTCATTAATCTCTAACTCTTCATCAATAATGTAGAAAATAGTAATAAAAAAATATTTTGATGGGGCCCACCCCTGCGCACTCCCTTGACCTATTCACTCATTCATTCATTCATTCATTTTATTTTTTAAATGGATAGGGACACTGGACCAATGCCCTTTTTCTGGTTTGACCCGGACAGATAAACAAAACAGCAAGACAAAGTACAAAAGTACAATAAATAAATAAATAAACATCAATCAACAACATTGATCATAACAAGTGCAAACTGACAATGTTAGTAAATACTGTTTAAGTCTAGACTTAGAGGCTGAATAAGAATTAGCTGACCTTAAAGAAAAAGGTAAACCATTCCACATACTAGGTGCTTGACATTCAAAGGAACGAAGACCATAGTTATTTTTAGCAGATTGGGCTACCAAAACAATTTCCTGAGTTGATCTTAAATTGGTTTGAACATTGCGGACCGACACCAAGTCAGACAAAGGAGACACGCCCTCAGTGTAGATGGCCTGGTGAGCCATATTGCCTAAAGCATACATACATTTAAACTGGGGAGAAAACCAGCCCAAAGAAGTGTACAATGAGCAATGGTGGGTCATAACTGGAACATCTAAACTAAACTGTCAGATGTTATTATAAGCAAAGTTTAGAATCTTCCTCTCCCTTGCACCCAATTTATTATACAAGGGGGGAATCATATATCATAATGTGCCTGAGCATAGGGATGTGGGGATCAGCTTCACGAGGGGGGCATAAACCTGACTATAGTGGGGCTCCAAAAGTCTGTGCATACCATACTGCTCAACTGTCCCTGATTGCAAGGAACAGCCTTATTTTACCCCTGAAAACTTCTCAGCCCCTCTTCTACCCCTCATGGAAAACATGCTGCTCTTACAGAGGATGTCCTATAAATTTAGACTTTATGGCATGTGCGCCATTTCAGATTTTGGCAGGGGAAGCCAACAACCAATGGAGGTCAGGTACTAGTTTGCACCTAGACGACAAGTTCCAGAGTGCCTGGAACAGCTCTAAAAGGTAAAACATATTTATTGTGACTGAAAAGTGGTATGCAAATCAGGCAAAATTTAAATATATAAGATTTATCTGTCTATATCCTGGAACAGTCCATCAGATTTGGGCTTAAACCCACCCAGTTACTAACCATTTTTTTCCTGACTGAAGTTTTGACCCCTCCCCCCAAAAAAACTGTTTCCAATTTCTCTTCCTGACTCCATTATATTCAGTACCCATCCCGTATGTTTTGTGAAGCCACCCAAACACACATAAATATTTCATTCCTTACTCTTGCACCAATCCCCCTATAAAAAAATATTACTTTTACTTACCTGGCCTTCTGACCAGACCATATGGCCTGTCCTATTGTGCCACGAGCCTAGTTTTCAGTCTGCTCCTCCTTTGTCCTTCTGTCCGAAGCTGGATGCTAGAATAGACCATCCCAGGTCCTTACCGTGGTCTGTGACTGAGTTACCTCACCATCTGAACCCACCCAACCTATGTTGCTTGCTTCTTGCTTGGCTGCTGCCACAATGCACTGATCAAGGCTTGGGAAGGCCACCCACACTGCTGTTGCCACTGCTGCTAGGCCTAGCATGCTGCCAGGGAGGGGCCATGCTGTTTTCTGTTTGTGAGATGAGCTCAGTAGAGTAAGTAGGTAGCCTAGTCATTGAGTTAGCTTCTAGCTGACTCCCTGCCCCTTAAGCCATCAAGGGAGATGGGGACTCACTAATAGTAGACCAAAAAATATGCTGCTGCAACACTGCTATTGAGAACTCGGTGCTCACTGGCTCCTCCAAGCTGTAATGTGCAGCCTGTCTACCCTGTGGCATTAAAGACAGTATCACACTCACATGACTCACGTGCACTTGCTTGGTTGGAGCTCCTCCATGTCATGTATATTGCCACTAATAGGTGGAGATAGTGAACAACACAATACAGACACAGTCAGCTCAAGAATGCACCTGCAGCGTGAGCTCATACAGGCCGGGGGGGCACTTATTGTGCAAAAGATTAAATCCAGATGTATTGCCATACCATAAGAACAACCTAGGCACAAATGCTGAGGGTAGGCAACTGCCCCTCTCCACCCTACCTAAACGGTAACCCTGTTTTATGATAGAAATTCCTTCTCAGGTGTTAATATCGGTACAAGTAAATACAGTGGTTTACATTGTGTTCTGAGGTACTGTAGCTCCATGTTTCAGGATGTGTCCTGATCATAGTAAGGGTTAGTGTCCCTCATTTCTAGTGTCCATGACCCTCATTTCAGTGACAAAATGTGAGGTATGGTGCATGCTTCCAAGACCTCATCAGCACAAAGAGTGCCGAGCATGGCCATAGTGTATATGCTCAATACAGAATGACAAAGTGAAAGTAAATGAGCCATAACGGTCATGGAGAAACACATACATAGCACTAAATATGCATAATGGGATTTCCATAGCCCAAACCAAAAAGGTCTGGCTTCACACCAGGGGCCCCTCTTCGCACATCTGGAATGGGGGATGTTGGCTGACCATATCTTAGGCATTTAATGCAGCAAGCAAACACTACTTTACAAACTAATGGCAATTTAATGACAAAAATCGATAGCCATTAAATTATTTGCAAAAGAATCAGAATTAATGAGTTTACCTAATTTTAATGGGAAATCAATGAAAAGGGTATTTTAAAAGTTCTAATTGCTAGCAACAGCTTAAAAAATTAGAAACTTGATGTGTTTTTATATGAGATTTGCACCAGCTTAGCTACTGCATACATGGTAAGCATGCAGCATGTGAACCTGATGTGATTTTTAAATGATGTTCACATCAGCTCAACTGCTGCACTCATGTCAAGCATGCAACATGCGAACCTGATTTGGTTTTTGGAAGATGTTTGCACCACCTTACCTGCTGCACATGTGTCAAGCTTGCAGCATGCGAACCTGATATGATTTTTAGACCTGGTTCACTTTGGTTCATTTAGTGTATGCTAACCACATGCAAACGTTGCACAAATAAGCATGTAGCATGCAATATGCATGTATGCAGTGTACTTATATTTCTGTAAGGGTAGGTTTTGACAAACAGAGTGCCTGAATGTCATAATACCCATGGGTTCTTAAAGTGACTGTCAACTGGCTTAGCCCATAGAAAACAATGCTCAGCAGTTATTGTACAGTATGCATAGGTTCTTTGTGAAAGTCACTTATAACATTATGAAAACAAATCATTTGTCTAAGACTCAAAAAGTGAAGCCATTTTTGAACAAAAGGACTTTCAGTAAGAACCAGTGAAAGGTAATGTTGTTTGGATAGTATGCTGCCGGGTCAAATACCATCAAATGCCACAGTTTTGGTCATATTGTAGATGACCTCAGATGGCATATACATCTTACTGAGGATCCAACCTCCTAGAATCCACAGATAATACCTGAGGTATTTGTAGATCTGATCAAGATCTGATTGATCTGACCACTGGATCCAGGAGTAACCATCATATCTAACTATCCAAACTGATGGATCTCATCTCAGAACCACAACTATCCAAATATGAATCTGAAATCTGCCTTTGATTGAATTGCTGTAGAATGGGTTATTTTTGATGCAACTGTATTTTCATTATATTTGCAGGACACTAGTCCCTCATGAAAATAAAATTATAGTGAACATTACCTGTTAGACTAAGCTCTGAAAGTTAGGTTCTGAATGCTACACTAGGTGTCCTACTTATCTCCTCCACACCTCCACTAGACACCCCTTTGTACTCTGGTTATGCTTTAAAAATAAACTGAAAAAAGGAGAACAGTAAAATAAACACTAACTGTAGCTCTGGGATGTATAAGTACAAGATCCGGTACTAGACAGCATGTTGTTATGTTCAGCGTTTGTGTGCTTGGCATTCTATCCTCATTGATCTTCCTGTTCACCAATGCAGACACACTTCAAAAAGTTTCCAAGCAAACCAAAAGCAAAGCAGAATAAGAATATAGTAGCATCCCAGGAACATTCAATAAGGGAGATCCGAGACATCAACTGAGTCACCACTTGCTGCTTCAGGTTTCCAAGCAGTTGGCATGTCAGAATCAGAGCAATGTTACTACATTTCTGATCTTCCTTAAGGATGACCACCCATCTGTCCACTATGAATGCCACAAAACATATTTTTAAATGAAATTTACATTTAGGAGCTCTGTTTAAAACTTTATTTTTTACTCCAAGATGCCAACTAAGACACTGACCACTGACATCCTGCTTTCATTTTCCAAATGGTCAGCATGTCAGGGTCTGAGCAATGTCACTACATTACTGTTTTCCCTCAAACGCAACCACTCTCCTCTCCACAATAAACACTACAAAATGTATTTTTTTAAAGATACAGTACATATATGAAAATCAAAAATCCACCCAGTAAATTTTACATAAGATATGACTTGCATGAGCTGTAAGAACTTGGATTACATTAAGGTGCACAGTTAAAACAAAATGTACTTTTAAATTACAGTTACAATTCAGAGCTGCTCTGTTTAAAACTATATATTTTACTCTGAGATTCCGACTGAGATGCTGAAAGCTGAATTTCCAGGTCTTGCTTCCATACTGTTGGCATGTCAGCATCTTAGCTCACCAGTGCCATGATCTCTCCTACCAACATTTCCTGATAGTGCTCCCTCTCTACCTAGCCAAAAAAGTCACATTTCGGTCTCCACCCATTACTCCCTCCTGGCTGCTCTGTGCAATGTGCTGTCAGTGAGAAACTGATGACGCACCCATCCAAAGAAATTATTTAATGCTGTAAAGTCAGCAGGTGCCAGAGCATGAAATAAAGTCGATGTGATAATAGACGGTTCAGCAGTACATTCGAATGTAGAGCTGTTGACCAGTACTATCTGACAGAAGGTGGTAGGATCAACAAAAGCACACTATCTGGGCACCACAAGTAAAAGGATATACAGTATAATTGAAAGTCATGTTTTGGGATTGAATGGAGGTCTTAGACAGAAAATGTTGGTAGGCATTGAAATCACATAAAATCACATTGTACAGCATTACCTTGCATGTTGCGCAATATGATTGAGTAACAAGTGGTCATGTTCAACAGTTAGTTTAAAAGAATATTGCATACTAGCCATAAAATGTACTGATTTAGTATAATTTTCTTGCATAGAATCCACCAAGACACATGTATGCATTAATCACATGGATGCACAGCACCATATGGGCTACACTCCTTTAGCAATCCTAAAAGAGAGTAAAACAAGCATTTGTCAATGCTGAATGTTGGCTTGCTGGCACTGGCATTCGTAGTGCAGGTGTTAGAGAGATGCATAATAGGATTGGCAGTGAAGTAGTGAACTGATGCCAACCCCAGCCCCACCCTGCAGAGAGTGACAGGCATTGGGGTGTGCCTTTGGGTCATTAGTCATAACATGCATGCTATTTCACCCCACCCTGCCCCGCAGAGACTGACAAGTGCCTCAATGTGCCTTGGGTTCCTCAGGCCTTACACTCACCCCATTCCATAAGGAAATATACTGATATGGGTGCAATATAGGAGAATGGGGTGAATGTTGGGGTCAAACAGTCCAAAGCACACCTCGATGCCTGTGTGGCTGCAGGGTGGGGGTGGAATGGTGTGAGCATTACAACCGATAATGCCAAGTCACACCCCTGATGCCTGTCAGTCTGTACAGGGTGGGGTATTATGGGTGGAAACCCTAATGCCCAGGGCATTTGTTGGTATTTTCACTTTAACTTTTCAACATGGGCCATTTGTGACCCCACCTCATGAGCAGTGGCACTATGGGTTTGTTTGCCAAAAGGTGATTTTGTACCGTGAGTGTGCATTTTGGTGCCACAGGTGCAAAAACACGTTTTGGTTAGGATATGAAAACTGACAGCTGCACTGTGCATGAGGAGGTGTAAAAAATGGCATTGTTGAAAATCTGGAGTGAAAAATATGACAAATTGGTGGCATCATGAGCATGCATAGAAACTGCAACGCACACCCGTAACGCAATTATTTTGAGGATTTGTTTAACCAAATTTTCAACATAGGCATTTTGGAAACTCCTGTCATGAACAGTGCCACTGTGATTTTGTTAATTTGGCCCAAACATTGATTTCCCACAGCGACCGTGCCATTGTGTGACATGTGCAAAAACACATTTCAGGCAGGATGTGAAAAATGACAGCTGTACTATTCATAAGGAGGTGTACAAAAATGACAATGGTGAAAATCTGGAGTGAAAATCTGGGAAACTGGTGACGTCACATGCATGTATAGAAACTGCGCATTGCAAGCCGTAATGCAATTATTTTGGGTAATTTTTTTACCAAATTTTCTAAATTAGGCATTTTAGGACCTCCACTCATGAACAGTGTCACTGTGATTTTGCTAATGTGTTCTGATCATTGATTTCGCACAGTGACCATGCCATTATGCGCTGCATGCACGAAAACACATTTCTGGCAGGATGTGAAAAATGACAGCTGTACTGTTCATAAGGAGGTGTAAAAAAAGGGCAATGCTGAAAATATGGAGTGAAAATATTTAAAAAAATATCAAAGTTACGAGCGTGCGTTGAAACAACATAATGCACGCTCGTTACACAGTCATTTTTTGAATTTTTCCACCAAATTTGCAAGATAGGGTTTTTGGGACCCCGCCTCATGAACAGTGGCATTGTTATTCCATTAACTGGTCCCGAAAGGTAATTTCATGCAGTGACTGTGAGATGACCTTCCGGGGCCAAGTAACGAGATGACAGTGCATGTGTTCATGAGGTGGAGTCCCAAACACCACATGTTGAAAAATTGGAGGCAAAATTCCAAAAAATGGCTGAGATATGCACATAAGTTGAAAAAAACCCTATTTGTGCCATTATACAGCTTACCGGCATTTCTTCAGTTCGTGGTCGACTTTAAAGAGTGCAGATGTGTTCCCTGTCAACCGAAGATCGTCGCACCAAGCTCCAGAGATAATTATGGGGTTGGGTGGTGTGGGGAGGTGGTTGCACAGAGGGTCAGTGCGGATTGGGTGGGGGTGCCACAGACAGCGTGGGACCATTTTTTTCTTTCAGGCACTTAAAAAAAAAAGAACACTGCGGACAATTTTCTTTTTTACAGGTGTGGACAACTGTTTTGCACACTGGGGTTGCCTCCCAGTGTGCCCCATGTCTTTCGGGGTGTGATGTTAGCCACACTGGGGTGGGCTCCCAATGTGGAACAGAATGGTGCCAGGGGTAGAACATGTCAATGACGGTCAGCTTTCATTACAGGAAGGTACACTGGGGTGGGCTCCCAGTGTTCCACACAGTTTTGGGGGATATTTAGCATGCTGACAGGGGGATTGAGCACTCCTGAAGTCAGCATTGTGTGGCAGATGGCGGCAGTTGCCACCATTGAAATACTTCACCAGGAAAGGCATATCAGGAGGCATGTTGTGCCACTGCATGACAAGCTTGTCTCTCATTGCAGTGGCACTTTCCTTACATGTCATGACCACTTAACATATTTCATGTGTCAGTGCTTGCATGCTGGCTTATTTGGGAATGAGGGATGCACCTAATAAAGTGTGCCCTGCATTCACCCACAAGGACTCACCTCCAAAATTGGCTACTACCGCAAGACATTGGCTGGCGCACAGGTGCAAGCCAACATAAAAAGGAAAACCATTGTGTAAACTTGAATATGCATTACAAAGTAAACAATTGCAAAGTATCCAGAGGGTATAATGGTAAATATTTTGCCCCCTGAAATGTGACTTAATGAACAGACTTGTTATGTACAGTACATGTTATAATTGATTGAAACAATAAAAAGAAAACTGTGATAAACATCAGAGCCCCAAGGGGACAAAGGTACTACTATATGAGGGAATAAGTTCTACATACAGATTTTATGGTTTGGGTAAAGTAAGTAATCAGAACAGAACACAGAGATCATTTTTCGTGTAAGAACAACCGAATAAAAAGGTTCCAAGTGAAATCCACACCTGCAAAACAGTGCCAGAAAAAAACAGTGAATAGAAAACAGCAAGACTCACAATGGTGCTTTGCAGTACAGTGCCAAATAATGAGAGCAAAACACCCATTCTATATCAATTGTGTTGGGGAAGCTTTGGCCCCAAAACCCCATTGACTTAAATAACCATCTACAAGCCACTAAACAGTACAGCAGAAGAGCAATACCCCCAAAAGTCCTAAACTTCACTTGCGCTGTATTTACAACCTCATTAAAATGCCCAGCACTGTTTTTCAGTCACTGTTTTCCACTCACGGTTTTTTGACTCACCTTCTTGATGGGACACCAATAAGGACAAATTAGAATTTCCACATCTAGCAAAGAAATGCAAAAAAACTAATTTATATATAAAAAAGGATTAAAATGCAAGTTTTGAATATAGGTACAGGAGGTGGAAAATTAAATCATGGTACTACTGCCATCAAACTAGAAGACAGACAGCAAATCAAAAGATATGATTGTAATGATTTTCAAAGTCTTATAAAATAACAGAAATATGATAGTTAGGCATTAATCAGAGAGCTACCCTCCCCCCCCCCAGAAATAAATGAACAATTGGGATCAATTCTATTATACAGAAAATAAAGAATATTTTTTAAGCATGTTTGGTATTATATTGCCTTATTGCTTAACCAGTGAGCAGCCCACCATTGCTGTTTTGGTCTTTCATGGAAAATGGAAAAATCTCTTTAAAATGTTTTTGTAAGAGGGTATTCCAAATGTGATTTCCTAGGATATAAATATTCTACTGTCTGTTGCTCAGATGAGTCCAGAAAATGGAATTACAACCCAGTGTACTTACAAATTAATACATAAATAAATGAGATTCCTATTCTTGTACAGTAAAACAAGTAACAGAAATGCAAGCAGGAACAATTTAATCAAATAGGTGTTATTAATGATAAAATTAATTGTCTACAAGTGCATCCTGAAATACCTAATGGACAGAACACATCCTTTCTACAGAATGTAGATTTCAAACAGAAAGAAAAAAGGAAACCTAGAAACCAAGGGTTATATGACACGTAAATGATCTGTTTCCTAAATATGCAGTTCCATTGATCTTCAGTTCAAGATGACAAAAGATAAAGCTTAGCTTGTAGTCTAGATTCAATTCTGCAGTGAAATCATTTTCTTTATTTAACTTGGACATAAAAATCATCTTAGAAGTGTAATATGAAGCAAAGAGATGCTTAGAGTCAGGTTGTCTCAGTGCTTTTCCCACAGTGGCAGATCCACATGCATGTCTTCCTTAGCTTTGGGTTGCCATAGATAAGCAGGCAAGAGCTGTTCGTGGTATAGATTAAATAAAAGAAGCAGAGAGCTAAATATAATGGACCTTTGATATCCACTGCAAAGATGCAAAAGGAACTCATGGCAAAAACTAACAAGACATAGAAGAAGATAAGGGAGAGGATCATTTTGACCACACGAATGTGAGCTTTGGAATGGGTACTCCCTAAACCACTTGAGCTGGTCTCCATCTTCCTGGCATGTTGGCATAGAGAAGTGATGATGAGAAAGCTGCATGTCACCATGATGACAAAAGGAAAGGCAGTGGCAAATACCAGGTACAGATAATGGCCTATTTTAGGTACGACACAACAATTGTCCATTGTACTGTTCCCAGCACTGACTGTGACGTTGACTGGGGTTTGTAATTCTGTGATGAAAGCTATGATTCCACTAAGGATGCTGCTCCCTACCACGGTACCAAGGATCAGGTGAGGCACCATGTGAGTGACACTCTTCTTGACCCACCTGAAGAATCTCTGACTGCCATTAACAATCTTCACAAAATAGAACATGCAGAGCCACGTCAAGAGCCATGAGCTGAGAGAACTACTAAATAGGTCAAAGAAAAATAAATATTCATGTGAGTAAGACAAGTTATGGAGAAAGAAACACAGTATGTTTATGTATTGGACAAACTGGACCAATATGTTGGAGACAACGAGGCTGGTCATGATCAAGTCATGTGGGGGAAGACATCCATTCATCTTGAAGTCATGAAGATTTGCAGCAAATATGAAGATGTGTCCTGCAAGTCCAAAAATGGACACCATCGTTGAAAATGTCACGAAAACAACATTCCCTTCTGAAAGCATTCTTGTGTCACCAAGAGACATAGGAATCTTAAAAGTATAAACACTTTCTGCTGAATACATTTGGTGCTTTTAGCCTTTTCAGTCTGCTGTGATTATATTTGCGTAAGGTGAAAAACACCTGCCTATTTATGATTAGTTATGTGCAAAGTTTCTAATGAATATACAAATTAGAGGCGGTGCATGAGATTCCAGCATTGATATCTCCTTTACCAGTGCTTAACCACAGTATTACCCATATTGTACTACATAGACAGAGTACATATAGATGATTTTTACTTACAACATATTTTCCCAGCATTGCCCAGCTGAGATGTAACATACTTGTGGATCTTGGTTTATTTAACTTATCACTGCAGCTGAATGAACTGAAGCGCTGAGAGATTTAAGTGGTCTGGCTTAAGGTCACACAGCATTTAAAAGGCTCTGATGGGATTTCCCTCTCTCTTCACCTTTAAGTGTGTTACAACAGCACTGTCTCTTTTCTTTCTTTTGGTTTGGTCTCCTTTGTCTCTGTTACTTTTTTCTCTTCCCTGTCTTTGATTTGTTCTGCCAGACTGGCCACCTGCAGAGTGTCTCTCTTTCCTCTCCCCCATCCCGCATCCCTCTACTCAAACTGTATCCCTTGATAGCAGCAGAATGCATAAGGGGGGTGCAGTAACATATTTATACAAAGGATTTCTGGGGTTGCCACATAAAGGATTTGTCACCTCATAAAAATAGTTGAAATTTGTAAAATCTATTCCAGTAATTGCTACCTTGTTTTTGGTTTTTTTTCACTTAAATACAGGAGCATTAGAGCCAGCAGACTCTCTCCAACAAGGTTAAAAGTGGATCAGCTGTACTAAATATTAGAGAATTATGGCTTGCCTCACAGCAGGCTCAGTTCCTCTAACTGAATTAAGGCAAGTTTATTTATTTATTTATTTATTTTGCCCATTATACTTGGGGATTAAATCGAGAGGCTTGAAACAAACAAAAATTTAGTTGACACCTTCCAAAGTTTGCACTCTGCTCTCCAATAGCAGACAGCATTATTGTAAGGTTGGGCAGCTGCTCTGAGTACACACATTCTGAATTGAAACAGATTACAACCTTTTGCATAAATTTATTGTTTTTTTCTTCTGTCCTTTCTGGCTTAAATGTACTTAAAGTTGGAATAGTTAAAATGAAAAAACAGAGAAGAGTGTGAGGAGAGGCATGCTCTATCCCACCACTCTCTTTCATGTTCCCAGCCGTATGACAATTTAAAGAGCCACTGACACCTCAAGAAGAACTCTGAAAACCAAAATATTTGTCACAGAGAAGCTTATATTTCCCATTAGCTCTCTAGTTCTTATTCCCATTACTTAATACTGGTGTCTTATGCATGAAAATATGATAATTGTTCCTTAAAAGTTAATCAGCTCCTATTGCCTCCTACCAGTCTGATGCCATACTACTCAGCTTATGACATCACAGTTATTCCCATGGCAACAGACTGTGTTGTCACAACAGAACATTATAATTTCAAGTAGGGAATAACTTATAGAAGCAGATGAACTCTTAGGTATAAAGATCTTGTTTTTGTGGGGATTTCGTCAGTAATAGATAATGTAGATGTGATATCTGTAGAAGATATATAAAAAAACAAGTTGAATTGTGTCTACATATTATGTTTTCCAAAGTCTTCCAAAGGCGTCAGCTGTTCTTTAAATATATAATTCACTTTAATTATTACATTCATAACAAAACTCCTTGAATCCACTGCTACAAATAAGTTGTGAATTTCTTTTTCAAAGTGTCTTTTGGGTTAAATGAACTGTTAACCAATCCAGAAAAGCTCAGCTGCATATAATATGGGTCTACTGCAGGAGTTGACAGCCTGAATGACAGGTGTTTTACACTGGAAGCCAGGCCTTGACATTACAAAATGGGAGGAGCATAAACTAATTTGATATTCATTTAATTCATTATTAAAAAGGGGAGAATTTGAAAGTGTATGGCTGTACCTAGCTAACTGATTATTTTTTATGTATATAAAGCAGTTTTGCTCCATAGAATTGTTGCTTTAATGAGTTATTAGTCTTTGTATAAAACAGTGGCTGATCCCAAGGTAACCAGGAAAGCATATATAAGCCATCGTATACTAGAGAAGCATCAACATTTTTTGCAGTGAAGACCATTACAGCAAATATTTTGAGATAGTCTCTGTAATGGTCCCACTGTACAGTAATACCAGTTGCACTGGTGTTTTGTCCTCTTTCAAATCAACTCTGTCTGGGAGCCCCCTTCAAAAAAAAAAAAAACAGTGACTTCCTGATGGGTGAAATTTTGCCTATTAGCATTTCACCTGTCAATGTCAGGGATTACGACAACTTTGTTGTCAAGTGACTCCACGGAACATTAGCCATATATCTGAGATGCAAACTAGATTCAATGGTAAGAGGAGTGCAGACCTGCACAAGACATTCAAGTTACCATGTCTCCTATGGCAGGAAGCTCCATAAAGCCTGTGATCCCTCCTATACTACTATTTGGGATACTTGTAAACTGATTCTTTCTCATATTTATTTTCTTTGTTTTCTTCCATAAATTTTGTTTTTAGTAAAATTGTATGCAGACTCCATGTTATAACCTTAAACTCCTGTGTGTTGTCCATCTGTTCTACCCATTTCCTTCCACAAACTTAGGTTTAGAAGTAGGATAACTGGAATGTCTGGACTGAGTGGTGGACATTTCCAGTAGATATTGCCCTAATATCCAGATCAACAGATGCAGCAGGAGCAATGAGTAAAGCTGCTAGATACCATGACCTGAGGGATGCTGACTCAAGCTACGGATGAGAAATTTAGTGAAAAGTCTCTTCCTGTACTCAACATGATGGCCAGACAAAAATTAGACCTGAACCACTATCTGATACTAGTATGCATGAGATAGGGAAGGCTATATCAGAGGAACCTCCCAAGAACATCAGTGAGCTGTTGAGATGGCTCTGTGTTAAGCAGAGGGAGATGGATAAGCAGCAGGAAAGTTACCGACTGAGGCACAATGAAAGATGGGCCAACACTTTGAAAGCTATACAAGCCCTAGAGACTGGACCAACTAAAATGTCTGAAACAGATGCTGTAGAAGCTTCCTTGCAACCTTTGAGAGGATTACCAGAGCATTTACATTGCCCAGGAACCAGTGGGTTGTCCAGCTGGCTCACTACTTCACTGGACAGGCACAGCTTGCATACAGCCATATGGAAAGCTGAGACACTGAAAACTATGATCTAGTAAAACAGGAGATTTTATGAAGATATGATAGTAATATAAAGACATATAGACAAAGACTTCAATCCTTAAGATTACAACCTATAGACACACCACAAGAGGCCTATGTTCAGTTAAAGGAACTGGGCTATAGACAGCTGCAGCCTGAAAGCAAAGTGCAATGACTCCTAGAATGTTGTGAGACATTTAGGAACATAAAAGCCACCCCTTGTTCTGCCGCAGTCTTAAAAAGTCATAATGGTATTGGGGCTGTACTTTCTCAGACAATAGATGGGGAGGAACATCCCATGACATTTATTAGCAGGAAATTACATGAACTGGAGAGGAAATATTCCACTATTAAGAAACATTGTTTATCTATAAAATGAGCTATTTAAGCCTTGAAATTGTACCTACTGGGTACAGAATGCAGACTGATAACAATTGATAATCCACTCTGTTGGATGACAACAGATGAAGGGGAAAAATCCTAGAATGATGCAGTTGTACTTAGCATTACAACCATATTGGTTTTCTGTTCTCCATAGGGCTGGATCTCAACACAAAAATGCCAATTTCCTGTCTTGTTATGGAGCTGGCATTAATGATATATCATAAGAACTGGTATCTGATTTGATACACCTTACTGATATAAGGCTGTATAGGAAAAAAAACATGCAGGATATGCTGCATAAAGATGTGCTAAATATCCTCAGGGTATGATGTATGGGGTTTATGTGATAATGGTGAAAGCCTAAAGGTGATCGCTGTTATCGCGAAGTCAGAGTTCCAAAAATTTATTTTGCCATTCCGACACCCCAGCGCACAGCAAAATGGCACCAGGAACTTAGTTTTTTAATGTTTTATGTGGGGGGCTGGACCCCCCATTTCAGGGGTTTTGCCCCTGCAACCCCTACTTAAGGACTGTCAACCCAGGGGAGTGCATGTCGGGGATGAAAACATAAAAAAATGGTTCGGCCAGGCACAACAAAAACTTACCAGCGCTCGGACCTGAACCCAGTACCCTGACCACCAATGCTGCCAACCCACTCATCACACCATGGGGTTGGCTCGGCAACCCACCACAGCACCACCCCTTCCCTCCCCTCACTATGTGCTCACTCCCTCCCCCCACATGTGTATGTACAGCGACATCCCATTGCTATATTTGCCTACCCCCCATCCATCCGCCCTCCCCTACCATAGCCCCAATGACATGCACCAGGGATTGGGTCACTGTTATTGTAGGTGCCCAATCACCAAGGCCCATGTCACGGGCTACCTGATGTATGATATGTAACACAGTAGTGATGCTAAAACATAAAATTAAACCATGAGGTGGAGCTTCTGAAGAGGGTGGGTAGAAGCCCCATACCTTCCAAGAAGACAGAAGGTGGCTACCCCTGTGGACATGGTTAGGTACCTTCCTTTATGAGATATAAGTTCTTATAGCCTATTGGTGGTGCTTAACCTCTTGTCCCTCTCGTTCACAAGCAGTGACCCTGAGACCCTCATGACAGCCTATAATTCAGCTGTCTCAGTGGCTCTGGATTCCATTGCTCCAGTCCTTGTTCATCCTCTCTCCCTTTGCCCTTGATCCCCTTGGTTTGATGGGACTTTTAGGGAGATGCGGAGACTAGGACGAAGGTTAGAGCATTGCTGGCGGAAGTCCGCCCTTGATATCGACTGCCATAGATTAATGGACCATTATCAAGGATATCAATCTGTAATCACCCATAAGAAGGCAGAATTCCTGTCCAGGGAGACTGCAGCTGCTCAGAATTGACCAGTTCAACTTTTCTGAACTGTGGACAGACTGTGCAACCCAGCCTGCCTACATGTTTGGAAAGTCTTTTTGCAATTAGAGTGTGATGAACTTGCTCAATTTTTTGCTAACAAGGTGGCCAACATCAGGGTGGTACTCCAGCCAGCAGACTCTATGGGTGTTGCTTTTGATCAGTACGAGGTCACTGCACCTCAGCCTTCTTGGAGTACCTTCAGCTGACCAGAGTTCATGGATGTCATGCGGATCATCCAGGGTGTGCACCCTACGTGCTGCAGTTTGGACCTTGGACCCTGGACCAACTTCCCTAATTTTGGGTTGTAGTGATGTCATCAGTCCGATCCTTGCACAGATAGTCTGGTGCTTCCTGGAATCTGGAGTTTCCTAGCTCCCTGAAAGAGGCAGTGGTGACACCACACTTGAAGAAAGCTACCTTGGACCAGGACTGCCATGCAAACTACAGACCTATCTCTAACCTCCCTTTTATAGGGAAGGTGATTGAGAAAATAGTAGCAGCACAACTGGAGGACCATTTGACCATCCATGACATCTATGAACCCCTCCAGTCCAGTTTTCAAAAAACACATAGTACTGAGACAGCACTGGTTTGGGTGCTCAATGATCTCCTGATATCTAGAGATCAGAAGAGCCATTCCATCTTGGTTCTTCTGGATCTTTCATTAGCATTTGACACCGTGGACCATGGGGTGTTGCTTGGACACCTGAGGTACATCTGTGGACTGTCGGGAACAGTCCTCGGATGGTTTACATCGTTCCTCATGGGTAGAACACAGAGAGTGGCATCTGGGGTCTTTTCCTCAGGCCCCATTTCTCTGTCGTGTGGGGTTCCTCAGTTTTCAGTGCTGTCACTTATGTTGTTCTCGGTGTACATGCTACCCCTCAAAGGCATTGTAAGAAGGTATGGGCTGAGGTTTCACTGCTATGCTGATGATACCCAGCTCTACCTTTCTTTTGCACCCAACCAGGATGGAGCTCTCTCAGTCTTTAATAACTGTCTGAAAGAAATCCAGGAGTGGATGGATTCTAGTTGGTTGAAGTTGAACTCAGAAAAAATTGAGGTGCTGGTTGTGGGCCCAGTTCGCCGAATAGGGGGGGTTGGGGGTTGATTTGCCCTCAGGAATTTTTCTCGGTGGCATCTCACTCCCAGCCTCTGAATGGGTGCATAGCCTGGGAGTAATTTTTGATGAAGGGCTGACTCTGCATTCGCAGGTGTCAGCTGCCATCAAATATTCCTTTTATCATCTCAGGAATATCACCAGGATTAAGCATCTGGTTCCATCTGGTGATCTTCCTACTTTGGTCCATGGCTTTGTGTCCTTGTGCTTAGATTATTGCAACTCCCTTTACCTAGGGCTTTCTGGGGTGGAAATCTGCTGCCTGCA
Source organism: Neoceratodus forsteri (assembly GCA_016271365.2). Taxonomy (NCBI): domain Eukaryota; kingdom Metazoa; phylum Chordata; order Ceratodontiformes; family Ceratodontidae; genus Neoceratodus; species Neoceratodus forsteri. The sequence continues at coordinate 131,186,665 of CM057450.1, read as the reverse complement.
GCTGGTGCAGAATGTGGCAGCCTGGCTTTTGATGGGATCTGCTTGGTCCTGTCATATTTCGCAGGTGCTTCGCAAACTGCACTGGCTGCCAGTACAGTGGCGGATCACTTTCAAAGTCAGTTTGTTGACTTTTAAAGCCCTACATGGACTGGGCCCGGACTACCTGAAAGAGCTCCTAGTTCCTTACTGCTCTGGATGATCACTCCACTCAGCCGATGAGGAGTTGCTAGAGATTCCAAGGGTGTGTTTGAAATCATCTGGGGCAAGAGCATTTATGTATGCAGCACCTACCCTTTGGAATTCTCCATCCTGTCAGTTACAGGAGTGCACAACTGTGGAGGGAGTTAAGCAAGCTCTAAAAACTTTTTTGTGGCACCAGGCATTCAGTGACTGATCTTTATTTTGGTGTACTGTTATTTTACTGTGAATTGTATTAATGTGTGTTTTGTTTTTAAAAGTGTTAGGCACCTTGGTTATGGATAAGGTGCCTTATAAATTAACATTTATTATTATTTTTTATTTTATTAACCAGTTCTCATAACTGAGTCTCTCTTTTAAATAGGGGGTATGTGGTTGGGTTGGACAATACCTTTCCATGGGAGGGACCTATTCCACTATCTTCACCATTTAAATCTGTTGCAACTGTGGTTTTATCTTCTTTGCCTCTGGTTTTGTTTTTCCTCTTCCCTGTCTTTGTTTTGTTGTGCCAGGCTGGCCACCTGTAGAATGGCTGTCTTTCTTCTCCCCCCAACCACCAGTCCCTCTACTCAAATTGCATTCCAACATAGCGGGTGTATGCATCGAGAGGGAGTAGAAAGATATCTATATAAAGGATTTCTGTGGTCGCCCCATAAGGGATTTGTCACCTCATAAGAATAGATGGAATTTGTAATGGCTACTACTGTAATGGCTGCCTTGTTTTGTTTCCCTTAATTAAAGGAGCAGTGTAGTTTTGCAGCTGGTAGTTGTCTGGAGCCACCAGACTCTCTCGTCGGGGTAACAAGTGGAGTGATTGTACTAAATATTACAAAAAATATGGTTTGCCTCAGAGCTGGCTCAGTTCTCAACTGAATTAAGGTGTGTATTTTATTTTTGTGCCCTTTGTACTTGAACTTTAAATCAAGGGGCTTGAAACAAACAAGCAAACACAAACAAAGGAAACACAAACACTAAATGGAAACACATGGAAACATACAAAAATACAGCTACTTGCAAAATCAGCCACAAATATAGGTAAAACATTAAAGTATCTTCAAAACATCTGGGAGAGCTGAGAGGAAGGACAAAGCAGACCAGCTAACCTAAAGCAGAAAAGGCAATTTACTTAATTTCACACTTAATACATCTGTGTAAGGAACTTGGCAGAAACAAGTGTCTTTGGAGTAGTGTTTGACTCTGTTCTTTAAATTTCTGAAGCTCTTATTAGCCAGGGCAGGAACCTAGCTGGGGACAGCTACGCACGGCAGGTATTCACTATCACCGTCCACCTGTCTGTAGCCCCACCAACCCAGTATGCAGCCGCATGTTGCTGGATTGGAACAGCACAAGGGGGAAGAGTACAGGATGCAAGTGGGCATCCAATCAAATGCCTGTCCTGGGTCTCTGAGAGGATCCCTTATGCTGGCATCCAGGGAATCCTGCACAGGAGCAGAACCCCACAGATTTAAAGGAACACCAGCAGCACCCATCAAGGATGGCCGTAGGGTGTGTGGTGCCTATAGACAGGGAGTTGAACAGTGTTGCCCCCTAAACAACTGCTGTAACAATCCTTGTCTGCTCCCCAACCGTTCAATCTCTGCAGTCTGGCACAAGTACATGTACAGCTACTGTGCTGGTAGGGTGGGTGTACCACCCTAGTGATAGTAATTCCATGACTGGTAAATTTGCACAATAGGGAGGACAAACCTGAGGGTGGGCAGCAGGGGTGTCCTATATAATGAGCACTCATGTAAGGGCACTGTACCTAGCACACTGGACAGCCAGCATGGCCACATCCATGTGTCAGTCCACGACAGTCCTATGCCACAGGTGTCCAGACCCATACCCAGGCAGTGAATGATGCAGTGTTAGTGACAGAGTGCAAATGTGATGGTCCTACCCATATTCCACCATGCAGCCCACAGCACTGCTGTCAGCGCTCCCCTCCCCAACCTTTCTGACAAGACCCACAACCTGTCACAATAGTTAGTGCTGCAGTACACTAATGCTGACACCCACACAAGAGTGGCTGCACTGAAATGCACCACCAATTTGGAATCACACCATACTACATGTGCTGTACACACCAACACCAGGCATGAGTGTGTACACTGGCAGCGGGGCAGTCATGGACTACTTGCCCAAGTGGTCTGGGCGTGCTTGCTCCTTGGCATTATGCATGGCCTTATACTGACTGATCTTGCGGATAGTTGGTCTTCTGTCCTACTCATGTCTCATGCCTCTGGGCTGTGTGTGGGACTCCCCTGTGTGGGATGATCCCAGGGATGATACTTTGCATGCACATGGGTGGCTGTGTAACACAGGTATGGTAGGGTCCCCCCACCATAACTCACACACTTCAGTGTGAGGCACTCCAAGCAACTCTGCACCTTTGTGAATCCCACAGAGTGCAGGCACCCATGACACCCATCCCCCAGCCCTCACGTGGCACATAGCTGCCTGCACAGACAGGGGATCTGGTGCAAATCTGGGCAGTGCAATGATAGTACATGCCATAGGATCCTTGCTGCATGGCATTCACACATAGGGTTGCCTACATGCCTCAGATGCGCGGCACATAGGGATAGTACATAGGGCCCAGTATTAGGACATCTTAGAAAATATGGCTGAATACCTACAAATGCTATATTCTGCATACTATTTGTGTCATTATAGCAATAACCACATCAAATGCTTGAATAAAAAAGGACAAGCATGTTTAAGTAAGCTCAATAGCACGCAGTGATGAATGAAATTTATTTTTTAGAACGCACAGTCTCTGCGCAGTTGGGTAGAGCACAGCAATTTGAATTGTTTTAGAGGTCTTGGGTCTTCTGTCTATCTCAAATAGATGAATCATTTGTTCCATTGATCTCATATGGGAAATAAAATACATAAGGAAATAACCCCCAGCCAGCCCCCTGATCAGTAAGAATATAATAATAAGTGTATTAGTTGGTTGAACTACTACATACTGCATACACTTGTCTATGGTTGTCAAATTCATGTTATCAATTGATTTGTGCTCTGTGTTTCACTAATAGAATCTGAAAAAGAAAGAATTTTTAATTAAAAAAACATGTTTAAATAATTGAAAAACTACCATTTTTGCTTCTGGTGGAAAAATGCAGTGGTAAAAATAGTTGAACAAAACACTGAATGCTGCTCCCCAACTCTATCCACTTTACACAAACACCTGCAGTCACAAAATAATTCTTAATGTGACTGGTTTCAATTCTGCAGGTACTATCATGCACAAAACTGTAGCTAGAAAGCAAACCACAGAACCTGGCCTCTCTGTAAAAAATGTGTCAAGTTTTAATTCTGTTTGAGAGACTGCAAGACGTCAGGCAAAGAAATCAAATATAACGTTCTAAGTTATACTTACCTGCCAAAAGCAGGGGAAAGCTAATCCATGCAGCCTGATTTTCACTAATTGAACATATTTTTAGAGTGTAACTGCTAAACTAAACAGGATTCAGAAGCTGGGTTGTTTCTGTTTCTTATTGGGGAAAACTGAGTGAAGAAGTTGCTTGCCGAAGAGCATTATTGCTAAATTCCAGGATTAGAGGGAATTTGTGCAAAAGAGATTCCCATTTATGCCACATCTGACGTGAAACTATGCAGTTACTTATAGGCTATGATACGGTCTTAAGATCAGGATCATGTCCTAAAGTGTTATGTTTCCCTCAAAAGATTTGTCAGTTAAACTGAATACTGCCTTAATTTATTTATTGATTTATTTTTTTATTTTATTTAAAATTGGTGACCTGGAAAGGCACACTGAGCCAAGGCTCATTAAAAGGTGTGACCCGGGTACAAGGAGTACACAGAAAACTAAGCAGAGAAATAAAACAAGTTCTTGTTACAGACATTTAGTGCAACAGCAGTATGCAGGACAGCACAGCAAACGTCTATTCGGACCTGGGTTACAGCATCTCTGATATTTCATGTCTAATGATTGCATAATCAGCATAGGTGAGAGTTTGCATATACAGATTAAACAAATGGTATCATGATAGAGTGAACTAGCACTGGGATTGGACAGTAAAATTATCGGTGAAACAAAAAGGTGGGGGCTGACTGGAGGAGAATATTACCATCAGGGGCCACCCATGATAGGCTAGGCCCAATTTTCAGTGGGATCAGATGAGCAACTGGGGCAAGTGGAGGGGGAGGGGCCTGAGGAGTAGTTTTACGGCTGTGAGGGAGGGGGCCTGATGGAGGTTGGGAGGGAGATTGTTCCAAAGGAGGGGGAGATGATAGAAAAAGGCGGCCTGTCCAGAGGCAGAGAGAGGGCGTGTGATGTGAAAAGTGCATGCATCTCTGTGACAGAGAGGGTAGCCAGAGTAACTGGCTGGTGAAAGGCGGGAGGACAGGTAGGGAGGGAGGGAGGTAAGGAGCCTAACCAGTATTTAGCTGAGGGAGGCACTGTGGATGGTCCTCCTGTGCGAGAGTGGGTTCAAGGGAAGAGAAGAGTAGAGGAGGCAGTGATGAGTAAGTGGGGGAAATGACAGAAGGAGTTGAGAAGGAGGTTGAGTTTTGAGAGGGATGAGGGTGGGCCTGTACCATAGATGATGTCCTCATAGTCCAGAACAGGTAGAATGATTTTGCGTATGAGTTCTCTATGAGTGGGGAGGGGAAGGCTGGCTTTGTGGCGATAAAGGCTGGCCAGCTTGGGCCAGAGTTTGGTGCAGATCGCCTTGATGTGGACGGAAAAATTGAGGTGACTATCCAGCCAGACTCCCAGGTTCTTGAAAGCAGGCACTGTCTCAAGGGGACATCCTTCCAGGGTGCAGATTGGTGGGGGAGCGGGTAGGGAGGTGAGCTTTTGTCTTGTACTGAATACCATAGTAACCACTTTTTTGGCATTTAGTTTTAGATTTTTTTTGGGAACCAGATCTGGACCCTGTTAAAGTCACTTTGAAGATGTGGAAGCACGCTATTGTGGAAGGGGCATGAGGTAAAGATGATGGTGTTGTCAGCATATAGATGCACGTTTGAGGAGAGGCAGGTGGAGGGGAGGTCATTTATGAAAAGGGAGAAGAGGATGGGTCCAAGGATAGAGCCTTGGGGGACTCCTGAGAGGATGGGTAGTGGGGAGGACAGAGTGTCCCCTACTTGAACCGACTACTGCCTGTTTTGTAGGTAGGAGCAAAACCAATTTATGGCAGGTTGAGCAAGGCTGAAGGAGCTTAATTTGCAGAGTAGCAGGGGTTGGGATACTGAGTCAAAGGCTTTCGCCAAGTCAATGAAAATGGTGGAGGTAGTTTGGCCTTTGTCCATGGCAGTGAGACTAGAGTCAGTTACATGTAGCAGGGTAGTGAGAGTGGAGTGATGTTTTCTAAAACCTGATTGAAAGGGGGAGAGGGAGCTGTTTGTGGAGAGAAATGCTGACAGTTTGGAGAGCATGAGGGATTCCTGGAGTTTGGCGAGGAAGGGGAGGGGAGGAGAGAGATGGGTCTGTAGTTTCCTGGTTGGGAGGGGTCTCCCCCTTGATGCAGGGGAAGGATTTTGGCCAGTTTCCAGGTGGTGGGTACCATAGCTGTTGAGAGGGAGAGGTTGAGTATGTGTGTTAAGGGAGCAGTTATAGCTGAGGCAGAGATGTGGAGCATTCTGGGGTGCAAGCCATCAGGACTGGATTTGGACTGGTTTAGAGTGGTGAGGGCAGAATAGACCTCCTGAAGCATGAAGTGGGAAGGGGAAGCCAGAGTTGGAGGGGGAGGAAGTTGTGGAATAGGGTGGAGGGGCTGAGTCTGGTAGGGCACAGGAGATGAAGAATGAGTTAAACAGTTCAGCTACAGAAGCAGGATCAGATACAGTTCTGCCATTTAAGTTGAGGACTGGGCTGGCTTGCTTAGCAGGAAGGTCCATAAGGGAGTTTAGAACCTTCCAGAAGGATTCAGTGGAGGCTTGGTTACAGGTAAGTTGTGCTTTGAACAATGAGGCTTTAGATTTCCAAATTGTGTTGGTGCAATTGTTTCAGAGATTTTTGCAGGTTTGGAGGTTGCAAGGGGCAAGGGAGGCTTTGTACAGCCACCATGCCTTGTCCTTGGCCTGCCATAAGGTGATGAGGTCCAAAGTGATCCAGGGGTGATGGTAACGCTTAACTCTGGCTTTCCTGAGGGAAGCGTGGCGGTCGCAGGTGCTGAGGAGGATGTTGCAGAAGTGGGATTGAGCGATGTCAATGTCTTGGGAGGCAAGGACTGGGAGCCAGTCTGCACTGGATAGGTCGTACTGTAAGGTGGATTCATTGAGGAGGTGTAGCGGGCAAGACCAGATGAATTTAGGGCCGGGTTGTGGTGAGTGAATTTTGTGGATGCAGTAAGTGATGCGGTGGTCGCTAAGGGCATCGGTGAGGGTGCCCGAGGCATTGATCCTGTGAGGGTGGGAGGTTAAAATCCCAGTCTAGAAGGGAGTGATTTTGAGACTGGTGGTTTAGGCAGGTGGGTTCTTAGATTAGTTGGGAGAGGTTTAGAGCTTCGATCCTCAGAGCGGAGGTTTTGGCGGAGGAGGAGAGCCAGTCAAGGTTGAAGTCACCTAGTAGAATGAGTTCTCCGTTTGTTGCGACCAAGGAGATTGTTGTGATTGCCTTAATGAGGGAGTCGGGGGAGGTCTTTGGGGGGATGTATAAAACCTCAATGTAAAGGGGGGAGGATGAGGGAAAGGATAGCAGAATTACTAGAGATTCATGGGAGGCTGGACAGGATTCATTGAAACTGATGGAGCAAGTTAGGGAATGCCTGACATACAGCGCTACCCCTTCCCCACCTCTCTTGCCACAGTCCTACCGGAACATGATGTAGTTAGGGATAGCAAGCGAAGAGTTGGAGATTTTGGCAGATAGCCTGGATTCCGTGACACAGAGTATATCAGGTTGGTATTGGTTATCCCAGATGGAGAGGGCATCTAGTTTGGGGAGTCAGCTCCTTGTGTTAATATGAAATATATGGAGGCCCTCAGGGAGAGAATCTGGGGACTGGGTTGATGAGGGAGCGGGAGCTGGCGTGGTTGTCTAGGCTCTAGGGGGCCCAGGTTAGTGTGGATGTTGCCTGCCAGGAGTAGTAGTAGCAGGGGTCAGTCAGAGCATTCAGCAAATAAGTCATTAGTATATTACAAAGCCCTTATCTGTGGTAGAATGTCCTGGTCAGAAATACCATTGACCTTCTTTCAGAGTATTGTTATAGCGCCTCCAAGTATTTAGCTGGTTTAACAAGAATCAGACAAAAATGAAGTAGCAGAGATGCAGTTAAGACAAATGGACCTAAAATTAGAGGGGTTAATTGTCTCACCCTTTATGAAAACAGATACTAAAAGAGTTGTCTTTCTTCCACTTGGAAAAGATTTAAAAACTAAAAAATGATTAAGAGGGAAATAAATGCTACCCCTAATATGAGCATATGAATCAGGAGGTACCAGTCTAAAAAACTGCAAGCTTTTCTGTTTTATTTCCACTATGTATCTTCACATAAAATCTTACTGTTTATTTTGTCACTCCTGCCCACAGCAGCCACCATCTCCTTTGTGCCTCTATCCAGGAACAACCACCACCCCACCCCACCCCACAGTTCCTACCCTCACCCCACAGTTCCTACCCTCAACCCACGGTTCCTACCCTCAACCCACAGTTCCTACCCTCAACCCACAGTTCCTACCCTCAATGATTGCAGCTGCAGAAGGCTTCACTGGCAACTGACACAATATGCAGCTCACCTGCTCTGCTCAGTCAGTCATGTGTGCATGAACAGCAATGGGGGGTTGTATCTAGTCTGCAGAATGACCTGTTTAAGGCTACACTGTAATTATGGACACTCTTTGAAGCTCAGCCAAAGAAAAGCATTGCACCAAGTGAAGTTTTGTGCCTCAACAATTGTTGCTTGATAGTCTGACTGCCAATAATCCATAAGGATTGCTTTTCTATTCATTTGGGTGCATTTAAGTAAAATGAAAACACACTAAAACAAATTGAATTAAACAATGAAAGTGAGACCACTCATTTATCGATATGAATACCCTTGCATGAGTGCTCCATTGATCTATTATAATGGCCGTATCTCCCATTAACAAAACAAAACAGGAAGTTCTTGAAATTAAAGTTTTTTGGTGCGGTGGGGGGTTTGAGTAATTGAGTTTTACTGATGCTAACTGAGATTTCTTTCTGCTGAAAATTCATTGATGTTTATTGACAATAATGCCAAAGAAACTATTCAAGCATAGAATACCAGCATACATATTTATTTATTTATTTGCTTTTGGTAACCGGGTGGGTGCATTAGACATAGAGATGCCTATTTTCAGGCATGACCCAGGAGCATACAAGTGAAAATACATGAGCAGTACAATGTGACGCAGCACAAGGGAGAGGTAGACAATGGGATTATCTGCGTTACAAACAATATTGGCAACTGGATTGTTATACAGAGATTAGACAATGTTAAACAATACAGACAGTACAGGTAGGAAAAAGTAAAACTAAACAAAACAAGTGTCAACGGGTCTATATATGAGCTTTCAGGAAAGTGCAGAAAAACAGTAAGTGCCATCGTGAGGCACAATATAGAGAAAAAGGAAAAGGGAAGGGGGAGGTGGGAGACGGGGTGAAAAGGGGTGAAAGGGAAGAAGGCGAGTGCAGGAAAAAACAGGGTGGAAGGTGAAAGGTTTGAATGGGCTAGGGTAGATGGAAGCATGTACAGGGATTTGAGGCCAGTAGATGTTCACGGTGGAGTTTCTTGAAACTGGCATGGGTGGGAGCTAGGCGAATAGTTTGAGGGATAGAATTCCAGTACTTAGATGCAGAGTAAGAGAAAGCATGTGCACCCATAGTGGTTTTATGCCTAGAGATAAAGAGAGGGGCATAGTCATTAGATCAGAGACCATAGGAGGGGGTTTAGGAGTGTAACAAGGAGGTGAGAGATTTGGGCAGACCTGATCTGGTTATACCATCTAGTAGGGAGCCAAAGGCTAGTAGCTGGTGGGCAGAAGGGCTGGGCCATTTTAGGTCAGCGTAGAGCTGACAGTGATGTTTGAAATGTGGTGATCCGGAGGCATAGCAGCAGATGCTATTGTAGGTGGTGTCCCATCTATGGAGCGAGGTCTTAGAAGCTCCTAGGTATGTGACAGAGCCATAAGCCAGGTCTGGTGCCACAGCAAGCCTGGCAGATGGCGTGAGGGCATAGCTTGTACGGTAGGCACCTCCGATTTTTGCGTTGATCGATTTGCAGGTGGTGGTGATATGGAGGTCAAAGTCTAGGGATTCATCAAGGAGGATATCCAGGTATTTGAAAGAGCTGGTGCTAACTACCGGGGAGCCATTTGCACACAAAATTTTAAAGGAGTTGCAAGTCGATTTGAGTCTGGCTGGAGAGCCGAAAAGCATGGAGTGTGTTTTGCTTGCATTAAGAACAAGATTGTTTTCAATTAGGCAGGATTGAATACTGAGGATCATTCATAAGCACTCCTGGTGAGACCCCCTACAAGTTCCTGTCATAGGCTGGTAGAATCCCTGCATGACAGGTATACTCTATGGGGGACTCATGTAGGTATGTGACCTAGGTAACATAGAGCTGTTTCACATTCAGGGAGTGAGCTGGCTCATTGTCAAACTTGTCAACTGATGGATTTGATCATTCAAGTGGGATTCACCTTGGGTATAAGAGGTCTGGAGGTTTTTCGGGCATCTTTTTCAAATGTCATAACTTATGAGGGCAGCACAGGGCCTTTTCTTGAGGGTATGAACAGTACAACTTGTCAAAGCATACAATTTAATTAATTTCTTTAATGTTTCATAACAAGAACCATTTATGCATCATGTAGCAATAAAAATAATTAGCATACTAATTGGAGGAAACAGTCCTGAAAGAGAGAAAAACAAAGTGCAAGTCAAAGGCAAATGCTGAGCCACATAAATGAGGTGTTTGTTTCCCACATAAATGAGGTGTTTGTTCCCACATAAATGAGGTGTTTGTTTCCCACATAAATGAGGTGTTTGTTGCCACATATATGAGGTGTTTGTTTCCCACATAAATGAGGTGTTTGTTCCCACATAAATGAGGTGTTTGTTTCCACATAAATGAGGTGTTTGTTCCCACATAAATGAGGTGTTTGTTCCCCACATAAAAGTTATACTGGTGTAAAAGACTAAGCTAATATATAGAGAATAAAGGATGGGGAAGTGTGTGATATGAGCAATTAATGCACACCAAATGTGTGGCGTGCTACATAAACCCCAAGAACGAAGCTCGAGGTATTTATCAAAGCATCCCTCACCAAGGATGTGCATTAAGTTTGAGTATGCACACTTACCCATCCTTTATTTTTTATAATTGCTGATGAGCACTTCTTTTCCAGCCTGAGTCCTGTGACCCTGTCTGAGACAAACACACACACACACACACACACACACACACACACACAAACACACACAGAGTCTCTCTCTCTCTCTCTCTCTCTCTCTCTCTCTCTCGCTGTCTTCCAGAGTTAGCATTTTGTTCTTTATTTATTTTTATTTTTTTTTTCAACTGTTACAGTTTGGAATCACACTTACCTAGCACTGTAGGCAGTCAGATACAGGTCTGTTCTTGTTCATACTGTCTATTGCCTCAAGCTGGTGAACAGCAGGACCAACCAGATATAGCTTTTTTAAATTTAAAAGTAGGATCAACCAGATTGACAAATACAAAATTAATGATGGAAAGGAGAGAACTGTCTTGTTCTAGCAGATCCTTGCTAACCATTAGAGGGAGCCACCATGTTTGTGGAACTTTTCAGCCTGCATACACACAGAACGAGCGCTAATGAGGAAGCACTCGTTTTTGACAGACAAAGCACGTGAATGCTGTAATAAACTGGAGGGTTACTACAGCGAATATCAACTGGCTGAGCCCATAGAAAATATTATATAGTTATACAGTACACACAGGTTTTTTGCAGATGTCACATATAACAGCAAGAAAGCAAATCACATGTCTATCACTAAACAAACTCTAGCCAGAGTAGATACGGCTGTGGCGAGCTGCCAAATGACCAAAGTTACACATGTGCGTAAAATATTTTGAACAACCAGGTATAACTTGGCCATTTTTTGGAGTTGCTTCACCAGATTTTCAACATGGCCTTTTTGGGGCCTCGCCTCATGAAGAGTACCACTGTCATTTCGTTCCCTTGTCCCAAAAGGTGATTTCAGAGAGTGACCATGCCATTCTGTGCCACAGGTGTGAAAACATATTTTGGGCAGGCTGGGAAAAATGACAACTGTACTGTTTATAAGGAGATGCGCAAAAATTGCAATGTTGAAAATCTGGAGTGAAAATATAAAAAATTGGTGAAGTTAGGAGTCTGCGTAGAAACTGTATAATGCATACTCATAACGTAATCATTTTGGGGAATGTTTTCACCAGATTTGCAACATAGACTTTTTTGGACCCCACCTCATGAACAGTGGCACTGTCATTTAATTAGTCCATCCTGAAAGGTGATTCTGCACAGCACCAGCAAAATCACCTTTTGGGACTGAGTAACAAAATGACAGTGTTCATGAGGTGGGGTCCCAAGAACCCCATGTTGAAAATTTGGGGCCAAAATTCTTAAAAATGGCTGATATATCAACATAAGTTGAAAACCCCATTGACTTCCATAATACAGATCTTACCTTTGATACTTCAGTTTGTGGTTCGGCTTTGAAGAATGCAGATGTGTCACGGTCCAGAGAAGTTGACAGCACCAAACTTCAGAGGTAAGTATGGTGTAAAGGGGGGGTGCAGAGAGGTGGGTGCTCAGTGGGAGGGTGGGGATTGGTAGGGGGGACTGGGGTGACAATGAGGGACCATTTTCTTGTTTACAGGTATAAAAAGGACATCAGGGATGGTTTTCTTTATTTACAGGAAAATAAAAACATAAATTTGGGCACACTGGGGTGGGCTCCCAGTATGCCACATGAGTTCGGGGGGGCTACATGATGGTGACTCAGGGATTGGGCACCCTGATGTTGGTGCGGGGATGGGAAATGAAGGAAGTGGGGATGGCAGCAGCAGTTGGAGGGAGCATGAGAGTTTTATTAGCTTCCAGGAGGAAATGAAGGGAGTGAGGAGGACAGGAGCAATGGGAGGATGTGGGAGGAGTGCCATCTGCAAGATGGCAGCAGTGACAAAACTGCGCGTACACAGCATTCGTGCATGTGTAGTTGCAGTGAAAGGCATTATCTCATTCACAAGATGGTGGCACAAGCAGAACTGCACTTGCATGCAAGGCACACATGCGCAGTTCTTGTCCCAGAACATGGAAGTAACAGCCGAAATAGTGAGGCTGTGAGTCTGTAGCAGCCAATCATTGGGGAACGTTACAAGCTCCATTGGACTTTTGAAAGGATACTTACAAAAGTCCAATGGAAGGTGCCATGATTGGCCATTTTAAGGGAAAAGATCAATTCCAAAACAGTTGTAGGTTCCGCCCACAGCCATAAAAAGTGAAGCACTTTGTTAACAAAAGAACATTTAGCTAGAACCAGTGATGACCAATGAACCCATGAAAGGTAGTGTTTTTTTGGTAGTATCCTACCAGGATGAATGCCAACAGATACCATAATTTTGGTCATATTGTGGATGACCTCAGATGGCATAGACATCTTACCAAGGATCCAATCTCCTACGATCCACAGAAAGTGTCTGAGGTATTTGTAGATCTGTCCAAAATCTGATTGATCAAATCATTGGATCCAGTTATAATCATCATATCCAGCTATCCAATATGATGGATCTGATGTCAGATCCACAACTATCCAACAATGAATCTGAAATCTGCCTTTAGTTGGATTGTTGTAGACCGGTTATTTTTGATACAATTTTATTTTCATTATATTCACGGGACACTATTCCCCCATGAAAGTAAAATTACAGTGAACATAATCTGTTATACTAAGCTCTGAAAGTTAGGTTCTGGATGCTACACTAGGCGTCCTATTAATCTCCTCAACACCTCCACTTGACACCCCTCTTTACTTTGGTTATGCTTTAAAAATAAATTGAAAAAGGAGAACGGTAAAATAAACACTAACTGTAGCTCTGAGATGCATAAATGTAAGATCCAGTACTAGACAGTATGTTGGTATGTTCAGCGTTCGAGTGATTGGTGTTTTATCCACGCTGATCTTCCTGTTCACCAATGCAGGCACCATAAAACAGTTTCTAAGCAAATCAAAAACAAAGTAGAATAAAAATATAAAGTAGCATCCCAGTAACATTTAATAAGGAAGATCTGAGACAGCCACTGACTCGCCACTTGCTGCTTCCGGTTTCCAAGCAGTCGGCATGTCAGTGTTAGAGCAATGTTACTACATTTCTGATCTTCCTCAAGCATGACCACCCTCCTGTCAACAATGTAAGCCACAAAACATATTTTTAAATGAAAGTTAAATTTAGGAGCAGCTCTGTTTAAAACTTTATTTTTTACTCCAAGACGCCAACTGAGACACCGACTGCTGACATTCTGCTTCCATTTTCCAAATGGTCAGCATGTTGGAGTCTGAGCAATGTCACTGCATTACTGTTCTCCCAGAAACCCAATTACTCTCCTCTCCAGAATAAATGCCACAAAATATATTTTTAAATTATGGTTAAATTTCAGAGTTGCTATGTTTAAAACTTTATTTTTTACTCAGATTCTGATTGAGATGCTGAAAGGTGAATTCCCGCTTTTTGCTTCCATACTGTTGGCATGTCAGCATTTTAGCTCGTCAGTGCCATGATCTCTCCTACAAACATTTCCTGACAGTGCTCCCTCTCTACCTCCCTACTGCTAGCCACCAAAGCCATGTTTCAGCCTCCACCCATTCCTCCCTCCTGGCTGCACTGTGCAATGTGCTGTCAGTGAGAAACTGATGACGCTCCCATCCAATGAAATTATTTAATGCTGTAAAGTCAGCAGGTGCTAGAGCATGAAATAAAGTCAATGTAATAATAAACGGTTCAGCAGTACATTCGAATGTGGAGCTGTTGACCAGTACTATCTGACAGAAAGTAGTGGGATCAACAAAAGCACACTATCTGGACACCACTAGTAAAAGGATATACAGTATAATTGAAAGTCATGTTTTGGGATTGAATGGAGGTCTTAGACAGAAAATGTTGGTGGGCATTAAAATCACATTAAACTACATTGAACAACATTACCTTGCATGTTGCACAATAAGATTGAGTAACAAATGGTAATGCTCAACAGTTAGTTCAAAAGATTATTACATTATATTTACTAGCCGCAAAATGTACTGAATCAGTGTAATTTACTTGCATAGAATCCACTAAAAAACATGTAAGCATTAATCACACAGATGCATAGCACCAGGTGGCTACACCCACTTAGCAATCCTAAAAGAGAGTAAAATAAGGAAAACCATTGTGTAAAATTGTAAATGCATTACAAAGTAAACAATTGCAAAGTATCCAAAGGGTATAATGATAAATATTTTGTCCCCTAAAATATGACTTAATGAATAGAATTTTTTTGAAATTTAAGTTTATTATTTTCCACAGAAATAATACAACCATAACCATAGTGTTTAGGAGACCAATCAATAAGCCTAAATCAGGCCAACCCTCCCCCCTCCCAACTATACAAATAGTAAATAACAGACATATTGGAGTCAGAAAAGACATCTTAACATAATTATCTGTCAGCCGAGAAACCCCAGAAAACAAATCCACATCCCCCCTCCTCCCCAAGGTGCACCCGCTCAAAACAAAGTTAACAACTTCCAAAGCCTGGATATCCACATTAACAAACCATCTATCTACTGGCCGGACCAATAAGCCTAAATACACTGAGAGAGACAGGACTATATCACTTTAAAGTCTTATATTAGAGTGGCAGCAATTAAGTTACATAGAATGAGGGTCCAGGGATCAGACCACACACCTTAACCTCCTGGTAGGTAAGAAGACTGAAGTTTACCCCACCTTTTATAAAATAGGTCCATACGATTCTTATAGCCGGCAATCAAACTTTCGGACTGGAGGTATGACATCAATTCTTTTAACCAATCCACAAAGGATAAAACTAATTGGTCTTTCCAGTGCCTTAAAACCAACTTTTTGACTGCCATCGATATCAGAGCCATATGGTACCTACGCTCCATGCAGTCTATCTGAGAAAAATCACCCAGTACACAGATACCTGGAGAGAAAACCTGCTCAGACCCAGAAGGGATCTAAATTATCTTTAATAGAAGACCACAATGGGGCCACTTTAGCACACCCCAGAAAACATGAATCAAATTACCTCATCTTGGAGGCAACAGAAACATCGTGGGGAAGAGATCATCTTACGTTGAAAAGCTTGACTGGAGTATAATATAAATTATTGACAATATTATATTGCACTAAACGGAACCTATCCTGAGTGTGATATTTGTGCAAGTTAGGCCATAGGGTTCTCCACAATGGTATACCTCTTCCGGGAGAAGATGCGTCCAGATCAAGGGACCACCTACCTCATCCCCCAAATTGAAAGTCAAAAGATAGGAGTAGATCTGTGAAATGGAATGGGGTTGAGATGCCAGCATAATGATGTTAGAGAGAAGGGGGTGTACCACAGACGGTTTAAACACCGACCCCATCTTATTACAAACCAAGTGTCGGAGTTGAAACACTTTGAAAGTCTCTCTGCTTGGAATGCCAAATTTGGCAAGGATATCACCTGACGTGAGAAGAGAAGTTTGACTATACAAATGTTCTACCCTGGAGTCCTTAAGTTGTGAGAACCAAGTTACTCCTACCTTCGAGTCACCTATAGTAAGGTTGGGATTAAAGGTAATTGGATGTCCAAAATCTGTATGATTGGAGATCCGGAAAAACCTAAGACATTGGGCCCACACCTTAAGAGAAACCGCCACCGTATTATTAGAAATCAATTGCAAAAGTAAGCTCGGAGTAAGATAGGGTAAAGTAGTTATGTCAAATTTAAGCTCAGAAAGAAAGGTTGATTCTAACTGAAGCCATATTGGGGAGGGATTCTCAGGTTTTGCCGCGAACCACCGTCCCAACTTGGATAGGTGGGCAGCCCAATAATAGAGCTGAAAATTGGGAAGTCTCAGGCCTCCCCTTTCTTTGGGAAGTGAAAGGGAGCTATAAGAGCAGCGTACCCCTTTCCCTTTCCAGATAAAGGTAGAGAACATACTGTGGAGCTGTTGGAAAAAGGAAAGAGGAAGCCAGAGATTGAAAAGGTTCAGTGGATAAAAAATCCGGGGGAGAACATTCATTTTAATGATACTGATTCTGCCCATCAAGGAGATAGGAAGAGATGCCCAACGTTGCAAGTCATGACTAACCGAATCTCTAATCTTATTAAGGTTTAATTTCTTGAGCAGAAATGGGTCAGTGGAAAAGTGAATCCCCCAGGTACTTAAGAGAACTGGAAGTCCATCTCATTCCAAAGGGAAGGAAACAACTCTTGAAAATGTAATTATTTAAAGGGAAAATCTCACACTTTGATGTGTTTAACTTATAACCAGAAAGGGAACTAAACTGCCTAATAATATCCAGAGCTGCTTCTAACGATGTTACCGGATCAGACAGATGTAACAGAACATCATCCGCATACGCAGAAAGAACAAGCTCCCTCCCTAAAAACCTGACCCCTTTCACCCGAGGCGAGGATTTAAGCTGAATCAGTAGAGGTTCCAAGTACAAGCTTAATGAATAGAATTGCTATATACATGTGTAAATGAATGAAATGGTAAAAAGAAAATTGTGATAAACATCAGAAGTGTTAGCCCCAAGGGAACAAAGTTATTACTGTATGAATAAGTACTACATGCAGAATTTATGGTTTGGGTAAAGTAAGTGATCAAAAACAGGACATAAAGACTAATTCTCACATATCAACAACTGAATAAGAAGGTTCCATGTGGAAACCACACCTGTAAAATAGCGCTGGGTAAAAACAGTGAATGGAAAACAGCAAGACCCATAACGACACTTTGCAATACAGTGCCAAACACTGCCCAGAATTGGGCTCCGAAGTGCCTCCATGGTGACCGACAGCAGCCAGCACCACACACCAGCCACACCTCCAGCCTACCTGTCTTCTCTAGCAGCCAGCACCAGCAGCACCAAGGATAAGGCACTGCCCAGAATCAGGCTCTGAAGCACCTCCATGGCAACTGACAGCAGCCAGTGCTGCACATCGGCCACACCTCCAGCCCGCCCGGCTTTTCGAACAGCCAGCACTGGCAGTGCCAAGGACAAGGCACTGCCCAGAATCATGTTCTGAAGTGCCTCCATGGCAACTAATAGCAGCCAGCACCACACATTGACCGCACCTCAGCCTTCCCGGCTTCTCGAGCAGCCAGCACCGGCAGCACCAAGGACAAGGCACTGCCCAGAATCGGCTCTGAAACATAGAAACATAGACTTTGATGGCAGATAAGGACTGCTTGGCCCACCTAGTCTGCCCTAGTGCCGCCACAGTGATGACAGGTGCCAGCACACCAGCTGCATTCCTTGCGTGCCCTCCTGGCTTCTACATTACTTATGCTCTCTCACCACACCCCGCTCCCTCCTTATTAACTCCTTGCAATATCTCACGTCAGCCACCTCAGCCTCCTCCCTTGCCCCCAGATTTCACTCCTCCCTCTCTCTCTCCATTCCCCCTCACATCCTTGTTCTCCCTCACCCATTACCCCTGCACCTCCTAGCTTTTTATATTCTCTTTCTTCTTTCTCCTCCTTGCCCATACTAACTCTTCTCTCCTTCCTCCACCCATCCTGTTACCCCCACTTACGTCTCCCATCCCTTCTCCCTTCCCCTCCATCACCACCTACTACTCTCCTTTACCACCTACCTTATCCCTCCAATCCCCCACCCCCTCGGATCTTGCCTGTCCCCTACCACCTATCCTTTCATCAACTACCTTTGGCCCTCTCATGCACTTCTTAGATCACCTGACAAAGCCTTTAGCAGCTCATGCATTCTGTAATGTTTTACCTGTTATTAATTCTTTTGTCTTTATTTATTTATTCAAATCTTGGATTACAAATACCTTTGAGCTTGAGGCAGCTCATTACAAAGGTTCCAGGTCAAAGGAAAGGGTTACAATAAGATAGGGCGGTATAGACAACATTCACGGTATCTTCGGAGCACCGCAAGTCAACTGGTAAATAAGTGGGAACAGTGCTACACACTCAAGATTACAAGCAAGCATAGAAAACCATAAGGTACATTTGAAGCAACATTGCTAATCAGAGGTGGGGGGAAGGGGAAGAGTAAGGAAGGGGTAGGGGAGATGAGAGGGTGGAGTCCAGATAGAGAAGGAAAAGGAAATATGGCAGCCAGAGGCCTTGTCATAGGGTGAGAGGGAGGGGAGGCTAAGGTGGGAGAATGGGTAAGAGAGGGCAAAAGGAGGGTGGATGAAGGGAAAGAAGATAAGAGAGAGTGGGGACCAGAGGGCCTGGACAGGTCCAAGAAGAGAGGGGGTCAGTGGGATAAGAGCAAGAGGGGGTGAGGTAAGGGAGGAGATGGCAGGGGGAAAGGGGAAATTGTTCTGTCAGGAGAGGCGAAACGAAACAGGAAGCCAAGTAAGAGCCTCAGATAGTGAAAAAAGTGGTATAAGGGTGTCTGCAGAAGTGGGAAACTAGGTGTAACAATCACAAGTGATTTTGGTTGGGAGATGCTGATGAAGCATAAGTTTAAATTGGGACAGACTAGAAAGACTGCTCAGTTGGTTGCTTAGATCATTAAACCACAGGGGGCTCTGTATTGAAAGGATCGCTGGTATTGAGCAGTCCAACAGTGGGGTACTAGGAGGAGGTCAGAAACTGAGGGACGCGTGTGTTGGGCCTTAGGCGATTTGCTTAGCAGGCAACCAATGCTCAGGGGTAGTAATCCAAGTAGAGCTTTTTTGGACAGGAGGCAGGTCTGATATATGATCCTGTTACTTAGTTGGAGCCAGCCAGGTTGAGCATATAACTCACAGGTATGAGTGAGGCGCGCAGCACACATAACTAACTTACAGACTTTGTTCAGGGCCACCGTGAGTCATTTAAGAGATGTGGAGGTTGCAGCACAGTATATGATTAGACCATAATCAATGATCTAGAGGACCAAGCTGTGAACTGCAACCTTCAGGGCTTTCTTGGGTAAGACTTCGTCTGTGTCTGAAGAGGAGCCCAATTCTGGTATTAACATCTCTGGCAACATTTTCAATGTGAGGCACAAAGGTAAGGTGACTATCCAGGGTTAGACCTAGGTATTTGAATAGCTAAGTTTGTTCAAGAGCGTCTCCATGGTTGTTGATGATAGTGAGTTGATGGGCCTTAAACCTTATTCCAAGAGGACAAAAACAACTGGACTTTAATTTTTTTGTAGTTTAGCACTAGTTTGTGATTATTAAACCATCTCTCTGCTTCTCATCTTGACATAGCCACTGGCGGCGGCTGATATACTGTAATTGTATTAACTGTTATCTACCTGCCTGTTCTTGTCTATTCTTGTCCATTGTCCAAGACATGGAACCTTTGTAAAAGAGCACTGTTTTCTCAAAGGTGTTATCCGAAATTGTCATAAATAAATAAAATCCTCCAACTCGCCCGGCTTCTCAAGCAGCCAGCACCGGCAGCACCTAGGACAAGGTATGACTTCCATCAACTTGCATTACACCTCTTTGATTGGCCACAGAGCATCTTGAGATGGCCACTATTTGCTGCATGTACTGATGCTCCTGCCCCAGTTGACCCGCACTAAATCCAGCTCTTTAGCCCTCCGGGACTGAAACCCTCGGCTCTATATGGCCGTTTGCAGTAATTTTACCTGCACCTTTACTTCTGTGGGATTTTTGAAAGTGATGGTGTACATGCTGTAGCCAAGCTGCACAACTGTATTACATTCTTGAAACTGCTTTTTCCTTACTCCTGTTTTTTCTTTTTTAATATATGTAAGGTCAGAGTATCAGAGTTAGTAGTTGCAGGTTTTTTTACTGCTGACATTGTTATGAATCCATTTAGTGAGTACAGTCTTCTCTGTCTGTGTACTCTGTTCCTAACGTTACATTGCCTCCATAACTTACCCCTGCTTCCCCACTGACTCTATGGCAGTTATTTATTTATTTATTTTTTGGTGCCCAGAAGTGGAAACTTGAGCAGTCCTGCTGGCACCTCTTCTAATCTCCCTTCTCCTCTCTGTCTGAAACTTAACTTCTGTCCTCTTCAATCTTCTGCTCTGTTTCCTTTGTCTACCCTATTCTAACCCCTGCCCTGCAATTCCCACTAAAGACCTGCTGTTTAGCTCGAAATAATTACCTGCCCATTGGACCCTGATCTATCCCCACCACCACCCCAATTTCAGCCGCTTTTGTTTAGCTATTCTTCTTAAGCCTGCTTTTCTCTCCCTTTGCCAGGCACTGCCCAGAATCGGGCTCTGAAGCACCTCCAAAGCAACTAACAGCAGCCTGCTCCGCACCTCCAGCCCACCCGGCTTCTCAAGCAGCCAGCACTGGCAGTGTCTAGGACAAGGTACGGCTCCCATCAACTTGTTTTATGCCTCTCTGATTAACCGAGGAGCATCTTGAGGCGGCCGCTATTGGCTGCATGTACTGATGCTCCTGCCCTGATTGGCCCGCACTAAATCCAGCTCTTTAGCCCTCTGGGACTGAAACCCTCAGCTCTATATGGCTGTGTCCAGTAATTTTACCTGCGCCTTTACTTCTGTGGGATTTTCAGACCTCCTCCCAACCCCTCCTTCATTAAATACACCTTATCCCCACCCTGTGCTTGCTAGTAGCTTTCCAATTGGTGAGCTCACACCATTATGGAGGGTACTGTTCTCCTTCTCTGCCACTTAGCTGGCCTGTCCTTCTTAATTTTTAACTGTAGCACCATCCTAAAGCAAACACCTAAACCTGACAAAAACTAATGTCACATTCCTCTCCCTCTTTACTCTAATCTGGGCTGCAACTTTATGTATGGCACAGCACTTTTTTCCAACCATTTCCCACCACTGCAACCTGCATTCTTCGTACAGCACTCCTTGTCCTTCAATGCCCGGGTGCTCCATCTTGCATCCTTGGGGTGCCTTAGACCTCAACCTGCTGAGTCTTTGACCCCCTCCTCCTGCATTCTCAGGAAGGGGTGGGCTAGGATATTGAAATCGCTATTGAATTGATCCTCTTAATTTGCTCATGACACATTGAGCTCAACCCTGGTCCCCTCTCCTCTATTTTTGCTCCCTCGGTAATGGCAAATCTAAAGGGACTGAAAATCCTCCATGTTAATTTCTGTAGCCTTGTAAGAAAACTGGACTTAATCCAAACCTGGCTGAACCACTCCTCCCCAGATGTTCTTGTTATCACTGAGTCCTGACTTAAACCTTCCACTCAAGATACTGAAATACATTTCCCTTCTTATAACATCTACAGAATGAACAGACAGGCTAGAGGGGGCAGAGTTGCTATTTACCTACATAATAAGTATAGTGCCTCTATTATTAACTCCACCTCTGAGCCTAAAGAATTTGAGAGCCTTTCCATCAAGATACAACTCTCCCCCTCCCAACCACTTGAAGTTATAGGGTGTTACAGGCCCACATCTGCTGGTCAAAAGATCCTACAGCATCTGAGTACCCTACTTGATTCTTCATCCCCTGAGGTTATAGTCGTGGATGACCTAAACCTTGATTGGTACTCTGCCTGCTCAAAACCCCCTTAAGGACTTGTGTGATGCCTTTGGGCTCTACCAACTCATTACGGAACCCACCTGACCTAACACAACCCCCCCAACAGCTCACTACTTGATATCATACTAGTAAACAAACCACATCTGTTCTCCCATGTGGGTGTCTTTTTTAGTGATCTCAGTGATTACTGCATCGTCGCATGAATAAGGACCCTACCAAAATCTATATCATCCTCCAGATACATCTTTAAAAGGTACCACTGGAACCTTGACATTTCTACCTTCCTTACTGGCTTGCAACATGCAAACTGGCAAGAATTCTATCTTGCCCCATCTGTTATCGAAGTCTATAATATATTCCATAAGATTTTCTTGGACACAATCAACTGGCATGCTCCACTTATGAAAATCCAAACTAAGAAACTTTCCTGCCTATGGTTCACAACCAGCCTTAAGTCAGCTCTTCTCCATAGGGATGCCCTGTAGAAAAAGGCATGGAAGATTAAGCTTCCTGCTGACTGGACTGCCTTCAGAGCAGCCAGAAATCAGTACACAAAGCTTACGAGGGTGGTAAAGTCCAGTTACTATAATAACAAACTAGAAGCGTCTACTCATTGCTCATCCACATTTTGGAAGACCCTTAAAGAGGTTGAGGGTCACAGGGCTTCCAACACTCTCTCTCCTCCAAACTTTCCACCAGCAAGGTCACATACACAGATAAACATGATATACTGAAAATGTTAAACAACCACTTTGCCACAGCAGGCCTGGCTTTCAACTCCTCCCCTGCCAACGCTCTGCGAAACCAACTCTGTGGTCAGGACAAATCCTACTCTGCCTCCACAGCGGCTGTACCTTTATTCTCCTTCAGGCAAGTCTCTCTGAAGCAGGTAGAAGACTTGCTCATCAAGTTAGATACTAGAAAAAGTGCCAGCACAGACATCATAGACCCGCACTTTCTAAAAATGAGCTTCTGTATTTTAGCCATCCCCATAACTCACATCTTCAATTTGTCCCTCATGCAGAGTACCCTTCCTAAGAGCTGGAAAACTGTCCATGTCATTTCCCCTGTTTGAATCGGGGGATCCTGCCAACCCAAATAATTACAGGCCCATCTCTTTGCTTCCCACCCTGTCTAACAAGCTGGAAAGGTTAGTTAACCAACAGATCAGAGACCATCTAGACTCACACAGCCTACTCACCCCTATATAGTCAGGCTTCAGACCTCAACATAGCACTGCCTCTGCTCTTGCAAAATTTACCAATGACTGGTTGAACACTTTGGTTGACAAACTCTACTTGAGTGCCTTGTTCCTGGATTTAAGCAAGGCATTCGACATGGTGGACCATGCTCTTCTCTTGGATATCCTCTGTAACATTGGCCTTAACTATGCCTCTCTCAAATGGTTTGACAGCTACCTTATTGGCTGCTCCCAGCAGGTCAAAGTGGAAGGAGAGCTTTCCCCCCTAAAAACCCTTCCAAGAGGTGTACCTAAAGGCTCTATCCTGGGCTCCTTCCTTTTTGCAATTTATATCAATAACATACATGCTGGTATCTAATTACCTGATATTCTTCTGTTTGCTAACGATACCATCTTATACATCTCCAGGTTTACCACTGACAAAACATATTCTGACCTCCAACTTGAGTTCAGCCTCCTCCAGAAAAACCCTATTGCAACTAAAACTACTTCTTAATGCTAAAGAAATGAAGGCTATGCTCTTCTCATCTTTTTCTAAGACTCCCTCTACTACCTTGGTGGGTGCCCAAACTCCTGTTACCACTACCCTCCTTAATGAACCCCCTGAATTCATACATAAATTCAAATACCTGGGGATGTGGATTGTCCACAAATTGTCCTTTTTTGACCATATAGAAGAACTATCCAGAAAACTCAAACAGAGACTTGGCATATTCTTTCGCATTAAGCACTTGATAACGTTGAAAGTGAGAACTAGAATCATACAATCTACCTTCCTCCCCCTACTCAACTATGGGAACATTCTTTATGGACAAGGGACTAGTGCAGCTTCAAAAAAGCTGGGCATCCTGTATCATCATGCCCTACGATTTATTTCTGGAGCTCCCTATGCTACTCACCACTGTTCCTTATATACCCTAGTTGGCTGGACCTCCCTCAGCCTAACAGAAATGTAGAAACCTGGACATACCATGCTATTGTTAAGAAACTGCCCCAATATATCTCTAACTGCCTTCCCATTTGCTCTCCAGGTTTATATGCATTAAGAAACTCCTCCTATATCTCCCTGGTTATTCCTAAAGTTAAAACTCAGTACAGCAAATCCTCCTTAAGCTATTCTCTTTCCTCCCTGTGGAACAAGCTGCAAAAAACTTTACAAATATCCACTCCACTTACCTTGGCTACCTTTAAAACCTTAGTTGCCAGGACTGCTACAGAAATTTGCAACTGTGTTTCCTAAAACCTGTTGCAAATCTCCCTCCCCTTCTCCCACCTCTACTTCCTTTCCCCCTACAATCACCCCTACTCTCTTGTGTCATTCCTTCGCCTCTTCCCATGTATGTGCTCCTTCTGCCTAACTCCTGCCCTAGGTGTATTGTATTATAATTTATTATTATCTGTTTCACATGGCCAAACCTTGCTAACCTAGCAGACACCTGCCATACCTGGTTGTATGTTATGCAATGCTTTGTTATTGAAAGAATCTACACTGTATAAACCGAGCTATACCCCAAGTTAAATGTTTTGCTGTCTTATACTGTATGAACCATCCTGTATATATTGTCAATTGTTATGCTGTCTTTCGCTCGAAAAACTTATCTTATTATGCCATATACCCTACTTGTCCTAATGTTTTACTGTTGTTAACCTTGTAACTATTCCCAGGTCCATCTTGTAAATGAGTTCTTCTCAATAATGTTTCACCAGGCTAAATAAAGATTGACTGATTGATTGATTGATTGATTGATTGAAACAGTGAGAGCAAAACCCCCATTCTATGTCAGTTGTGGGAGGCTGCACCTTCCCTCAAAACCCCCTTAACTTAAATATCCATCTCCAAGCCACAAAACAGCAGAAACGCAATACCCCAAAAATGCTAAACTTCAGTTGCACTGTATCTACCACCTCAGTGGAATGCATAGCACTGTTTTTGAGTTGCTGTTTTCCATTCATCGTTTTTGACTCACCTTCTTGAGGGGACACCAATAAGGACAAATTAAAACTACAAAATCTTACAAAGAAATGCTAAAAACAAATTTATACATAACAAAGTATGAAAATACATGTTTTGAATAGGTAGCACATCGGAACAATGACACCCTCACAGTGAAATACCACCACAGTGACAAATCTCACTGAGTCAAGATATTTCACTGTAGTGGCCCACTGTGATCCAACACCACAATACCCAGTGTTGCACCCCCACCCCAAACCAATTCCAACTTGGAGTTGGTTATTTAAAGATGGGGATGAGGTGCACAGCACCCCATATAGGGGGTGCACGGGGCTTTAAACACTTTCCCCAGTCATTATAATGCCGACTGTTGTCATTGTGCATGTCGATGTCGGGGCCATCGATATCAATGGTGTTGGTGTATAGTGGTGGAACCTTTTGAATATAGGTACAGGAGGTTGAAAATTAAGCCACAGTACTACAGCCATGAAACTAGAACACATACAGTGAGGCAAAAGGTCTGATTGTAATAATCTTCTAAGTCTCATAAAATAACATAGAAATATGATTCTTAGGTATCCACCAAGGGGTGGATAGACAGAAAGGGGACAAAATTCAACAGAAGGCAGACAGCAGGGATAACCAGGAATAAAGGACAACCAGGGAGGGGGCTGGAATAGAACAGTTAAACAGTCCAGGGAGTTCACATCATGCAAAGCCATGTGTGCCAATGCCAGGAGCCTTAGCAACAAAATGGAAGATCGGGAGGCTGCCATGGTGCAGTCGGACCTGGACATTGTGGCCATCACAGAGATCTGGTGTAATGATAGCCATGACTGAGAGATGGCCATACCTGGCTGCAACATATTCAGAAGACACAGGGCAGACAGGAAAGGAGGAGGTGTGGCACTTTATGTGAAAGATGGCATAAAGGCCACAGAGATCCAGGAGGAACAAAATGGGGGAGAGATACTGTGGGTTAAGCTGGAAAGGAAAATGGGGTCAGTCATCTGCACAGGGGTGGCCTGCAGACCACCAGCCCAGGAGGAAGAAACAGACAGGGAGTTGATGCTAGCCATCCAAAGGATAGCAGACAAGGAGGAGGTGGTGCTGGTTGGAGACTTCAATATTCCAGATGTGGACTGGAGCCTCCCAGCAGAAGCAGCATCAACCAGGAGCAGATTTATCTTGGACTCCCTTCAAGGTGCCTTCCTTAAGTAACTGGTCATGGAACCAACTCAGCAGAAGGCAATACTGGACCTCATGCTCATAAACAGGAACAGTGTGATGGGGTAACAGTGGGGGAGCACCTGGGGAACAGTGACCACCGGTCACTGTAGTTTGAAATCACAGAAGGAACAGAACCAAACCACACAAAAACACGTATCCTAGATTCTAGGAGGGCAGACTTTGGGAAAATGGGGACATGCTTGCAAGAGGCACTTATGGGAATGGGGAGGGAATCAGGGGTGGAGGAACAGTGGGCAATATTTAAAACAGGGATTACAAGAGCAGCAGAATTTTGCATTAAGCAGATTAGTAAGGGGAAAAGGAAGAGGACACCATTATGGTTTTCTAAGGAGGCAGCAGAGAAAGTGAAAGGCAAAAAGATCACATTCCGGCAATACAAAAAGATACAGGCAGAAGGGGATAGAGAGAAGTACCAGGAGAAGCAAAGGGTGGCAGGGAAGTTAGTAAGGGAAGCCAAATTTCAGATAGAAGAGCACATTGAAAATCAGTGGTTAGAGGGGACACAACCTTTTACAGGTACATAAGTGAAAAAAGAAGGGCAAAAGGAGGGATAATGAGACTGAAGGGGGAGGACGAGGGCCTATGGAGGATGACAACAATAAAGCTGACATACTAAACTTATATTTCTGCTCAGTGTTTACTGAGAAAGATGAGGGTAATGGGCCTGAAGGGAGTACAAGGGGTGGGAACAGCGCAAAAGTGGACAAAAGTCCTTTTACACAGGAAAGAGTCCTAAGGGAACTGGAAAGAATAAGAGTCGATAAAGCAATGGGGCCAGATGGGATGCACCCCAGGGTCCTAAAGGAACTAACAGAGGTGGTGTCTGAACCTCTGGCAATCCTGTTTAGCCAATCACTGGAAACAGGGGAGGTACCCAAAGCAAGAAAACAAAAACTGCCCCAATGATTAAGTGCATGTAGGATATAACAGAACGGTTTGCAGAAAGCAAATAATTTTACCACATGAGCTATAAACCAAATAGCAGCTTTATTATAATTATAGTGAACACGCCAAATATTGCACAGAACAGCATCAACTCACAGAACCTCTACCAGTTTCATATCTACTGTCTCATCAGAGAGCTGGCTAAGCATACACAAAGGACCCTTAAATACCTAAGTGAAGCACACAATTTAAAGTGACAGTGCATAATATGCAAAAATGAACTAAAATTACCAAAAACATTCATCAAGTGACAATTTGTTTTTTTTTTCAAAAAGCATCGATTTCATTAATATCAGATCCTACAATTTACCACAGCTTGAGGGAACAGGGTCATAAAGATTTATTGTCAATCCTGCTTCACCAGTGAAGAAATGATCAAAATAACAGGTGCTGACATCACAAGTTCTTAGCTGAAAAACAAGAGAACATAAAATGCACCATTAAATACCAGAAAATGACTTTGATTACAGCAGAACAATATATAAATCTCCAGTTTTCTCCTATATTTCCTGTTATTCACCTTTAAGCAGCATTTATGTGTTCCTCTGTATGCATGCCTTTAATTATATCCTGTCATTTAAACCTGGTGGATGCATTGCCCCTAATGTAAAGATCAAAAAAGATTCTTTATACAGTAGTTTGTCATCAAGATTACCCCCTTGAGGTCCTAGTCTGACACACTCTATGGCATAGAACTTAAATATATGCTGGCCCTTACCACTATTATTCATAATGTGGAGAGCTAGAGCATTTCTTTCATCCAGCCCCCGATGGTTCTTAAATGTTCCCCAATGCATGTTCTCATTGGTCTAGTGGTTTTAACCACATAAAAAGCTCCACATTCACATGTGCCAAGATACACTATATTTTCACTACTGCAATTAGAAAATTCTATCATAAACAACCTGTTGTTATTGCATGTAGTGAAACTGTTTGTTCTCATAATGTTCAGACAGAATTTGCATCTGCCACAAGTGAAATTTCCCTTGGGGAGGGGGGTAGCCAAGTGTGAGTATCTCCTGCAGTGTCTTTTGGATTTTCCTAATAACTATGGACAAGTTTGTCCCTCAGGTTAGGGCTTTTATGGTACACCATTCTTGGTTTATATTCTGTTATGTCAGAAAGATATGGTTCACTTTCAAGGATGTGACAGTTTGTGTTCAATATTTCTTGTATTCTGTGAGGCTGCCTAGTATAGTTGGTCACAAAATTAGCCCTAACTGTGTCATTCACTGGCCTAGTACTCTGAAACAAGCTACTCCTGGGGGTGTCCAGTGCCTCCAAATAGGCCTTTTCCATGAATAGGGTATTATAACCCCATTCTATAAATCTGACATACATCTCAGATCCATTTGTGACAAAATCAGCTTCTTCAGAACAATGTCTGCATGCTGTTAGCATTTGGGCCTTGGGAATATTATTAACCATATCGCGTGAGTGGCAACTTGTGGCGAGCAACAGTGAATTTCTATCTGTTTCTTTGCAAAATAAATTGGTTCCAAAAGTGTCATCTCTATTCTTGGATATCCTTAGATCCAAGAAAGAGACAGATGTCAGATCACATTGTACTGTGAATTTCAAATTTGGATTACTCCCCTCCAAATATCCCACAAACTCACTTAGCTCGGTGCCCTTCCACACCAAAAAAATATCATCAATAAAACAATGCCAGATATCAATCCTACTGTGATAAGAATTGTTCTGGATGTCATAGACTGCTGTTATCTCCCAAAGTCCCAAATAGAGGTTGGCATAATTGGGAGCGAAGGTCGCTCCCATTGCCATTCCCTTAAACTGCAGATATATGTCTCTTTCAAACAAAAAACAATGCTTTTTAAGGATATGCTCAGTGCTGGAGAGTAGAAATAGTTTTTTGTGTTCATTCGTATTGTTATCAGACCCTAGCCAACACTCCAGGGCTTGGAAACCCCCTTCATGGGGAATATTTGTGTAAAGTGAATTGATGTCCATGGACACCAAGTACCAACCTGGTTTTGCCTGCATACTTTCGAAAATTTCTAGTATCTGTGATGTGTCTCTAATATAGAAGCATAGGCTGGAGAAATAACCTTTTATGTGGGCATCCACGTAACGTGAGAGCGATTCTGTGAGACAAAGGGTCTCCCTGGGGGGTTTAACAGGTCATTTTGGACCTTTGGTAGTATGTATATACATGCTCTAAAAGGATGTGTAACCGTTAAGTAACCCAGCTCATCATTGGTTATTACACCTGGCATTAGTGCATCATTCAGAAAAACATCTGTCTCCTGTTTATATTTGTTCGTAGGGTCACCTTTAAGTTTCACATAAAACTGTGTATCCCCCAGATGCCTTGATATCTCTCCTAGATATTTATCAGTTGACATAACAACATACCTCTCAACTGTCCCTGAATTTCAGGGATGTCCCTGATTTGGCCTCAAAATTTTACTCTGTCCCTCCTAAAAATTGTGTTTCCATGACCAATGACAGTGGGAGTTGTAAGCACAAAATAATGTCAAACATTAAAGTTACAGACTTGTTCCTCCTTAGAAAATGCATTTTACACTAAGTCCCTTATTCTACCAATTTCATGAGTTGATATCTCCAATTTTGAAGATGTGTCCTTGATTTGGGGCCTTTGTCCCTGATTTATTTAAGCCTTGTCCCTGATTTATGAGGCAGGAGGTTGAGAGGTATGCATAACAACCACAGAGCCACCTTTGCCTGCTGGTTTAATTGTAATCAGTTTATTCTTCTGCAGGCTTTTTAGTGCTGCAGATTCTTCTGAAGATGTATTGATGTAGGCGGCTCTGTTAGTTGTATTAAACATACTTTTTAAACCATTTTCACATGCCTGTTCAACTACTTTAACAGTCTCATTGTATTGTGGCATGTAGTTTGAAATAGGATGAAAAGGGCTTACTTCCCCTTGTCTGGGAGAGTCCATGTCCAATGTATCCTGGCCAGTGGATGTTATAATCCCCTGACACATGTTGCTTTCTTAAAATGTGCCCTTAAATTTAGGTTTCTGGTAAAACAATGGAGATCCATGTAGACCTCAAAGGGGTTAGAATCCTGGGTAGTGACAAATGATAAGCCTTTCTGTAGATCCTGTTCCTCTGTAGGGGTTAGTGTATAATTGGAGATATTTATAACAATGTTTTCTGTTGTTGTAGTCAGTTGTTTCTCCTGCCCTGAACTCTGCTGTTTATGTTTCCAGCCTCCTCTTCTGGTAGGCCTCTTCCTCTGCCACTGCCTGGATTGTTCCTGGGGTTCCTCAAACCTCTCCCTCACTGGAATCCTGTGGTGGGTAGCTGGAATTGTACTATCCTGTTGGGTACCTCAACTTCTTCCTTACCCTCCTCTAAAAAAAGGATCCTCAACTTCAGATCCACTATTATCAGTGGTATAACTGGAGAAGTATTTCTACTTTTTAATGTAGATTTTTGCTGTTGATAATTTGCCCCAGAATGGGTTTGATTTTCTCCCTTCTACTCCTTGAATTTCTAGGGCTATTAAGTTTCTTGTTCTTCCAGTCAAACATTCTTCCCAACAAATAATCCTGTCTGCTTCTTTCAGACTTATGTAGCTTAGTTTTCTTGATTTTATTATCTTCCCTCTGAATGTTATCTCTCAATTTATATTGGTAAATTCAAAATCAGGAAGATCCTTGAACTGCAGTACTACTTTTTCTTTTTCTGAAATGTCTGCACTCACTTCTGGCTGTTGCATTTCGTAGTCCCTGATAATAGCTCTCATAAACTCATCAGTATCAATTTGCTATGCTCTTCTCCAGTCAAGCATGAAAGGTTCCCCTTCCCAACCATAGCCTGGCAGTTTGAGGACACACAGTCCCCTCGGGGAGCGTCCAACCCTCAGGTAGGCCTCCTTCAGATGAGACGTTAAACTGAGGTCCCTTCTGCCCATCCTGGTGTTGTCCTGGTGGGTGTCCAGGTGGAAGTGAAAGAACCCAGGGCACTCTTCGCAAAGAGTAGGGAGCATTCCCGGTGTCCTGGCCAACATTCCCCTTCCCATAAAACCGGTTCATGCAATTATCCAGGCTGTGTGTGGGTGATGATGTGCGATATGGCCGCCACCACACATTCAGTCACTTCACTACCAGTCTATCATTGCTTGTAAAAGCGCTTTGGATGTATGAAAAGTGCTATATAAATACTGATTCTTTTTCTTCTTCTTCTAAAGTTATTTTTCTCCAGTAGTGTCTCCTTCCTCTTATAATTGGCCTTTCTAGAATGATAAATGTAGATTGTATGTCCACAGGCTGGTGGGTTTAAATTTTGTGAAAAGACATTACCTGTTTGTTCTGCTGCCATCCCTCTGTCATGCGTTATCTCTGAAAAAAGTTCCTGTTCACCTGCTGTGGAAAATACACTTGTTGCAAAAGAGCTTAATGCTTCCCCTAAAATGGTATCCATGAAAGATCTCTGAGTCATTCCTAAATCAGGGGTTAGATCTGATTTTCTGGTGGTTACTCCTTCTTGGATATTGTAGCCCTCGTAGGTCATCTCATTTCAATGTGGGGAGTTCCCCCAAGGCTGAAAAGTATGACCCATATATCCCAACTCTCAGAAGTGCATGGCGCTAGCGTAGTGTCAGAAAATTGCACTGAAGCAGTTCTAACTGCAGTGAATAGCTCCCAACAAGCTCCCAACAAGCTATGTAACAAGCTGGTTTACAAAGTCGAAATGCAAGGAACCAAAAAACGCTCTGACAGTTAAATGCATGCACAATATAACAGAACAGTTTGCAGAAAACAAATAACCACATTGCATGAGCTATAAATCAAATAGCAGCTTTATTATAAATATAGTGAACACGCCAAATATTGCACAGAACAGCATCAACTCACAGAACCTCTACCAGTTTTGCACCTACTGTGTCCTCAGGAGGCTGGCTAAGCATAGACACAGGACCCTTAAATATCTAAGTGAAGCACTCAATTTAAAGTGCATAATATACAAAAATGAAGTAAAATCACCCAAAATATTCATTAAGTGACTTAATGTGTTTTTTTCAAACAAGCATCAATTTTATTAATATCAGATCCTACAATTTACCACAGCTTAAGAGAACAGGGTCATAAAGCTTTATTTCACAAAGAAACAGATAGAAACTCACTGTTGCTCACCTCGAGTTGCTTCCCATACCATATGATTATTGATAATCCCAAGGCCCATATGCTAAGAGCACGCAGAAATTGTTCTGAAGAAGTTGATTGTGTCATTAACGGATCTGAAATGTATGCCAGATTTATAGAATAGGGTTATAATACCCTATCAGTGGAAAATGCCTTTTTGGAGGCCCTGAACACCCCCAGGAGTAGGGTTGCCACCTTTGGATGAGATGAAAACCGAATACTAAACCACACCCCCAAACTCCACCCCTAACTCTGCCCCTTTTATAACTTATGAGGGCATCGCTTGGACTCTGATTTGCTTGATTTATTCAGAATTGCTGCTGATATTGCATTGTGTACAACTCCTTTAAATTACATCATGATTATTATTTTTGGTTTGATTTAGATTTAAATATTTTAAATTTCAGTGTGCGTTAACATTTGGTGGGATTAGAGATAGGGTTCAGGGGACTTTCCATCCTGTGTACACAGCTTAGCTGACACATCGAGTAACTACAAGGACACCTCTGACAACCAGCTATTTTGGAACAGGTGGCCTTTTCTGGTAAAACTCTTTCAATAAATAAATAAACTACACCAGTAATGGTGGACGAGCTGTAATTACAAATATCATCTGCCATTTTAAGATGTGCTACTGTCCCTCCCATTGCTCCTACTCTAAAGCTATTTGTAATGTCACAGAAGTTTTTAAAAGAGGTAGGAACTATTCTATGCTGTTAAATACCCTATTTTATTTCCATATCAGTCATACGTACCAGATAGCATGATATGTGATATGTAGCATGGAGGCAGTATAGCGCAGTGGTTTAAGGCTCTGAGCTGCAATTTTGGAGACCAGGGTTTGAATCCCACAGCCCAGACTTGCATACTGTGTGACCCTGCACAAATCATTTCACTCCCATGTGCTCCCAGGTTGCACCTATAAACAAGCTTCTGCTAGTGTGTCTCTTCTGGTAAAAAAAAAAAAAAAAAGATAATGTTCGATAAATTACCTAAATTTGCAGTGCCACCAAATCTAGATTGTGTTCCTTTCTCCTCACCAGCTACTGCTCTCTCTCTCTCTCTCTTTTCCTTTTCTCACTACTGCTCTCTCTCTCTCTTTTCCTTTTCTCATTTCTGTGGCTTAGCGTGACATTAGCCACACTATTCTGTGCTGTTCATCTGAGATGCCTGGAACGGTCTTCCTGGAATATCCAGGTAGTATGAAAATTGACAGCAATAACTACTGAGGAGAGAGAGGTGCAGTATTTCTAGAACTGGAATAAAATATTAGATTATTAATTTAACAACAAATGGGGTAACAAATATTAAAATATAGGACAGACCCTAAAAGAAAAAATGGTGAGCATTTAAAGGTATAAAAGTATTCCTTATCACAGCAGTCAAAGACCATACTGGCAATGTAGCTTAGAAAAGATTAGATTGATTTGCTGTTAATGGTCTTAATAGCCCTACTTTACACCTCTCAGATTTACTGGTATACAAACAAAGGTTTACATGACATCAGAATGTGTTTGTAATATGAACATGCAAGTAAAATGGTGAAGGATTTAACATAATCTGTTTTATAAGTATGTGAGCATTCAAAATGACTGAAAAAGTACTACCTCTGAATAAAACTGGATTAGCAGGTACAGTTTCTGAAACACATTGTACAGTCCACACTGGACAAGAGGCTACCCTAATGTGGTGCCTGTCTGAATGTCTAAGGGTTTCAGAGAAATGAAGGTGTTAATTAAGGTGGTATTGTTTACCCTTCCCATGAATAATCTTCCAATTTGCTGGTGTGAAATTAGAGGTGACAACTGGGCAGACAGGGACACATTTGGCTCTCCAAGTGCCCTGCACTTGAAGGCTCTTCCTGATTAGCATGCACTGCAAGCAAGCAAGCACACTGAAATGTCAGACACTTGCTTACAGTCAGATGAGAAGAAAATGAAACAGTTAGTGGGGAATCTCACAGGTGCTGCTTGACCCACCATAAAAACCGAATTTGCAATGGTGAAAACAGGAGGACCGAATCTGGACCTAGAAAACTGAATCATTCAGTCAAAAAGCGAGTAGGTGGTAACCTTACCCAGGAGTAGCTTGTCTCAGAGTACTAGGCTAGTGAATGACACAATTAGGGCTAATTTTGTGACCAACTATACTAGGCAGGCTCACAGAATACAGGAAATATTGAACACAAACTGGCACATCCTTGAAAGTGAAACATATCTCTCTGATATAACAGAATACAAACCAAGAATGTACCATAGAGGCCCTTATCTGAGGTTCTCTTTTTTTCCTCTCTAGGGTGCAATTAAATACCATTCTGGTGCTGTAGCACTTTAAATTGAGCTGAGAACTTGTGATGTCAGCACCTGTTATTTTGATCAGTTCTTCACTGGTGAAGTAGGATCGATAATAAATCTTTATGATCCTGTTCCCTTAAGCTGTGGTAAATTTTAGAATCTGATATTAATGAAATTGATGCTTTTGGAAAAAAACACATTAAGTCACTTGAGGAAAGTTTTTGGTGATTTTAGTTCATTTTTGCATATTATGCACTGTCACTTTAAATTGTGTGCTTCACGTAGGTATTTAAAGGTCCTTTGTCTATGCTTAGCCAGCCTCCTGATGACACAGTAGATGTGAAACCGGTAGAGGTTCTGTGAGCTGATGCTATTCTGTGTAATATTTGGCAGTTCACTGTATTTATAATATAGCTGCTATTTGGTTTATAGCTCATGAGGTGCAGTTATTTGTTTTCTGCAAAACAAGGTACCCAAAGACTGGAGGACAGCAGATGTAGTCCTCTTATACAAAAACAGGAACAAAAAGGACGCAGAGAACTACAGACCAGTCAGCCTGACCATGGTAGCGGAGAAGATAATAGAAGCACTACTGAAGGAGAGACTGATGGAACATTTGGCTGCCAATGGACTACAGGATGAAAAGCAGCATGGTTTCACTTGAGGGGGGTCATGCCAGACCAGCCTCATTGAATTTTTCAACTGGGTGACAAGGGAGGTGGATCAGGGGATGGCAGTGGACATAGCTTATCTGGACTTCAGCAAAGCCTTTGACACTGTGCCACACATAGAAGGCTATTTAACAAACTGAGGAATATGGGAGTGGGCAGGACAGTAGTGCAGGGAGTGGGTAATTGGCTGGGTGGCAGGACACAGTGGGTGGTGGTAAATGGCTGTCACTCCACAAAGAGGAACCACAGGGATCAGTGCTGGGACTGGTCCTGTTCAACATCTTCATTAGTGAAATTGCACAGGACCTAGAAAGCAGAATTTCCCTGTTCCCTGATGACACAAAGCTCTTTAACAGAATGGACATGCCAGAGGGTGTAGACAGTATGAGGAGGGGCCTGCAGAAGCATGAAGAATGGTCAAGGGTTTGGCAACTGAAATTCAATGCAAGATAATTCATATGGGGCACAAAACCCTGGAACAACATATCAGTTGGGGGGGGTCGAGGATATAGCATACATCAAGCAGGAAAGAGAACTTGGGGTTATCATCTCTGATGGCCTCATGTTAAGGAAATAGTGTGACAAGGCAGCAGATAAAGCACGTAGGATTCTGGGATGCACAGGCAGGAGCATTACCAGCAGGAAAAGGGAGGTCATAATTCCACTATACAAGACACTAGTAAGGCCCCACCTGGAGTACAGTGTACAGTTCTGGAGACCTTACCTACATAAGGACATAGAGTAGAGAAGTTTCAGAGGAGGGCAACAAAGATGGCACAGGGATTTCCTCACAAGTCCTACGAGGACAGGCTGAAGGACATGAATATGTACTCCATGGAGGAGAGGAGAGAGAGAGGGGATACAATAGAGATATACAAGTATCTTACAGGGAGGAACAGACTGCAGGAATACACTATTTTCCAGCTAAAAAGATGTTCCAGCACTGGAGAGCATATGATGACGTTGGAGGGAGGGTGATTCAGAGGAAACGTGAGGAAGAATTTCTTCACAGAATGGGTGGTGGACAAGTGGAACACCCTGCCAGTGGAAGTGGTGGGGGCTGAAACAGTCACAGGATTTAAGAATGCATGGGATAAACATAAGGGGATTCTGGAGGTCAGGGGTAACAGGTAACAGACTTCTAAAAAAACATGAAGGGAACTTACAAGCTCAAATGGGCAGACTGGGTGGGCCATAGTCCTTATCTGCTGAAAGTGTTGATATAGCTATGTATCTATGTATTAATCACAGAGCTATCCCTCCTGGAAATGCCAGAAATAAATGAAAAATTGGGATCAATTCTATTATACAAAAATAAAGAATATTTTTTAAACATGTTTGGTATTATATTGCCTTATTACTAAACCAGTGAGCAGCCCACCTTTGCTGTTTT
Organism: Neoceratodus forsteri; assembly: GCA_016271365.2. Lineage (NCBI taxonomy): Eukaryota > Metazoa > Chordata > Ceratodontiformes > Ceratodontidae > Neoceratodus > Neoceratodus forsteri. The sequence continues at coordinate 131,149,965 of CM057450.1, read as the reverse complement.
GGTCTTTGCTGGAAACTGGAAAAACCTATTTAAATTGTTTTTGCAAGAAGGTGTTCCAAATGTTATGGCTTACAATATAAATATTCTACTGTCTGTTGCTCAGGTGAGCCCAGAAAACAGTACTGCTACCCAGTGTACTTACAAACCAATCAATAAAAATGAGATTCCAATTCTTGTGCAGTAAAAAACTGATTAGAAATGCAAAAAGGATAAATTTCATCAAATGGGTGCTACTAACAATAAAAATTAATTGTCCAGAGAGTGCATCCAGAAATACCTAATGGACAGAACATGTCCTTTCTGAAAATGTAGATTTCAGGCAAAGCGAAAAAAGAAAACCTAGAAACTGAGGGCTACAAGACATGTTAATGACCTGTTTCTAAAACATTTGGTTCCATGGATCTTCAGTTCAAAATGACTAAAGATAAAGCTTAGCTTGTAGATTCAGTTTTGCAGTGAAAATAATTTGCTTCATTTAAGCATGGACATATACATGGTCTTAGAAGTGAAGTATGATGCAAAGAGATGTTTGGAGTTAACTTGCCTCAGTGCTGTTCCAATAGCGGCAGATCCACATCCATATCTTCCTCAGCATGGTGTTGCTGTAGATGAGCAGATAAGAGCTGTTCATGGTATAGGTTATGTCAAGAAAGCAAAGGACTAAATATAATGGGCCTTTGGCATCCTTTGCAAGGGCAGTAAAGAAAATTACAGAAAAGACTAACAAGACAGAAAAAGATAAGGGAGAGTATGATCTTGGCCACACAGATGTAAACTTTGGAACAGGGACTGCCTTAACTACTTGAGCTGGTAGAACCATAGAAACATGGAATCTGAAGGCAGATAAGGACCGCATGGCCCACCTAGTCTGCCCATTTCCCTACCTGATGGATAAGCTGCAGATTCTACTTAATCAACAGCTTACTTCCTCCTACCCCCCATTAGAATTGCCTTATGCCAGTCCCATGCATTCTTGAATTCTCCCACTGTTTCTGACTCCACAACCTCCTCAGGAAGGCTGTTCCATGCATCTACAACCCTCTCTGTGAAAAAAATACTTTCTAACATTACCTCTGAGCCATCCCCCCCCCTCTATCTTCAAATTGTGCCCCCTTGTTCTTGCACATCTCTTCTTCTGAAAGATGCTACCCTCTTGTACTTTAATTCCCTTGAGATACTTGAAAGTTACATAGATACATAGACAGTGTCGGCAGATAAGGGCCTATGGCCCACCTAGTCTGCCCATTTGAGCTTGTAAGTTCAGTTTGTTTTCCTAGAAGTCTGTTTCCCCCCTTACCCCTGCCCTCTAGAATTCCTTTATGTCTATCCCATGCATTCTTAAATCCCGTGATTGTTTCAGCCCCCACCACTTCCTCTGGCAGGGTGTTCCACACGTCCACCACCCGTTCTGTGAAGAAATTCTTTCTCATGTTTCCTCTGAATCGTCCTCCCTCCAACTTCATCCCATGCCCTCTAGTCCTGAAACATCTTTTTCGCTTAAAAATAGTGTTTTCCTGCACCCTGTTCCTCCCTGTAAGATACTTGTATGTCTCTATCATATCCCTCTCCCTCCTCTCCTCCAGGGATTACATGTTCAGTTCCTTCAACCTGTCTTCATAGGACTTGTGATGCAACCCATGCACCATCTTTGTTGCTCTCCTCTGAACCTTCCTACCCTGTCTATGTCCTTACGTAGGTATGGTCTCCAGAACTGTACACTGTACTCCAGGTGGGGCCTCACTAGTGTCTTGTATAGCGAATTATGACCTCCTTTTCCTGCTGGTGATGCCCCTGCCTATACATCCCAGCATCCTATATGCTTTACCTGATGCCTTGTCACACTGTTTCCCTACCTTGAGGTCATCAGAGATGACAACCCCAAGATCCCTTTCCTGCTTGGTGCATGCTATATCCTCACCCCCCAACTGATATATTGTGCCAGGGTTTTTGTGCCCCATATGCATTATCTTGCACTTCTTTGCATTGAATTTCAACTGCCAAACCCTTGACCATTCTTCAAGTTTCTGCAGGTCCCTTCTCATTCTGTCTACACCCTCTGGTGTGTCTACTCTGTTTCAGAGCTTTGTGTCATCAGCAAACAGTGAAATTCTGCCTTCTAGATCCTGTGCAATGTCACTGATGAAGATGTTGAATAGGACCGGTCCCAGCACTGATCCCTGTGGTACCCCACTGGTTACTCTTCCCTCTGTGGAGTGACAGCCATTTACCACCACCCTCTGTGTCCTGCCACCCAGCCAGTTACCTACCCACCACACTACTGTCCTGCCCACACCCATATTCCCCAGTTTGTGTAATAGTCTTCTATGTGGCACAGTGTCAAAGGCCTTGCTGAAGTCCAGACAGGCCATGTCCACTGCCCTCCCCTGATCCACCTCCCTAGTCACCCAGTCAAAAAATTCAATGAGGTTGGTCTGACATGACCTCCCCCTGGTGAAACCATGCTGCCTTGGGTCCTGTAGTCCATTGACAACCAGATGTTCCACCAATCTCTCCTTCAGTAGTGCTTCCATGATCTTTCCCACTACCGAGGTGAGGCTGACTGGTCTGTAGTTCCCTGCTTCCTCTTTGTTCCCACTTTTGTATAAGGGACTACATCTGCTGTCCTCCAGTCTTTGGGTACCTCCTGTTTCCAGTGATTGGCTGAACAGGATAGCCAGAGGTTCAGCCACCACCTCTCTTAGTTCTTTAAGGACCCTGGGGTGCACCCCATCTGGCCCCATTGCTTTATCAGCTCTTATTACTTCCAGTTCCTTCAGGACCCTTTCTCATGTAAAGGGGCTTGTGTCCATTTCTGCACCATTCTCACCCCTTGTACTCCCTTCAGACCCATTACCCCCCTCTTCCTTAGTAAAGTTTCTATCATGTCCCCCCTCTCCCTCCTTTCCTCAAGGGTATACATATTAAGCTGCTTTAGTCTCTCCTCGTATGTCTTCTGGTGCACACCCTGTGCTATTTTGGTTACCCTCCTCTGAACAGTCTCCTCTCTGTCTATGTCTTTGTGGAGATGGGGTCTCCAGAATTGCACGCATTCCTCCAGATGGGGTCTCACTAAGTGTCTGTACAGAGGGATAACAACTTTCTGTTTTCTACTGTTGATGCCTCTCCCTATGCATCCCAGTATCTCCCCCAGCCCTCCTTACTGCCTTCTCACATTGCTTGCCCACCTTTAGGTCATCTGATATAATTACTCCTAGGTCTCTTTCGATTTTTGTTGTTGTTATTAACTCACTCCCCATTGTGTACTCTTCCCCTGGGTTTTTGTTTCCCAGATGCATTACCTTGCACTTCTTTGCATTGAATCTGAGCTGCCACATATTTGACCATTCCTCTAACCTTGCCAAGTCCCTTTCCATCCTTTCCACCCACCTTGTGTATCAACCCTGTTGCAGATCTTTGCGCCATCTGCAAAGAGACATGTCTTTTCTTCCAGGTGCTCTCCAATGTCACTTATAAAGACATTAAAGAGGACCGGTCCCAGTACTGAATCCTGCGGTACCCCGCTAGTCACCCTCCTTTCTTTGCTGTGGACTCCATTTACTATTACCCTTTGCGTCCTGTTGTCCAGCCAGTTTTTTATCCAGGCTACCACCTTGGGACCCCCTCCAAGGCTGGCTAACTTGTATATTAATCTTTTGTGTGCGACTGTGACAAATGCCTTTGCTAAAATCTAGGTAGGCCATATCCACAGCCCCTCCCTGGTCTACTACTTTGGTCACCCAGTCAAAGAAATCTATTAGGTTCGTCTGACATGACCTTCCTGCTGTGAAACCATGCTGCCTTGGGTCCTGTGCCCCACTGGCCTCTAGGTACTCAACAATTCTTTCCTTCAGAAGTGATTCCATAATTTTCCCTACCACTGAAGTCAAACTAACTGATCTGTAGTTTCCTGCCTCTGCCCTGCTCCCACTTTTGTTAAGTAGAATCACATTTGCCCTCCTCCAGCCCTCAGGTACCACCCCCATACTCTCATGATTTGTTAAAGAAAGTAGTCAGTGGTGTTACTAGTTCTACCCTTAGTTCTTTTAGAATTTTTGGGTGAATCCCATCAGGCTTTGTCCACCTACAATTTTATTAGTTCTTTCAGAACCCTTTCTTCTGTAAATGGACTGGTATCGACACCATCTTCAGAGTGTTTCTCTTGTTTGGTTTAGGTACCTCACCCTCCTCTTCCTTTGTGAATACGAAGCAGAAATATTCATTCAGTATCCATGCTTTTTCACTGTCACCCTCTGCCCACATTCCCTCCCCTTTATTAAGTCTCTGTATCCCTCCCTTGGTCTTTCTTTGCTCCCTAATGTACCTATAAAAGGTTTTATCCCCTTTCTTAACAGAGTTGGTTATCTTTTACTCAGTTTGTGCCTCTGCTGTTCTGACTGCCTTCCCTGCCTCCTTCTGCTTTAACTGATAAAGTTCTCTGTCCTGCTCCTTCTGTGTTTCTTTATATTTCCTGAATGCTATCCTTTTCTCCTTAACTGTCCCTGCCACCTCTTTTGAGAATCATAGTGTTTTTTCCAACCTAGTTGCTTTTAGTTGGTCTCCAACTTCCTGGCATGTTGGCATAGAGAGGTGATGATGACAAAGCTGTTTGTCACCATGATGACACAAGGCAAGGCAGCGGCAAGTACTAGGTACAGATAATGGCCTATTTTTGGTATAACATAAACATTGTCCATTATACTGTTCCCAGCACTGACCGTGACACTGACTGGGGCTTGTAATTCTGTGATCAAGGCTATAATTCCACTAAGGATGCTGCTCCCTTACCAGGGTACCAAGGATCAGGTGAGGCACCATGTGAGTGACACTCTTCTTGACCCATCTGAAGAATCTCTGGCTGCCATTAACAATCTTCATACAATAAACAATGCAGAGCCATGATAGGAGCAATGAGCTGAGAGAACAGCTAAATAGGTCAAAGAAAAATCAATATTCAGGCAGGTAATACCAGTCATGGAGAAACTGATACATTATATTTGTGTATTGGACAAACTGGACCAAGGTGCTGGAGAAAGCAAGTCTAGTCACGATCAAGTCATGGGGGGGGGGGGCTCTATTCATCTTGAAGTCATGGTGATTTGCAGCAATTATGAAGATGTGTTCCACAAGTCCAAAAATGGACACCATTGTTGAAAATGTCAAGAAAGTAACACTCCGATCTGAAAGCATGCTTGTGTCACCAAGAGACGTAGGAATCTTATGCCTATAAACACTTTCTACTGAATACATTTGGTGCTTTAGCCTTCTGAGTCTGTTGTGATTATATTCGCTTAAGGTGAAAACATCTGCCTGGCTATTTATGATTAGCTAAGTGCAAAGTTTCTAATGAATATACAAATTAGAGGAGGTGTACTGGATTCCAGCTTTGATATCTCATTTACCACTGCTTAACCACAATATACTCCATATCATGCTACATAGATACAGTACATATAGATGATTTTTTGTTATAAATTATTTACTCAGCATTGCCCAGTTGAGATACAACATCCTTTAGGGTCCTGGTTTATGTAACTTATCACTGCAGCTGAATGAAGCGAAGCACTGAGAGAGTAAGTATCTCACTGAAGGTCACACAGCATTTAAGAGGCTCTGATGGGATTTGAACATGGGTCTGTTGTACCTCCTACTTCACAAGCTGATGCTCTAACCATTAGACCATACTACCAACATAGAGGAGGCATTATGGTGTTCTGTGATAATCATACAATATTAATCAAATGGGGTGTAGCAATTTATGGCTTCTCATGCATCCTGACTGCATCATGTGGCAATGCATTGTCATAGCACCTACCCCTGCAATGATGACATCATAGTGGGGCATAATCGAGATCACATCCTGACAGGGTCAAAAGGATAATACTCAATTCATATGGCTCTGCAACACCAAAAGAAATGATACAAATCACAAAAAATTAAATGACAAAAATTGCCATTCCCCATTCCCTGTCAACATTGCTCAACAATCATAAATTACAATCCAAAACATTAAGACATACTGCTTAAAAAATAAAAACAATATTTATCTAAAGAAACAAGAAAATCAGCCCAATGTAACAAAAACAATGACTTCTTACTTAAACAATTTAAACTCATACTGCCTCAGTGAGGCTTCTCATTAAAACAAACATGCAAACAAACAAACACAAAATAGGAATCACAATCACCAAATGGAAACATTATGAAACATTCAAAAATACAGCTAGATGTAAAATCATCCACAAATATACAGTAAAATATTAAAGCATCTCCAAAACATATGGGAGAGAGCTGAGAGGAAGGAGAAAGCAGACCAGCAATCCTAAAGCAGGAAAGGCAATGTATTTCATTTTATTTCACACTTAATGTGAGGAATCTGGCAGATGTACTGTAGGCATATTTGGACTAGTGGTTTGTATCTGTTCCTTAAATTTCCTTAGCTCTTATTAACTAGAGCATTGACCTAGCTGGGAGAATATTTGCAGTCTCTTGTGTGTCTGATTGTGGGAGAAACTGAAGTAGACTTAGAAGGAAAAGGAGATTTAACCCCCACACCTGCCAGTGTCCCTTTGCATGACATCCCATTATGTGAGTGTCACAGAGTAGCAGTGCAGCATCTGTTTCAGGAGCATCTGCAGAATTTCTTTAGGAAGACTGAAGGATCACAGAGAGCTCTGGAAACCTGAACAGGTACATCATGGAACAGTTATAAGTAGCAAAGCAGGTGCTTAAACAGATTCTAGAGACACCTTATCTAGGGTAGCCTTATAATACAAACTGCAGTTGGGTAGGAAAGGCTGAGTAGGGGGTTTTAGGAATACCCTGTAAGGAGTAGCATAGTAGAAAAAAGTTTGAATACAAAAAGCAGTGTACAGAGGCTGAGTGTTAGGAGGCTACTGGAAGTAATTCACTAAGTTCATATCACAGCTGCATTCAATAGAAACACACAATGATATAGCGGGGATATGGAGGGACATATGGGAATTGCAGGGGGTGTGGGACAGTGGTGAACCAGATGGCGCTCTTGAGGGTTGGCCATTGTCTCAACTGCAGGAGGGTCTAGGCATGAGAGTAGAAATGGAAGCTGCAAGGGCTGAAATATGCTGCATGACATCTGAAACCATTTAGCCCCACAGGGCACTACTGCCATAGTCACTTCCAAGGCCAACACTGGCCATAGAAGGGGGCTGAACAGTAGTGGGGGTGGAGGAAGGCATTGAAGGGGACAGAAACTCAAGCTTGAGTGAACGGGGCTCTGCACCAGCAAAAGGTCTATAGCATACTAATAAGAGATACCCCAATCTTCCCCACAAGAGAAGATGAAACCAGCACACCTAGCAGACAGGTACTGCCAGACAGCATACCTGAGGGTGGGCATAGCCCCAAAGGACTCACAAGAAAAGTATGTATGGTGGGGAATTAAATTGTATGGGACACAGAGAGGGTCATGTGGTCCATGCTCAATGCTAAAGATGTGGTCTGCTGTTTCCCTGGAGTGACAGCAGACATGTAGCCAGGGTGGTGGAAAACATGTGAGAGGGGAAGGAAGACTAGATTGTGCTTGTGGATGCAAGTAATCTGAGCAGATGAAGCATGGAACAGGTGAAGGTAGACTTCTGTGCTCTGGAGAAGGTAACAAATGAGAGAGCAGGGGTGATAACCTACTCCAAGGTGCTGCTATGGTCATGCCTGAAGCATAGGGAACAATTCCATGTGTTTCAATTCAATGTATGGCTTAAGGGTTGGTGCAGGGAGGAAGGATTTTGGTTCCTCAGGGAATGGGGCCCATCCTGTTGGGATTGCAAGCTGTTCAAAAGGTATGACTTGCATCTCAACAATAAAGGCTGGAGCAGACTGGAAGAAAGTTGGGCACAGAATAGTGAGGGGGAATCAGAATGGCATGGTACACACAAGATGTCACAAACAAGTGTAGTTTGCTGGACTTTTCCCTATCAACCAAAGCAGAGGAAACATACATACCCAGGGTAAAAGGGAAATAAATGTGGCACAGATAGATGCTGGAACATGACTTGCACCAATGCAAGTAATCTTGGTGACAAAATGTTGGAACTTCAGGTGATGGCCATGGAAAGGAGCCTTGCTGAGGTGGCTGTGACAGATAAGTGAGCAACATCAATCCACAGACTGGACATAACCATACCAAGGTACTCGCTTTTCAGAAAGGACAGAGCAAAGGGGAAGGAAGTAGTGCTGATAAAGGAAAAGGGGATAGAGGCAACTGAAATAGACAGCTTAGAGGAGTCAGGTAAACTAGAAACCCTGTGAGTGCTAGCAGCAATAGGGAATGGTATGAAAGTATTGGGTATCTACAGAACACTGGCTCAGGATCAGCGGGAAGACAAGAAAGTGGGAGAGATGCTTAGGATAGCAACTACTCCGGCCCGGTGGCACTGAGGGTTGAGGCGCAGGACGCCACACCTCGCGCTATGCCAGCGACCCAGGTTTGGGAGTGGACTCAGGTTGTTGGGGGTCAGAGGGGGGAGGGAGGATCGAGCATCCCAATGGATGCTCTCCTCCCTCTGGGGTGGGAAACCAGGGGTGCTTCTAGCACCCGACGCCCCTGAAGCCGGTGGAGGCATGGGCTTTCGGGGCATCTGTGGCTCTACTGGAGCATGTCGGCAAGCCTGAATGTCAGTCCTAAGTGCAGGCTTCTCAGAGGAATGGGAGAAAAACAGGGGAAAAATTAAACACCCCTGGCCCTATGAGCGGATGAAACTAGGGGATGGGATGCCGTGGGATTGCCCTGGCGGACAGAGTAGGAGGAGGTATGAGGCCTCCTCTAAAAGCCTTGGGAGCCAAGCAAATGACACAAAAAAAATGATAGCAACTACTTTAGGGGAGTTGGTGGTAGTAGGGGCTTTGATATACCAAATGTGGACCGAAAAGAGACAGTTGCAGAAAGTACTAAGATTCATTGTAAATGTATGCAAAGAGATGGTCCTAGTTCAGTTAGTCCAGGGAACCAGGGAACAACAAGGGAAGGGGCACTCCTGTATCCATTGCTCACCAGCAGTGAAATAATGCAAAATGAGACAGTCCTGGACACATTCAGTTCCAGTGAACACAGAACAGTGGTGCTGGAGGTTCAGATGGGGACCATCAATGGGGTAAACACGTTAAGAGTACGGAACTTAAAAAAAAAAAGACTGTGGAAAGATGAGGGAACAACTAGAAAATAGCACAAGGAGTATAGAGCAAATGGAGGGGCAAAGGCAAAACTGGAAAAACTTAAAAAAGCAACGACAGAAGTGACAGAAAACTCAATCTCAAAAGTATCAAAGGTAAAAAGGGCAGGACGGCAAACATGGTTCACAGTCCATGTAAAGATGGTTTTAAGAGCCAGAAGGAAAGCATTCTTGAAGTATAGGGAAAGTTAATGGAAGGAGGATCAGGAGAAGTAAATGGAGGCAACGATTTATTGGCAGAAAGATGAGCAAGGCCAAGGTAGATATGGGACTGTGGATGGTAAATGGAGTGAAACAAGGAGAAAAGGCATTCTTCAGATACATCCAGGAGAAGCGTAAGTTCAATATTGTTTCTATGTTTCTATGTTTCTATATTGTGAGACAGAAAAGCAGGGAAGGATAGGAGAAGGGTGACAAAAGGTTAAGCAGAGATAGTGAACAAACATTTTTGTTGGCATTTACTAGGGAGAAGGATGGGCAATGACAGAATGTTGGGTTATAAAGGGAAGGGAGGACAGCAATGGCTTAAGTAGCATAATGAAATAATAATGTAAAGGGTTTTGAAAAAGTTTACAGGTTTGAAAGTACTGTAAATAAATCTATGGAAACCACTCATGATGGGGAAATACTGGACCTGGTACTCACTAACAGCACAGTGTTGCAGGTGTCAAGGTAGGAAGCCATCTGGGGAACAGTCATTATACATACGGTGTGGTCTAGTATAAGGATGACTGAAGAATCAGACCTCACAAGGGTAAGGTGCTGGACTTCAGGATGGCAGATTTTATAAAGATGGGTGAATATCTCAGGGATGGCCTAGTGGGGGGATGACCTGGGTGAGGTGCAGGAACAGTGGACAAAGCTAATTGGGAGCATACTAAAGGCAACAAACCTCTGCATCAAACAAGAGAGCAAAAGCAATAGGAACAAGCATTTGCCAATGCCGAATAGTATCTTGCTGACATTGGCATTGGTAGTGTAGGAGCTAGAGAGATGCATAATAGGAATGGCAGAGAAGTACAGGACTGACATCAACCCCACCCCACCCTGCAGAGACTGACAAGCATTGAGGTGTGCCTTTGGGTCATCGGCCATAATGCTCATGCCATTTCACCTCACCCTACTCTGCAGACTCTGACAAGTGTCACGTTGTGCCTTGGGGTTGTTGGGCCTTATGCTCACCCCATTCCATAAGGAAGTACATTGAGATGGGTGCAGTATAGGAGAATGGGGTGAACTTTGGGGCCAAAGAGTCCAAGGCACACCTTGATGCCTGTCAGTGGCTGCATTGAGGAGGTGGGGGTGGAACGGTGTGAGCATTACAGCCGACAATCCAAAGGCACACCCCTGACACATGTCAATCTGTACAGGGTGGGATATTATGGTTAGAAACCCTAATGCCTCGGGTGTTTGTTGGTATTTGCACTCCAAATTTTCAACATGGCCTTTTTGTGACCCCATCTCATGAAAACATTTGGGACCTCTGCTCATGAACAGTGGCACTGTGATTTTGTTAATCTGTCCCGAACATTGGTTTCCTACAGTGACCACTTTGTTCTGCACTACATGTGTAACAACACAGTTTGGGCTGGATGTGAAAAATGGCAGCAGCACCATTCATAAGGAGGTGTGATGAGATGGTAATGTTGAAAATCTAGAGTGAAAATATTAAAAATTCTCAAAGTTACAAGTGTGTGAGACAATTGCGCAACCCATGCTCGTAACACAGTAATTTTTTGGAATTCTTACACCAAATTTTCAACATAAGCATTTTTGGACCTCTGCTCATGAACAGTGTCACTATGATTTTCTTAATCTGTCCAAAACATTGATTTCCTACAGTGACCGCTCCTCTGTGTGCCAGATGTGCAAAATCACATTTCAGGCAGGATGTGAAAAATGAGAGCTGTACTTTTCATAAGGAGGTGTAAAAAAATGGCAATGTTGAAAATCTGGAGTGAAAATATTAAAAATTCTCAAAGATACGAGAGTGCATGGAAACTGCGCAATGCATGCTCATAACAGTCATTTTGTGGAATTTTGTCACCAAATGTTCAACATAACCATTTTGGGACCTCTACTCATGAACAGTGTCACTGTGAGTTTTTTAATCTGTCCCGAACATTGATTTCCCACAGCGACTGCGGCATTGTGCACCGGATGTGTGAAAACATATTCCGGGCAGGATGTGAAAAATGACAGCTGTACTGTTCATAAGGAGGTGTGTAAAAATGGCAATGTTGAAAATCGGGAGTAAAAATATTACAGCGACCCACAGCGACTGCGCCATTGTGCACCGGATGTGTGGAAAACACATTTCGGGCAGGATGTGAAAAATGACAGCTGTACTGTTCATAAGGAAGTGGTTAAAAATGGCAATGTTGAAAATCGAGAATAAAAATATTAAAAATTCTTGAACTTTTGAGCATGCTTATAAACTGCACAATGCACACTCGTAACACAGTCATTTTTCAGAAGTTTTTCACCAAATTTGCAACGTAGGCTTTTTGGGAGCCCACCTCATGAACAGTGACAATGTTGTTTCATTAATCAGTCCCAAAAGGTGATTCCGCACAGTGACTGTGAAATCACCTTTCAGTAGTGAATAATGACAGACAGTGACTGAATTCATGAGCTGGGGTCCCAAGAACCTCATGTTGAAAATGTGGTGCCAAAAGTCACTAAAATGGCTGAGATAGCCACCTAAGTTGAAAACCCTCCATTGACGCCATTATACAGTTTACTGGCATTTCTTCAGTTTGTGGTCGGTTTTGAAGAGTGCAGACATGTTCCTGCTCCACCGAAGATCATCGCGTTGGGCTCCAGAGGTAGGTATGAGGTGAGGGGGTGTGGGGAGGTGGGATACACAGAGGGTGGGTGCTGGTTGGGGCAGCGGGCACTGAAGACAACGAGGGACTGTTTTCTCTTTTTCAGAAAAAAAAAGACATTGTGTTGTTTTGTTTTTTTGCAGGTGTGTTTTGCACACTGAGATGGGCTCTCAGTGTGCCACCTGTATTGTTTGTTGAGGGGGACTGAAGCCACTGGGGACTGAGCCCCCCTTCAGCACAGAAAATGTGTCTGTGTTTGGGGGGCACATGATGCTGAGGGGGATCGGGCACCCTCTTGACACAAATTAAATACATAGGGGACATTATGCTGACAGGAATTGGGCTTAACTAGTGGCAAATTAACTGGGGAGGGGGAATGCTGACAGGGGGATTGGGCACCCCCGATGTCTGTTTGTTGCGGACTGTGATAGGCGGACGGTGACAGCCGCCACCATGTTCATTGAAATGTTACACCAGACAAGGCATGCCTTGCAATGAGGGGAACTCCCTCATTGCAGTGGCAAAATTGTTTCAAGCTGGAGGCATGCTTTTGCACTGCTGTCATAAGCAGTGTGCTATTTCATTCATACCACAGAGCCCAGCTCGAAAAAGCAGTGGCACCATTGGCCACAACATGACCGCACCTCCAAAACCTGCATTCCAAGCTACCTGAATATGTTGCTTCCGCTTGCACAAGACAAGATAAAAAGACACCACTGTGGTTCTTTAAAGAGGTGGCTGAAAAGGTAAAGGCTGACAGGGTAGTACTGTATTCAGAAGGTATTAGGAGATGCAGAATAAAGAGGTTAGGGATATGTATTAGGGGAAACAGAGGGAAGAAGGGAATGCAGTAATGGGTGTACAGTTTCAAATTAAGAGAAACTTGCCCAGGAGATAATGAAAGGGGAGAAGATAATTTTAGATATGTAAATGAAAACAGGAAACCCAGGGATGGGATTGTACGGTTAAAAAGAGAAGGGGGGGCTGTCAGAAGGGTACCAGGAAAAGGCAGACATCCTGAACAAATACTTTTGTTCATTGTTTACAGGGAAAGGAGAAGAATATGTGCCAAAAAAGTAACAGAAGCATAGGCTTTAGAGATAGAGAGGTGGACAGAAGTCCTTTTTCAGAGAAGAATCTTGAAGGGACTGACTAATCTGAAGGTGTTCAAAGCAATGGAGCCAGATGGGGTGCATCCAAGGGAATTGAAGGAGTTCAAGGAGGTACTGGCTGCACCACTGGCAGTCCTACTTAACAGTTCACTGGAAACAGGAGTGGTTACAGATGACTAGATGAGGGCAGATGTAGTCCCACTTCACAATAGTGGCAGCAGGGAGAAGGCTGGAAATTATATGCCAGTCTGCCTGACGTTAATGGTGGGAAAGTTAATGGAATCACTGGTGAAGGAAAGGACTGCGGAATATCTTGAATCCAATGGATTACAAGACCTGAGACAGCATACAGTTGTCAGAGAAGGTCATGTCAAATGAATCTCCCATATGGAAAATAAATATATTTTAGACAGGGCTGTGCACAGGGCTGATTTTTGATATTTGTATTTGTGTCTCTGGTATTTCTGTTTGCATCTGTATTTGTATTTGCATATCAGTGTTCTCAAAATACTTTATTTTACATTTTGAACTTGTTTCTGTTGTTAATGATGACACAAGATCAAGGGTTGGAGAGGTTCAATAAAATGTGCAGATTTATCAAGAAAATATGCATCCATGTATTGAACAGTAGCAATCACAAGTGTTTCATGTCAGCCTACACCAATGTCTAATATTACTTTATGTGGTGTAACACCTATATAAATTTTTGAGTGATATGTGTATTTGTAAAAAGTGTGGTATTTGTGTGTATTTGTTCCAAATAGTATTTATTTTGCACAGCCCTAATTTTAGATATATTTATAAAAGTATATTTCACATACATGTTTGACCTAATGTCTGAAGTATATGCAAATATCTCAAATTGGCTGATTTAGAAACATTTGATTTATTTGCAGAATATATGTGACAGATATATTTAAGCCATATCATAAATATATTTTCATGATATATTTATTATAGGTGCTATATATATGCTTATATATCTTGAATATTTAATAGATACACTTTTTCATGTAGTTGACATATATCAGATTTTTTTTTAAATATATGCATTGTACAAATATCTTAAAATACCCAGACAAAAAGACAATAGATTAATCTTGATATAACATATCTGTAACTGTACATTTGGAATTCATCTTATTAGTTACCATTTAGATATCTATAGTAGAATTATCATTTAATGATTTATCATTATCACAGATTTATAGGTTGTACATTTACACTTACAGACAGGACTTACCTCTTAATCTCACAATTTGCAATGGCTCAAGCTGGTATTTATACCACCCTGTTTGTTTCCTTTTTTATGTCAGGATGAGTTCCTACATGTACTTGCTTTTCACTCTTTACCTTTCCCCCTGGTCTGTAAATTAATGCTGCCAATTCAAAATTATTAAAAAAATATAAATTACCATGATTTTGGTTTATAAACTGTAGTTTTGAAATATGCCAATTAATTATGCAAATACCTACAAAGTACCTAAGCAGGCATTTGCAAAAATACATTTGACATATATAAAAAATATATATTCTGCATATATTCTACACATTTTGTATCTTGCAAGCAAACAAGATACATATCTTACATCACACTTGGAGGACTACAAGTGTACATCATTAAAGAATTGGGCTGATCAAGCTATAAAAATACACCCTAAGTATACTAAATTTATAAGTAAACACTGCCTCAGAGAGCAAGAGAATGGACTTAATAATAATTAAAACTCTCAAGGTATCCAACTGGTCGGTTAGAAATATGCAGGAACACTGCCTGAAATACAGTTTGGGTGCAATACAGAATCCAGTGTATAGAAACAAACCAACTATCTAAAGATTTGAATTATTTTCCAGTTATGTTGTAACATCTAGATGTGAGAAAGAACAAAATGTGCCAAAGAACTGCAGCTGCTAATTAAATAAAATAGAAAATTTACAACATGTAGTAATGAGATGTCCATGGTATGATAAGATAACTGACAGCTCTGCTGAACCTAAACTTGGCCTCTTCAAAGCCAAGCCCAAAGGCTTACTCCTTTCCCCCTCTGTTTGTGACTGCACATGATGCCCCCACCCAACAACCTACTTCACTCTCTTCCTTTGAACAATGCCTGCGCTGTCTGCCCCTCCTAACCTGTAGCTCTTTTCTCTCCAATCACCTCGTATTATTTTATCTTGTATGTAGTATGACCTACTTAATAAGATAATTCATATGGCTTTTTGTTTCACACATTTAATCTGACCCTGGGCAACCTATGCTTACATTGAATACTCCTGTGTATATGTTACTGCTGTTTTGACAATTGTACCCTATGTGGATAAACTATGATTACCCTCTGCTCAGGCTGTCCCTGGGCTACTGACTTACACTCTACATTCCTGTATCTATTTTAATTCTGTTTTAACAACTGTACCCTATGTGGACATACCAGCCCAGATATTCAGAGTAGTTGTGCATGGAGCAACTGAGTTGCACCAGTGCAGGTACGGAACTGCACCGAAGAGCGATATTCAGTGGGAGCCATTGCGCAGTGCAAAATCCATTGCGCCAATGAGCAACTATAATGTATGCGGTGCAAATGCAGGGGGTGTTCCCATGAATATCAAGTGCAATGGAATATTCAACCATCAAACCATGGCGCAAGTGTGGAGCAAATCGGAGTTGCGCCAACCAGACTTGTTCCTATAAAAACAGGGTGCAAACGCACAGACAGCAGCTGTACCAAGAGGGAGAGATGGAGAGAGACAGACAGACACACTAACAGACACAGAGGGAGAGGGACAGAGAAGTGTTGTTGGAGAGGGAGATAGGGGCAGAGAGAGAGAGAGAGAGACACACACACACACACTCACACACAGACAGAAACAGTGTACCAGTGTGGCACACAGCCAGCAGTGAACAGCCCACGGGGACAGTGTGGACAGCAGGAGAGACCGACAGTGCACCCTTCCTGATGGAGGTGGTAATGAGTGAAGTGAGGAGTCAGGAGGAACAGCTACATGGCAGACGAAGGGCCCGTCAGTGGTATGACCAACACAGGTGGTACTGTGCTTGCATCACCTTTGAAAAACTATAGTGACACTGAGATCATGGGCCAGTACTACCTAAGCAGGGCCATTCTGAGGCAGCTCTGTGAGCTGTGCAGTGAGGAGTTGCAGACATCCACCAGATGGAGCCATGCCACATCCTTGGAGATGAAGGTGACCACTGTCATGTGAATGCTCGTGGTGCCCATGGCACTGCTCAACAGGGCCTCCCTGTCGAAGTAGGCCATGAACAGGACATCTGTCTCTCTCTTTGTGAAGTTGTGCCTGTGCTTCCATGCAGGGTCCCTCTCCTCGCCTTCCTCCTGTGCCAACATTTCACCTCCTGTGAACATAGACATCACAGTGTGTCAGTGGCAACATCTCCCTGGTCTGTCCCACCTTGCAGTGCTGTCTGCTCCCAGTGTGCTGCTGCAGCATCCACCACTTACCTGTCATGGTTGCAATACTGGTACATGGTATGTGCTGTTCTGTGGCACTTATGAGGCACAATGCATGCAAATGAGGTTGTGCACAATGGTACTGATATGCTAATGCACCCCACTGCGCAACGAATTGGCTGATGAGCTCATTTGCATGTGGCATCTGAATAGCAGGATACTGCACCATGTGCAATGGTATTGCACCGGAGCAAGAGGTGGTGCAATGCCTTTGCATGCATGGTGCGTGGGTCTGCAGTGCTCATGCGCACTGTGCTGTCATGGTGTTAATCACGCAAGATGTGCAAGCAGCCTAATACATCGGCACTACTCACAGTGACCTGATGCGATGGGACCCCAACTGGCTTTGAAGGCTTCAGGCATGTGTCAGGTGCGGTGCAGTGAAACAGCCTGGTAAGTCATCCCATGTTACATGTTTGCCCTGGTGCTGTACTGTGGTGTTGGCTTTTCTGCCTGGCATGCCCTGCGGTGGGGTTCACTGTCATCATGCGCATTACTGAGCGGCAGTGCCAGCTGCTGCTTGCATTGCGGTACAACCATGCTGGCATGTGGGATGGGTTGGGCAGGGACACACCCTGTGCACAGAGGGCTGGGGGGCAGCTGCTGTGGTTGGGTACTGATGTGCACCTGTCTTCTTTCCATTCTCAGGGCCAAAGGACCACAGGCAGGCCAGGGCTGCAGTGGCATGTGCCCTGGTGGTGCAACCTGATGGGAGAGGACCTGCACAAGCAGCACCACAGGGGGCAGGTAAGCACTGTCATGGTCATTCACACTGTACATGGGGGGTGGCAGTGAGGATAGGGTGCGGGCATGGCCACCTATGCCATGTGCCATGGAAGTTGTGTGTGTGTCGCACAGTGCTTGGTGCATGCCACTGTAGTGCATCCATTGGACACGAGTGCCAGCTGTTGGTGGGGTGGGCGAGCACCTGACTTCCACCATTGTTGCTGCAGTGCTGCCGGTGCAGTGTGCCCTGTGACTGTCATTGTGCAGTCATGTGGCCATTGTGCGGTGGGGACCAAATCTCTGCAGCATCGTGGTGTGACATGTTGCTGGCTGACATTGTCCCACCCCACCTGCAGGTGTCCATTCCAGGCCCTCCAGGGGTGTGTGGTCCCACTGCCCATTGCGCATTGTGGGTGGCATGGTGCCTTGGGCTATTGCACTGATCAGCTGTCCTGTCCCTTGCAATAAGTGTCTGGCATGGAGTGCGCCCAGAAGAATGCTGAGCCAGCTCATGTGGCAGACATTGCTGGTGGTGTCCAGTGTATTGGAGGTCATCGTGGCCATGTGGCAAATGATGGTGGCAGAGTGGAGGGAGTGACGCCTTGCTGGGGTGGCCGGACACAGCCATCACTAATGTTGCAGTTGTTTTCCCCTGTTTCCCCTGTTGCACCTTCCCCTGCTGTCTCCCCTCCCACTGTACAGTTCCTGTTCCCTGTCTCTGTCCCTCACTGTACCTACCCTTTCCTAGACCCTGTTATATTTGTGAATAGTTTTCATATAAATATTTTCTGACATACTTGCCTGTGTCTGCTTTGCAGGTGGTGTGTGGAGCCATGCAGCAGTGGCCCAGTGTCTGTCCGTGTTGCATGCATGGGAGTGGGTGTGTGTTGTGCTTCCATGGTTCCCTGCTGTGTGCTGTGGTGTGTCCCACTGTGGTGGTGTCCATCCCCAGGGTCAGTGGCTGTGCATTGGGGTGCCCATGGGGTGGCAGTCAGGTGTGCGTGGTGGGTGTGTGCATGGTGGTGGCACACAGCCATGGTCATTGTTCATGTCCACACACTGTGTTGGGGTCCTCTGCTTGGCATTGTGCAGCCTGTCCCATGTGGTCTGACACACTGCCTGCATCCTGGCCCATTCAGTGCCCACTGTGTGGGCTCCCTGTGTGCCTGTGTGGCATGTCTGTGCTTGGCTGCATGGTCCTGGGTGTGGCCTGCTATGGTCTCATGGTGTGGGGGCATGGCCAGCAGCCTGCCAGGGGGACTCCCTTGGTGGTCCTCCATTGGCCATTGGCACCTCTGTCACCTGCTATCCATGCTACTGTTGTGTTCTGGGGTCCACTGTCTGGGTGCCTATGTGTGTCCTGCTGGTGGGGGCCTCCTGTGGCTGCTGTCACTGTGCCTCCATGGCTCTGTCCCTGTGTCTGTTCTCTGTGCCCTGCCCACCTGTGTTGCTGTGCTGTTTTGTGCTGTCATGGTTGTGCTGGAGCATCTCTGTGTGTGTCATGGCATGCCTCTGTTTGCGCCATGGTGCAATTCAGCCGTGTTGTGCAGACACTGTTTGGCCTGTGCAACCTCTGAATATGGCTCCAATTGCACCATGGTGCTTTGGATTTGCACTGCTTCAGACTTGCACCGGCCTTTGGCTCATTTCTGAATATCCAGGCCACCATGTTTATCCTGTACTATGACTCAGTTATGTTTTGTAGTATTCATTGCATTATCTAAATCTTATATTGTTCTATCATTTATACTGTTCCTTGATACCATAGACATGGAGCCTTTGCAAAGGAGTCTCTGACTTAAAGGGTTTTAATTCCAATTTGTTCTAAATAAATAAATAACTAAAAAGATAAGGCAAAAGTACTTGGCCAAATATCTTAGCGCATATTTTATACCTATTGTACATACTGTATACTGGATTTACTATCTAATGCTGAAAATCTGCAAACTTCATAGGATCTAGCAATGTTTCTTCTACTCGCTAGAAAAATCAGGAAAATAAATTTTAATGCAAATGAAAGAGCCCACCCTGTCCTCTAACCTTAATAGATCCACAATACTGGATTACTAGTCTTCATTCAACATTGGGTATAGACTTAGAAAGAAATAGGGGATTTAGGTAACCAGACCCAAACCCTTCTTCTGTCTGTTTAACACTTCATTGAATCATTTTATACAGTTTTTTAAGGATTAAAATACATAGTGGAATGAAACACATGGATGACATAGAATACACAGTATGAACAATCATTTCAATGTGAATATGAATATCTATAACATGCAAGTTGTTATGTAAAGTGATACTTATTAATGAAATTCAGAAGTGTAGTATGATTAAGTCATATATGAATATTGCTGATTTTAAAGGAAAACTTGTATCTAATAATTGTATGGTTTATTATGTAATTAGATGTGTCTTTTTACTAGTAATGACAATATAGTTGAACAATAAACTTGCTTGACTTGAGTATTCATAAGAGAAGGTTTTCATGTGATAAAGGCAAGTGAATAATAGTGTTCACAAAAAAAAAGAAGCAAAAATCACCCACCGTCAATAGGGCGACCGGCATTACAGCAACCGTCGCAAACAGCAATGGTTGCTTACTTTCTAAACAGCAGCAATATGTTTTACATGTTTATGTGAGGGTCTATGCCCCCACACCCCCCAATTTTAATATAATCAACCCCAGTGGGGGGGGTGAACATAGGGGAACGATAAAAAAAAAAAAACGCTATCCACTACAGCCGGACCCAGACCCAGATCCATTAGCTGCAGCAGCGGAGACTGAACACCAAATGGCCAGCTCAGCAGTGTTTGACTGAACACAGCCCCATATCCTATTACAGTTGGTGTAGCTCACTGCTACATTTGCTATTTATCGATTCTCACTACACTTTCAGAGTCGCTATTCGTACCGGCGGTCAAATTGAGTTGCTCAGTTAGACTCACCCACATCACATGCTACCCAGGAGAAGTTAGGCACACATGCACACCAGACACCAGGAGCTCCAGAAGGCTCTTCTTGGATTTCCTATAAACAAAATTTACTTATACGGTAAAGAAAGACTATAAAACTAGAGCTAAACGTAGCAATAGTAAAAAACAGACCTCCCCAGAGGACCAATATTTCACACAGTTCTTGAAAAAGCATGAGAACAGCATTAAATGTCAGTCCTGTGGTGTGGTATGTGTTATACTATTGATACTTTTGGCTTTGGTTTTACAACATTTTATTTTTTGTACAAATAAACTTTATGGTGGAAAATCTAAGAAATGTCTTCTGGAGCTCCGGATCTGGTGTGTATATATGTGTGTGAATGTGTGTGTGTGTGTGTGTGGGTGTGTGTGTTTGTGCCTAACTTTTACTGTGAGTGCTGTTTAAATTTACATTGTGAGCACCACTACATTTTGAAGCTGCCTTCTTTGCTTGTACACATATCTTAATATATTGACAGAATGTAGTCTATATATATATATATTATAAAAGTATATGTAATATATATTCCAATCATATTTATAAACTATTAAACATACATACTGATTTGCTATGCAAAGGCCAAACTCATTTTAACATGCACGTACTGTACAGTATCTCAGAAAATACATCTCTAATATAGGGAAAATACTACATATGTTTGCTAGCATACACTTATTGTAGATATTACAGAGTAAAATTACACTGGCATTAGATTGTCCATAAAACATTATAAAGTACAATAGGGGTGCTGCTGAGCAGCCATTGAGGAAGGTGCATACTTCTTGAGCTCTAAGGCCAAAACTAATACAAATAATTTTTACTCCTATCATTTGTCTACTAACTTGGATTGCTTGATAGATTATAACTTGGAAAGCATGATGATTTTGTCACCCCTCGAGGACAGCCACGGGAAATGAGGTCCGTACAACAAGAAAAATCTGCGAACATTTCAGGGTCGCAGTTGGGGGAGGCCTCACTGGCTACAATTCAGGCAATGCTGTATCAGCTAGGAAAAACTGTTCGAGACCTGGACTGTAAGTTTGATAACTTAACACCACAGGTTTCGACGTTGGAAACTCGCATGGACTCTTGCAAGCAGACGGTCCAAAGGTTGAAGTCTTCCATTTTAAAGACGTTGGATACTGCAGCTATACTAAAGAAAATAGCCTCCTGAGATAGTGGCTATAGATATTGGAAATCCAGGTCTAGGAGAAAAATGTATGGATAGTGGGGCTGCCCAAATTAACTGAGGGGAAAGATGCTTTAGCTTGCGCATTTATGCCTGCTATTTTGTGGCTTACTGAAGTGGATACCCCAGTGTCCCTTGAAAAGGCCCACCGTGTCACCCCTCGGCAGGCCATGGCTGACGCTTCCTCCTCCTGTACCTTTATGATTGTTTGTACTGGAGTTGGTGATTGGGACAGGGTGCTTCAGATGGTTAGCAGAAACAAAACATTAAATTATGGTGAAGACATTGTGCAGATGTTCCCAACCTCTCTTATAGCACTCTCCAACAACATAGAGCCTTTGATGTGGTGCGGGGTCCGTTGCGCTAATCCTGCATACAGCACCAACTATTGCTTCCTGCCAAATAGGCAGTTTAGTGAGGCAGTATAGCACAGTGGTTTAAGGCTCTAAGCTGTAAATCTGGTGACAGCCAGCAAACCAGACCTGAGTTTGAATCCCACAGCTTCCACTTGTGACTGTGTGACCCTAAGCATGTCACTTAACTTCTTTGTGCTCCCAGGACACCTTTAAAAAACTTTCAGCTTAGTATGCTAGTCCTGGTTAAACAACTAACAAAACAAAAAAAATTGCGGCTAGTCTGGAATGGTCAGCAATTTCTCTTCTTGGATCTGAAGGATGCTGAAAAATTGGTCTAAGGGACTGAGGCAGATATGGAGAATGACTTGGAGCAAAAGGACTCATCATAGGATGTGTAATTATCGATTGAGTGAGAAATCTTTTCTTTGGATGGATTACTAGTTGGTAGATGGCGTCTATTATGGATAAGGCTGTAAGTTATTCACAAAGTGCACAGATTTCACCATTACATTAAAAACCGTCATCTCCGTGAAATATTACAAAAGTTCCAACTGGCCATGTTTTTAACGGTTATGCTTGTTTATGCTCAATTCAGCTAAAAAAGTTTAGTTCTCCTAATAGAGTCAATTTACTTCTGCCACTAATGTAATTGCTAAGCTGCTGTGAGGTGCTGTGTAGTGAAGGCAAGTGGTAATCACTTACGAATTGGTTAATTAGTGGTTATTTGTTATTCCATAGTCGTCATTTACTCAATTACAAAGTCTGCCATTTGTGATTGCTGCACTGAATTGTCCATCTTAATGAATATGCTGATTTTTTTA
The DNA here is from genome assembly GCA_016271365.2 of Neoceratodus forsteri. NCBI lineage: Eukaryota > Metazoa > Chordata > Ceratodontiformes > Ceratodontidae > Neoceratodus > Neoceratodus forsteri. The sequence continues at coordinate 131,127,268 of CM057450.1, read as the reverse complement.
AAGATGAGAGTGTAAACAAGTGTGCAGTGACATGAAAGAAATTACTGCTAATGCCCCCTCCTTGTCCAGATGTTGCAGAAGTATGAGGGTGATGATGTCAGAGCACATCTCGTTTTTAATGATTTGATGGTCTTTCAATATTTTTAGAGGTGAAATCAGAGACTGCAACACATGTAGCACTTAATAACACATTGATGGCATACTGAAAAAAATAAAAAGATTACATGACTGGTTGTGGATGATTCAACCAATATGCAGCCACATTCTTTGCCTCAGTAAGATTTTTTAACCTATCCAGGCTTTCCACAGTTGCTGTCACTGAAGCTGACATATGTGTCAGCACTCCCTGGTTTGAGGACAACTTGGCAGCTAGAACTGAGCTCCATATTTATATTTCAGACAAAAAGCCGCAATGTTAACTTGCCAGAGAGAGATGTGCTGAAGTATTGGCAGGACTGCAGGGACCACTTTCTGAATCTAGTAAACATCACTGTTACTTGCCTCAGTATCCCAGTGCACAGCATTACCATGGAGTGGTCTTTCTCTGGATATGGAGTGATGTCACAGGACAATTGATGTAGCATCAAGCCTGACAATTTGCACATGTATTCCATACTGCATTAAAATTAATCACATTTATTTAACTTTATCTGAGATTTAACTGTTATTGAGTGTTGCTAGAATGTTGATTTTATATGGTTCCCATTTTTAATGTTTTTTCATTAAAATACATGCTTATTGACAGTGATTAATGTTATGTATACGTCCATGAAAACTAAAAATTATTTCCTGTGCAATAGCCGTGAAAAACAGCAATTTTTAGTGTGAAACAGTTACAGCCCTAATTACGGAATTTGGGCTTCCAGTTTGGCTTGGTACACCTCATTATAATCTACAGCCTTTTATCTAGATGGTTGGACACACAGTAGTGTAGTATACTGAGCAAGGGAATTAGCTATACTGGAACTCTAGCCCTGAGTAGACTTCTGACGGGACTCTTATTTGTTCTGCCTGTCTATGGCTGTGGGTCCGGTGAGGTAAGCAGCTTGGTTCACATGCCTGCCTGTTTTACTTTTCTCCATTGGGGATTCACCCCTCTTTTGAACCAAGCGGTGTTTCATAAGTAAAGCACATGGACCATGCAACTCATTTCTTTACTGTATTATTCCCTGTTGGTTTGGATGTAACTGTGTTGATGTTATAGCCACTGCTTCAGTCCCGGTGTTATATTTTGGACATGCTGCTCAGCACACAGTTTTATGCTGTTTTCTACTGCTTTGTATGATATGCGTGTCTGGACCAGCTGTTTAATTTTGATATCAATGTGGTGGGTGCAGATCTTTATTATTCCAATGAAGACTGTTTAAGGGAGACTTTTTTCACTGACAGGGTTTCCTATAACACAATGAAGTTTGTTATAATCCATACAATTTAATACCAGCCTGCATATTGTGATAATATTACTTCTGGTATCAGGTCTGTTTAAGAAACTGGCCATATTGGCCTTATGTATTGCTTTGTTTCACACTTTGAAGTTGAAGAATCCCATGACAAAATTGTCAGACTGGTAAAAGAGATAATGGATTATCAGCCTGTTTTATTGATTCCCCTTAATCTTCCTTGACTGCATGCCTTTTTGGGAAGACTTTGGTACATATACTCTGTTGTGGAATGCTTCCCTATTGTGTAACTCAATGGGGGGTGTTATATCAATTTTTCTTTGTAAAAGAATATCGTCTTTGATGATTTTTATACAGTAGTCCCTCAATGGATAGTGTTCGTAAGTTTTGCTTGCAATACCTAGTAAATAAAAAATTCAAAAAAGTACAACAAAATATTTTCTTTGATAGTGTACCAAAACATACACTTTTAGTATAGTAATGCAAGTATAAGACACATCTCACTGAGTTCTGCAAATATCTAAAATATAACTAGAAAAATGCTCAGATATCTGAAATATGTGCTATATGTATGCATATTCCGATATGGTCTACATATTAACAAAATACTGTATACAGTGCAACCTCAATTGTCCAAAACTCACAGGGGACATAAAAACATTTGGATAATCAGGGTTTTGGTTAACTGGAAGAGTAGTTTAACATACAAACATATGAATTTGCCAGCAGATAAAGGCCTTATGGTCTATCGAGTCTGCTTGAGTGTGCAGCTAGCAACCTTTATATTGCAGTTGCCACTCCCTCCCTTCCCCTGACCCTCCCTCTTACCCTATCCCAACCCCTTTTGAAGTAGTCCACTGTTCTATGTAATACCACTTCCGCAGGCAACACATTCCACCCAGACGCCATTCTTTCCTTAAAAAAGTGTATTCTCATTTCCCTCCTGAACCTTCCCCCTCCAATCTGAGATGGTGACCTCGAGTGTCCCTACCCCCTCTTAACTTGAATAGTCCCTCCATGCCTGTCTTGTTTATTCCCTTCATGTACTTGAAGGTTTCAATCATATCTCCCTATCTCTCCTCTCCTCCACTGCGTACATGTTCAACTCCCTCAGCCTGCTCATGTAGGGTATGTCCCCTAGTTCCTGGATCATCTTTGTTGCCCTGTGCTGCACCCTCTCCAGTAACTTAATGTCCCTCTTTAGGTATGGGCACTAGTACTGCACACAATTCTCCAGGTTTGGTCTAATCAGTGACCTATACAACAGCAGGATCACCTTCCCTCTCTTTGAAGATATAACCCTGGGAATACAACCCGGCATTTTGTTGGCCTTTGCAACTGCCTTCCTGCATTGTGCTGAGTTGTTCATCGAGCTCATTATAATCACCCCCAGATCCTTCTCCTCCTGTGTCATGGCTTGCTGACCCGCCCCCAGCTGGTAGCTCCTTCTTGTTTTTTTTTGCCCCAAAATGCAGCACCTTGCACTTTTTGGCACTGAACCCCAACTGCCAGGTGTCTGCCCAGGTCTCCAATTTTGACAGATCATCCTTCAACCCATGCCACCCTCCTAGGTCATCCACTACTGCTCCAGTCTTGGTGTCATCTGCAAAAAAACTGATCTTGCTCTTGATGCCCATTGAAATGTCTGATATGAACAACCCAAACAACACCGGTCCCAGCACTGAGCCCTGCAGTACTCTGCTTGTTACTGTCCTCAGAGGTGAGAGCTCCCCTCCCACCACCATCATCCTCTGCTGCCTTCCCTGTAACCAGTTTACTACCCATCCCACCATTTTCTCCCCTGCAGCCAGTTTAAATTGGATCGCATAAGATATGCCCCCATCCCATTGTTCCTGAATACCACAAAAGGCCAGTATAGTGTTTATTTTGATTTAAAATGTTTACTTAGCAATTTTAAAATGTATACTGAGCATTACTTTTATTAACAGCATGTAAAACATGTATAAAACACATATGAAACCTACATTAAAAGCACTGTATAGTTTGCACAGTGCAGTTCAGTCTCAGGCTACAGGACACTGAAAAACATTATAATTTCAATCTGCTTCTTAGCTTTGTTCAGTTTCTCCACCACTTGTAGCCTAAGTTTCCTAAGAAGCAGAGTGTGCAGGTAATCAGTGTTGTCTTGTGCTTCTAGCCAAATTAGACATTTGTCAAATTCGTCCATGGCTTCAGATGCTGTGGGTACCTGCACAGTCCCAGTTGCTTGATCTCTTTCTTCCTTGTCTTCATCCTCCCTTGTCACCTCAGGCTCCTCATGATTGTTCTGGGCAGTGGCAAGGATATCATCATTGGTCAGCTCACCATATCAGTCATCGGCAGCTTTGCATTTGGCCATTCCTGCATAGCCTCAGTCGAACACTCTATCTGCTGTGCTATGCAGTGTAATTCCTTGTTTGCCTCCTGCTCCTATGGCAGCAACACAGGATCACCTGCTGGCTCTGTTAGCACCTGATTTCTCCCAGCAATGGACAATAGCCTCTGGTCTCACCTCAGACCACGCCTTCCCTCAAAAGGTAACAGGCATCTTTCACTGTTCATTTTTTGATAGCATCGTTTAGCATCAGCTCATAGTTTTCATCAGCAAGTACGGTGGACAGCAGTTTCCCTCTGTACAATTTCTTGAGTGTTACTAGGATGCCCTGATCCATGGGCTGGAGGCTGGAGCTTAGAAGTTGTGTTTGCTGGCAAAAACACACATCGCACACCCCCATCTGCTGATGTAAGTTGTTCAAGGTCGAGGTGTGCGCCAGTGTTGTCAAACAATAGAATCGCTTTGGGCGGCAAGTTTAAAGACTGCAAATGCGATCTAGCGGCAGACGCAAAATCATTGTGAAACCAAGTCTTAAAAATGTTTGGATTCATCCAGGCATTGCTCTGTACTGTATAGGTCACACGCAAAGTAAGCATGTTAGTGTGCTTAAAGTACTGTGGATGCATAGATTTACCAATCACAAGCAGTTTTAAACGGTGGGACCCAGTGGCGTTTGTACATCCTGGCATAGTTAGCCTTTATTTTTCTTGATTTCTGGGGCACATTTCTCTGACCAGGCAGGAAAGGTTTCCTCAGGCAGCATCTTCCAATAAGCCCCAGTTTCATCTGCATTGTAAATTTGTGCGGCAGTAAGCTGTTCAACTGACATCAACTCAGCCATTAACTGATGAAATGGGGCAATGCTGTCATTAGCTGCTGATAATAATTTCCCCATCATAGACAATTGTGTCATCCTGTGTCTCCTCTTAAAATGATTTAGCCACCCTTCACTTGCTGTGAACAGTTTGTCGTAGCAATTCATGTTGTTGTTAAAAGATATGGCTTTCTGTTTTAATATGGGTCCAGATACTGGAATACCTCTTGTTTTGTTCTGTATAAACCACAGATAAAGTGCTCTGTCCAAAGGCTCATCCTTACAACATTTCATGCTCTTTCTCTTGTTGGGTCTGTCAGGACAATCCATAGTGGCTGTGTATTCCTTGAGTTTATTTCTGGCCGTCCAGATATTACAAACTGTAACATTGCCAATGATGAATTTTTAGGCAATTGCTACAATCTTCTTCCCGCTGTCCAAGCACTGTAGAACTCAAAACCTAGCCTCTATGTCCAAGACACAATGCTTGCACTTGCCAGTCATGACCACGAATGAATGCAACTGCCCAACAGACTCACAACAGGTGCTACTTAATTTAATGCATGCTAATTAAGCAAATAGGCTAGTTTTGATTAAGACTGTTGAGTTACATTGCTTCCTTTGGGCATCCGTTTATGGGGTGCTTATGCATTAAGGTGATTGCTAACAGGGGTTTATTAACTCAGCGTTGTTTAAACCCATTTCTTAAAGTAGTACAGTATAACAGTGATTATTCTGACCTGATTACATTATCACTTGATTGTGGGGGACACAGGACCATTTTGGATAATCAAGTTTCAGATATCTGGGGTTACATTGTAGTTCTTTTCCATAAGGATATAATGTAAGACTATGTTATGAATACATTTATGTGGTTTTTAGCATCTTGCAAGGGAAACCAAAAATGAAAAACTACAGTACAAGTAACTCAGAATATACAGTATATGTTGAATAGACAAAGAACCTCTGTGCGTAAACACTGAGGCAAGGGTTACCCCAAAGGGCATTTGGCTGGAAAGCCAAGTTTCAAGAAAATACAAAATCACACATGCCCCCACAATGCAAAGCATCATGGGCTGCATATGCATAGATTCAAAATATATGTTTACCTGCAATGCAAAATATGTAGAAACTGCACAAATACATATTTTTAATTTTCTTCAAGGACACAACATTGAAAGAACAAAAACTTTAAATTTGAAATTGTGTAGCAATATATATATATGTGTGTGTGTATGTATATATATATATATATATATATATATATATATATATATATATGATATACAATGGTGAGTTGTTAGATAAATGATTTATCTACACAAGTGCTGTTTGACCTTGGGAAACCTCATGAGTGGCTTAAGCCATGAGTGAGGTGTCCGAGGTCAAACAGCACAAGTGTAGATAAATCATTTATCTGACAGCTCACCATTGTATATTTAATTTATGCAATAGGGATGCTTTCTATCAGTGCAGAAACATTTGGTTTTGACTGTTTATCTTTATTTTAAATGATAATTTCTGGGAGTTTTGGTTAACTTTCCTAGAGTATATCCGCCTAGCATAGTGGTTGCTAAAGGAATAATGCATGACAGGGTGTGTTTTGTGCTGATACAACGCCATGCCTGGGGGGGGTTGGGCATGAGGCCGCAGGCCAAGTGCATCCAATGCCCCAAGCGTGGCATTATCCCAGCACAAAACACACCCTGGAGTACATTATTCCTATTATACAATGTTATGGATATGGTTGGCCCCCTTGGAAAATCAAAACATTCCCAATATTTATTTAGTAATTATATTCTGATATGTTGGAATAGCCTTCCTCATGAATATAAGCAGAAGATTGGTAAGCTCTTATCAACATCCCATCTAAGAAGACACCTGATATCTATACAGGAACCCTGTAATTGTTATTGATGTTCTTTTTTTCTTTTATGCTTTTGTAACGATGATTGTTGTTTGATTTTATTTATTATGTTGAGTGTTGATGTGTATTTTGTATTTTCTGTAAAGGTTACCATTGTGAATGAGTTTCTTTTACTGAATTAGTTTACCTTGAATAAACAAACAAGCAAACAATGGCTTGTTGTTATATATAAAATAAAAAAATAATTTTAAAGAATGTTTTTATTAACATGGAAAAATATTTTTGTTTCTTAAGAGGAGATGCAAAAAAGAGAGTATCCAAATGCTCCTCCATATTGCTGAGACTAGACCCATGGTGTTATGCTGGGTTAACGCCATGGGTCCAGCCCCAAACTGACCAATCACAGTCCAAGATTCTTTCTTACCATTGTATAATATTAATTGAAACACCACTCATTCTGTAGAAATCTTCTTGCTGAACAAATGCCATGCTCACAGTACTATGCTACCTTTTTCATTTTAAAGTTATTCCCATTTGTTTGTCAAAAAAGGGAAAAGAAAATTAAATTTTATGCTGTTTTTGCTAATTATAAAAAAACTAAAAGGTATCTATAAATGAAACACCACTCATTTTGTAGATATTTTTGTGCTGAACATTTTTCATGCTCACAGTACCATGCTATCATTTTTTGTTTTAAAGTTATTCACATTTGTTTGTCAAAAAAGTGAACAATAAATTACATTTTCTTCTGCTTTTTTGCTAATTATAAAAAATCTATAAGGTATCTATACATGAAACACCACTCATTTTGTAGATAATTTTGTGCTGAACAATTTTTGTGTACACAGTACATGCTATCTTTTTTCATTTTAAAGTTATTCCCATTTGAATATGGTTAGTACTGCTTCTGAGGCCGAACATTCTAAATTAATTCTAAAGAGATTTGCGACATAGTAACTGTGTGTATAAATGGTCACTGTATGTATAAAATAGAATAAGTATGGGGTGGTGTAACGAAGTTTGACGCTTCGATCGGTATGCTAGATGCGCAACCCCCGAGTGCAAAAGCTCGAGGGGTTTATTAAGCATCTAACACCTCATGGGTGTGTAAACTTCGAAGCTTCCACACACCAATTCCATTTTTATTTTATATAATTGCTGGGCTTCTTTTCACCACAGTAATTATACAAAATACTAGCCCTTCCAGTGCACTCATGCTCCGGTTTTGTTTTCTGCCACTGTACACATCCGTCCAGTCTGAATCTGAAAAAACTCAGTTTAAGAAGTGCTTTCTTTTCCCCCATTGAGTTTAAATAAAATAAAACACATACCACCAAGTTCTGCTTGTCTGGCGATTTCATTTGGAGGGAGAAGGTGAGCCAAGGCGAACGGTTACAGAGCGAGGAACTGCAGGATGGACATGCGCAGAATAAGGGAAACTGTGCGCATGTTTGCCATAATACACACTCCTTAATTATGGCAAATTACACCATGGTTTCCCTATGGGAAAACAGGAAGCCCATTAATCATAATTTATTTATACATACAGTGACTCAGATAAACGCATTTATCACACTGAATATATGTCCACCCCATTGCATATATATATATATATATATATATATATATATATATATACACACACACACACACACATACATACATAGCTTTCAAATATGATACATCTTGGATCATTCTGTGAATATCTAGAATATATCTCAAAATATATCTGAAAAGTGTGAATATATCTAATGTATATTTAAAACATATTTGGGGATAAAAGGATATAAAAAAAGGTTGTTACCATATGGGATGATACATTTCTTTGACTGGGTGACAAAGAAATTGGATCAGGGTGTAGTGGTGGAAGTGGTCTACTTAGATATCAATAAGGCCTTTTGGTATACTGTAGGAGACTAGTAAGTAAGCTGGGTAATTTACAAGTGGGACTAAAGGTGACAAGGTGGATATGAATTTGGTTAGGGGATAGGCAGCTGAGGGTGGTGGTAAATGAAATATACACTGAGAAAGTCATGGTGACCAGTGGAGTGCCTCAGGGATCAGTGCTGGGATGGGTCCTCTTTAATGTCTTTATAAGTGGCATTATAGAGGAGCTAGTAGGGAAGATCTGCCTCTTTGAAGATGACATCAGAATCTGCAATAGGGTGGACACTCCAGTGGGGTAGAAAGGGTGAGAGGAGACCTAAAAAAAAAAACAGAAGAGTGGCCAAGGGTTAGGCAGCAGTATTTCAATGCAAAAAAGTTCAAAATAATGTACTTTGGGCACAGAAACCCAAGGGTGCAGTACAAAATAGGTGGAGTGGTATTGACAACTACCAAATAGATGAGGCCTAAGGGGAATCATATCTGATGACCTAAAAGTGGTCAGACAGTGCAACAAGTCATTCGAATGGCTAGTGGAATGTAAGGGTTCACAGGGAGGGGTATCACCAGAAGAAAGAGGCAGGTGGTGCTGCCTCTGTATAGATCACTGTGAGACCCACCAAGAGTACTATATCCAGTTCTGAAGACCACATCTCTTTAAAGACATAGACAGAGTGGAGGCAGTTGAGAGAACAGCAACTAAAATAGTGCAGGTTCTGTATTACAGTCTCATTGAGGAGAGACTAAAGGACCTCAATATGTACACCCTGGAAGAGATGAGGGAAAGGGGGGATATAATAAAGACCTTTAAATACCTCATGGGCTAAATAAGGTACAGGATGAAAGTATTTTTAAGGAAAACACGGCACTCGAGAACAAGAGGACATGCTGTGAAGCTGGAGTAGGAAGATACTGGAGAGATGTCAGGAGTATTTCACAGAAAGAGTGGTAGAGTCCTGGAACAGACTTCCAGCAGAGGTCGTGGGGACACAGACAGGAGTGGGTTCAAGAATGCAAAGGATAGGTACAAGGGAATCATAGTGGAAAGAAAAGAGGGAGGGAGAAAGCGCTATAGATCAAGTAGGGTCTGTGGTGATAATGTAGATAGGGAAAAATAGGCACACTGGGTGGGTCAAGCGATCCTTATCTCCCATCAAATTCTATATTTCCATGACCTGACAGCTTACACCCAAGGATGCTGAAGGAAGTAGCAGAAGTGATAGCAGGGCCACTTACAGACACATTCAACTGATCTCACCATCGGTGTGCTCCTTAGGGACTAGTAGACAACAGATGTGGTCCCTCTATACAAGAGCAGAATGAAGGATAGCTAGGGAACCATAGACCAGTCAACTTGACATTTATAATGGGAACAATTATGTAGTCTTTACTATTAGGGAATGTATAGTATGGACTTACAGGAGGGAATTTAGCTACAGGACCCCAGACAACATGGGTACATGAGGGACTTTTTTCCCAGACATATCTGGTCAACTCCTTTGCCTGGGTTTCTAGTGCAGCAAATGGGGAACAGGTAGCAGATGTGTTATACAGTATTTGGATTTCATCAAGGCCTTGACTCAGTCCGACACAGGAAGCTGGTAAAAAAAGATGAGGAACCTAGGGGTGTGAGAAAAATGGTCTTCAGTGGATAATTGGCTGAGGGGAAGAACACAAAGGCTAGTACTCTATGTGAAGTCTTCTGAGGTAAGGGAAGTATCGAAATGGAATACCTCAGGGGTTGATGATGGGCCCAGTATTTTTCAGCATATTCATCTGTCACACAGGGGATGGTATCAAGAGCAAGATCTTCCTCTTTGCAGATGACACAAAGATCTGCACAAGGGTGGACATGGAGCAAGGGATAAGGGTACTCAAAGAAAATATGAGTAGGTTGTAGAGCTGGTCAAAGATATGACAGCTGGATGTAAATTCTAAAGCATGTACAGTGATGCACTTCAGGGAGAGAAACCCAAATGTGCAACATGAAAGAGTGTTAGAGGGGCAGGAAAGTACAATGGAGGAAACAGACCTAGAAGTCATGATATTAGAGAGTTTAAAGCAACAGCATATTGCAATAGAGATCTGGGACAAGGCAAATAGGATGCTGGGTTGCACAGAAAGGGGATGAGTCATAGAAGCTAGGATGTGATCCTCTCATTGTACAGGTTACTGGCACGATCAAACTTAAAACGCTGCATGAGTTACTGGAGTACACACCTGAGGAAAGGCTGTGACATGGTGGAAGCAGTACAGCGCAGAGCACTAAGGATGGTCCATGGACTGGGGGCAAAACATACATGGAGCAGCTGCAGGAGTTGAACAAGTACACTCCTGAGAAAGGCAAAGAAGGAAGCAACATGACTGAGACCATAAAAAGTATCTGCATAGGATAAATAAGGTGGACACCAAAGAATGTTGCTCCTTGAGCTCAAATACAGTGTTGAAAGGGAACTCACACTCATATGGGGGAGATTCAAAAGGGACATCCTAAGGAACTTTTTCACAGAAAGAGTGACGGACAAGAGGATCAAGCTGCTCTAGGAAGTTGTAAAGGCCAAATCAGTGAGCAACTTTAAGTCAGGATGGAACAGGCACATGGGATTAGTTAGACACGAGGGGTGTCAGAAACAAAGGGGATGGCCTCTAAGGCCAGTGCAGTGTAGTTAGGCAGGTGTGCAGACTGGATAGACCAACAGGCCTTTTTGTCACTGTCTATGTATCTATAGCTATGTAAACTGCTCTAAAAATATCAAAATATTCACCTACTTGCAGTACCGGGAAAGAAGTAACAGAGCACATTACAGTATTCCTGAATCAGATCTAAATCTAAGCTAATTAGGAACCCTCGCATCCAGCTGAGACACAGATCACATGTAAAGAACTGCAAGCAACCCCTTACCACTAGGCATTTAAGAAACAGCACCAACTACAGTATAACAGTTCAATCATTACCTGACTGACACAGTACAACTGCACCCAACTAGTGAAGATTACTAACCGCAGTCTAATCCCGGCAATACATTCTAATGTTTGCTAACTGTTCAAACTAAAATGTAAATACATAGGGCCAGATTTTCAAAGGTTAGTGCTAGTGCTATAGTGTTAGCATCAGCACTAACCTGGCTGTTAGATTGTTATCTAGCAGATTCTAAACCAGATGGTCAGGCATCACACAACTCAGAAAACAGATTGTACAACTAAAGGTTTATTTCCTAAAAACAAGTAACTAGGACAGCATACAGTACCTGCTTGGAGTCAGGAACCCCCTTAATCAGGTATACTCATCAATCACATTGAGCTCCGATAACCAAGGAGCTCTTACAGTAAGATAAGAAAATGTCCTGTTACCTGGTAACGGACTCATGTGCATGCTACGTAAATGATACAAAACATTTCTATTGGTGTAAATGGTGAGCCGTTCAGAACAAGACATTGGCATTTGCATTATACATTGTAGATACATATTATGCTGATTACAACTGTTTGGTTAGAACAATAGAATAAGTCATAAAATATATTGACTATGGTAGTGTGCTTAATGGCTGTAGGTGGTGCTCTAAGACCACAAATATATTGTAAATATGGCTTAATATGCTAAAGATTGCTAAACATTGTAATTACCCTTAAGAAATATAGATGTGCTGTGTACATGCAGTATGCATGCCATATGCTTAATTGTGCAATGTCTGCATGTAGTTCATATACACTAAGTGAACATATGAGAACCAGGTCTAAAAGACAAATCAGGTTCACATGCTGCAATCTTGACATGTGCGCAGCAGGTAAGCTGGTGCGAACATCTTCTGAAAATCACATCAGGTTCGCATGTTCCACACTTGACATGAGTGCAGCAGGTAAACTGGTGTGAACATCATTTAAAAATCACATCAGGTTCACATGCTGCACGCTTGCCACATATGCAGCAGCTAAGCTGGTACAAATCGCATCTAAAAAACACATCAGTTTCTTTTTCTTATACTACTGCTAGCAATTAGTCATTAAAATACATTGTATTTGAATTCCCATAAAAATTAGGTAAACTTATTAATTCTGATCCTTTTTTTTGAAATTTAAGTTTATTGAATTTTCAAACACAAAAATATAAAAAACACAACAAACAGAACAGACCCGGTCGAAATAACAGGAAAATACACCGGTACAGTCAAACACTCACCCAAGACCCCCCAACACCCCCACCAAAACCCCTACCCCAACCCAAGCCCCCAGCTTACCCCTAATTCTGATCCTTTTGCAAGTAATTTAATGGCTTTTGATTTTTGTCATTAAATCACCATTAATTTGTAAAGTATTGTTGGCTTACTGCATTAAATGCCTAGGATATAGCCAGTCATTATCCTCCATTCCAGACGTACGAAGAGGGGCCTCTGTGTTGTGAAGCCAATCCTTTTTGTTTTGGACCATGCAGATCCCTTATGCATATTTAGTGCTACAAATGTGTTTCTCCATGACTGTTTTATCTCATTTACTTTCCCTTTGTCATTCTGTATTGAGCATATACACTATGGCCATGCTCAGCACTCTTTGTTCTGAGTAGGGTTTTGGAAGCCTGCACCATACATCACATTTTGTCACTGAAATGAGGGACAAGGACACTCAAAATGAGGGGCAATGAGGGACACTAACCCACATGATGATCAGAACACATCATGAAACATGAAGACACAGTACCTAAGAACACAGTGGAAACCATTGTATTAGCACCTGTGAATGAATTTCTACCATTAAGCACGGTGCAAATTAGGTAGGCCAGAGGGGCGCAGTTGCCCACCCCCCCATTTGTGACTAGGTTGTTCTTATGGTGTGGTAGTAATGGTTTTAAATTTGGATTTAATCTTTTGCACAATAAGTGCCCACCTGGCCTGTGTGTGCTCATACTGCAGGTACACTCCAGACCTGACTGTGTCTGTATTGTGTTGTCCACTCTCTCCACCTATTAGAGGTAGCACAATCACATGTGATGTAGATGAGCTCCAGCCAAGAAAGAGCACATGAGCCTCCAAGTGCGACACTGTCTTTCCCGCAACAGAGAAGATAGACTGCACACTACATCTTGGAGGAGTCAGTGAGCACTGAACCATCACTAGCACTTTGTTGTTCTACTCTTAGTGAGTCTCCATCTCCCCTGGTGGCTGAAGTGGCAGAGGGTGCGCTAGAAGGTAACTCAAAACTAGGCTACCTACTTATTCTACTAAGCTCACCTTACAAAAAAACAGCACACTCTCTCATGGCAGCAAGCTAGGCTTAGCAGCAGTGGTGACAGTGGTGCTGGTGGCCTTCATAGGCCTTAATCACTGCAGTAGAGCAGCAGCCAAAGCAGCAACCAAGCAAGAAGGAAAAAACCCAAGTTGGGTGGATTCGTATGGTGAGGTGAATTGGTCGCAGACCACATTGTTGACCTGTGATGATCAGTTCTAGCATCCAGCTTCTGGTGAAGGAGAGAGGGGGAGCAGACTGAAAACTGGGCTTGTGGCACACTGTGCCAGGTTGCAGGTCTGGCCATATGGCCGGGTAGGTAAAAGTAAATCATTTTTTACAGCAGGATTAGGGAAGGAGGAAGGACTGAAATATTGATGTGTTTTTCATGTTCCTTCAACTTTGGGTGGCTTCATGACCCATAGGGGATGGGTATTGAATGGAATGGCGTCAGGGAGAAAAATCGGGACAGAGTTCTTTTTTTGGGCTGAACTTCAGCCAGGAAAAAAAATGGTTAGTAATTGGGTAGGTTTAATCCCAAATCTGATGCACTGCTCTGGGGTATACACAGATGAGTCTTACACATTTTAATTTTTCCTGATTTGCATATCACATTTCAGTCAAACCAAATAAGTTGTACCTTTTAGAGATGTTACCAACGTTCTAGAGCTGTCCCTTGCATTCATGAACAGTTAAGCAGTATGTTATGCACAGACTATTGGAGCCCCACCATAGTCAGGCTTATGCCCCCCCCCCCGTGAAGCTGACTTTCCGCATCCCCACCATCAGGCACATTATGAAAAAGGGCAAAGGAGACTGCATGGGTGTGCACCATTGAAATGAATGGGGTATTTTTTAATTGCTATTTTATACATTATTGATGAAGAGTTGGAGATTAATGAAGGCCACCGCTCAACTAACCAGGGCCTTTGTTAGTAGAACAGTGGTCTTCATTATTCTCAAACTCACTGTCATAATGTATAAAATAGTAATAGAAAATTACTCCATTCATTTCAAGGTGGTATGCCCCAGCACTATGATCTATGAACATCATCTCTTAAAGACTCCTGCCTCTGGCTCCCTAGTACTCAAGTAAGAGACTTTTTACTTATATCTATACTTGGTGGGTTGTTTGTAGCAGCATGGCCACATCCGCTACAGTGTGTGTGCATGGGAGGGGGGGACAGGTGATGTGGGTTGGTGTGTGTGTGTCAATTTATTGCTACATTTGTGTTTGCACCTTAAAGTCTGTTTACATGGAAGCATTCAAAACTATGGAGAGAAAATAGTAGGAGTACAGGCAGGACAGAAGTAATTAAATGGTTTTGTGGGTAAATTTGTGTATTGGGAGTGGGGAAAACATGTGTTTCCATTGGTATGTGTGCTACAGTTCAACTGTGAAAATGAAATGAGGGAGAGAAGAAAACTGAAAAGCATACACTGGCTACAAGGATGGCGCATGCATGCAGATGTATTCAGATACAGTATGTAATGAAGTACAAGCAAGCCATATGCGTGCAGAAAGTATGGCTTAGTGGTTAAAGGCACTGAAATACAAGCCAGGAAACTTGGAGGCATGAAAACCTGGGTTTGAATCTCATCAGTTCCCACTTGTGTATGGTGTAATCCTACGCAAGTCACTTAACTTTTACATGTGCAGTTATTAGTGACCACTTGCTTTTTTGCACGCATGCCACATGCATGCAGTCTTTCCCAATTTAACATAAAAATCATGGCTTCTACACTTGCTTGCTGCACACTTGCCATATGCTTGCAGTCAGTTCCAGTTTAACATTTAAATCATACTTGCAGCATGCATATCACTTGGGTAGTTTTATGTGTGCAGCATGCAAACATTTCATACAATTATTTTTGTAAGGGTATGGCTTATTGCTGTAGGTGGCATGCTAAGATCACAAATACTGTATATCTAACAGTATGTCAATAAATCACAGTAACTTTGTAGCTAAATAATAGTTTTTCAGTAAATCATGGCTAAGCATAAGTGAATAACACTATGCATTGTACTAAATACTAATTAAATATAATAGTCCATGTTGGGGACCAAATTATGTAATCATCATAGGAACTGTTGGTCAGGCAGTTCTACATCCCCCGCCCCCCTTTGCCTGAATAAGGAGACATTGCTAAAACTGGGTAAGCAAGTAGGTTACAATCTGGCAGATTGGGTAGCATAGAAAACATTCAGTTGAGCCTTGTGCAGTTTCATAGTTTTAAAATGACAAAACATATTAGCAATCAGGATAACATTTAAGATAACTTGAATAGGAACAAAATATTTGAATGTAAACTCCAATCAAGTGTTTGACAAAGTTGTGCTTATGTCTCCATCATGAAACAGTGAATTGAGAAATTGTTCAGCTTTACTTGCATCCTTTCTAATATGAATCAGATGTATATCCTTTCTTTGTAATAACGTTCTGAGGTGTAGTGTAGGTGATGTAATACATACACTAAATTGAGGCAAATGCTGTTTCATATCATTTAGACATGCTGGGTCACCATCTATGTAATCTTGTTCTTGGGCAGGAACAAGGGTGATAACCATATGGCCAATGATAGTGCATTCATTAGGTACAAAACAGAAGTTGGGACTAGTGACATCGCACACAAAAGTTCCATAGGAAAAAGTCCTGTAGTTGGTTGCCACACCGTACTGGCCATAAGAATTGTAGGTCACATGAACTTCAGGAAATCGCCACTTGGTAAGGTGGATCAGGCAGGTTACTAAGGCGTTGGTCAGTTTGCCGGTATGGTGTTGTCCAACTGCTGTTGAGGCAAGGTTGATGTTTTGCTTGATTGAAGATTCTGTAAAATTGTTAGTGTTCTTAATAGTGTCATTTGCATTTTGATCATTATTAAACGTATATGACCAGTCCATAAATTCAGGCAAGTAACCACAAACTGGTGTAGGTACAGTACATCAAAGATGTCACTTCCAAACAAATAATGGTAGTCCTGTTTTGCACAACAGTCAGTAAGGAGGGTAACCCAGGCATCCAGGTGAGGATGAAACACCAGCAAAAGAGGCAAACTGATGCATTCATGAAAGATATCTTCTAGATGTTCCACCGAGTTGACTGTAGAAAGCTTGTCCAAAACTGAAGAGTCTTAATCAGCAAAGGAAGTGAAACTGTAAATGTAACATTCATAGTGTCTCTGATAGCACATTGTCCATTGGAGTAGCAGGGTCCTTGATTAGGATTAGGAGTCACATAGGCCACGTTCTGTGCAGTGGCCAAAGAAAAGGACATAGTCTTTTCCAGGCACTTGATAGTACATGATAAGGGACAATTCCATTTTGCTACACATCTACCATTAATTAAATCTGGAATCCTTACAGATTCCAAATCCCAGAAGATATTTGTAACTGTTATAATTGCAAAATTACCATAAGCAGAAAAAAGGATTTCCCTGCCTATGTGTTACTCTCTAGCTTCTTTATTATTCAAGTGTATACATTTGTGTCTGGTTTGGTTAAACATATGTGCAAGATCATGCATTCTATACACTGTGAATCTTTCTACTTGTGCACTACCTGCAATATCATGTAGCATGGGCTGTATCACATCCTGGCTCAATTTCGAATTGAAATATTTTGCATGTCTCTTAAGTTTTGCCAAATTGGCTTGATTCCAGATTGACATTCAACAGCCAAATATACCTGCAGCAGATTCTGTTGCACTTGCTACATTAGCCGTACCTAAACTTTTTTTTTTTGTCATTTGGGCCTAAAAGCCTCTCGGTGTTCAGTGGAGTGGCGCTGAGCTACAGGGTCTTGTGCACATCCCTGATATGTTGCCATAATATCCAACATCATAGCAGTATGACATTTAGAAACATCTGACTTGGAACAACGACCTAAATCAATTATATTACAGTGAGTGAGGTTCAAAATTACAGGTACATGCATAAATCGTACCTCATTTATTAGAGTCTTAGGGACAGAAGTAGCAGTTAGGCTGCTGGGTGGACCTGGTTCCTGTGTTGGGCATTGTAGAGGATCTTCTATCAAAACTTTTCAAACAACTGAAAGAAAAATAGGAGGCAGTATGGCACAGTGGGTTAAGGCTCTGAGCTGCAAATCTGGAGACCTGGGTTTGAATCCCACAGCCCCCTAGGTGCATACTGTGTGACCCTGAGCAAGTCACTTAACTTTCCTGTGCTCCCAGGTTGCACCTGCAAACAAGCTTTCAGCTTAGTGTGTCTCACCTGGTAAAATAATTGGTAAAAAAAAATAGTGTCTGATACAGTAGTATAAGTAGAACAAAGAGTGTGCATGGTGGCAGTGTGAACATGTATACAAAAGTCAGAGTTCATTAAGGCTGTGACATTATAAAGTCCAGAATTCTATTGGGTACTTGGTGTATGCTTAATGTTCCACTAGGGGAAATAAGAGTATCAGGCCAGTCTTGAAAAGTTCCTTTGGCAAGGTGGGCTATTGGGATTTGCTTACTAGTAGAGTCAGTGACTTTTCATTCAATTTGAAAATTGGATTGATCTGGTGACACCACCATGGCATCAAGATTGGCATATTTTCCTTCTTGGCAGTGATATGAGTGGATGGAAAGGTAATAGCTACTCCTGGAGATGGGGAAAAGGGTTGAGAGGTTGTGGGTGAGTAATGTAGATCCCAGGGTTCCAAAACCTGGAAGACAAAACAAGGGTTCCTCTGGTACTCGTCTTGGACTGAAAAATCTAGCTCTGCAATAACTGCCATCGTGCCAGAGAGGAGAAGTAGACATATCAGTATCACCTTTGAAAGAATTTATTTTTATTTTTGTAATGAAAAAGAAAAAAAAGGTAAACATACAGATCTCCATCCCCTGACCACGGGAAGAAGCTAAATTGGAGAATTAATCAGCTTTGCACAGTTTTAGCTGGTTTGCATGAAACCATTTATCAGTAGGCTTTTTCTTAGGAAATTGTACTCAAACTTGATAGACAGCAGAGCTCAGTTTGTTGATAATCTCAAAAGGCTTACAAACAACACAGCTCCACTGCTGAGAAGGTGCATGCAGCAAACATATTCACTTCAAATAAACAAAATGCCATACTCCTCAGCCTGATGCAAGTAAAAATATTATTTAATAGCAAAAAAAGCTTAAAAGTGTACCATACTGGAGCTGAGACACAGAACCATACTACAGTAGTACCCTGACTGGTTTTGTAATCAGTATGTCATCACAGGGGTGGTTCCTTGCTCCCATAGTACAAGTTAAGTAGGCACACATTTAAAGTGACAGTGCATTTAAACATATATGTGTAATGAGTACACCCCAGTCAGTTCTCGTACAAAGACTGCAAAAAGAGCAAACATTTGTCACCTAAAAAAGTGTGTAACACACTGTAATCAATTACAATATAAATACCATAACAGTACTAAAGCAAAGAAACACAATTGTTTTAAAAACCAGAAAAATCACAGCAGTTCATAATATCTAAACTGAATAAATAGCAGTAGATACTGTTAAGGGTAGAACTTAATATAGAACTGTTACTTATTACTAGAATAAGCATCCGTAGATAGGTTACTGGTGGCAGACAAGGCAATCCCATCCAGTCCTAGAAGAGAAAAAACATTTATAAAGTTAGATCTCTACCTCTAGCAAGAAAAGGTATATTAGTTATTTAACATCAAAACAGTATTGTATTGGGGGGGGGGGGGGTGTGACTTGGATCCAAAGAAGATGGCAGCATAATCTCTTCTCTCTGCCCCAGCCTGACAGCTAATCAAATTAAATCCGCTAAAATGCTGGACTGAAACACTAATTTTCACTATGGGCAAACCTCTCCCACCTCTGTCGCCACTGTAGAACTACTCTTTTGGGGAAGCCATGCTCTTACCGCTGTATGTGCACCACGCAAATATTGGAGCTGCTGTTACCACTAGGCCATAAAGTCCCGAGCGTGGACTACGGATTAAGCTGTATTCTTTCTGTACAGATCATTTGCGCCACCCCACCCGCTGCCAAATGCTGGGCCTCGACTGACAGATTTCGCCGATATGGACGAGACCACACTGCCTATACGGGCACTGCAACCTGAACCTTCTGCTAATTGCCCATGGAAAATAGTGGCAGGATGGAGCCCCTGGCTAGCAAAAATGCAGAACCTCCCATCCAGATCACTTCGCTATCTATTGGTCAGGCCCAGGTAGGAGAGGCCTTAGCGAATATTACGAAAACGCTTGAAGAATTATTAACCAGGGTGGACACCATTGCTGCCTCCTTAGCGGGCAGTGTTACTGATGTCTGATGCCTGAAAGATCAACACAATGTCCCAGAGCAGTAGACTTAAGAACTGGAACAACAGCATCTTAATATGCTGCAAAAGCTCATGAGGCTGAATTGTCTCGATTGTGGTACAGGGTGGAGGACCAGGAAAACCACAGCAGGAAAAACAATATATGGATCATAGGGGTGCCAGAGGGAGCAGAAGGCCCGAACAAGGAAAGGTTCTTAAATGAGTGGATCCCTCAATTACCGGGTGAGCACTGGAAAGAACCAGTGGGAGCAGAACGTGCACATCATGTCCCCAGCAACCCGAACAATGCCAAGGGACCTCAGACTATTATTGCTTATTTGCTGCACTTCTCAGTCAAGGAGTGCTTGCTTCATGCCACAAGAGACCTTGGGGAAATGGTCTGGAGAGGTACCACCATCTCTTTATATCGGGACTTTACCAAGAAAGTGGCAGCCAAACGTAGAGTATATAACCCCCTGAAAAAATTGCTGATCGCTAATTCAATACAATATCGCTTCAAGGGCCTCACTGCACTGTACCTTTCCAAAAATGGGCAATCCTTTACTGCTGAGTCACCTAGAGATGCGGAGGCCTGGATCCAAAACCACTGGCCAAGTATGTTGCTGAGAACTACCTCTCCCAGAAACCTCTGGGAGCCGAGGAGTCATAAGGAACTGGGAACCACCAAAAAAAGATCTGGCTCCTAGAGGAACAACAACTACAGCCAGACTAGTCCACTCAATAAGGGTTTCTCTACTCGTAGACATTCAGAAACTCTGTGAACAATGAGTGATCAGCAACGCCAGATTGCTCCTGCACCTTCCCCAGTTACTGAAGCATCCAGTATTAACCTGCATCTTAAACACCAGGACACCACTGCAAATCCATTAGCCAGCTAGACAACTGCAATGATCAAGAAGCCCCCGTTCATTGGCACCAGGCAATACCACAGTCTCCCCACCTGCTAAACTCCCAAGAGCTGACCTGCCTACCAAGAACAAGGAGGAACATTTGGACCATTTTGATGATGATGCGGCTAACCTTATGGACGATCTGGTTCCATTAGACTGGGTGACCACGATGGAGCAGTGTGAAGAAGTGGCTGCATCAACTGCTGGCTTGATAAAACCGGGACTTAAGACATTTGCAGAGGCGCTCGCCTCACATACTGACATGCTGAAATGGACCCGAGTTGTAGAACTGGGGATGCCATGATGAAGCATAACAGTTAAATGTATAACTGTCTCGGAATCATCCTGCACCCTGTTCACAATAACACTCCTGTATATTACATACTATTTAGGAAGAGGGGAACCACAGGCAGAGCCCTGACCTGTGAGGCTACATCTAGGTACTGCTGGTGCTATAGCCATTCAGGGTATTTTTTTCCTTCGCTCTGCCCAGTAGTGTATGTCTCCCCATCACCCTCTTATGAGCAGTCTATAAGTCCAGTGGTCTCCGTTATGGCCCCCCCTTTCCTCCTCTTTTGCTGAAAAGTGATGCATAAAGAGAATAAGCTCCTTCCCATGGCAGTAGACTGGCCATGCAGCTATGAATATGGCGAGCAGGTTCCCCTGGGTAACATAGACTATGCATGGCAGCAATCAGAGCATGTCTAAGGGGGGGTACCATACCATATACTACACAGATGTGCTGAAAGACACAGCATATATTTGGCAACCCCAACAACCTCCAGAAGGATACTATCTCCTGATACTGAAGTATCTTTCGCGATATGGGTGGCTGACAGAGGTCTCCTCCCCCTTTTTCTTCTTCCTCCTTCCCACATAGACGATCCTGGCCTACTATTCTAGGACTGAATATGTCATCCACTATGATAGGGCAGGATGCAGTCAACTGATACGCCTAGACTCTCCAGATCTGGCCTTACGACTAGACGTATGGAGTCGGGCTGGGACAGATCACTCATGTTAGGTGCGACTTCCCTTGTGCCTCTTTTTGGTGACTGAAGCAGTGTGGCTTAAAGGGCATACTTGCCTCTTCTCACACGTACACTTCAGCACCAATAACTAAGTTATTGTTATCTGATTACTATTTTAACATAGTTGTAGCATCAGATTGTTGTCTGACTAGATTGATATTACTGGATATTTACTAATATGATAAATAATCTTTATCTTTCTTATCTTGATCAGGTTCATTATAAAAGTAGGGAAAACGAGTAAGGCAAGAACACTACTACTCTTAAATCTTTCTAAGTACTTCTTCTCTGTGATCACCAGTTATGTGTGGCTTACCACAAAGCAGTAACAGGCTGCTCCTCTTCTCTCTGCTGCCTTTTCCTACTGCTGCTTGTAGGGTGAGTACACTCTTTTCTTATTTAACTGTCTGGTGGTGAACATCAATGGCAACAACTCCCGCTGCACCGCGGGGATGAAAGGGCATCTCCTTGAATGTTAAGGGGCTGAATCATCCAGCAAAACAGACTAAGGTCCTACAATTTTTAAACTCTATGGGGGCTGATATAGCCTTGCTCCAGGAGACGCACCTCACCTACCATACGGTACAATGGCTAAAGAAGCTGTGGGTGGAGACTGTATTGGCCAGCTGTGCAACCACAAAATCCAGGTGGGTAGCCATCCTCCTCCAGAGAACAGGACCTCAGACAGTTGAAGCTCAACGCCTAGACTCCCAAGTGAGGTGGCTAGCAGTTAAACTTTCCTACCCAGGTGGCAAAGTCATAGTGGCCAGTGTATGTGGACATAATACTGATTCAGGTGAAAATTACCTTGAAATGAGCCAAGCCTTTACAGAACTGACAGAGGGGGGAGGCAGAGGTCCCAATTCTTTTAGGTGGGGATCATAATTTAGTTTTAGATACATTTTTAGACAAATCCTTCCCCACGCCACAATCTCACCCTAATGTGCTAGCAACTCTAAATACCCTGATCTCAGAATGGGTCTTAGGGGATCCCTGGAGGATTAGCCATCCACAGAGAAGAGACTACACCTTCTACTCGAACGTTCATGGTACCCACAGCAGGTTGGACTTCTGACTGACTAACCATGTAGCCATGCCAGAAGTGGGAGACATGACCATTGGCAATATAGTTATATCAGACCATGCCCCAGTAACAATCATATTCTCCCCACCAGGCCAAGGCCCTCCCTCCATGAGATGGAGATGCAATCCTATACTGCTGCAGGATGCAGCTTTCTGGGATTATATAAAGGAAGAGGCACAATCCTACTTCTCCATTAACACCCCGGGGGAGACCCAAGCGACCACCATCTGGGAAACTTTCAAGGCTGTCATAAGAGGGAGAATCATTTCCTTCTCAGCAGCCAAAAATAAGGAGTGAGTCAAACAAATACAAGACCTACAGGATGAGCTTAAAGGCCTGGAGAAGTGGTTTAAAGCCTCTCCAGAGAACCCACTTAGCTCTCCTCTTCTAGCTAATATCACAGGTTTAAAACATAAGATTAATGTGCTGTTGAACAGAAAGGCAGAGAGGCAACTGATTCGAGCTAAACATGGGTCATGGGAGGGAGGAGGTAAGGGAGGGAAACTGTTAGCTCATTATCTACGGAAACAACAGGCTTCCTCCAGGATTCTGGCCCTTAAGAATAGACAGGGAAAGATATTAGCGACACCCAAGGCCATGAACGAGGAGGTGCACAGGTTCTATCAGGAGCTTTGTCAATCCCAGAACACACTTTCAGATGATGAGCTCTCCCAGCGGCTGAAGGCTTTTTGTCAGGGCACGTCACTCCTTTAACTCTCGGTAGAACACTGTCGTGATCTGGATGCCCCAATAACAATTGATGAACTGCGCACTGCCCTATCCCAGATGGTGAAAGGGAAAGCTCTTGGGCTGGACGGTATATCAGTAAAATTCTATCAAATATTACAAAGAAGAAATCACCACCCCACTGTTACGAGCTCTACAGGAAGCTCAGAAAGATACTATGCTTCCCCCTACCATGCGCGAGGCCCTGATCACCTTAATCCCTAAAAAAGCCTCAGATATTCTACTCTGTGCAAACTTTCTGTCCATATTGCTGTTACCAGTAGACACCAAGATAATGGCAAAAGTCCTGGCAAACAGGCTGTCGTTAATTCTCCCTAACCTGATCCATCCTTCTTAGACCTGTTTTTCAAAAGGAAAGTTAAGTTCAGATACCCTACAACTGGTCCTGGACCTTAAATGGCTAGCGCTTCAGTCTAAAACCTCAACAGCCACCCTGGTGATCGATTTTGCCAAGGCATTCGACTCCCCTGGAATGGGCATAACTTCATAAAGTCCTTAAACTATATGGATTTGGGCCCTACTTCTGCTCTTGGGTGTCTACCCTGTACCATCTACCTACAGCTTGAATTGTCACCAACAGGGACACTTCTCATCCCTTCTTACTGCAAAAAGGAGCCAGACAGGGTTGTTCCCTTTCTCCTCTGCTCTTCCTCATAGCCCTGGACCTATTGGTTAGAAAATTTATAACCACCTCTAGTATCACTGGCATCCCTGTAAAGGACTCATCCTATTTTGTCAACGTATATGCAGACAATATGCTCCTCACACTCTCCAATCCCCAGACCTCCATATCCACAATTCTGACAACTCTGCAAGAATTTGCTTCTCTCTCAGGGCTAACAATGAATCAGAAGAAAACTACTCTCTCTCTCCCTTGAATAGGAAATGTTAACAGGCACTGTCTCATTGGTACTGATATTACCTGGGTCCCACAAGGATTTCCCTACCTGGGTGTATATATTGCTACATCCTGGAAAGATCTACAGTCAGTTAACTTCTCCCCTCTTCTGGCTTCCCTAGCAGCCAAAATCCAATGATGGAGAAAGCTGCGCTTAACTCTGAAAGGCAAGATAGAAGCTACTAGAATGTTTATTTTCTCCAGAGTATCCTATTTACTAAATAACCTTCCACTCCCACTTTCTCAAAACCCATTCAAAGTCCTAGACAAACTAATTTCATTTTTTCTGTGGGAGGATAAAGCCCCGAGATGGGGACAGATGAAATTACGGTCTCACTGGACCAGGGGTGGACTTGGGCTTCCCTGGTTTATGGGATACCACCTTGCCTTTAGAATGGCCCAGGCTACAACTTGGTTTCTTCCCCGCTCTACCCCCCCACCACAATGGGTAAGTTTAGAAGCGGCTCTGTCAACAGACAACCCTCTCTATTCCTTATTATCTAGGAAAAAGCCTGTGGAACACCACCTTACAACTGTCATGACAGAAACGTGCAGAGCATGGCGTACAGCGATGGAACTCACTGGTGTCCGGGGCTCAGAATACCTTCCTCCCATCTGCTATGCCCTGATATGGAATAACTCACTTGTGGCTGTAGATCACAAACTGCTCAAATGGACCTCATGGGCCTCTAAGGGTATTCGAGTTGTTGGAGACCTCCTCCTTCCAAAAACCCAAATCCCAATGTCCTTTGAACAGATTCAGGGTCAGTATGGGTTGTCCTCATCAGGCTTTTGGAAATTCCTGCAGTTAAGGAGTGAGTTAACTCCCCTCCTTAAACAATCACCAACCCAGTCTACATGGCACTGCTTGAACACTCTCCACCAACACAGGATGGGCCAGGGCCTGATGGGTACCCTTTACAAAACCCTTAGAGATGCACAACCTGACACTACCCTATCTAGCAGAGCCACCTGGCAGTGATATTTCCTCCATCCCATATCCCCACAGCAATGGTCAGAGTGCCTCAGAGCTGCCCACACAGCTTATGAGGACTCCAAGAGTCAGTTAATACAACTTAAAATCCTCCTTAGGTGGTACAGGACCCCCTCAGTTCTGCACAGCCTCAAAATTAGCTCACATGATCAATGCTGGAGATGTCACTCTTCCCCTGACAATCTACTTCACATACTGTGGACTTGCCCGAACTTACAGATTTTCTGAACGCAGGTCCTAGATGACTGCTCCAGTATAGTAGGCAAACCACTCTCTCTCTCTAACATCACTCTCTCCTGTTGGAAGACACTTCGGCATTACACCCGCTCCTCTCCCCTAATAAGGCCTGGATACTAGTGGCTGTAATGGAGGCCAAATGGGCCATTCTACTGAGATGCAGGCAGCCTGTATCCCCCTTACTTTTACATTGGCAGCAACTATGGCCAGACTGGTTGCCTTTGAGAGGCTTACAGCGATGGCTAAGGGAGGGCTTAACAGATACCATAGGAAGTGGGGGGCATATTTGAACTCCCAAATTTGCTCAGTGGCACCTCCACCTTTGCAAAAAAAAACCTTATCTTGACTTATAAAGCAGTTAGCCACAATGACAATAACCAGTGGCCATTGAATGATCCCACCACCTCCTGTTTCATACTACGTTTTCCTTTCCATCCTTCTGCTGGTGCCTTCTGATACCTGAAAGATATTTATACTGGATTGACAGGTATGTGACATCTGTACACACCTGACAGCAGTTTACTATATATAAGTGTAATGAGAATGTGTTGTACTACCCTGTTGTGTTATATCATAGTACCTTTAACTGAATACATGGAGATTAGGAAGGTTAGCCTGAACATAAACTAAATCTTGTTCTCTTACAATGCATAGGTTTATTACCTGTGATTAGGATATAATACTTCTGCACCTAGACTGAGTTTATATGTTTAGAAAGCCCTAGTAGTGACTTGTATCCATGTTACTCTGTGGTTTTATTGCTGTACTTGGAATATGTGTGCCTTTACGTGGCTGGCTGTAATTGAAAAATTCAATAAAATATTAAATGATAAAAAAAAAAAAAGAAGAAAACAGTGTTGTATTGTTCATTTAAAACATTTAGTATAGGGCCAGGCTATCAACAGGTGTCAGCATACAAGGCATATGGAAGTGCAATGTTATTTTCTAAGGCAGCGCATCAGGTCTATATATCAATAGCCTTTGTTGTGGCTGCCTTGCATGGATAGGCCTTGTCGTAGAATCGTTAGTTCAGGAGACAAATTGCAGGCAGTCAACAAAATTAGTACATAAAAAATGCCAGGTTGGCATTTATCATTTTATTTTCTCTCCATAAAATGATTCAAGTTCTCACAGAAAAGTAAGATTGTCATTAGTTCAGCCTCAAGAGAACAGCTGTTGCACCCAGCAGTACTTAGCTGATTCTGTCTTAGTGGGAACACTTTCCTCTGAGGTCTCATCCCTCAGACCATCAGTTCCAGACTGACTTCCCTATCTGGATCACTATCTCTCTTTAACACCCTAATGGTAGGCTTTTATACATTTAGGTGGGGGTCACCTGACTTAGCCATTATCTAATTTACAGAATAAAAACTATCTGGGTTAGACTATTGCACCAGGTAATCCATGTAAACTGTTTAATCCACTACCCCACACAGTGGCATAGCAATGCCTTTTTCTTTATTTTTAACACTGGGCTACAATAGCCTGAAAATTCCTAATTGTATCATCACTAGGTTCATTAAGGAATTGAGCCCCTCCCACTCTGGAGTGACCTCACTTCCTTACATTCTATAAAAGCAGTCATTTCTGGGGCTGCCAGCCTATAGAAAGTCCTGACTGCAGAACCAAATAATGACTACTGCTACCTTTATGTATAGCCCATAGGTATTCCTGAATTGGACAAGTGAATAGATGAATAAGGGTACGCTTCTTATTTTCTTTCCCTTGTCAACTTCAGGATACCAGGCAGTAATTGAAAACAAGATATAACAAAAAAAACAATGTTCTCTTTATTTTACTTCTGTAAGGGTTTTATTTATTTAGCTCTCACCTTGCTATACCAACATACCAACTGATTTAAGGGGGGAGGTCTTGGTAAATTCTAGACGCTTCACCAACTCCCTAATAACTTGTATCTTTGTACTTTACACAAGCCGATGGCTGAAATATCAGCCCGACGGTAAACATTTCAGTTTGGCCCCTTTTGACTTTGTTTAATACACTGCCTTGCAGCTACCTAGCCACCTTTTATTTTAGATCCAGCTGCAATCCAGGGTTGTAATGTTGCCCTTTTTAGAGTGTATAGCATTTTTGTTATGTGAAGAGAGGTGGCTGAAATCAAACTGCCGCCCATTCTGCCATGCTGTACTAACTGAAGAGAGAGAGAGAATGAAGATTAGAGTTTACATGTGTCCTTTAATTTTCATTATGCTCTCTCTCTCTCTCTCTCTGACTTGACCTGTAATCTGATTTACCACCCCCTAATTAGGGATACCACTGTTCCCACTTCGGATACTCTGACTACAATATATTCAAAAGCGGGGGCAGCTGAAAAGTAAAAGTGATTGCTGCCCCGCTTTGAACTACTGGCAAAATAGCTCCTCTGGCACCTTACCAGTTGCTTGGTTTTGCCCTGTACATCCCTTGAACTCATTATTTTAAACAACAAGGAGTTCATCTGCTCCTTCCTCTTTTTACTTCTTCTCCCTCTATATAACTACCCTACAGAGAGAGCAGAAGAATCCACAAATCCCACAGGGAGCAAGCGGTAACATGCAGGAGCAGAAAGAGAAAGTTATGTAGCCTGTTCCTCTGTTTGGCCTACGCTCATTCAGTCAGGACATTTGCCCTACTTGAATAAATAATAACGCAATCTCTCTCTCTCTTAGCTTTCTTTAGACCCCACTTTATTGTGCACAGTTTATAGGATTGATTGACAAGCAGGGCAGCTGCAAGTGCATTCTGGGAATCTGCCAGCTGCTCGCTATCACAGGCGCATTGCACATCAGACCTAGGGGGTTTTACATTAACCCTGCCAAGCAACTGTTTCTGCTCCTAATGCCTAGAAGCACGTCCTGCATTCTTTACATGCTCCCTCTCGGGAGGTTTGCACATACAGTGCGACATGTGCCTTCATACAGAATCTGGGCATACTTTAATGCTGGCAGCGCGATAGGAGCTGCTAAAGACTTTTTAGAGGCTTTCCTTTTTGGATACTGGCTACAGGACAAGAAACAGCATGGAAAGGGCACAGATAATAAAGCGTTTCTGGCAGGATGCAAGGGTGTCCTACAATGACAGATTGCTATTTTGTGCAGGGTAATACAGGAAGGGGTGCTTCAGAGCTGTAAACAGAGAAGTTACAGTCAGTATCATTCCTTTATACCTGGGCACTTTATCTCTTTGGGGGGTATTTATTAGAATATCAGGGCCCCTACTCATCACAGGGATCACCCTGTGACAGGCCTCAACCCATTTAGAGAAGAGGTCAGTGATAATAAGTGCATACCTGCTGTTACTGCTTGTTCTAGGCAAAGGTCCAATGAAATCAGTTTGAATTGCATTCCAAGTGCCTGACTGCCTCTGAGGAAGTAGTTTGGCATTTTCTTGCTGGGTATTGGGTTGTTCTGAGCACAGGTGATGCAGCTATCCACATAGTGCTGGATGTCTTTTGACATTAGTCAAACAACAAGGACCAGAGCCGCTCTCAGCAGTGGTGTTCACTGGTAAAAAGAACAGGACAGGAGATAAAATTTAACTTAGGCACACACTCACACATGAAGAAAGAAGCATCTTTAGGATGAAAATGCTTAGTTCCTTTACTGAAAATTCTTCAGCAGCACCAGCGCCTCCACCACACCAAACAGGAAGGTCTCAAACGCGAAACACTGAAACCTTCATATTTAATGTGATGGAGGTGTTGGTGCTGCTGAAGAATAATCAGCAAAGGAACTAAGCATTTTCATCCTAAAGATGTCTCTTTCTTTATGTGTGAGTGTGTGCCTAGGTTGAATTTTGTCTCCTGTCTTTTGACATACCAGGCCATCACCCTACAGTTCTTAGTCTATGTAAGGTCTTAGCCACCCCTTGATGTCCACCTATTGGGGTGTCATGGATCTGATTGAAGAATTCAGAACTGCGTGCCTTTGGGATTACCCAAAGTTTTTGGTTTTCTTCATTATAGAAGACTAGTTTACGATCCTGTGAGAGATAACGTTTATCAGAGTGTTTTCTGAATGAGTTGTTTACATATATTTCCTTTACTGTGCCTTTTGAGAAGTATTTGTAGACCTCTTTTATCTCTAAATCTGCCATTTGAACAGCATGAAGATCTGGGGGAGCTCCTTGGTCCTCATTTGGGCTGCTACTGGGTGTGACATAGTGGCAGTAGGAGGGGGAATTATCCGCAGCTACCCCCCGAGCCCTATCTTAAGCCATAGTGTCTGTTCGATCATTTTGGTAATGAAATGCTTCAGTTTTGAAGTGGGCCTTGACTTTGTGCATGTACAGTTTTAATGCCAGTTGTTCAGCAAGGCTGACAATGTAAATGAAGAGTTCCATGTATTAAACAGTGGTGCCCTCTGAAGAAGCAAATTCATGGGTCTTCCAAAAAGGATTAAGAAATTCTGTGAGGGCATTGCACACAAATGCAGCAAATAATGGTATCTTTACCAGAAGCACTGTCAGTGACCGTCCAAAGCTCCATTGTCAGCATCATAGACTATGGTCTTATCATATATGGGTCTGCAACTACCACTGCTCTCAAATGTATCGCGACCTCCCTGAATAAGGCCTGTCGTCTCATCACTGGCTCACATCACCATACCCGCACTTGTGACCTTTATTCCCAATCTGGATGGCTTCAACTGGACAAACGCATAAAATACCAAACCTGCATCACGGCCAAGAAAATCATAAGAGACTTGCCCCACCTGGTGTCTGTGCCCTCCTTAAGCCTAGACATAGGAATGTCACTACAAGAAGATCCAATTCCCCATCTACTACATATCCCACGATGTCGCACGACCCAAGGACAAAGATCATTTGCCTATCGGGCATCCAACTGGCTCAACTCTCTTGGCAACGACATAGTGACCGCTCCAACACTCGGCCTTTTCAAGTCCAAGCTGCACCTCTCACTGCTTGTATCCTGCGATTGCCCATCTTAACATTTCCACCATTCCAGCTGCACATGCCCCAGCACCCAGCACTTACAATCAGCCTTTGCACCCCTAACACCTTACCTGGCATATTCCCTTGACAAGGTCCACTGGCTGCACTGTCTCCCACCCTCGCCCACCTCTCCCATATCTCCACTCCTGCCCCTGCCCCCACCCACCTCCTATACTCCCCCTTACCCCCTGCACCTCCTACCTCCCTCGATCTCCTACCCTCACTTCTCCCCCATCGACCCCCCTCCTCCCCTTGTCTTGCTTATAGCTCAAGTCTTTGTACTGGTTATTACATGTCTGTAAGTCAGTGACATTATGTTTGTAACTAAAAATGATGACTGTTGCACACACTGATGTGGAACCTTTGTAAAAGAGCCTCGGCTCAAAGGTATTGTAATCCTAGATTGAAATAAATAAAATAAAATAAAATTACCTCTATGGTCTTGGATGACTTCCAGGGCACAGGCTACTGCTGCTAGTTTAAGATATTGTGCAGACAGGATGGTGCACTTCCTGGATTACTCAAAGGTGTCTCCTGCAGGAGAATTGGCCAGGACCCCAAAATCTAGAATTTGTTCTCCCCCATTGTATGAGGCAGATCCATCTGTGAAGATGTGATGTAACCCAGGGTCTGTTATTTTGCTTTCTGTGGCAGGATAAAAAGGACCTGGAACTGGTAGGTTGGGTGGCTCTAGTCCACACTTATGTGGATCTCCTTGATAAAGAAGACCATGTGCCAAAATGGAGGGCATTTTGGTGGGAAGTACAGTGATGTCTCGGTCCTGAAATGGGAGCAACCAATGGGTGAGTATAGTGTTGGACTCTTTGCCATCCTTGAACCTGTCTGTTAACAGGATGTTGGTAGGGGTGTGGTTGGTGTGCAGTATGATACGGTAAAACCCTATGAGGCAGGCAAGCGTTTGATAGCCCAGAAGGTGGCTAACAGGTTCCTCTCACACAGAGTGTACTTTTGTTCCTCAAGAGAAAGTGTCTTTGATGCATCAGCAATAGGCCTGATGGTGCAATTTACCTTTTGTGCCAGGACTTCTGCCATTCCTAACTCAGAGGTGGCAGTTTCCAAATGGAATGGGAGATCAGGGTTTGGGTTGACCAATGATGGGAGCAGGGGCCAAAGCCTTTTTCATAGAAGTGACAGCAGTTGTATGTTCATGTCCCCACTGCCAGGGGATAGCGTTCTTCAAGAGCTCATACAGGGCTACAGTCTTTTGTGCAAAATTACATATGAAGTCTCTGGAATAGTTAACCATTCCAAGGAGACATCTCACACTTGCCACACTTCTAGGTAGTTGCAGATCTTGAATACCTTTAACCTTGTTCAAGGCTAGGCTTCTGCCCTTTTTAGTGATGTGCAGGTCCAGAAAGGAAACTTATGGGAGGCACAATTGTACTTTTGCGGGGCTGCATTTGAGGCCTGCCCTCTGTAGGAGTGTCAGGAGCTCAGCTTACAGCTCCAGGTGTTTCTTTAGTCCTTTTGTGGCAAACAGTAGGTCATTCTCCTATTGAAGGAGGCATTCTTGTGTGGAGAATCCACATAATGCATACCTCATATGGATGTGGAATAGGGAGGGGCTGTTGTGGAATCCCTGTGGGAGGCAGTTCCATGTGTATTGACATCCTTCAAATGTAAAGGACAGAGTTTGTGTGGCTCCTCTTTTTATTGAGCACCTTCACACCCTGTAATAGAATATTATTGTACTGTATATTGTTTATATTGTGGGGTTGGGGGGTTTGGTTGATTATTTATTGTATGTGTGGGAGTGGTGTAGTGGTGTGGAAGTCTGAGAGTTTGAATTGAGTGTTGTATGTTTGGCTGTCTGTGAAGTGTGGTTAAGATGTGTTGGGGAGGTATAATGATGGTAAGGCATTATTCCCTCACCAGGCTTAGGGACCTCCTCCATTTTTCTTGTCCTTCATTGTCCCAGAGGTATATAGATGGTGCTGGGCTCTGGGGATTGTTATGAGGTCAAGGGCAGGGCCTCAGCCTGGGGAGTAATGTAAAGCAGTGGGTGGATTGGGATAATGGGAACAAGGAGATGCCCTGGGTTGAAATGGGTCCAGGAAAGGGGTCCTCCCTGTCTGGTTCCCATGCCCAAGGGCTCTGCTTGTAGCAGGCAGGTAACATGGTTTTCCTTGATTACTCATCCTACTCGGGTGCTGTTGTGCAATGTTAGGTCTATTAAGAACAAGACCGCTATAATAGTGGATCTTGTTCGATCATCTGACCTGGCTTGCATCACCGAGACCTGGCTGGATGAGAATGCTGGTCCCATTTTGGCATCAGCAATTCTGGGTGGGTACTTGGTGATACACCCCCCAAGGATGGATTGTAGGGGCAGGGGTGTTGCCATCTGTTTTAGATCAGAACTGAACCTGATGGAGGTACCAGTGGGGACCACCAACTCCTTTGAATGTATCCTGGGTGAGGGTGTGGTGTGCAGGATCCTTCTCATCTAATGTTCACCAGGAGATGGCAATTTTTTCTTGTGGGAAGTTGCAGACTTCATTGTCGACCTGACATTGGGATCCCCCAAATGGTTGATTCTGGGGGACTTCAATGCCTGGGTCAACCATGAACTCTCGCAGTTTGGTCAGGACTTCCTCCAGTTAATGACTTCACTGGGCTTCACACAGGTTATTTCCTCCTCAACCCATATTGGTGGTCATTCATTGGACTTGGTGTTTCCCCTGGGGATGGAGATATCTGACTTGGTGGTGGAACCAGTCGGTGGTCTGACCATCACTCCATTGGATTCAGTTTCCTGGCCCCCCAGTAGGTCTGCCCCTATGGAGATGGTCCAGTACCACCCTTTGAGGGGTGTTCCCATGATGGCCTGATGGTGGTGCTGGACCTGTCAGGTGTACCGAGTGAATGCATGGATCAAGGGGACCTGGTACTTGCCTATATTAAGGCAGTGACAGGGGCCCTGGATTCCATTGCTCTTGTTCATGCTCATCCCCTCATTCGTCACCCCAGGTCTCCTTGGTTTGATGAGGTCCTGAGGGAGTTGAGGAGAGTGGGATGAAGGTTAGAGAGGTGCTGGAGGAAGTCGAGCCTGGAGTGTGACAGACTTAGTTTGATGGACCACTATGTGGTCTATCAATCAGCAATTACCCATAAGAAGGCAGAATTCCTGTCCAGGGAAATTGCTGCTGTGCAGAATTGGCCAGCCCAGTTTTTCTAGACTGTAGACAGATTGTGCAGTCCAATCTGTCTCCAGCCTGGAATTGCTTTTTCACAAGAATGGTGTGAGGAGATTGCTTGATTCTTCGCAGATAAGGTTGTCACAATCAGGTTTGAGGTCCACCTGACCCTCTCTAATGAGAGTTGCGGTGGTCAGCAGGAGATGTCAGATGCCCAATTTGTGTGGTGTGACTTCAGCCAGCCCACAATCAATGACATTGTGATGGTCGTCCAGTCGTTGCGTCCGACCAACTGTAGTTTGGACCTGGGCCCCATGCACCTCTTAGTAGGCTATATGGATAAAATCAGCTCAGTCCTTGCCGAGATAGTCTGGAAGTCTTTGAAGGGGGGATCTTCCCTAAAGGAGGCCGTGGTTAGGCCCCTCCTTAAAATGCCCTCCTTGGACCGAGACTGTCTGGCTAACTACAGACCTATCTCTAACCTACCCTTTGTGGACAAGGTTATTGAGAAGGTGGTTGCTTCACAGCTGGATGACCATTTGACCAGCCACAATGTCTATGATTCTCTCCAGTCTGGATTTAGAAAGAGACATAGTACTGAGACAGCCCTTGTCCAAGTACTAAATGACCTCCTAATAGCGAGAGATCGAAAGACCCATTCCATCTTGATCCTTCTAGATCTCTCAGTGGCATTTGACACTGTAGACCATAGTGTGCTGTTGGAGCATCTGTGGTTCATCTGTGGACTTTCTGGGATGGTCAACAGATGGTTTGATCATTCTTCGAGGGTAGGACTCAGAGGATGGTGTCTTGGACTTTTTCCTAAGCTCCATTCTCCCTATCCTGCAGGGTTCCACAGGGCTCCATTCTGACACCCAAGTTGATTGTGGTGCATATGCTGCCACTAGGAGTGATTATTAGGTGGTACGGCTTGAGTTTTCACTGCTATGCAGATGATACTCAGCTGTACATATCCTTTGTGCCTAGCCAGGATGATGCTGTTTCGGTCTCTAACAGCTGTCTAGCCAAGATCTAGGATTGGATGAATGTGAGCTGGCTGTGGCAAGCAAAAACTGAGGTGTTGGGTGTGGACCCAGTTCATCGGGAGGTGGGTTTGTTGGCGGGTTCACCTTCAGGTCTGTGGCTTGGAGGTGTCCAACTAATTACCTTAAACTGGGTGTGGAATGTGGGCGTTATGTTTGACAACTGCTTGGCCCTTAAATCACAGATGTCAGCACTTGTCAAAACCTCTTTTTAACATCTGACGAATATCACCCAGGTAAAGCACCTGGTTCCCCCTGACGATCTTCCATCTCAGATCCATGACTTCGTTACCTCCCACCTTGACTACTGCAATGCCCTTTACCTTGGGCTACCAGGGGTTCATATCTGCCACCTGCAGCTGCTGCAGAATGTGGCAGCCAGGCTTTTGACTGGTACTTTCAGGACCAGTCATATAATGCCTGTGCTTCATGGAGGATCCACGACAGGAGTCCAACAGAAATTCTGTCAAATGCCCTGTCAGTGACACGGGCAGGTCGACCGCATTCTGCAGTCACCTGCTGGTCCACTACCGCATTCTTTGTTTTCTTCGGGGGCTTCGCCCCACTGAAGGATTCTCAACTCCAGTCAGAGCTGATTGGGGGGGGTGCAGGACCCCCGATAGACAGCGCCGGGTTCCAGCGGGTCTCCCACCGTGGCTAGGCGCTGTAGTCACTGTGGGGGACCTCGCTGTCAAAATGTCACTGCGAGGGGGGTAAACACTCTGTGGACTGCACTGGCTGCCAGTACAGTGGCAGATCACCTTCAAGGTCAGTTTGCTGACCTATAAGTCACTACATGACCAGGGACCTAGTTACCTGCAAGATCTCCTTCACCCCTACTGTCCCCTCCACCCTCTCTGATCCACCAATGATGGCCTACTAATTCTATAACTCCCCCTTTCCATCCTGATGTTTGCCATGTTTCTACCCCTGGTTCTCACTTTTTCCATATTAACTCTTCCTTCTTCACTCACCCTTCCCTGTCCACTCCAGCCTGGCTAAAATCCCACCCCATCCATAGTAGTGTCCCAATTATCTGCCCCTCCTCCATCATTATCATAATAAACAAGTACACGACAGCCATCATCAGTTTCTGTGGTTTTAGCCCAATTTTTCCCACAGTCTTCAGTAATATATCCCTCCTCTTCTTTACCTCTCTAACCTGCCACCCCATTCATGGCCTCTTTCCCCTATATGTGTAGTTGCTGGCTGCCTCACTCAAAAAATCTCTGCTTATAACTCCTGTATGCCTATGGTTGATTGTACATCTGCTGACTTCTCCAATTGTAAAATAATGCTGTTTTTTTTATTTATTTCAATATTGTACTGTACTGTATACACTGTATATACTTTTTCTTCCTTGTATACTATTGCTTTTTGTATTCCTGCTTCTGTACTGTACTTTGATGTATTCATGACCAGGTCCACCTTGCAAATAAGCCTTGCTCAATGGTGCCCGCCTGGATAAATAAAAATTTTGATTGATTGATTGACTGATAGAGATTCCCATGGTTTGTTTACAGACATCTGAGGCAAGGTCATTCAGTATTATGGCCCCAACCCTGTGGAATTCTCTACCTCATCGGGTATGAGATTGCTTGACCATCCAAAGTTTTAAAGTTTCCCTGAAAACTTATCTTTTTAGCCTAGCATTTTCTGATTTTTAATGCCGCTGCTTTATTTATTAGTTTAATTTTTTGTGCTGTTTATTGATGTGCTTTAATTAAGTTGTTGTACAGGTTCCTTGGTTTTGGAAAGGCACCTTTTTACAAATAAAGAATGATTTGATGGCAAACTTGTATTGGCTCTAAGGGGCCAATGGGAAAGACAAAACACATTGGAAAGGTCCAAGGTGCTGAACCATTTCTGTTCAGGTTTCAGGAGTTTAACTACATCTGGAGCAGATGCCACTGTGGGTATACAACTATGAATTGCTTGATTAAGTCTTCTGTAGTTGATGGTAAGCCTCCAACTATTGTTGGGCTTTTTCACTGGCCAGATGGGAGAATTGACTATAGATACATAAGGCCTGATGATCCCTTGTTTCAAAAGGGATTCAATTGTGGCCTTCAATGAAGGTATTGCTTCCATTGGGAAAGGGTACTGTCTTTGGCATGGTGGCTCCTTACTAATGACTTGTATGAGGGTGTCCATTTTTCCACAATCATGTTTGTGTTTGGGAAAGGCATCTTGATGCTTCACCAAAACAGGATTCAGCTGAGTAAAGAGCTTGTGTTATTGGAACATGAGGATGACATTATATTCCATTCCATCGGACCTTACTGCTGCTACCATGTGCGAGTCAGAAATCCCAATCATGTGGCATTGGTCTAGTATTTGGAGTAATAGCTGTTGCCTAGATTTACTATGCAGCCATAGCATCCAAGAAAATCAATTTCCAAAATGCTTTGGTGGTGACGTAGTGTCATGAGGTCGAAACAGTGTTCAATTTCCAAAATACCAATAGTGACTGGTATAGGTATGGACCGGTACATCATAACTATGGTCCCTTCAGAGGTACAGGCAGAGATTGCTCATCATGTAGATCAACTGGATAGTTGTGGGTCTTCTAGATGTAGTACTGAAACAGCAGCACCCATATCTAGAAGCAGTTCAAGTTGGTGGCCCCTACCAGCGCCTCTATACATGGACGGCCGGAATCATCAGTCACCAGGGTGGTGATAATGCAAACTGGGGCCTGACACTGTCAGCCTGGTTCAACTTGTTTGGATTGGGGGTTGGAAGCAACTGCCTGAAGCATTTGTGCTGCTTCGGAGTATAGGTATTTTGCCTGTTCACTCCCATCTGGCTCTTCATCCTATGTGGGTGCAGATGGGCAGGCGCTATGGGCCTTGCAGTAAGGGCCTCTGGAAGGGATTGGAACATGATCTTCCATTTCTGCATCTGGTTGTTCTCTTTAGTCAGTTCTTTGTATGTAGGGCTGGTTCAGTGTTTTTGTCTGTTGTGTCACTTGTACTGCTGGTTTGGTTTTTGCCGATATTGTTGTCAGTTCTTATTTGACCCTCCCTGCTTTTTGTCAGAGGGCCAATCCTGTTTGAAATCCTTTGATTTCCCCTCCACCACATACTGGGCATATGGCTTGGTGCTGCTCTGCTCCACGGCCACCTTGCCTTTGGAACCTGAAGCTAGGTCACACGCATAGATCTGGTATGTGCGCTCCACTCTGTCCATAATGACAGCAAAGCCATCCATTCTTAGATATACCAAAGCTTCAAACTTTTCACATAATGCAGGCTGCACATTTTTCAAAAACAAACTTTTGTATTCAATTGAATTTTGCCCTGCAGCCTCATGAGCCAAATATTTGCCTGCTTTGTAGGCCAGCAACAAACTACTGTGGTACTGGGCTGGGGTTTCTTTGGCAATCTTCTTTAACTTTTGGGTTAGCATGACACCAACCAGATTGGGATTTTGCAGCAACAGGAGACTGGCCACAGCTGTGTCAGATTCAGCCCTTTTGTCATCATGGACATTTTCTGGCAGTTTACCCCACAATGTAGAGTCAACAGTTTGCTTCAGAACCTGTACTCTGTGCTCGGGCAGAAGGCTGAGCATTTCGCACTGGCTCTGCACTCTTTCCAAATGGCAACTGAGATTGTTGCAGGGGGACATGAGGCCTATTTTCTCTGCAATGCTTTGGATGGCATGGGTGGACTGAAAAATGTTTGCAGTGATTGTTGCACATTGCAAGTACTTGCTTCTGACAACTGCTTCAGACATGACTGTGGCCACGCCATGAAGCAGTCACTGCTTCGCAGCCTTATCCTTTAACAAAGCAATCACCACTTGCTGGACTGCTTCAGAATGAGCCTTGGGAACTTCAGCCTTCTCGACCATTTGCTCGACCATCATTTCAATCTCTCCTCTGTCTTGTTTTGTCGTGACAGCCACTGGCTGTGGGTTAGGTCTCCCCCTGGTGTCCCTAGGACCATAATCTTTGATGGAGTCTCCGTCATCAATCTTGTCATCTTCCGATGACATCAGATCAATGGGCAGTACATACAGCAAAGCTTTCGCATGACCCTTCAGAACTGTCAATTGCTGACATAACCTTTTCTTTTTTTAAGTTTAAAGTACTTTATTAAAATTTTTAGAAAGCCAAGCAATGCATAAAAACACATACCATAATGATAATAAGAATAAGAATAATACTAAATGAACAAACTGACAAAAACAAATCTAACACAATAACATGTGAAACATATACAGGCAAAAATTGAAGGTAAAACACCCCATCCGACACCCTCCCAAAACATCCCTACAGCCCAGTAACCCCTACCTACCTACCTACCCAACGAGCCACACAAGGCACCACACAAGCAAAAATTAAAGGGAGAAAGGAAAAGTAAACAATAAAAAGAAGAAGGAGAAAAGAGGGAGGAAAAAAGGACTACTAAAGAAAGAGGCCAAACTCAGTAAATCTCTGATCACCCAGAACTAATAGACAAAAGGGAAAGAAACGATTGCCACTGGACACAGAAATGTTAAAGACACTTTCTACAACTAGCAATATGTTTTTCCAGCATCAAAGCAGTCATCATTTAAGCACACCATTCCCTTACCAATGGTAACGTATTGTCCAACTAATGTTTTAAAATCCCCAGCTTAGCCACAGCTGCTATAAGCACCATATGGTCCTTTCAGGGAGGAATGAGTCCTTGCGGGAAATAACCAGCAAGACAAATACTGGTGAGGAAAAACTCCTGCAACTCTTTGAGTGATCTAAAGAATCTCTGATAGTGTTCTAGATGGGAGCAACTGTTACACAGTCCCACAGAATGTGCCTTAAGTTACCATCCATCTGCTGACATCTGCTACAAATGGAGGAGCCAAGTTTCCCCATCTTGAGTAGCT
Source organism: Neoceratodus forsteri (assembly GCA_016271365.2). Taxonomy (NCBI): domain Eukaryota; kingdom Metazoa; phylum Chordata; order Ceratodontiformes; family Ceratodontidae; genus Neoceratodus; species Neoceratodus forsteri. Next base: position 131,087,550 of record CM057450.1, on the reverse strand, counting down.
TATAGACAGAAAAAGATTGTGAAAAATTTGAAACTGTACCAGCCTAAGCCTATCCTGCTTCACATACTGATAGAAATTCCTCCATACTTTCTGCTGCAGTATAGAATTATCAGGGATCCCCTAGTACCTGGGTCCAGTAAAAGCATACTCCTGCTGGAGTGAGGGTATCCAAAGTCTGAAAGGATTCATACAAAGCAGACACTTAGCAGGGTTGGGCTGCTAGCATGGAAAGCTTGTTGAGTGTAGGGTTGTATGATTTGGGACCAAACATAGTAAGAGCAGCCGGGGAGATTTGCAAATATTTGAACTAAGAAGCAACAGGAAGAGAGTGAACCTGCTGAACTGCCTGGAAGGAAAGCATTTTGTCACCCTCTAACACTGCTCCCTTTAACTGTAGAAGGAATGAGGGCAGAATAGGTTGACCTGCAATTTTAAAGTTTGGAGTACCAAAAATGGGATGAGACTGCCCTGTCAACCTGTCCCAATGAAAATATCGCTTAATCTGCATTTTGGCGTTGGTTGACCATCCTAAAGGAGTGGAGCTCAAATTAACAGGAAGCTGATCCAGTTTCACATACAAGAGGCTGGGAAATGTAAGGTCATATATCTTGAGCAGGGATGCTTCGGCTTTCAACCATTGTGGAAAATAGCCCATCCCTAGAGATAGGTCCTTAAACAACCTCCATAGAAGAAACTTATTCACATGTAATGCACAGTAATAAAGAAAGAAATTGGGGAAAAAATAACCCTCCAGGTACTTTAGGGCAGTCAACTTGACATAAGATAGTCAAACTGCTTTACCTTTCCAGAGGAAACAGTTCAGAATAGACTGCACATGTGAAAACCAGGACTTAGGCAAGAAAATACCCAGCATTCCCAGAGGGTAGAGTAGGAGTGGCAACACATTCATTTGAAGAACATGAACTCTGCCTTATAGAGAGAGGGGAAGAGAGGACCATCTATGCAGATCGAGCCTAAGCTGCTGCTACAAATGTGTAAAATTTTCTCTGATTACAAGTGGAATGGGTAAAGCTTAATTTACCCCCAGATATCACAAATGTTTGGGCTCCCAAGAAATACTGAGACTTTCAATATGATGTTTAAGTACTAGGCCATTCAAGGGTAAAAGCTTTGTTTTAGTGACATTGAGCTTGTAAGCAGAAAGACCAGATAAGCGGTGTATCTCAGACAAAATCAGCGGCAAGGTTTGAGCAGGGTTTTTGAGATGTAGACGAATGTCATCAGCATATACTGATAATAAATATCACATTCCTGCTAGAAGAATGCCCGCATGTCCTTGATTACATTGTAGACACCATAAGAGAGGCTCAAGGTAGATGTTGAAAAGCAAGGAGAAAAGGGGACACCCCTGCCGGGCTCCCCAGCCTAGAAGAAATGAGTCAGAGAGTATACCATTATACCAGACTTGTGCCGAAGGGCATGAATACAAAATCTCCACCCATCTTATACAGCCATCAGGAATTCCAAATTTTTGCAGCACAGTAAAAAGAAAGGGCTATGAGACCCGATCAAATGCTTTTTCTGCGTCCAGGGAGATCAAAGCTGCAGGGACGTTGCCCTACCCTGGGCACAGCAATCAAATGGTGTAGCTTTCTCAGGTGATCATTAGAAAGTCTGCCCTTCCTGAACCCGGCCTACACCAGAGAGACAAGAGACTCTAACACCCTGGAGAGCCTGTAGGCTAAAAACTTGGAAAGGATCTTTATATTGGAGTTAATCAGTGAGATCGGATGGTAGCTATTAGGTTGCAGCACATCTCTATCCATTTTTTGTAATAAAGTAATAAGGGCCTCTAAGGCTGAAAAGTCAGTAATGCCCAACTGAAACCAGAAATTATTAAGCCTAGTAAAAAAATGGACATGCTCCGGTGAATATTGATCATAAAAATTGTTACTAAAAACATCCAGCCCTGGGGCCTTATCCAAGGGGAGCCATTTAATGTCAGTCTGAGCTTCCTGAGAGGATATGGGTTGGTCCAGCATATCCTGAAACCAAGGATCTAAGATCAGTAGAGGCAGATCCCTTAAGTAAGCCGAAATATATTGAGAGCTAAAGGCCATGGATGGATCGTTTGAGTATAAGATAGAATAATAATTACAAAATATATAGAAACATAGACTTTGACAGCAGATGAGGACTGCTTAACCCACCCAGTCTGCCCATTTCCCTACCATTGGATAAGCTGCAGATCCTTGTTAACCAACAGCCTACTTCCTCCTACCCCCCCCACTATAATTGCCTTATGTCTGTCCCATGCATTCTTGAATTCCTCCACTGTTTTTGACCCCTCAACCTACTCAGGAAGGTCATTCCATGTGTCCGCCACCCTCTCTATGAAAAAATGCTTCCTCACATTGCCCCTGAGCCATCCCCCCATCTATCTTCAAACTGTGCCCCCTTTTTCTTGCACATCTCTTTTTCTGAAATATGCTACCCTCTTGGACTTTGTTGATTCCCTTGAGGTACTTGAAAGTTACTAGCATAACCCCCCCTTTTCTCGAGGGTATACATATTAAGCTTCTTCACTCTCTCTTTGTATAGTTTCTGGTGCAGACCTGCACCATTTTAGTTGCCCTCCTCTGGACTGCCTCCATCCTGCCTATATCCTTGCTGAGATGGGATCTCCAGAACTGCATGCAGTACTCCTGATGGGGTCTCACCAGCTGTCTGTACAGAGGTATGACAACATCCTGTTTTCTACTGGTGTAGCCTCTCCCTATACATCCCAGTATCCCCCCAGCCCTCCTTACTGCCTTCTCACATTGCCTGCCTACCTTTAGGTCATCTGATATGACTACCCCAGGTCTCTTTCCATTTTTGTTGTTGTTTGTACCTGCCCCTCATTGTGTACTCTCCCCCTGTGTTTTTGTTTCCTAGGTGCATTACTTTGCATTTCTTTGCATTGAATCCAAGCTGCCATTTATTTGACCATTCCTCCAACCTTGCCAAGTCCCTTCTCATCCTTTCCACCCTCCCTTGTGTATCAACCCTGTTGCAGATCTTTGTGTCATCTGCACAGAGGCATACTTTTCCTTCCAGTCCCTCTGCAATGTCACTTATAAAGACATTAAAAAGCACTGGCCCCAGTACTGAATCCTGCTGTACCCTGCTAGTAACCCCTCTTTCTTTGACGTGGACTCCATTGGCTGTATGATGCTGGTTCAACAACTAAGTTGTTGACTCAAATCACAGCAATGGATTTATGTCGACTGCAACTTAACATACTGTAAATCTGACTTGAGACCCCAGCTAAGTCAGGGTTGGTTTGGGGAGGGGATGCAAGACTGGGAAAGAAAGTGCAGGGGTCTCAGGTGGTCTGTTACAGTGAAAACATCGATGTTGTCAGCATCAACATTTTTGCTGTAATAGTGTCACCATCCTGGGTGCAGAACGACTCTGTTTACTATTACCCTCTGTGTCCTGTTGTCCAGCCAGTTTTTTACCCAGACTACCACCCTGGGAACCACTCCCATGCAGACTAATTTGTTTATTAATCTTTTCTGTGGGACTGTGTTAAATGCCTTGCCAAAGTCTAGGTAGGCCATGTCCACAGCCCCTCCCTGGTCTACTATTTTGGTCACCCAGTCAAAAAATCTATTAGATCTGATATGACCTTTCCACTGTGAATCCATGCTGTCTTGGGTCCTGTGCTCCCTGGCCTCTAGGTACTCAACAATTCTTTTTTTCACAAGTGATTCCATTATTTTCCCTACCACTGAGGTCAAACTGACAGGTCTGTAGTTTCCTGCCTCTGTCTTGCTCCCACATTTGTGAAGGGGAATCACATCTGCCCTCCTCCAGTCCTCAGGTACCACACCATCCTCCCATGATTTGTTAAAAAGGGTAGTAAGTGGTGTCGCGGGTTCTCCCCTTAGTTCTTTTAGAGTTCTTGGGTGAATCCCATCAGGCCCTATTGCCTTGTCCACCTTGAGTTTTAGGAGTTCTTTCAGGAACCTTTCTTCTGTGAATGGACTGATGTCTACCCACCTATCAAGAGTGCCTCTATTGTTTGGTTTAAGTATGTCTCAGTCCTATTAACACAGGGCCAATAACTTGCCCGCTTGGTCCCCCAACTCAAGATACCTGCATTTTCAGCGAACCGGGTTCAGGAATGAGCCCGGGTTATCAGAGAGCTGGCCAGGAGGAGAAGGAATGAGTGTCCCAAGGACTGCTCTCTTTCTCTGGGGGGGGTGGGGGGTTCCTGTGCTCAGTGCGGGTGTGACACCTAGCAGTAGCTGGGTGTATCACCCTAGCACAGATGCACAGTCAAGGGGCACTGGGGTGGGACAGACACAGGTGTCATTGCACGTCTCCGCCCCAGCCTATAGAGACAAAATCTCTCTCTGCCAGACATCTCTATGACGCCCTGCCCCCGAGCTTCAACCAGGCACCTGGCTGAGGGCTCCCTCAACCAGACGTGGTTCCCAGTACTGGTTCCAGTCATGGTGCCGTGCCCTGCCTCCTGTGGGGTAAGCCAGGAGTGACCGGAGGAGTGAGGGGCTCATTAGGTAGTGGAAGTCTCGGGGCACCATGACCAGGGTGGAGCTCTGATGGACGGTGGAGGAGGCAAAAAGTAAGATAAATATAAAAAAAAAAGATACCTGCATTTTGACCATTGCAGATAGATGTGGGAGAATTCCATAAACTTCTTTATGCGTAGTGTTTCATGTATAACCTGAATTTCGCAAAGTATTCCGCAAAGTGAATAATATTGCAACCAGAACTAACATGAACTTCCCATTGTTCTCTATGGACTTTGTGTTACTTTGCCTTTTTGGGTCTCTTTAAGGCAAATGTTACATTGGTTCAAGGGATGTAAGGTCACATGGACTCTATATTGTCTTGCATAACCTCAGTTCAGTGTAGTGGAAAGCTGGAGACAGTTTGCTCTGAGATCTCTGAGATTCAAACCATTGAAAAACCTTTAAAAAAGCATTTTTGCAGCCATCCTGGTAGCACAGAGGGCTGAGGCACTGGCGCCTTACTGCGTGCTACATCGGTGACCCGAGTTTGGGAATGACCTCGGGTCACTGGGATGTCGGAGTGGGGGGGCTATAGTGGGACTAAACCATGGCTCTCCCCTCCAGTGGGGTGGATGCCACACCCGTCTGTAGTCCAGCTCCCACTGGGAGGAGGTCAGGAGGGTGCTTAGGCAGTAAAGGGCGGTGACAAAAATCAGGGAAGGGGCAGAAGGGGCCACCAGATCTTGGCATGTACGTGAGCTTCCATGTGCGTACACGCATGTGCATGCCATGGCCCTGGGGAGTAGGGAGTAAAAGAAAAAAATTGTAAATAAAAAAAGCATTTCTGCAACAAACTTTTGTGTCAAAATTTAATACATTGATTGTGGTAAACCCATGTGTGTTTATATCATCGAGCATTTATTTATTTTGTGTGAATATTGAATGTTAATTTAGTACATTCAGTTTCTGTACAGACAGACACTCTAGAAGTATGCTTTGGGGGAGGGGCAGATCTGTGGCTTTGAAGGGAGATTCACAGAACACAGTGAGAAAAGCAGTCTTTCCAACTGTTGTTGGTTAGTGTTTTAGTATTTGTGTATTCAGGTACACACTGTACAACTTCAATTAATTTTTTTAATATTTTTTCTGTTTGCTGGGCATATTTTCAGTCGGTTTAAAAGCCCGTCTGTGTTGTAGTTTACTAAACAGTTGAAGTTTCTGTGCCTGCCCTTTACTCTGTGTGTATGCTGTCAATTCATATGCATTTTATTGTGGCACTGCAATAGCAGTACTCGGAGTTTCTCAGCTTGTCTGACATATTTTGCCCTGCTTTTGTGTAGCTACTGCTGTACCCTCCTCCCTGCAAATCGAGGTATTGTTTTTGGACTTTGGGATTTTTGAAGACTGGTTAAGGTCTTGTGTTGTGCCTATGTGGCTGCATCTCTTTCATCTTTTGCTTTCCGTCCCCCCTAAAACTGCAGAAATAGTAAGTTGCTGTTTATTTTCTGTGTAATCTTAAAAAATGCCCAAGAAGAAATTGTCAAGCAAAGCTGTTTCTGGCTGTGACACTGCTGCCAACAAGACTATTAGCAGTGGAAGCTGTTGTGATGATGAGGCAGGTTCATCAGGGGCTAGCAAGTCAAGCAGTGTTAATAATGGTCGTGGCTGTGGCTGTGGCCATGGTAGTACGCAGTAGAAGGGTAAGATAGTAGTTGTTGCAAGTAAATGTATTTCTCCAACTTTTTTATAGCGAAATTAGTTGCTTCAATGCTGGTCAGAGATGCTGTTGCCCCTGCTGGTAGTAAAGTTATCGACGGCATTGTTGATAACAGCATCTGTATTGCAACAAGTTCAACCTGGGCAAAGTTATCAAGTGGGAAACATGTTGTTGAGTCCACAGACTTGAGTGTAGTTGATGTCCCACTCCCCACAATAGTTGAACATGGTTCTGATCATGATGATGGTTCACAGCCACATGTTTCCAGTGATCGTGAGGTTAGGCCATCCAAACATTCAGATGGTGATGAATAAGGTGTGGATGATCGTATTGAGGCTGTGGTTGGAATACTTCCACAGGAGGACAGCATCCGAAGTGCATTTATGGATGATGATTATGCTGATGGTGCTAGTGACCCCATTTGGGAACCAGACAAAAAACGTGAAGACAGCTGTTTATATACAGTCTGTTAGTCAATCATCCCTCTTCAAAGTTCTAATGTAGCTGTGTCTGTTGATGACCCTGATGTAATAGTCATAGCTTGTGATGTTCAGTTAAAATCCAAGTGTGCACAACACCAGGAATCATGCAGTACACCCCCCCATTTCATCACCACCAAAACTGCAGTTCCATATGCTGACTCTATGCCTAACTACTGCACTTGATCCCAACTTTGAGCTAGCCAACTCTGCACTTATTCACTCAGTGTTACATCTCACAGCAGCTAGCCCAATCTGTTTACCCTCATGGTTACCTTTACCATGTCTGTTAGTGAGCTAATGTTATCCACACTCAATATTTCTGAAAAATGTAGGTAAAATGTTACTCTATGCATCTGTATTCTGTCAAATGTATGTAAAATATGTAAGAAGTTGATAACCTTCATGTTATCCTCCCCTCTGCACCCCTTCTCCCAGGTAGCACCGGTAGATGAGCAGTTGTTGCTCAGTGTGCTTTTCCTGGTGAAACAATTTCAATAAATAAATAAATATGCATCACCAGCAGCAACATGTGAAGGGTATGGCATCAAACTCCCTAGTTTGGGATTTTTTCACAGTGCCTAATTAATTGCCTGCCTGTCTGCCTGCCTGCGTCATGTGACTTGCAAACAGTCAGACTTGTGATCTGTGGACTGTTTCTCACCAACTTAGCTTTCTCAAGCTGTAACTCGAAGTATACACTGCAAAGTCCATAAAGGTGAATTTTGACCTTTTAATGGGAAATTTGCATAGTGCTAAGCAAATGCGAAGTTGGGCACTTCTAGTTAACTTTGTGGATGTAGTAAAACTTCGCTACGTCTCTAGTTGCAGGGCAAGCTTGGCCTTCTGAGCAAGTAGATTGAAGTATTGCACTCTCTTTTTGGCTAACTTAGTCCAAGGATCCAGTTAAGATGTGCCGTTCTAAGATCTTTATCTCAGTCAATAGATCATACATGGCTTTGGCGAATTTCTTTTTTCTAATTGCTGCCAAGAGATAAATTCACCTTGTATAGCGCATTTAGCTGCCCCCCATAAAGTATTGATCGCTACTACTGATCCATCAGTAAGTAAAAACACATTTTTAATAAACTCCCTATTCCAGTTCACCGAGTCAGGCTCCAGTAACAATTCATTGCTGAGCCTCCACATTGACTCGCAATCAGCTGGCCTATCCAGAGTGTGATCCATCACAACAGACGCATGATTGGGGATAACAGTTTCATGTATCTGGGTCGACAGTAGACCCTGAAGACATTCCTGACTAACCAAGAAAGAATCAATTCGGAAGGAGGTGTGATTTACCATAGAGTAGAAGGAGTATTGCCTCTTGCTAGGGTGAAGAAACAGCAACGGAGCTACAAGCCCCACACTGTTCATCATTTCATGTAAAGCACGCTGCACTGGTGAGGGACCTCTGTTATGATCTTCAGACCTATCTTAATTAGAATAACAGACTATATTCCAATTGCCACCTAGTACGATATTGGAGTCTGCCAAAGGAGTCAGAAGGGTGAGTACAGTACTTGAACAAAGAAGGAAGAAGTATTACTGTTGGGGCCATGTATGGACCAGAGGACCACTCACATCAGAACTATTGCCCCTGTATAATAACATAGTGGTCCTCTTTGTCCTAGATTTCTTGCATCAGCTAAAAAGGTACATGGCAAGTTAACAAGATGGCAACATCCCCCCATGGGTGCTAATGCCAGCACCATAAACTTGTCCCACCCAGTCTCTTCTAAAATACTGTATAGCTGTTTATATTCACGCCCATTATATTTAGAGCTCCACGCACCCCCACACACACACACACACACACACATATTCACTTCCTCTTATTTTCACTGGTGGAACACTAGTGCTGCTATGTTTAGTGATCTACCTAATATTCACTGCCTTTTTATTTTCACTCTAACATGGAACCAGCAAATACAGTGAAAATAAAAAGACTGTGAATATTTCCTGTTATGCAGTACTTAACGTCCTTCCATGCTAGATGCATCTCCTGTATACAGGCAATGCTAGCCCTAAGGTGTTTAAGGTGATGAAGTATGATTTACCATTTGCATCTGTCCTGAGCTCCTTTTACATATAATGTAACAACCTTATAATGACCTACCATTCTAAAGGTTGTGCGGTTAGTAAAGGTGTTCTGCAGTGCCGAATTAAACAAGTGGTAGAAGAACCTATTGGGATTTCTAGGTGGTAATCAGCACCCCTCCCCAACCCAACCCGAAATGTTCTCAAAAAGGAATACAGAATTTGAGACAGGAAGAAGTGTTGTCTTGATCCCATATACAGAAGTTACCAACCCCCCACCCCATCAAAAACACATAAAGTCAACAAGAAAAACAAGTATAATTCCAAGGTCAGAAAACCAGTGACACCCAGTCCCCAAAACTGCACCTCCCTGATGATTGAGTCCATGATGAATATGAGCCACCAAGCTGAATCCCCCCCCCCTCGGCCTCATGCCAGCCCACCCACATAGTCCTAAGAAATAGACAAAGAAGCTTGGTTTGAAAAACTATTGCACAAGATAACACTTGCCTAGTAATAGACAAGCCAGCATCCACAAAACAAGCGGTATCTCCAAAATGAGGAGCTCTATTAAGTAAGACTCACAAGAAAATATCCACCTCCTATAGTACAGATGAAGGAACAATAAAATTCTCAAATATCAGTCAGGGAAGACAGACCAATCAGGAGAAATCATAGGCCACATCACCCCAAATAATTGCTTTAGATTCCCCCATACCCATAAGCCAATCCATATCAGCAAGGCTAAACCCAAAGCATAAATGAAATACAAGTTATCATTATAATAGTAATAATCCACTCCCACAGTAAGGCTATAGGTAATAACACATAAACTTAAAATCAACAGCCTTGAACAGGTAAACTTAACAAATAAAATTAGCTGTCTTACCTGGTGGCTTGACAGCTGAATCCATGCACAGGAGGAAGATCTGGAATCCTGAAGACCCTCCCCCCAAGCACCGGGCCCTGAACACAGCCACTCCCAATCCTGATTAATGCCAATATTATATAAAGGAAAATAGAAAAGGGAATGGAAATAGAAGGGGACCACCCCCGTCCACCCCGGGGCCAGCAGCTTCAAAGCCAGCCCTCCCCCGAGAGGTGTCTTCCCACCAGTGACATCAAGATTCCACTCTCCATCCTTGATACAATCAGCCAGGATAGAATGTAAATTAAGGAAAAGAAAGGAAAGGTCTCCTTACCCCAGAGCCCCATCTGATAAACCATCCCGAGTTTCCATGCCCGTAAAGGCCGCTCCACTTTTCTAGAAATTCTGAGTAACCACACTGGATTGAGCAGCAAGAGGGGGAGGAGCATCCATAGAAGAGCTTTCAGCCCTGAAAATGAGGGCTTTCTCAAAATGAAGGCTTAGCTCAGTGAACCCTCTGCTTGACTCTAAGCCCCCAAACAAAATTTAAAGGACTAATCTGCTCTTAAGCTCCACCACATTTATCCCCTCCACCCTCCTTCTCAGGCTCCAGGAATAGGGACCCGACTAGGGAGACCACTGGCTCCTCCGCAGCGGTCCAGGAGAAAGATTAGAAAAAAACATACACCCGGGAATCTAGCCAAAAGAGACAGTGCAGGATATAGTCGTGCCTGCCTGCAGTAGGATATTATCCCACAATAAGAGGGAGAAGAAGGGATGGCGGTATCATGAGGCAGAGCCCATCATTCATAGAGGAGTGAGTACTCAGGCTGAGGAAACAGGGTTCTTGAGCAAAGGCCCCACAGGGGGAGGGGAAGGAATTCCCCTCATCAGACACACTCCCCAACAGTCATTCAAGGTGAGGGTTGGCTCACAACACAGACATTCCCGAACCAATCCACCAGAGAGCAGTATTCTAGTCTGCGACACCCCTCAAGACACCTTGGCCAGCAATTAAACCAACTCTCTATTGCCACTTCAGTAACTGAGCAAAGAGGGAGCCTGCAGGCAGATTAAGGGTACCCTCATTTTACACAGACCCTCAAGACAAAAGGCAGATAGCAACAGGCATTAAACCATAAACCAATGCAGATACTCCCTTACCATTTAAACCCTCAAACAGTTCAAGAAAGAACAATAATACACCACTGCAGGTCTGCCTGTTAAAAGCAAACAAAATGAAAGATAATATAAGCATAAACATAAGTCCTTCTGAAAAGAATCAGGCTAGCAACCCTAACATCCAGATTCATCTGCGAGGGAAACTAATAAATGGCATCTGCCACCTGCTGTTGTAAATACATAGCACTTAATCATAGAAACATGGGTGCAGTGCACAGGAAAATATGGGAGGAAATGATAAGATCCACCAAATCTCTTAACTTCTTAATTGTCCTTGAAGCAAAGCAACTTCCCTATGTCCAGCTTTATCCAACAAAAAACATGAGTTAAAGTCCTCTGATCGGCACACTGAGGCAAGAAAATGCCGCATGCCAGAATCAGTTCAGGGGATTGATTTGAAAAGATCAGGTAGCAGTGAAGGTAGTTCTCTTTTTGCATGTTCCAGGAACTCAGATGTCTTCAAGGCACCTTTGTGACTGAATTGTAAATGGTCAGATTACAACTTTTGAAATCTAATGTTAACTGGAATTCATTTAGAGACAACTGGCCCGTAGGCTGAGCCCTTTAGTTGGACTGATTGAGGTAGGTATTGAGTAATGTGGACATTATGGCCCTCCCAGGACAGAGACCGACTCTCTTGAAGCTTTATGAGAATAAAAACTTTGTCTAAATAGTTGAGCAGCTTGAATAGCAGAGGGCGGGGAGCAGATCCAGCTGGGGAAGGGAGGGGTAGGCTGTAATGCCCTGTGTGCATGCTCAGTGACAGTCAGGGCCATTTGGAGAGGGACCAACAAGTTTGACATGGAATCAATGTACAAATAATATTGGGTTCTGGCCCTCAGAACCCTCTGGCAGGCCAATAACCACTAGATTATTTTGCCTGCTGCACCCCTCCAGATCCTCAAACTTCACTTTCAGGGATGCTAACTTTCAACAGAGGGATACAGAATCAGGCTTCACCTGCACTCTCTAGTCCTCCAGGGAACTCACTCTAGCCTCCACATCTCCCAGTCGTTGAGTATGTGAGTCAGAGAGTTGCCTTAATGTGACCAGCTCTTCTGTGAGGTGTTGAAGGGCCTCCTTAAGAGGGGCAAATCCCTGCAGAAACCTCTCTTCAGATAAAGGCTGATTTGTACCCGCCATGGCTTTAATAGATGTGGATATTGCTTTGCTTCTCTTCGAGGCCTTATCATGTTGCGGTGTGGATGGTGGTGCATGATGCACTGGAGCATTCCTCAGATCAGAATCCATTTCAAGCAAGTCTTGTAGAAACACTGTTCTCTAGGTAGGAGAAGCTATTGTCTGACTGTAGAAAAAGTGGGCTAAATGCTAATTTACCAGCAATATTAAACTTTAAAGAGCGGAGCTGGCAGCACAGACGTCCTACTTGACCCAGCACATCACCTGACCCTCCCTGACGTAACCTTTTCAATTTTGCATTATATTTTGAATGATCTGCTTTGTACCTACATTGCTCTTGGCTAACATGATTCTGTAAAACTTTGTATGCAGTGCTCACCCATGTTTTTTCCTGCTCTCCCTTTCCAAAGTATTCCATTTCAACACAATCATTCCACATTGCTTCTTTCAATTCATTCAACCAACTATTCAAATGCAATACTTGTCTTATCCTGCTGTAATCTTTCAGTCTTCTCTCAACCTTAACATTTCTTTGTCTTTCTCTTGTACAGTACAACGAGTTCATTACGAGACTCACTTTTGAGTCTTTGAACATCTTTTTCCAGCTACCTCCATTGCTCGCCCAATTCTTTGGATTTGGAGACCAGCTTCTCTTTCAGAGCTAGGATCTCTGATTCCACTGACTGACGTGTGGCACACATAGTGGCAACTATCATTCCCTTTCAGTCTTGTTTCTTTTTGACTGTACGTTTGGTCTCCGAATATAGCGTGCACAGATCCTATATTGGGAGACCATGTGTTTTCGTGTCCAGTGCAAAATCCCCCCAACCTCCATGAGTGCTCAGAAAATTTGAAATATCTAATTTGAGGTCAGTGATAATTGCCATTTTGAAGGTTCCCCCTATTCCTTCACTAGCTGAGAGCCCAGACTGTATCGATACCCCCTGTACTCCACACCTAGGCAGTTTACAAGTTTTAGGATACTGGTTTCCACAGACTGAAGCGCTAGTGAACAAGGGGCATAGGTTTGAGTACCTTCATCATTCCCTGCCTGGTCCTAGGCATGGGGAGACTGTGGGGTCATCTGTATTTTTAGAACAGATGGGCATTGGTCTACCTTGCATGATCCCATTGTCCGTTCCCTTTAACTGCACTCCAGTCTATTTAAACTGTTCGGTTCACACTGATCTGGTCTATGCCATGGTTGCCACTTGTCAGATTGTTATCTAGCAGACTCTAAACCAGATGGTCAGGCATTACACAACTCACAAAATAGATGGTATGATTGACTAAAGGTTTATTCCCTAAAAACAAGTAAATAGGACAGCATACAGGACCTGCTGGGAGTCAGGAACCCCCTTGCACCAGGTGTAGTCATCGAACTCATTGAGCTCCAGTAAATGATGAGCTTTTATAGTAAGAAAAGAAAATGTCCTTTTACCTGGTAACAGGTTCATGTGCATACTAAGTACAGTACATTCTACAAAACATTTATATTTGTCTAAATGGTGGGCTGCTTGGAACAAGACCTTGGCATTTGCATTATAATTGTAGACACATATTACACTGATTATAGCTGCTGTTAGAACAATAGAATAAGTCATAAAATATGCTGACTATGGCAGTGTGCCTAATGGCTGGAGGTGGTGCTCTGAGACCACAAATACATTATAAATATGGTTAAGCATTGTAATTATGGCTTATTTCTGTAGGTGGCATGATAAAACCACAAATGTATCCAACAATAGGTCAATAAATCACAGTAACACAGTTTGTAAGTATATAATAGCTAAATAATAGTTTGTCAATAAAGCATGGCTAAGCGTAAGCAAAAAACTCTATATCTTATACTAAATACTAAATACGTATAATAGTCCACGTTGGGGACCAAATCATGACATCATCTTAGGAACTTTAGGTCAGGCCGGTCAATATGGGTTTGCACTTGCGCGCTGGGTAGTGCCATATTCAGAAGCCCTTGGAGCACTTCCCAATTCCAACAGTGCAAAGGTGCCATCTTTCCACTGAGCCTATTCAAATGAGGGTCCCCTCATGCATACTGATGCAGCAGCATATTCAAAGGTTTGCACCAGCAGTAAACAGCCACCAGGGTGGAGCTGTTTGCTGCTGTCAAAAACACATCTAAACTGTGTGCTAAGCCCACCCCTCACCCCCAAAAGAGAGGCTAGATGTCCTGCAGCTGTTCACTCCTGTGCCAAGCTGGCTCCTACCCCCAATCACCTGTTTTAATGTAAAATGTCTTGTCCTTGGTGATCTGGCTGTTCACTCACCATCCAATTACCCAGATGAAATATGTGTAATAGCTCCTGGTGGTCCATTGGTTCCCCACCCCCAATCACCTGACTGAATTATGAATAATAGTGTCAGGTGGTCCAGTGGTCCTCCCATCCCCTGATTGAAATATGTATAATTGTCCCTTGTGGTCCAATGATTCCCCCCACCTCTCTGGCCATACATGGATATCCCACCTGCCAAGGACCCCTGCCCAACCCCCCTTCACCATGAGTGCCATTCTGACACGGCCCTCTTCATACCTCCATAGGCTACTTGGCCAACAAGTACTATTATACATATTTCAACTGGGAAATGGGGGGACCACTGGACCACCAGGGACTACTAAACATATTTCAAACAGGCAATGAAGAGGTGGAGGAAACCACTGGACCACCAGAGAGTATTATACATATTTCAATCAGGTGATCGAGGAGGGGCACTGGACCACCAGGGATTATTATACACATTTCAGCTAGGTGATTGGGGCGGGGCAACTCCTATGCCACCAAGAATTGCTTTACATAATGGAAGGGGTGCTTAGGGGCTGCTGTGCCACATGAAAATGAGTCTGTAATGGGCATGCAGATGGCTCCTTAATGCCTTACAGGCCAATGAGCTCATTTCCATGCTCGAGCTGAATATGGCCCACAGGAGACTGGGCACCAACCTGTTTCAGGTAGCACCATCTCTTGTGGGCCATATACCATTTGCTCAGTGACTACCTTACCTCGAAGACCATTACAGTGACAAAATCTGCAAATCACTGTAATGGTCCCAATGATACACCAACTGTGTTTCCTTGGTGATTGTGCCCCTTCCCTGACACTACTCTCACTCAGAGTTGATTATTAAAAATTAGGGAGAGTAAGGGGGTGAAGCCCCTTGCAAAAGAACACATTGTTTCAATGACAGCACAATGCCAACTGTTTGCCATGTGCCATCACTGTAATGCTGGTCGACAAATTTCTTGTCACTGTGGCATGATGGAACCCCTGTGGGCAATATGCACCCTGATCTACACTGGTGCAGAGCAGGTCCACTTACAGGTAGTGCTGCATCAGTATTTATTTATTTATTTAACATTTGTTAACCTGGAAAGGTACCCTGAACCAGGACTCATTTCCAGCTATGACCCAGGAGGAGAAGAGAAGGAACAACATATTACAAGAGATGTACTGTACACTAAGAAAGCAGGTCAGATAATTCAACAACAAATTTTACACAGGGGGTTGGAACAAAATGTTTAGGACTCAAACAAGGTACATCACTGTAACAGTTGTGGTCAGGTGATTTGACATAGATGAAAGGGGGGAGACATATCAGGCTATTGTGGAAGTGGGTGTCCAAGGAGGCAGCGGTAAATAGGAAGGAAGCCAGGTGAACTGCAGTAAGGACAGAAGTAAATTCTGTAGCAGGCAAACGTGCATAGAAAGAGGAGGTCAGCTTAAGGAGGACTAAGGCAGGAAGAGGGGTTTAGATTTAGGAAGGAAAGCAAGAGGTGGAAGGTGTTGGTAGTTGCCTCACATGAAGTTTAAAAGCAGAGAAGAGAAGGCAGCTGGTTCCAGAGGGAGGGGAGGTGAATGAAGAAGGCCACTTCAATAGCAGAACAGTGAGGGTGGGGGTTGGTGAAGGTGCGGGAATCCCTGGACCTAAATGAGTAGAAGGAGCTGGGGGAAGGGGAAAGCAGGAATGAAAGAACCAAACCAGACCAGGTAGAAGACTTGGTTTGCTGGCCAAGGCACCTAGCTTCACCTGAGCTCTTTCCTTCTAAGATTGCTTGAAAGGACAGAGCAGAAAACCTTACCAGAGCAAGGAAAAAGGATTAAGACTTATTTTGGCTAACAGATTTACTGCGTGTTGTTATTTTTATTTTGTACTCTCAGGGATTGCTACTGTTTGTTGCTAACATTTCATTGGTTTATTTTTCTCTGATTCAAATTGTTGTTGCTGGTATACCTTCTTCTGCATTATTACAAGGTGTGCCTACAGGTGTGTGCTAACAGATTACTGCTGTAATCTTCTGATTCAAATTGTCTTTTGCAAGGTATATCTTCTGTTGCTGCTTTATTTTTCTCTGTAGCAAAGTGTTTCTTACAGGGTATATCTTCTCTGAAATTATTAAAGGTGGTGCTTTACAGGTTTTACAGTTTTATCTAACATTAGGATAAGCTTTCAGGGTTACTGCATTTGTTGTTGACTGATTGTTTTTGCTATTACCTCCTTGTTGTTTCATCCGTGGTTCTTCTTTTTTGGCAGAGGAAGGGCCCAGCCACCCACCCCCATCCCCAACCACCCCACACTACACTCCTTTTATAGGGTACCACAGTTGTAACATTTCCTGTGGAAAAACAGCAAGGGGTGATCAGTGGGGCATCCACAAGGTGAGCTCATTTACAGGGGCACTAGTAATTTAACTTGTTATAACAAGTTATATGAAAACAAAACACAAAATCAAACCATTACTTGCATTTTCTTCCTTCTAATTACTCTGACCAGGTTATAAACCCAGCAACTTATCTGGAATGGATATCATTAACTGCAGGTACTGTGGAACACTTTTCAGAAGGACAGTCTTACAGGATTTAGGACACTGTCCTACATGCTGAGCCACTGGAGATCTTAGGGCTTAGCTCCGGGCAGCATGGGCAGAGATTGCGCACCTCAAATTTCATATTCAAGAGGAAATACATTATAAGAACCACCCGTCATTTCCCCAACATCCAACAGAAGAACCTCGACCTCAGAGGGTAGTTGGTCCAGGAGGTTGGCACGAGGTTATGAGGGGCAAATCGGGTGCCCCATCACTCTGTGCTCTCCAACATATTACCTCCAAAAACCATATAAACACTACAAATAGGTATCTGCCTCTATCTCTGAAATCAAACAAAGGGGCAGAGGACACTGCAGAGCAGGACACTGCAGCACAGGAGCTAGCACAACAAAATGCTCCCAAATCAGGAACCAAAACAAAAAAAGCAAAACGGAAATCCAAAAAACTTCTGATCATAGGAGACTCCATGATTTGGGGAGTTGATACCCATCTCCAGCCAGGGGTAATGGTCAGATGTCTCCCAGGTACATAAGCGTGGAGAGACACTGACTGCATTGCTAAAATTGTTCAGAAAGCAGGAAAAAGCATTGACATCCTGGTACACATATGGACTAATGATCTCACCAGTCGACCAGTTGTGGAGACCAAGGAACACCTGACCAGGCTGGGTGACAAACTATCATCCATTTCGTCCAACATCTCTTTCTCTGAGATCCTGCCAGTCTGGGAGAGGGGGGCAGATGGACAGAAGGTCAGAGAAGGGGAGATAGGGGAGCTAAACATGTGGCTCAAGGGCTGGTGCCAGGGAAAAAGGACACAGATTTGTAGGGAACTGGCAACAGTTCTGGGAGCAAAAGTTCTTTACATTTGATGGACTGCATCTGACTAAGGAGGGAGTCAGTGCATTGGGGCAGAAGTCTGGCATCTTTGCAGAATATTTAAACTAGCAAATTGGGAGAGGGGTGCAGCACCCCATACGTCGAATGGGAAGAACACCCCTCCTCCCTCAGCTAGTGGTCAAACAGGGATTCAGCATGTTTGCAGTTCATTTGCATAACCAGGTAAGAAAAAAGGTCCATCTCCCTATATGACACACAGGGAAAATGCCAAACCTCACCTAACAACTAACACACCAAAATCTGGCCAATGGAAAATCATGTACACAAATGCTCACAGCCTGGGAAATAAGATCCCAGACCTGCAGGCAATAATGTCAGAGGCTAAACTGGACATAGTAGCAATTAGTGAGAGGTGGTTTACCAGTAACCACATTTGGGAGACTTCAGTACCTGACTATGTACTGTTCAGAAGAGAAAGTGCAAAAAGGGGGGTGGAGTGGCCTGTATGTCAATGAAAATATCAAAGCTACAGAAATTCAGAATACACATAAGGAGCCAGAAGAACTGTGGGTCACCCTGGAAACAGAAAATGGGCCAGCCATAAGAACTGGGGTTGTCTACAGGCCCCCAGACCAGGGGGAGAACAAAGACACATTACTGTTAGAAGATTACCAAAACATGACAGCTAAAGGGGAGGTTCTGATAATGGGAGACTTCAACATGCCAGATACAGACTGGTCAATACCAGCAGGAACATCTACCAGAACTAGACACATGGCAGATTCCCTGCAGGGGGAGGGCCTCAGACAACTGGTACAACAACCCACAAGAGACAAGGCTATCCTAGATCTAGTACTGACTAACAGGGAAGGGATCACAGATCTCCAGGTAGAAGGTCACCTGGGGGCCAGTGACCATCACATGGTATGGTTCAATTTGGCCACTACATCTAAATCATTCCATTCCAAGACAAAAATCTGGGGCTTCAGAGGAGCTTACTTTGATAAGATGGTCAACAGAGTTAAGCTAGCCCTGGCAAAAAGACACACAGGTGAGGGAGTACAGGCAAAGTGGGCAAGCATTAAGGATGCAATACTTGAAGCAACATCCCATTGTGTTAGACAGAAAAGTAAGAGCAAAAGAAGAAGGAAACAACTATGGTTCTCAAATACAGTAGCAGAAAAGGTCAGAGCCAAAAGGCTGGCCTTCAGGAAATATAAGGAAACACAGCAGGATGAAGATAGGGAGGCATACCAAACTGCCCTAAGGGAAGCAGGGAGGCAGTAAGGCAGGCAAAGTCCCAAACTGAGGAAACACTAGCACGAACAGTAAAAGAAGGTGACAAGACTTTCTATAGATACATTAGTAAAAGGAGAAAGTCCAGAGGGGGTACCGCTAAGCTCAAAGGAGAAAAGGGGGTGTGTGAGGAGGAGAATCCCAGTAAAAGTAGCTATCCTAAATAGATACTTTTGCTCAGTATTTACTGAAGAGAAGGTAAGGCAGGGCCACAGCTCAGCACCATAGACAGAGGGGGAAGGGAGGTGAGCACTACACCCTTCACAAAAGAAAGGGTCCTACAAGAGCTCGCTAAGCTCAGGGTGGACAAGGCAATGGGACCTGATGGCATGCACCCCAGGGTACTTAAGGAGCTAAAGGCGGAACTAGCAGAGCCATTATCAGAACTGTTTAGTGAGTCTCTGAGTACAGGAGAGGACCCAAAAGACTGGAGAAGGGCTCATGTGATCCCACTCCACAAGAGTGGTAGCAGGGAGGAAACAGGGAACTACAGACCAGTCAGTCTTACCTCAGTAGTGGGCAAGATTATGGAGGCACTCTTTAAGGAAAGGATAGTGCAACACCTGGAATCCATTGGGGCACAGGATCCAAGACAACATGGGCTTACAAAAGGAAGGTCCTGTCAAACTAATCTCATAGATTTCTTTGACTGGGTAACCAGAGTGGTGAACCAAGGGGGAGCAGTTGATGTCGCCTACCTTGACTTCAGCAAAGCTTTCGACACTGTTCCACATAGAAGATTGATAAATAAACTGGGTAGGCTCAGGGTGAGTCAGAAGTTAGTCAACTGGGTGGCAAATTGGTTGATGGGCAGAAAATAGAGAGTGGTAGTAAATGGTATACAGTCAGAAGAGATGCAAGTCACAAGTGGGATACCTCAGGGATCAGTCATGGGGCCAGTCCTCTTCAATATCTTCATTAGTGACATTGCAGATGGACTAGAGGGTAATGCTTGTCTGTTTACAGATGACACCAAGATCTGCAACAGAGTAGATGATCCAGATGGGGTGAGCAGAATGAGAAGAGATCTGAATAAACTAGCAAAATGGCCAGAAGAGTGGCAACTGGGATTTAATGCAAAGAAGTGCAAGATCATGCACATAGGGAAGAGAAACCCTGAAGCCACCTATAGGCTGGGAGGGGAGTTGCTGGCAGTCACAAAGGAAGAAAGGGACTTGGGAATCATCATCACCGATTACCTGAAATTATCCAAGCAGACCTCTAAAGCAGTAGGTAAGGCTAGGGGGATGTTAGGGTGTATTAGTAGGGGTATCACAAGTCGTAGAGGGAGGTAATAATCCTCTTTACAAGACACTGGTTAGGCTCCCATCTGGAGTACTGCGGCAGTACTGGAGGCCACACCTTCACAAAGACATTAACCAAATTGAGGCAGTCCAGAGAAGGGCAACCAAAATGGTGCAGGGACTGCATCAGAAGACATGAGGACAGATTAATGGAGCTCAATATGTATACCCTTGAGCTAAGGAGGGAGAGAGGTGATATGATCGAAACATTCAAACACTTTGAGGGCATTAACAAAGTGAAAGAGTCTAACATGTTTAAATATAAGAAAAATAGCAGGACAAAAGGACACAGCATGAGATTAGAGGGAGGCCAATTAAGGGGGAATGTGAGGAAATTCTTTTTCACAGAAAGGGTGGTGGATGCATGGAACGGTCTACCTCAGGAAGTGGTGGCTATGAATACAGTGCAGGGCTTCAAGCAGGCATGGGATAGGCATAAGGGAGCAATACAGATGAGAATGAATAAATAGGCCACTGGCAGAGCAAAGGCCAATGGCACATTTATAAGGTAGAAAAAGAAATGGGCAGACTGGATGGGCCTTGCGGTCCTTAACTGCCATCAACTTCTATGTTTCTATGTTTCTAATATTTGTTAATGAGCACAGTGCCATCGGCCTGTCCACATAATGACATGGGAGGGTGGCAAAGAGGGAAGAATTGAGGGAGCAGTGGTGGGTATTATGGGAGAGTTGGTGGCAAAGCGGTAGAAAGCATTGCATAGGGTACCTAGTCTGGCAAGGGAGGAGTGGGGGGGGGGCACTGTAGACCATATCAGCATAGTCAAAAACTGGGAGCACCATCTTAGTTACCAGCTCCTTAAGGACCTAAAAGGGGGGCATTGTTTATTTATGAATAAGGCACCCAGTTTGTGGCAAAGTTTGGAATGGGTGGCATCAATATGGACAGAGAAATCAAGCTTATTCTCCAGCCAAACTCTTAGGTACTTGAATGTTGGGATCACATCTAATGGGGTACCATCTAGCGGAGTGAAGACAGGGGGGATGACAGCCTGACTAGTTTCTGAGTGGTGCCAAAGTTCATAGTCACTGTCTTTCTGGCATTGACCTTAAGCTGGTTATCCTGGAACTACAATAGGGCATTGTGGAAGTCCTGTTGGAGTGGACCAGACACAGCTGTGGCTGTAGGGCCGACATGTAGATAACTCTGTTGTCCACGAACATATGGATTTTAGTGGAGACACACACAGAGGGGAGGTCATTGAGGAAATTGGAAAAGAGAACTGGCCCTAGTATGGAGCCCTGTGGGACTCCAACAAGTATGGGGGGACAGAACACCCCCACCTGAACTAACTACTGCCAGCTCAGGAGATACAAGCAAAATCAATCTACAGCTTCAGGGGAGATTTCAGTAGAGGACAGTTTGTTAATGTGGATTTGGCTAGGTCAATGAAAATAACAGAGGTGATATGGCCCTGAACCAGTAGGGAGGATACGGCAAAGTGTTGCTTTCTAAAGCCAGACTGCAATGATGAGAGGAAGTCTGTGGAATGCAAGAAGTTGGTAAGTCTGGAGTATATGAGGGATTCCTGAAGCTTAGCTAGTGAGGTGAGGAGAGAGTTAGGCTGTAGTTGCCAGGGGAGGAAGGGTTTCCCTCTTTATGTAGGGAGAGTGTCTTGGCAATTTTCCAGACCGGGTGCACCATGCAGTGGGAGAATAAGAGATTAACATTGCGAGCCTAGGGAAGGCAATGGCAGGAACTGAGATACGAAGAAGCCTAGGGCCCAGCCCATCAGGACTGGATTTGAAGGGGGTTGATGGAGGTAAGGGTGGTGAACATTTTGTGGAGGGGAACTGGAGGGAAGTGATATCCATTTGGGGTATTGGAAGGGCGAGGGTTGGGGGTTTGGGAAAGGAAGGGGCCAGAGGAAAGGGTAGGGAGCAGGCAGTTGGTGAAATTATTGAAATGGGTAGCAACTGAGGCAGTGTTTGGTACTAAGGAGCCATTTACCAAGAGGACGGGGGGGGGAGGATTGGGCAGAGGAGTCAAAATGGAGTAGATTAATCTCCAGTATTTTGCAGGGGAGTTAAGGTTGGATTGGGGATTATTTTTGAAGTAAAGGGCGTTGGCAGCTCTGATGGCCTTGGTGCATTAATTTCTAAGTGATCTGTATACTTGATATTTAGTCACATATCGCCACTGCATCGATGAGCACAATCCAGCCAAATATCGCTCAAAGCCGGCCTAGCACATGCACAAGTGCAATGCAAATGGCTGTGCTGCGACTGGGCCCATCTCTGAATATGGGCCCCATAGCACCTAATTACAACACTATTTAAGTGCTAAACAACTAAATACCATACTAAACAATTTATAAATCAGGGGACTTGGGCTTTGTTAATGTACCTTTTGAAGATTAAAACTCTTGTCTTTGCCTTAGGCTCAAATCCACCCTTCAGTACGTTAACATAGCTTAGAAAATGAGTTGAAAAAATACCAGTCTGTGATTGGCCGAACCCCTTTAATTTAATTACTTTGATAACTGGGTAAAGACCAATAGGCACAAGTACCTATTTTCAGGGTTAACCTGGGAGCACTTTGGTGGTTAAGTGACTTGCTCAGAATCACACAGTATGCAAGTGGAGGCTGCAGGAATCAAACCCAGGTCTGCTGAATGTACCAAGCTCATTTGTAGTTTGTTACTCTAACCTCTAGGCTATACTGTCAGCCCTTACCAAGGGCGTCATTTATCCATCAAGAGAGATGGGTAAAAACAAGTCCCCTGCCAACCTTCTTCACTCCCAGAGTTAACCAATGTGCCCCACATAGAATTAAAAGAATGAATAGCAGACTTTTTCCCCTAAGTTTGCAAGCACCAGCTGAGCACCCCCAGTCTCAGTACTGCTTTCACAAACTCTTTTCTCTTTTTTTCCGTTCCACCCCTCTTGCCACACATACCAGTTTATCCTTATTTTTTTGTTGAAGTATGGCACCATTCACATTAAAACCAACACTGGACTCTTAAACAACTAGCTTAAACATTTAAGCCACTTTCCACACCATGCTATACAGTAAAATTTGCACCCTACTCTGTGTCTATCCATCTCATGCTTCAACCCACCTGACATCTGTAGCACTCCTCACTGGTAATTCCAGTGGCTACAATGCCCTCCACCTGCAACATAGGGCCTCATTATGCACCCTGAGTGGGTGGGTATAGCCTAATATTACCCACCTTGTTGAGTATAATTGCTGGAATAATTACTGATTAGCACTTTTTCCCATAGGGAAACCCGGTTATAATTTGCCATTATAACCAGCTGGTTATAATGGAAAATTATAACCGGGTTTCCCTCAGATCACACAAGTGCCAGTTGTGAAGTCTTCCTTCAACGTGGACATTCGGAGCATTGCCCCATCGCAGTCAGCCTTGAATGTTTTCTTTTTTCCAGTAGTCACTGGCAGGGAAAACCAAATACAAAATATTTAAACATACCATCTGGTTTCAGTTTCTCTGCCAACACGCAAGAGCCAGCGGATCTCCCGACCTCTTCCTACCAGAAGCACACCACAGCTCCGCAACCACCATTCATCGGTAAGTTTGAAAAAAAAAGAAAAATATGCATACTTGCTCCACATAAATAATTGAATCTCTGTAAGTTGATAGTCCATGGACTGGGACAGCACAGAATCCTGACTAGTTCGTGGCTGCCTGAACACCAATCTATTTCCTAATTTTATATAATTCTAAAGAGCAAAAGTGCATGCCAGCAATTATAAAAAATAAAATATGGGGTGATGTGTGTAAAATTCAATTTTACACACACTCTCATTGTTGATGCATTTTATAAACCCCTCTGGCTTTGTCCTCGGGGTTTATGTAGCTTCCCACAACTCGGGTGTGTGTAAAATCTCATTACACACACCACCCCATATATTATTCTCTATATAATTCGCCCATCATGTCTCACAGCTTAATAGCTTACATGTGTAAGGATAAGACTTAGAACTCAAAAGTGACAAAGCCATGAACGTGTTATGAAGGTCTTTCCATCTTATCCTTAGTAATGGAGATAAATGTTATGATGATGACCACTGTGCAGCCCAATTGTGTAGGCTATTTGTACAATGCCATTTTAAAATGTAAACCTTTAAATGAGCTCTTAACTTAAAAAATAAGTGATGATCAGGGGTTAAGTTAATAGTCAATTAAGTGCATCCCAGAGGCATAATTGTACCACCCTACAACTGAGCTGTCTTGCCCACTGTACAAAGGAACAGGTAGCGAGAGGCTCCAGCATACGTTCAGTGCAACCCAATCTGTGACCCTAGCAACACTTCACAGCAAGCACAACATAAATCCACATGAGTAAGTAAGGCAGATATTTTACAAAGAACTCCTAATAGCCTGATATCCTGTAAATTAAGGACACAGCATTACAACAGAAATTGTGACACCCGGAAAAGATAAGAAAATATGCATGTAACACTTTAAAAAGAAAATGCGTACCACTGTAGATGAGAATTTGTTATATCTACAAAGAAGACCGTCATCTTACTTGGCTAACGTTAAGCTTTTTAAAGTAAAATGTGATCCTTTTTGCTTAAGGATATAAAGTGGAACCCAGCATGAACAGAATGTAAAGGCAACACTAAAAGAAAAAACAGTGGGCCAGATATTCAAAAGGGTTGCACCATGTGCAAGTCCGAAATTGCTCCATTCTGCTATATTCAGCAGGAGGCAGTTGCACCACTGACTACATGCTGAGCAACAGCGCAATGCAAATGAATGCATGCTGAACTGGAGGGGGAGGAACCATGCATAAACTGCACAACCCGATATTCAGCCGGGCTGTGCAGAGTTGTGCAGGCGCAACCCCCAACCTGCGCCTGCACAACTTTGAGCCAAAAAAAAAAGGATCAAGTCGAGGGCCACCCACAGGTGAGCTGCCGCATTGCAGGGTGCAACACAGCAGCTGCCACCTGTGGCTGGCCTCAACCCTCCCTGTGCCCCCCTGCAGCCCGATCGCGGGCAAAAGAGTGTAAATCCCACCACCACCCCCACTGGCCCGATCGCGGGCATAGCTTTAATTCCCCCACCAGCCCGATCACGGGCAACAGTGTCTCCCCAAACACTGTCCTAGTGGTCCAGTGGACGATATAGTCGGCGGGCTGGGTAATTAAACACACACTCCCCTCCCCCTGACATATCCTGGTGACCTGGGTCCCCCCACCCGCAACCCCCACCCCGCCCCCCCCGCGGCGGGTGTCGACAGCATCCCACCCACCTGCCGCCCGCCCGACTGACTGTGCCCAGTGGGCTGCATGCCCATTGGTGCAGAGCAAGAGCCAATGGGCATGGCAGCCCATACCGTACAAGACAGTCCAGTTTGTGAATGAATGTGTTCATTCACAAATCTGGACTTGTATCTGATATGGGCTGCACGCCCATTGGCTCTGCTCTGCACTAATGGGCGTGAGCCCACCGGTAGTCAGTCAGTGGCGACGGGCGGCAGGTGGGTGGATGCTGCCGCCCGCCAGCCGCGGAGGGGAGGGGTGGTGGGGCCGTGGGTGGGTGGGGTGGGGACACTAGGTCACCAGGGATATGTTCGGGGTGGAGGGTGTGTGTTTAATTACTCCAGCCCGCGATCGGGCTTGATCGGTCCACTGGACCACCAGGGATATGTTCGGGGTGTTGAATTACTCCAGCCCACGATCGGGCTTATCGGTCCACTGGACCACCAGGGATATGTTCGGGGGGGGGGAGGGTGTGTGTGTTTAATTACTCCAGCCCACGATCAGGCTTATTGGTCCACTGGACCACCAGGGATATGTTCGAGGGAGGGTGTGTTTAATTACTCCAACCCGCGATCGGGCTTATTGGTCCACAGGACCACCAGGGATATGTTCAGTGGGGGGAGACACTTTGCTGCCCACGATTGGGCTGGTGGGGGGGATTAAAGCTATGCCCACGATCGGGCCAGTGGGGGTGGTGGTGGGAATTTTACACTCTTTTGCCCGCGATCGGGCTGCAGGGGGCGTCGGTCCCCAACAGCTGCTGCCTGGCAGGGTGCCAGGCACAAGTCCTCGTGGATCGGCGCACCTGCATGCTAATGGCATGCAAATGGGGCCATAATCAGATGCAAATGGCCCCCCCTGTGCCTTGGATGAATTATGGCCCCATTTGCATGTCACCTTTTGAATATCGGGATTTTACGCATGGCGCAATGGTACTTGTGCCACCGCAAGTTGAATGCTCCACTCTGACCACTTGTGGTGGCGCAAGTTCAACTGCACCATGCACAGTGGCTGTGGCTGGAGGGGGGGTGATATTCAAAGGAGTTGCTCAAGGGTGCAACTCCTTTGAATATCGCTCTAGCCACACCCCTGCACAACTATTTCGTGCAGCGCAAGGGCTTGCTCCACAAAATAGTGCAGTTTGAATATCTGGCCCAGTATGTTTAAAACTTTCAGGAAAAAGTTAAAGACAAAAAAGTCACAGGTGAACAGCATAAGAAATGAAGTGGAATTAAAGGTATAGCACGTGACAGAAAGACAGAAATGTAGAGTATAACAATGACTACTTAAATTCAATAGAACAGACATCAAATACTATAATTACTTATACAGTATTATAAGAAGTAAGGGCAAATTAGCATCCCATCCCACATAACAGATGAAGCTATGAATAATCAAAACCATGGCATATAAGGCATAATTCAATGGCCTATGCAGCCAGTATGATGTAATGCTTGTGCAACTGTGTTACTTGGTTTTGGCCATTCACACTATATTACAGAGGCATTACCACCCTGTAGGGGTACCAAAGGCAAGGAACACTCAAAGAGGGTTCCACTCCTAGAAGTACCATGGGACGATTCCATTGGCTAAAGGTACCTTAGGAAGCATCCCCAAAAAGAAAAGTAGTAGTACGAAAGCACATTAGCAATCAGTAGCTGTGAGGCATAGTAGTAGATTAGGTACCAGGCAGCTTGATAATGTAATGAGATGCGAAGGTTAGCAATGGCATGAATACAATGGATTGCACTGGAGATTGAGGGGCCTCCTAAGGAGAGAGGGAATGGCAAGTAGGGACACCATCCACCTCCATCCAACAGCGGAACCTACCTAAAAGAACAAGGGAACACTAACTATGGTTAACTACTGTTTATCACCTGAGGCATGGACAAGAGAAAAAAAAAACTTTGAGGAGGAAATCTCTGAGGATCTAAGGCATAGGTCGCCTTCCCTCCTGGCTTGGGATGCTTGTTTAGTGATGACTCTGCTGCTGCAATTTAGAAACCCAATAAAAGAGGGGTGGAAAATATTCCAATTTGGAGGAAAGCTCTTGCTCGATCCCTCTAACGGGAATGCCTTGGAAGGTTACGAGAGTGCTCTGCAACATTGGGGGCAATCAAGGCAAGATGAGGAGAGTAACGACTGCTGAGGCACTCACCTGGCCTACCCACCCTAAAAACAAACCTGGTGAAGCAGAGGAAGTTGTAGGGTGAACGCGGTGAAGGTGCCCTGCTAGTAGAACACTAGAGCCAAAGGAGTGCCCTGTAACCACCTTTCACAGCTAGTCTTAAATTCTACACCAGTAGCTGTTGTTAAGTCTTGAATGGCTAAATCCAGGCCCAGAGCTAGAACATTCCTAGCTATGGGCCACGTGAGAAGGACCCTGGCCCAAGTCAGGCACACAAAAAATGCAGATTTCATAGATGCAGAGAGAGACTGTCAGCTGCAGGGAGGCCCTGTGCCATAGATTAGTTATGGCTGGCATGCTTCAGAAAACAATTGAGGAGGAACTGAATGAAGCATTGAGTGGTAGAACCCTCATGTAGATCAGACATGGTAGTAGTGAATGTTGAGCAAATGAATTGTGTAAGCAATGAGTGGACCTGCGCGTAGGTCAGTAAGCAGACTAAGGAAATAGTCGGACCTGCATGAAGGTTGAGGAGCAGCAATATGAATAGTGGGGCAGGCCAGCCAGGCCATCAAGGAAGCCAATGAAAGATGGCAAAATACTGGGAGGATTTTAGTAGCAAAAGCAGAATTTGAACATGAGTTAGTATGCCACACATGGCCATGACTCTTCAACAACATTCCAGTCCCCTGCCATAGGAAAAACAAGAAGCGATGGGAAGGAGCTGTGACCCACATGCAGATATTAAAACTAGTTTACAGCATCAGTGGTAGCTTAGCTGACCACCAAAATATAATAGCAGTATGCAAACATAATAGAGCAGCATCAGTACTGAGTAATTATGTGTAATAGGGGTAGCAATTCAAATGAACATAAACTGTAGGGAGGCAATGCTCTGAAAGCAGCAATTGGCTAGGCAGTGCAGTGAAGAAAGCAACAATGAGGAATGTGGTGTAAATTCAGGAAGCAGGATTGAGCTGCATGGTTTAGGGTTCAGAGTGAGCCGGAACCAGATGAAAACAAAGTGCATAACATGGAGAGCATCAGCAGGGAAGCAGCTTGAGCTGAAACACACAGATAATGATTGCAGCTGCATTGTGAGCAAATGGGAACAAGTAGCATGAGCTTTGGATTTGCAAAATGCAAGGGGCAGGATTCACAAAGAAAGCTGAAATTCCTGCAGCTACAGGAAAAAGGCTTGCTGCAGTGTGGAAATGCAGCTGTGCTGTTTTCTCAAAGAAAACCAGCGCAGCTGCGGATTTCAGTAAAAAGTGCTGCAGGTGCGGCAATATAGCTGTCGCAGGACTTGTACAAGTGCTGCGAATCTGCAGCTGCGGAGGCAGTGAAGCCACAGCAATAGAGAACCACAGTAGCTGAAGCAGCAGACTGTAACAGTGCTGCTATAATATGAAGCTGACAGCACACACAGAGACCAGCAACCAGTCCCCAGCTGGGACCACAGCAGCACCACAGGTACCTGTGATACCTTGGCACAACAGTGGCTGACTGTCCCTGCTGGTCGTCCCTCCCTGGGGTGTTCCTGTAGCCTGCGGGGGGGTAGCACTCACTGCTGGCTGGTCAGGCTCTACTGCTTGTGGGGCTCTGTCATGGGCTGCACTGGGTCTAGTGGTTGATGCCTGTTGCCATAGCATGGCAATGTGCGCTTTCAGTGCTGTAATATCAGCCACTGCTATACTGCCTGGGATGCTATTACCTGTGGTACACCTCCACCTTAATTGATTCCAATTGCTGGGGCACTACTGCAGTGTGCTGAGGGAGAGTTACACCTCATTCCACTGTGTGTAACATTCTTTCTTCAGCTTCAGGAAAAACCTGGCTGTGAATAGCCTTTCAGGGGCTGTGCCTTACTTATCTCACACCTTTTTGTCCTGAGGGACTTCCGCAGTTGCACTTTTTTCCACAGTCCATAGTGGTTTTTCCCGCAGCTGTGGGTTTTTTGTGAATAGCATTTTGAGCAAACTCCCCTTTTGTTCCGTAGCTGAGGGAGTTTTGGGGACTTAGGGAAGGTTTTGCACCTTCTGAGAGCTTTGAGAATCCTGCCCAAGGAGTTTAAAAACAGAAGCCCCCCCAAACGAAAGCAAAACAAAAGACACACAAACATAGAAGAACAAGGAAAAAACAACATGAAGAAGCACATAGCCAGAGGCAAACAATACAAACCAAATGCAGGAGAACAGACAATGGAAAACCAGGAGAAACAAGCAGAGCCAAAACACAACAAGGTGTAAGGAACAGGCCCCAGCAGATTGCAAAGGATAGACCAACAGAGCCTCTGGCTGCAAAGAAAAAGTGCTTGAGAGAGAGGTTCAGAGGAACTGCTTATGTAGCACAGGAAGGGGGAGTGGCTGGCTGCTTTTCCACTGAACCAAAGGCATAGCCTACCAAGAATATAAACAAACAAAATATCTTTGAAAAATATTAAAAGTTCATTTAAACAAGTAATGTAGAGAGAATAAAATGAAACGTTGTTTTCACGCAGATTTCTATAACAGAATTGTGGGAAGATACCATATTTGAATGCATGAGTGAGTAGTTGAAAACAGAAAATAATACTTCACCTACCGAATAAGAAAAGTACTATTAGTAGCAGTAAAAATTTTATTCAGCTGAAATAATAGTGAATAGGTACAACTCGACTGAGACAAGCTCATTTCCAGGGAGGCCCTAGATTATATTCAAAGTTAAATTAAGTACATTATAATTACAGAATAAAAAATGTCAACTACATTAAACTACAAATACACTACAATAGAGCATACACCCACATCATACATGTTAACACACAATAGCATAAGGACATACAAAATTACCAGGGTATACAGACAAATATAATACTTTCAGTTTCAAATACCTAAGAATATAAAAAAAAAAGAAGTACATTTTCTAATATATCTACATCAAAATATACCTTCTCTAATGTTTCTAATAGACTGCCATTGGAACCAAGAGTTAATTTCACCTGGGTGTACACCAGTTACTAATGATCTAAGATTGGATTGTAAAGTGTTCCAAATTTGGTGACTCCTACGAAAAAATGGGTTTGGCCAAATTCTGTCCTCTTTTTTAGTTGAATATATTCAACGGTATCTGCAGAGCGTAGTCCAGATTAAATTTTTCTGACCTGTAATTCATCCAATATATATTCAGGGACCTCCCCCTTGTTACACTTTACAATATAGTTGAATACATGAAATAGTCTCCTATATTTTGAATAGATCCAACTCAATGATTCACATAGTTTGTCTGTGTGTTATCCTAGGAACACCTACAATGAATCTATCCAATTTATTGAACATTACATCTATCCTAGATAGTACTATAGCTGCTGCACCCATATAGATTATGTCCCCATAATCCAACAGAGGGAGTGCTAATGTTGTAAGTACATGTTTCCTAATGTTCTCAGACATACCCCTCTAATTCTATATAAGGCCCCCAGGCATTTTCCCACCTTTTTCATTACATAATCCACATGTGTGGTCCACTTCAAAGCACTATCCAGATAGAAACCCAAATATTTATAATTCTGAGTTTGCTCAAGAGTAACATTATCCAAGGTATTAATCTTTAAGGAAACTTCTGAGGTTCTAACCTTACTGTCCCTTGAGAATAATGCCACCTGGGTCTTTGGAGGGTTTAAATTAAGTTTGGATTCTAGGAAAAAGTTTTGGAGCTCTATAAACACATCTTGTAATGTGGTTTCGACCATTTGAATGGATGTGCCCTCAGAATGAATAATGGCATCATCTGCATATAGGTGCCAACCTACACCCAGATGAGACAAATTAAGACTGTTCATGTATAGATTGAATATAATAAGCCCCAAGATTGATCTTTGGGGCACTCCTGAAATATTAGTACTAATTTCTGATACACCGTCATTTATAACTACCTGTTGTTTTCTACCAATCAAGTTTTCATGAAATAATTTTACAACCCGTATGGATACCCCCAAGGATTTTAGTTTGGACAAGAGGATGTCATGGTCCAGGATGTCAAACGCCTTTGACAAATAAACAAATATTGCCTCTACCAACATCCCCTTGTCCAGAGCCTTGATGATATGATCTGTTACCTTTTCCAAAGCCGAGATAGTACCATACTGAGGTCTAAAACCAGACTGATGTTTATAATCTAATCCACTTTCAAGAACTTTTGCAGCTTTTTAGCTATTAATCTTTCAAATATTTTAGCAACAACTGGTAACAGAGAAACTGGTCTGTCATTTTCTGTATTAAATTTTGATCCAGTTTTAAATACAGGGATTACTTTAGCCACTTTCCACATATCCGGGAGTTGCTCTTCCAGAATTGCCTTATTAAAGATAGATGCTATGGGATGTGATACAACTGGAGCTGAATATTTAAGTAGGATATTAGGATTTTCATCTAATCTTCCTGATATCTTTATATTAATTTTCAGTAATTCTCTTTGTATTTCTGTCAGAGTTATTCTGACAAATTCAAAACCCTCAGACACAAGATAGTTAAGTTCTTGTGGGATATTAAACTTGGGGACCTTTTGGGTCTTTTGGAGGAAAGATTCTATACCCATGGTTACAAAATAGTTATTAAAACTATCCACCACCTGTAGGCCCAATGGAATTTGAATCTTATTTATTTCTAAGTTCTCTAGCTAGTCCATTATTTGTGTACCCTTTACCTTTTTAATAATTTTTCAAAACTCCCTGGTATTATTAATCTGAGTAGACATTAATTCTCTATTAAAATATTATTGCCTAGTATTCCTAAGTGCAACAGTATATTTATTTTAACATTGTTTATATTTAATCCAGTCAGCATCTATATTAGAAATGTTGGCAACTTTCCATGCTCTGTCCCTATGTTTTTTTTTTAATTTGAAGAGATGTCTATTATACCAAGGAGATTTTTTTTTTAATTTAACCTTCCTATATTTTATGTGGGCATGTTGATTACAGATGACCATAAAATCTTGATGAAATAGATTCCATACAACATTTACTATTGGAGTCAATACTAGTCTTTCCCAATTACGGGTATCTAATTCAAGCATAAAGCCTATGTAATCAAAATTTTTATAAGACCTAAATTGGACTGTTTTTCCAGATTGCTTTATTTTTTTCTGCCCCCTTACACAGAATATTATTTGATGGTACTAAAAAGAGTCAGGGAGCACACCACTGTCTATATAGTTTTCTGGGTCAGTAGCAAACATTAGGTCTAAGGTGACAGATGACCTTGGATGTCGAACATTAACCCTAGTGATTTCCTCAGTTAATTGGGTCATGCCTACGTTTATAGACATTTTCTTGATTTTATGATTACTGTCCACTACCTTCCAGTCCACATTGAAGTCCCCTGTTAAAAGGATTTCATGGGAAGTCTGATAATTACCAAGAAAATCCTGTAACGTATCAAATATTTCAAGGGAACATCTAGGTGGATGGTATACCCCTAGACTTGGCTTCCCAGCCAATGCCCTTTAGGATAACCCTTGCATCAGTGCTTATGCACTAAGGTTCTTTGTGGTATACCCCAATGATCAGTAAGGGCTTCACTAAGGGAATTTTCAACTGCAAGGCAAGTACTTTGGAGCCATGCCAATTAAGGTGTTATCAATATATGTCATCTGTAAGGAGTTAGATGTATAAATTACAACCCCGGCCCCTTTTATTTCTGTCTTTCCTCCAAATCCAGTACCCTTGTAATCCAATTAAATATCTGCAGTTTTCTCATTCAACCAAGTTTCTGTTGTTACAGGGGGATGAAGTGCACACGCTCTGGCTAGTGGTTATTCATCTCACTCCCACTCGGGTGTTTGTTCATGATGGCGAAATAAAGGAGTACTGAAGCAGCGCTATGCAGTTCACCTGGTACTTTAACGGCTTTTCTTTATTTTTTTTCAATTTAAACTTTATTAATTTTCAGTACAAAGAGCGAATCATGACAATGGATAAAATATCCATATACAGCAGGTATGGAGTATGAAGTGATTCGCACGACTTTTCTTTATGACGGCTTGCAGGATTTAGTTGTCCTCACTGCGGTACTTTTTCTGGTTCAGTGTGCTAGCTGTAAAAGATATGAGGAGTTTTTTCCTAGCCCAATGATCGTTTCAGCATTCTGCGTCGCTGATATTTTCTTTTTCCTTTATCAAGAAGAAGGTGACCAGGACAAATAGAACTGTTACCAGGAGAGCTGGTTTGTATCTGACAAAATCAGAAGAAGAGGGAGAGGAAGAAAGAAATAAGCAATGTCTTTTATTTGATTGAACTGATGTTTTAAGGCCTGAAGGGACTTATATATAGCCACTGCCTGTGGACAGAATAACAAATTCGACAAGTTCAAACAACGCAAGACTGAATGCGATGCTGAAGTCAGTTTTTCAGGTTCTTCATAAGGGAGAGAAAAATATTTAAACCAACAGGTCTCAGAAGTTCAGCTGGCAAGAAATCACTGCACAATCATGAGTACTAGAAAGCAATAAGTTCTGATCTAAAAGTAAGCGAGCGCTCCTGTGAAAATAAAAACTCTTTTTCTTTCTCCCAGTCTACTGTTCAATACTGAGTTATGCTGTTATGATTGTTCTCTACTGACTTTAAAAATTCCTGTGTAAAGAGGACTAAAGAGAAAGCTAGTGTATGCCCAGAGCTTTTCCTGCAATTATAAAGATAAAAATTGGATGGGCTTGTTTTTACTCTAAAGTGGAGCACTTGCTTTCCGCTGTGGGCTGCTAGATGGAACTTTTTACAGCGGGTTTCTGCCAATTTTGAAAATTACTTGTTAAAACTGAACCATGTTTCAGAAGTTCAGCTGGCAAGAAATCACTGCATAATAGTGAATACTATAAAGTAACAAGTTCTGAACCAAAAGCAAGAGAGCGCTCCTGTGAAAACAGAACTTTTTTTTTCCTTTCTCCCAGTCTACTGTTCAATACTGATTCATGTCATCCTGGTTGGTCTTTACTGACTTTAAACATTTCTTGTGCAAAGCAGATTGAAGAGAAGGCTAGTTTATGCCCAAAGATTTTCCCGCAATTATAAAGAAAAATGTTATGGGCTTGATTTACTCTAAGTGGAGCACTTGCTTTTGCTGTGGGCTGTTAGATGGAACTTTTTACAGCAGGTCCCTGCCGATTTTGAAAACTACTTGTTAAAACGGAATTGAAGAGAAGGCTAGCTCAAGTGCAGAGATTTTCTTACACTCATAAAATTAACAACCTAATGGGTTTGCTCCGTTTTAAAGCTGAACACCTGTTCTCTGATGCTAACTGATAGATGAACCTTTTTTTCAGTAGAACTACTATAGTAACTCTACACAACTAACTTTTCTTTGGGATTTGACAGACTGAGGTCAATTTATTCGTATGTGGGAAATCTTCCAGCTGTGTAACCTTAATTTTGTTCTGGAGATTTGGACAAAGCTATTTAAATAAATACAAGAGATCGACAATAAACAAAAAAGGCTTATAAAATAGTCTAAGCTGGAGGGGAAAAACAAGGGAAAACACCAGAATCAGATCAGAGGTCCCCACAAAATAAAAAGAAAGTATACAAACAACTTCAACTTCAATTACCTTTTACAAATTGCTGTAACACTCAGGGCCCCTCCTGCACAAAAATGTCACCCAAAAAAGATCAAGAAAGGAAGAAGGATAGATCTGGAAAACCAGCAGGGTCATTTCATTGACCAGTAAAAACCAACAAAATATATTTTCACCTATACTAACAGAAACAGCAGAGGAATCAGACAACATAGCGGATAAAGAATTGAGTAATTCAAATGCAAAAGAATCTCAAGCAGGCCAGGAAGGGGCAAAGGAAAGCTGTGCTCAGGAACCTGAAGGCCACAAGGTATCCCCCCCCCAGTGGGCAAGGCAACTTATCAGGAATGTTCAAAGTATTCAATGCTCTGTGGAAAAGCTGCAACCTGTAGCGGAAGCTACTGATATTCAAAAAGGTTCTCTGAATAAAATTGAACAAAAAATGGAACAGAGGGTGCAGAGGATAAATGAATTAGAGCAAAGACAATCTAAAATAGAAGATTCACTTTATCCTCTAATTCAAGAATTCACAGGAAGTCAAAAGAAGTTGCATTAAACCCAAGTTAAATTGGATGACTTTGAACACAGAGCCCGCCATAAGAATATGAGAATTTACAGTATCCAGCAGGAATGGGAAAAGGGTACATCTTTAAAGGAGATCGCTTTTCAAATTTTAACTGATCTAGTTGGCAATTCTGCTGATGTTCCAACTATTGACAGAATACATTGGCTGGGCACATCATGAGGAAATTCTGGCTCTAGACCTGCAATTATAAAGTTTTTGGCTTCTGACGGTAAAGATTCCACCATGCAGTTATACTACAAGAAGGGGAAATTTCTTTTCAAGGACAATCAGTTATTTTTCAAAAATGATTTCTCGAGGTCTTTATGGGACAGGAGGAGAATTTTCAATAATCTACAGCAACACCTCTGGAAGAAAGGGATAAAAGCATTTATAATTTTCCCCAGGAAAACTAAGTATTCTTCTGAACCATCAGGTTTTGATATATGATAATCTCCCAGAAGCCCTATGGGACCTTAAATTAAGACTTCCAGATCATTTTGTGGACTATGACTCAGCAACATAACCAGGTTCTTTTCCTCTTTATGCTTTTTTTTCTTCTTCTTTTTTTGCTTATATAAGGAATTTGCTTAAAAATGATGCCGGGAGGGGGTTAGCATCTGTGAACAATTTAAGTGGTGCGGTTAATCACCAGACATTTATCTATGGTGATGCTGGGGGGTGGAGGGGGTTTAGGGGGATGAAGACACACTACTGAATTTCAGAAAACAACACGAATTTGCTAGATAGCAGTCATGAAGAGGAAGTCAAATTAATATATGAGGTAGGGGTAAGATATGATAAGTCTAGAAGGTTAATTCACTTAAAATAATTTCAGCTTTAAGGATAGCAACTTGGAACATAAATGGTTTCAATTCCTCTGTCAAAAGATACTGTATATTAGTTAGGATTAAAAAGCTGAAATTGAGTGTAATATTTTTACAGGAGGTATTTCTTAATCAAAAAGAACTTGAAAAAACTTGCCAGAAGATGGCCTGGGAAGATTTATTCTTCACTGGGTTCAAAGAAGAATAGTGCTGGGGTTCTTGTAGTAATATCAAAATAATTTAAGGGTACTGTAGAGAATTCATTATTGGACTCCCAGGGCCATATAGCAGCTCTCAAAATTAAGCTAGAGGCAGAGGTGCTGACCTTATTTTCAGTTTACGCTCTATTTACTGGCTATGATGATTTTTTTGCAGAGGTTAATAAAATCATGTATGATTTGGATAGCCCCCATATAGGATGAGGGGGATCTAAATTGTCTGAATATACAGTAGATCCGATAGACACATCAACTCCTTTCTCCTCCTGGGACAGATATAAAGCTAAAAGACTTAGAAATGTCCTGAATGCTGCCAATTTAGTAGCTATATGGAGAGAAATAAATCCAAAGGTTAGAGATTATACTTTTTATTCAGCATGACACAAGATGTATTCCTGTCTTGACTATTTTTTGGTCTCCAGGGATTTATTGGTCACCTGTATTTCAACTGAAGCAATCATACACCCCATGCTTATATTGGATCAAAATGTGGTATCTTTAGATCTGGGCCTAGAAGCTAGAAGTCCCAGATTAAACATTTGGAGAATAAACAACTATTTACTGTCCAATCTTGACAATCACAAGCAAATTCAGATAGCAATTAATGATTTTTTGTTGAAAATGGGACAGACTCTCAAATATTATACAGTGTTGGGATGCTTGGAAAGCAACAATTTGAGGAATTTTGATATTTGCAGCTTCATTGAAAAATAAAATAAGGCTTGAAAAACAAAAAGAAGTACAGGAGAAACTTAAAAATCTAGAATTGGAGATCAAAAATGGGAATACAGACAAGAAAGGTAAGCTGGCTGATTTAAGGAAATTTATTGATTCAACTGAAATATATCAGACCAAATTCTTGTGGGCAAAGAAAAATAAAAATTGGAAAACAATACAGTGAACTAATTGGTAAAACATTAGCTAGAAGATTTAAAGAAAGTCAAGAAAAATCAGATATAGTATTAACAATAAAATCAGATGGCACTAATTGCCAGACCCAGGCAGAGATACAAAGGGAATTTGTGGAATATTACAAAGACTTATATATTTCTAAATGTAATCCTACTTTAGAAGAAATATCTTATTACGCTCAATTTTGCTCAACAAAAATTAAGGAGGATAGTTGGGATTTTCTGATGGCTCCAATTAATGAAACTGAAATAATTGAAGTGATCAAGAATATGAAAAAAGGCAAATGTCCTGGCCCAAATGGGTTTTACTCAGAATTTTGTGTTGCTTTTGTTTCAACAATAATCCCTTGATTAAAGATGTTCTTTAACCAAATACAGTTAGAGAATATTCCTTCAGATACATTCAATCAGGCATTTATTTCATTAATATTGAAACAAGGGAAAGAATCATCTAAAAAAGAGAATTACAGTCCACTCAATACAGACTATAAAATGTATACAAAAATTTTAAAAGCAAGAGTACTGTCTATTTTGAATTCCATAATTCATATTAATCAGTCTGGTTTCATACCAGGTAGATACATACAGTCAGGTCTCATTAAATTACAATATTTTATTGAATATCTTCAGGAATCACAAGTTCAGCTTAACTGTTGGCCCTGGATGCTACCAAAGCTTTCTATATGCTGGAATGGACTTATTTGTTTCAGGCAATGCAAATTTTCAATTTTCCACCCCAGTTCATAGAATTTATTCAGACAATTTATAAAAACCCTAGGGCCCAGCTGAAGATCAATGGCCAACTGACAGAGTCTCTTTGCTTGCATTGTGGAGTAAGACAAGGCTCATCATTATCCCCTTCATTATTTATTATTGGTTTAGAACAACTATTAAAAGAAATACAGGTTAATCAAAGGATCATTGGAATTCAAATAGCTTCTTCAGAATTTAAATATAACACCTATGTGGATGACCTGCTGGTTTTGGTTCAAGAGCCAGAGCACAGTTTAATTGAGCTAATGAAATTAATAAAACGATTTTTCAAAATAGCAGGTTATACAATAAATGAGTCTAAGTCGGAGATGCTGACCTTCAATATCCCCCAAACAGTGGATTTTAAAAATATAATTCAGGCCATGATACAACCTGAAGGATTGTCTTATTTAGGTATTATTATTACTAAAAAAATCACATGAATGGTATAATAAAACTTTTGGACCCATGTAGAGTCAAATTAAGGATCAATTAAATATGTGGAGCAAATTTCAGCTTTCTATTTGGGGGAAAATACAATTAATAAAAATGGCTGTAATATCAATTCTTTCGTATAAATTTCAGTCCATAATTCATCCAATACCTGTAGGTCGGTTCAAAAAGATCAACAATTTATTTAAGAATTTCATTTGTAACAACAAAACAGCCCTTATCTCTTTGTCTAAATTGTGTATGCCACAAGAAAAAGACATGCTCGTCTACCCCGATGTCTTGATTTGTTATTATTCTTATATTATCAAGTCTGTATTAAATTGGGCATTCAAAGATATTGATCTATCCTGGGAAAATCAGATTCTTTCTTCATATTTTAAAGAACAGATAGATATTAAGACTATATTATTTTCCGTAACAAAAGGAGCAAAATGTAAGTACCTTTTGATTAAAAATCTCAGTACGATTATGCAGAAATTTTTGCTTAAAACAAAATGGTCGGTCATTAATTCACCTCTAAATATTATATGGGAAAATCCTAAATATCTTCTGTATCATAAAACTTTACATAACTCAAACTGGATTAAGGACGGTACCATTAGATGGAAGGGCTTGTATTTGCAGGGTTCTAAATTATCGTGGAACCGATTCAAAGCCAAATTTAATTTGCCTGATTCAGACTTTCTGTTTTTAATCAAATCAGCTCCATCTATAAAAAAGATTATCAGAGGTGGGAGTGTGCTCCTAATAACTGCTCCACTGAGCAAGAGTTAAATCAGGCTTTATTCCCCAAGAGGAAAGGTATCAAATTATTTTCTTGGATAAGCTCTAAGTTCCTTCCTAATCTATCTAAGATATTTAGAAACACCAACATACAGTGGGCAAAAAGAGCTTAAACAATCAATGTCAGATCAACACTGGCTAATGTTTCTTGCACAAACTCACATGTATAAACTGACAAGGGATAAATCTATTCAATACAAAATTGGCATACTATACGCCTTCTAGGATTTATAGGATGAAAATAAAAGCTTCCAGTAATTGTTGGTCATGCAATCACCCAGATGCTGATTTTTCACACATGTTTATATATTGTAAATGAAGTAGGGCTTGGTGGGATCAGGCCTTCTCTTTTTTGAAGGTGGCTGGCTTCCAAACAGACAACTGGATTTCATTTTCAAATTATCTTTTGGGAATAGATCTTGTCAGTAATACAAATTTAAATCTTCCAAAATCTACTACAAAGGCCAATAAAATATCCATTAAAAGATTAATTCTGAAATATTGGAATTTGGCAGATGCATATCCCAGTTTTCCAGTTTCTGAATGTAAGCAGCTGTTCCTAAGTTCACTATACAACAATGAGTCTGTATTAGAATATGCACCATCATGGACATTACATAAAAAGAACTGTCAAGACTGGTCTAAAGAAGACTTTGATAAATTAAATCTTAAACTGTAGTTGGGCCTGGCTCCTTGGAATAATTTAAGTAAGAAACATGGGTCTAATAGTCCTTTCAGAATCAAGATAATTGTATGTCCTTCTTTTCAACTTTTGTACCTATAATTCTTTTAACGGAGTTTAGACATTATCAACTCCTCTGTTTGTAAATGATGTAAATGAATTATAGATTAATGACTGATTGAAGTAGTGCTTTGATGTAAACTCAATGTGTCTTAAATAAAAATATTTTTGGCAAAAAAAAAAGTTTCTGTTGTTACAATAATATCTGGGCCATATTTAATGGTCAACTCCCTCATATGATAATTTTTTTTGAGTAAACTACAGACATTCAGGTGGATTATACATATGCTTTCCTGTTTTAATTTAGTTGCAGTCACATCTGGGAGGTCTCTGTCCAAGATACAATACTGTCATTACTAACGTTATTGTGCTTAATCTCAAGGGGATCAGGATTCGGGTGGATATCCCCATCCAGTAACAAACCTATAACTAATATATTTTTAAAGAACTTGCACAATTGTTTTTTAATATAACTTTTCTTGTGGAAAAGACATATTTACTTGCCAACTGGTAAATTAGTTAGTCTGCCCCCCCCCCAGCTATCACAACTCTCTGCAGGGTTACCCAATATGCCAAGCTAAGTTCCATTTTAAAATACAACAACCCAAGCATTATATTACCATCCCACCTTTGCTTCAGTTCTTCCCAACCTGATAAAGTACTCTTGTAGTTATGAGGATAGACAGTCAAGTCTGTACACTTAGTTACTATTGTGTTAAAATGTACTGCATTAAAAAAGCAATTAATCAAGTAATATCCCAGAGAAAGCTTTAAATGCCACATTTTGATATAGGCAATACTAGCTCAAATTAGTATTAAAAATAAAGCAATTATCAGATACTAGGGCCAACGTCAGACAAATAATTCAAATTGCTACTATTTTCTTTATATAGCTTATAGTATCAAAACATAGTATAAAAACCCCAAGATGTAAACATTCATTTACTTATCTTTATGCTAAAAATGTTTATTTCTATACCCTCTCATTATCATTCCTATCAATGTAAAGTGCAGGTAACTCAACCTCCCCCTGTAAAATGTCCTGGCCCTTTCTTGTTGCTTTCTCCAGGTATGCTTAAACCACAGACTTTACAAAAAGCATAAAACATAGAATGAAACAACTTCCCTAGATTTAGTCTGTATCTCTATAACCAGATATATTTCACTCTAATATAATTTTTTTTAAACTGCCTCTCCGTGGTCTCCCCCAGGTGGACTCAGACAGGGTAACTCATGCCACTCCTGCATGAGCCACTCATGCGGGCAGCTGCTCCGTGGGCAGCCACTAGCGCAGCTGCACTTTTATTGTGAACAGTCTCCACTCCTCTGTAGCACCTGATACTGCTTTCACCCACACCGGTAACCCTCCCCACTTACCGGTACCAGGTACATTGACTGAAAAGTCTGTGGTAGCCTGTGATGTGGGCGCATGATGAAGGATGATGTCCAAAATGACAACACTTTATGGGTGAAAGCTCAAATGGTGATGGGAAGGGTAGGGCAACTGGATGTGAGGGTGGGTGAATTGGGTGACAGGATGTCGCTATATGTGCATGCGCGCATGGGGGGAGCAAGCATGGTGAGCATGGGCTGGGAGGGGGCTGTAGGGGATGGCACTGCAGTGGGTTGCCGAGCTGCACCATGGCATTGAGGGTTGGCCTGCGGTTGGGGTGGGTGAGGTACCAAGTTCGGATCCAGGCGCTGGTGCAATTTTATTGTGCCC
This sequence comes from Neoceratodus forsteri, assembly GCA_016271365.2. Taxonomy (NCBI): domain Eukaryota; kingdom Metazoa; phylum Chordata; order Ceratodontiformes; family Ceratodontidae; genus Neoceratodus; species Neoceratodus forsteri. The sequence goes on along the minus strand of CM057450.1, from coordinate 131,045,454 downwards.
AGCCTGAACTTTTATTTTTTATGCTTATACCCCCCAACATGCACCCCCCTGGAGTTGAGAATCCTTTAGTAGAGGGATGCGGGGGGTGAAGTCCCCCACATGAGAGGGTGTGGGGGGGGTGCAGCACCCTCACAGAAGGCATTTAGTGTATGTCCATTGTTCCATGCGCCAAGGGTGTCAGAGCACCAAAAATGTTTTCTCTTCTCTGACGTCATGATAACGGGGCTTGCCTTTAGGCAGTCACCATTATCATATAGAAACAAGTCTATGCAGTAGGTGTCAGCAGGTATCAAGTAAGTAAGCTTACTGTTACTTGTGGCAGTCTAATATAAATGTGCAAGCTTTCAACAATGAAACAGAATGTAATATTAGCATTGAAATACAGTAGGATATAAGTAAATATAAATAAGAAAATGTACATCTACATAGTAGACGGATGGGAATTATAGTCCCACAGGTGAAGCTAATCTTGTGAAATGCTGAGGCTAACTCATTTTAAAAAGAAAATAAAGAAGTTTGAGTGTTACAACTACAACTGGTGTCAAGTGCCACTTTATTTGGACTAGAGCAACCACCTGCCTCTTTGATTGTGAATTTTCAAACTCAGGCAAGCTCCACCAGAACCAAAATAAAGAAAGAAGTGATTACCCTTGGGACCTTCATTTCTTTGGTTGGATTATCATGCCGCACAATTTTGCTGTGGGGCCCCCGGTTGTGAAACCTTCTCTGTGGAGATGGTCAAATGTTGCCCTGTTAAAAATCTGTAGTTAAATAACCTCTTGGCGATTCCAGTTATCTCAAGTATGGAATGAGTTTGCACTGGGGGTGCAGAAAATGCCATGGAGAGCTATAATAAAGCCCTCCTGGCTGCGTTAGACTCTCACAGCACCATATTGTGCTCACCCCTTGACGTTCAGTCCCAAATAACATTGGTTTGATGCTCATCTGAGGCAGTTGAAGACTAAGGGGTGGAGGTCGGAGCATTTCTGCTGGAGGACTGGCTCTGAGGAAAACAAATTGATGCTGTATATGCACTACAGTGAATACCAGTGGGCTATCACACTGAAAAAGACAGAGTTCCCATCATATGTGATAATTGAAGGTAAACATTGGCTCAGCTTTCAACACTGTGGACAGAATTTTAAATTCTCACTGTCTGCAGTCAGGAGGAGTATTTACAGCAGAAAAGTTCAAATAATTCAGTCAATTTTTCTTTGACAAGGTGTCCTCTATCCAGGTTGGAGTCTTCTCAGGTGGTCTGTCATGGGCTAGCAGTGTTCATGAGGTGAGGGACTTATGCACTCTGTCTCCCTGAGAGGAGTTTGACACAGTCCAGCTTGAGAAGGTCTCTTAAGTGATCTGAGGGCCGTGCTCCATGTGCTGTATTTTGGACCCAGGGCCAACCAGGTGTCTCTCAAGATGTTGGCTGATCTGACCCGGATTCATAGAAACATAGACTTTGATGGCAGATAAGGACCGCTTGGCCCACCTAGTCTGCCCATTTCTCTACCTACAGGATAAGCTGCAGATCCTAGTTAACCAATAGCCTATTTCTTTCTACTCCCCACAAGAATTGCCTTATGTCTGTCCCATGCATTCTTGAATTCTCCCACAGTTTTAGACCCTGCAACCTCCTCAGGAAGGCTATTCCATGATTCCAATCATTGTTGAGATAGTCAAGTGTTCACTTTGGTAGGGTGCATTCCCAACTGAACTAAAGAGGACAGTGGTGAAACCCATTTGGAAGAAGCCATTACTGGACCTTGATGATCTGGCAAATTACAGGCATGTCTCTAACCTCCATTTTTAAGGAAAGTTAACAAGAAGATGGTGGCAGTGCAGCTACAGGACCGTTTGGAATGTTTTGAAATCCTTGAACCATTTAATTCTATGTTTAGATTTCATTATAGCACAGAGACTGCTCTCATCATGGTGTTCAGTAATCTTCTCCAGGCTAGAGACAGCAGCAACTGTTCCATCTTGGTACTGCTGTATCTGTCCTCAGCAGTTAACATGATAGTCCCATCTAGGACTCTCAGGTATACTGCACAGTGTGCTTCACAATAAGCCCAACCATGGAGACAAGCCATACAAAAACAAGCATACTGGACTTTAGAAGGGCTGACTTTGGCACAATGGGTGAATATCTGAGGAATACACTAGCAAATTGCCAAAAATGAGGGGTGGAAGAACAATGGAGAAAAACCAAAACTGCCATCATAGAGGCAACAAGCCTTTGTGTGAAACAGATAAAGAAAACAAAGCGGAGTAAAAACCACTATGGTTCTCAAAAGAGGTGGCAGGGAAGGTTAAGGAGAAAAAGGCTGCATTCAAAAAGTATAAGGCATCACAGAAGGAGCATGACAGGGAACTGTACCAATTAAAGCAGAAAGAAGTGGGGAAGGCAGTCAGAATAGCAAAAGCCCAAACTGAGGAAAAAATAGCCAATTCAGTTAAGAAGGGGGATAAAACCTTTTATAGGTACATTAGGGAGCACAGAAAGGTTAAGGGAGGAATAGTGAAGATTAATAAGGGAGAGGGGAGGTGGGCAGAGGGAGACAGTGAAAAGGCAGAGATACTGACTGAATACTTTTGCTCAGTATTCACAAAAGAAGATGAGTAGGAGTCACCTAAACCAGACAATAGAAGCACTCTGGGTAGGGGGGGGGTTGACACCAGTCCATTTACAGAAGAAAGAGTCCTGAAAGAACTCCTAAAACTCAAGGGTGGACAAAGCAATGGGGCCTGATGGGATTCACCCCAGAATCCTAAAAGAACTAAGGGAGGACCTAGTGACACCACTGACCACACTTTTTAACAAATCATGGGAGTATGGGGTGGTACCTGAGGACTGGAGGAGGGCAGATGTGATTCCCTTCACAAAGTGGGAGCAAGGCAGAAGCAGGAAACTACAGACCTGTAAGTTTGACCTCAGTGGTAGGGAAAATGATGGAATCACTCTGAAAGAAAGAATTGTTGAGTACCTAGAGGACAGGGGCACAGGACCCAAAGCAGCATGGATTTACAGCAGGAAGGTCATGTCAGACAAATCTAACAGATTTTTGACTGGGTGACCAAAGTAATAGACCAGGGAGGGGTGTGGATATGGTCTACCTAGACTTTAGCAAGGTATTTGACACAGTCCCACACAAAAGATTAATAATCAAGTTAGCCAGCCTGGGAGTGGGTCCCAGGGTGGTAGCCTGGGTTGCAAACTGGTGCACAACAGGACACAGAAGATAATAGTGAGTGGAACAAATTCTGAAGAAAGGGGGGTCACTAGTGGAGTACCTCAGGGCTCAGTACTGGGTTCAGTCCTCTTTAACATCTTTATAGGTGACATTGCAGAGGATCTGGAGGGAAAGGTATGCCTCTTTGCAAGATGATACAAAGATCTGTAACAGAGTTGATACACAAGGCGGGGTAGAAAGGATGAGAAGGGACTTGGCAAGGTTGGAGGAATGGTCAGACATATGGCAACTTAGATTCAATGCAAAGAAGTGCAAAGTAATGCACATGGGAAACAAAAACCCAGGAGAAGAGTGCAGAATAGCAGGGGAGGTACTAACAACAAAAATGGAATGGGACTTGGGGGTAGTCATATCAGATGATCTAAAGGTTGGTAAGCAATGTGAGAAGTCAGTAAGGAGAACCAGAGGGATACTGGGATGCATAGGAAGGGGCATCACAAGTACAAAAAGGGAAGTGGTTATCCCTCTGTATAGATAGTTGATGAGACCCCATCTGGAGTACTGTGTGCAGTTTTGGAGACCTCATCTACACAAGGACATAGACAGGATGGAAGCAGTCCAGAGGAGGGCAACTAAAATGGTGCAGGGTCTGCATCAGAAATCATATGAAGAGAGACTGAGAGAGCTTAATATGTATACCCTTGATGAAAGGAGGGATGGGGAGACATGATAGAAACGTTCAAGTACCTCAAGGGAATCAACAAAGTCCAGGAGGGGTAGCATCTTTCAGAAAAAGAGATGTGTAAGAACAAGGGGACACAATTTAAAGATAGAGGGGGGACAGCTCAAGGGTAATGTGAGGAAATCTTTTTTCATGGAGGAACTGCCTTTCTGGGGAGGTTGTTGGGGCTAAAACAGCGGGGGGGAATTCAAACATGCATGGGACAGACACAAGGCAATTGTGGTGGGGGGTGGCAGGAAATAGGCTGTTGGTTAACTAGAATCTACAGCTTATCCAGTAGGTAGGGAAATGAGCAGACTGCGTGGGGCCAAGTGGTCCTTATCTGCCATCAAAGTCTATGTTGCTATGTTATGTTTCTATACAGATGCATTGATCTTAGTCCTACTTTATCTGGCAGAGTGCAGCAGGTGGCTATGGGCAGAGGCATCTTGAATGTTGTATCTCTCAGCTGTAGAGTGCCTCAAGGGTTGATTCTGGCACCCATGTTGTTTGCTGTGTACATGCTGCATTGGGGGAGATCATTAGTTGGTATGGTCTGGATTTTCATAGCTATGCAGATGATACCCAGATCTATCTTTTGTGTGTTCCTGATGGGGTTAATGCAGTAGCTGTGTTGGAGGAGTGTCTGGTAGAGATCCAGGTCTGGATGACTTCAAACTGGTTCAGACTCATCTAATCTAAGACAGGGGTGCTACTGGTGAAGCTGAGACAACTGGCTGCAGCAATGAAAAGTGATGATGCCTTGTTGCCATCGTTAAATGGCACCACACTACATGCTTTTGACAGAGTAAAGAACTTGGGCATCATTGTGGATAATAGACTGACACTAGAATATCAGGCATCATCCATTGTCCGCAGTGGTTTTTACCATCTAGGAGTGAATTTACATGCTGTCCTTTTACTATGAACTCTGCTTTGATTGCTTATGAACAAACAGTAACACACCAAGTGCAGGAACTCTTGTGAGATGTCACAACCCCTAAAATGTTTAACTTGCCATATGAGGCAATGCAAGCATTAACTGTACTCACTGAGAATAAGGAGCTGGTAATTAAACCAGCAGATAATGGCGGAAATATTGTCATAATGAGTAGGGGACAAAAATGTGAATATTACTGAGGTCTTGTTAGAAAATACAGATAACTGCAAGAGACTGAAAAGCAATCCTATGAAAACTTTTTAAAAAGAAATTGTTTACAGTTCTCACTAGAGAACTTGCCAACTGGAGTATTACAAAGAAAGAATGTAGGTATATTTGGAACGAATAACCAGTGATGGCTGGGTTTCACATTTTACCCAAAGCATATAAAAATTTAAACAACGCTTCCTTCACTCCCCAGCCTCCCGGAGACCTATAGTGTCAGGAAACTATTATTGAGGTTTATGGCATTTCATAGATTTTTTTCTACAAAAACATGTGAAGGGTTTACCCTCATGCTTGAGAGAGACTACTGACACATTAAAGAAACTTGAGTCATTCACCTGGCAATTCATTTCAATTTTTATTTAACCAAGATAAGCATCATTGAGCGACTCATTTACAAGACAGTCCTGAGAGGAGACAAGATATGTTACAAAATGCCTTAATGAGGTGGAGTACACACACATACAAATTTGAAACAACATCAAATGTTCAATCTGCACAAGGAATCCAAACAGAATACATCATGGTTACAGAGTATACATGATTTACAATTACACAAAACAAGTATCATGGGGGGTACCGTGATATAACACACTGCAATTGGGCTAAGACAGTGATAAACAGGGAACACAAGTGTTCTTGAGGTAGACGGGATAGCAGGGGATTAAAAATGCTTGTGCTAGTAGGTGAGAGTGGGACAAAGAGGTAATAAAGCAGAGTGGTCATGCTGAAAAGGGAAAGGGGGACTGGCCCAGTGGCATGGAGGGCTAAGGCATTACTGCTTTACCTCCTGCCATTCCAGCGACATGTGTCTGTGCTGCAAGTGGGTCGCAGAGGGTCAGCTGGGAAGGGAGAGGATCGAGCATCCAGAGGACAGCTGTCCTCTCCTGGGGGAGGGTGGAGACATGGACTGGCACTTGCTTGACCCCTAGCGGTGGCTGGGAGCTGGCAGGCCAGGTTCCACAATGTGAGAGCAGAGGTGGAGCAGCCACCCAACATACAACACGCGGACACGAATGCGGTGCGTCACTGGTGACATTTCATGTTCCCCACCGCATCAAGAGAAACATAGAAACATCTAATTTGATGGCAGATAAGGACTGCTTTGCCCACCCAGTCTGCCCGTTTCCCTACCTGATGGATAAGCTGCAGATTCTGGTTAATCAACAGCTTACTTCCTCCTGCCCCCCACTAGAATTGCCTTATGCCTGTCCCATGCACTATTGAATTCTCCCACTGTTCCTGACTCCACAACCTTCTCAGGAAGGCTGTTCCATGCATCCACAACCCTCTCTGTGAAAAAATACTTTCTAACATTACCTCTGAGCCATCCCCCTCTATCTTCAAATTGTGCCCCCTTGTTCAAACAACATGAAGTCTTGCTGTATTCTGACAATAGCAGTGAGTCCCAACCTTTGAACTGCCCCGAAGATGAAAGAGTTAACTTTCCATGCCAGGCATGGAACGCTGAGCTTGAGCTCGGTTGAGACTCTGTCTGTTGCTGTTTAAACTCAAACCATCAGATTCTTTACTCCGCCTCACTGAACAGTCGCTCCAGAGATTTCTCCTTCTGCTCGGTTCAATTTGTTGGTTAAAATACCGCTTTTCTCGGTTTTTGACCGAATTTAAACCATAACCTGTCGGTTCAGTCTCTGTCTGTGATATTTGTGAGTACTAGATAGGTTTACATTATTTTCTGTTCTGTGTGGAACTTGTAAACGGTTCATCGGTTCGGTTTGAACCGATCAAGTTGTTAAAAAATCTCTATTTGTACTTTTAGTGTGTGGTTACCGGTTCTTATCGGTTCTAAAAAAACGGATTTTATTACATTTTTTTCCACGACCCGTGACACGGTCAGGAACCGATAAGAGGGTCTTGCCTGGCAGATTGCCATTAAAAGGGTAAGTTTGGTTACGACTGGCACAATGTCTGAGAAACCCAAAAGAAAAACCGGGGCCCACTGGGTTTCAACACTGCAGTGTGTGTGGGGAAGCCTTTGCTAAGGCTGACCCCCACACCACCTGTGTTTATTGTCTGGGGTTTGACCACCTCAATGCAGACTGCCAGATTTGGAAAAATTTTCCTGCAGCTACCCTAGAGAAGAGAGTTGGTAGGCTCAGGGAAAGAGAGGCCAAAAAGTCAGCTGAACCGGATGGCCAGCCCGGTTCAGTTCAAACCAAACCAGAAGGAGTGCCCTCTGACCAGGGCGAGACTTCTTCGGGCAAAAGGAGGACTGATTCTGAGGCGTTGGTTCCAGCTAAGAGAACAAGAAAGGAAAAATCAGCTGGTGTGGACCCAAAACTTTCTTCTCCAACTGATGAAGAAATAGCCAAAGCGATAAAAATTGTGCAGTCGCTTTCCCCGGTTCTGACCGAACCCGGCACCATCAGGGAGGCACTCGGTTCGGCCGGTTCCACTGGTTCAAGATTATGATTTAGAGGAGGAAGAGGAGTATGAGGAAAGTGAATGTGATTTTGAAAGTCTGGATGTGCTCATTGACCCGGACATCTCCCCAGACAGACATTCAGGAGTGTCTCCTCCTAGGCTTTCTGAGTCCCCATCCCATTTCATGTTTTATAAAAAAGTGGCTGAAACCCTCCAGCTTCCTATGGAAGAAGCTGTGGATGACCAGGAGGAGCCTGACTATGTGGAAATGATGGATGTCCCAGAATCTAGGAGGCTGTCTATTCCCTTACCCAAATCTTTTGGAAAACAGACATTTAAGATTTTAAAGACTCCTAATACTATACCTCCTGTGGATAAAAGAATGGACAAGAGGTATACATTGTCAGGCTCAGATACGGAGTTCCTTACACAACAATGCAGCCATGTTGGGGTAGTGCAGGCTGCAGCCTGTGATAAGGCAAATATTCACTTGGCTTCACACCCCCCAGACAAGGACTCCAGGAGGATTGATGCCATGGCAAAGAAACAGTACATGGCAGCATCCCTGGGACTCAGACAGGCCAACTATATGGCCTATACTGCTAGGTATCAGAAATCCAGATGGGACACTGTCATGGCTTTGGCAAAACAGGTCCCTGACTAGCTTGCCAAGGAGCTGGAGCAGGTGGCTGCTGATGATATCGAGGCATCCAAGGTGCAATTCCATGCTGCAGTGGACTCTAATGATGTGTCATCTAGAGTCACGGCTACATCTGTGGCATTTCGCAGAATGGCTTGGCTCAGATGTACTAGCCTGTCACAGGATACCCAGACTAAGGCCATGGATTTTCCTGTTATGGGTAATTCTCTGTTTGGGGAGTAAACAGAGAATTACATGAAGAAAATGGATGAATATAGGACCACCTATAGGAGTGCACAGGCCAAGGAAAGGCAGGCCACTCCTCAGAGGCAGCATCCCAGGGGCAGGCCTTTTCATAGGCCTTTCTACCAAGCCCATGCCTCCTCTTCTGCCTATGCTCATAGGGGGTTCTTTAGAGGGAGAGACAGAAGGGGTACAACAAGCAGACCTGCTTCCACCCCTCAGCCAAAACCCCCTGCTAAACAGGCACCCTGATGGGTTTGCCAGGGCCGATTCTCAACTACCTGTAGGGGGTAGTCTGGCTTACTTTGTCCAGGACTGGAAGTCTTTAACATCAGACAAGTGGGTCCTGGAAGTAGTAAGCTAGGGACTGGTTCTCAGCTTCAAAAAATTCCCAAAACTGAGAACCAGATCCTTTCCACCTGCAAATCCTTCAGAGGCACTTGCCCTAGAGGTCTCTTCCTCCTGGCTCAGAGCTGTGGAAAGGGTTCCACCCCTACACCAGGGCAAAGGTTTGTACTCCAGGTACTTCCTTACCCCAAAAAAGACAGGAGAATGGCAGCCCATCCTGGATCTCCGATACTTAAACAAGCACCTTTTAAAACCAAAATTCAAAATGGTGACTCTGGGAATAATTCTACCCTCTCTAAGGCCAGGGGACTGGCTAGTCTCCCTGGACCTCAAGGATGCCTATTTCCATATTCTCGTCAGAAGCTCCCATCAAAAGTACCTCAGGTTCGAGCTGCCCTCAGGCCATTACCAGTTCAGAGCAATGCCCTTTGGTCTAACCTCTGCTCCAAGGGTGTTCACAAAATGCCTGGCAGTAGTAGTTGCTTCTCTAAGAAGGCAAAGGATTGCCATCTTCCCATACTTGGACGACTGGCTCATAGTAGGCCAGTCCCCAGACCAAGTCAAGTTACACCTACAGATAACTCAGCAACTGCTCACCTCTCTGGGTTTCCTTCTGAATCTTTCAAAGTCAGTTCTAGAGCCTGTTCAGCTCCTCACCTTCATAGGCGCAGAGCTAAATACAGAAAAAGCCAGAGCCTTCCTTCCCCTGGACAGGGCAAGGACTCTTATCACACTGGCCTCCTCATTCACCCTACAGGTGTCTCGACCAGCAAGGCATTTTCTGCAGCTCCTGGGGCACATGGCTGCTTCTACAGCAGTGGTGCAGGGAGCAAGATTTCAGATGAGGGACATTCAGTTCCATCTGAGAGCCTTTTGGTCCCAGAAAAAGTACCCACTGACCAAACTGATCCCAGTGACTCAAACCCTGATCAAGGCCTTGCAGTGGTGGCAGGATCAGAACAATCTGAGACAAGGAGTTCCCTTTGTCACTCAGTCTCACTCTTTAATCCTTACTACAGATGCCTCCCTCTTGGGGTGGGGGGCTCACTTGGGCAACCTGACCACCCAGGGGTTGTGGTCCCCTCAGGAATCTCTGCTTCACATCAATCTGTTGGAAATCAGAGCAGTACTTCTAGCACTTCATGCTTTTTCCAAGTCTGTTCAGAACAAAGTTATTCAGATCAAAACAGACAATACCACCACAATGTGGTACATCAACAAGCAAGGAGGCACTCGGTCTACGGCCTTGTGCACAGAAGCAATGAAGTTGTGGTCTCTGGCTTATTCCCCGAACACCTCCCTCACAGCAGTACACCTCCCAGGCAAGGACAATGTCCTGGCAGATGCTCTCAGCAGGATATCTCAGGGCCATCACGAATGGTCACTGGATCCCTTGGTCTTGGAGGTGATATTCTCCAGATGGGGCACCCCTCAGATAGATCTTTTTGCAGCCCCAGACAATCACCAACTTCCCCTTTTCTGCTGCAGGCCCCCAGTGTTGGGCTCAGTCCCCATGGATGCCTTAGTTCTCAGTTGGGAAGGGAAGTTCCTGTATGCTCCCCTTCCCTCTCCTGTTCAGAGTGCTAGTAAAAATCAGGTCTCAACCCTGCAAGATGATCCTGATTGTTCCAGACTGGGCCAGACAGCCCTGGTATCCTCTCCTGTTGTCCTTAGCAGGCCATCTTCCCCTGTCTCTTCCCAGGAATTACAACCTGTTAACCTGTGCTCAGGGGAGGGTTTGGTACCCGAATCTCAAATCTCTCAATCTCAAGGCCTGGCTCTTGAAGAGTTAGAGTTTGCTGATTTACACCTCTCCCAGGGTGTAATGGATATTCTTAAGGCTTCTAGTAAGCCTTCCACCAGAACTACTTATAATTCAAAGTGGAAAAGATTTTCCATATGGTGCTCTGGGAAGCATATTTCCCCAGAGTCTGCTGATCTGCCCACAGTCCTTGACTACATGGTCCATTTGAATAGCTTGGGACTCAGACCAGCTACACTGAAGGTGCATCTGGCAGCTGTTTCTGCTTTCATTTCAGCAGGTAAGCCCTCTTCTCTTTCAGCTCACCCTGTATTCTGCAAGTTTTTCAAGGGATTGCTTCATACCAAGCCTCCATTCAGGGACCCTGCCCCTGCTTGGGACCTTAACGTTTGCATTGCTCAGCTTATGCAACCCCCCTTTGAGTGTTTGTCCTCAGCAGAGCTTAAGTACTTGACTTGGAAAACTGCGTTTCTGGTAGCCATCACCTCTGCCAGGTACATAAGCGAGTTACAAGCCCTGTCAGTGGTGCCTGATTTTATCTCCTTCCACAGAGATAAGGTGGTCCTCAGGACTAACAGGAAGTTTTTATCTAAGGTGGTTTCAGACTTCCACCTTAACCAATCTACGTCTCTTCCTGTGTATTTCACTGACCATTCCTCCTCCTCTGGTGAGAGGAGGCTACACAGTTTAGATGTGAAAGAGCCCTTTAGCTACTACATAGAACGTACAAAGGGTCACAGGTTTGACTCCTCCAACTGTTCCTCACTTATGGTGAGGTTGGTAGGAAAACCTGCCACTAAAAGATCCATTGCCAGGTGGATTGTCTCTTGTATTCAATTTTGCTATGAAAAATTGGGTGAGTTCCACCCTCAGGCCTGAGGGCTCACTCTACCAGAGGTACAGCTGCTTCTCTGGCTGCTGCCAGGGACATTCCTATTCTAGAGATATGTCAAGCAGCTACCTGGAAAACAGTTCACACTTTTACCAAGCATTACTACCTGGATATCCAGGCTAGGAGTGATGCTCGGTTTGGCACAGCTGTGCTTCAGAGCCTATTTCCTAAGTAGGTTCAGTCCCTCCTCCATGGAGGTACTTCTTGGTAGTCTGTTATTGTCAGAATACAGCAAGACTTCATGTTGTTTGAAGAAAAAATTACTCACCTTAGTAATGTTGTTTCTTCTAATGGAGTCTCGCTGTATTCTGACCTCCCGCCTTCCCCTCTGAGAACCTCTGTTTTTGGGATGGATGTGGGTGGGCAGTGGCAGTGTTGGCACTCAGGAGGTGCCCCACCTTGTTGTTTTCACCCCTTTTTCTTTGGGTGATTGGGTGTAGTGTTTTTCATTTTTTGGGTCTCCTGACTTGAGTCTTTGTTTTGGGACCAAAAAATCTGTTTTTATGTTTAGTAGCCAGTTGGCTAGTGTAGGTTTACAGCTTCCACACAGGACCTCAGTGAGTTTAGCTCGTAAAGATCTGACGGTTTGAGTTTAAACAGCAACAGACAGAGTCTCAACCGAGCTCGAGCTCAGCGTTCCATGCCTGGCATGGAAAGTTAACTCTTTCATCTCCGGGGCAGTTCGAAGGTTGGGGCTCACTGCTATTGTCAGAATACAGCAAGACTCCATTAGAAGAAACAACACTACTAAGGTGAGTAATTTTTTCTTCTTGCACATCTCTTCTTCTGAAAGATACTACCCTCTTGTACCTTGTTAATTCCCTTGAGATACTTGAAAGTTTCTATCATGACCCTCCTCTCCCTCCTTTCCTCAAGGGTATACATATTAAGCTGCTTTAGTCTCTCCTCGTATATCTTCTGGTGCAGACCTTGCACCATTTTGGTTGCCCTCCTCTGAACAGACTCCACTCTGTCTATGTCTTTGTGGAGATGGGGGTCTCCAGAATTGCATGCAGTACTCCAGATGGGGTCTTACTAACTGTCTGTAGAGAGGGATAACAACTTCTTGTTTTCTACTGTTGATGCCTCTCCCTATGTATCCCAGCATCCCCCCAGCCCTCCTTACTGACTTCTTACATTGCTTACCCACCTTTAGGTCATCTGATATAATTACTCCTAGGTCTCTTTCAATTTTTGTTGTTGTTATTAACTCACCCCCCATTCTGTACTCTTCCCCTGGGTTTTTGTTTCCCAGATGCATTACCTTGCACTTCTTTGCATTGAATCTGAGCTGCCACGTATTTGACCATTCCTCCAACCTTGCCAAGTCCCTTTTCATTCTTTCCACCCCACCTTGTGTATCAACCCTGTTGCAGATCTTTGTGTCATCTGCAGAGACATACCTTTCCTTCCAGGTGCTCTCCAATGTCACATAAAGATATTAAAGAGGACCGGTCCCAGTACTGAACCCTGCGGTACCCCACTAGTTACCCTCCTTTCTTCACTGTGGACTCCGGTTACTATTGCTCTTTGCATCCTGTTGTCCAGCCAGTTTTTTATCCAGGCTACCACTTTGGGACCTACTCCAAGGCTGGCTAACTTGTATATTAATCTTTTGTGTGAAACTATGTTGAATGCCTTGCTAAAATCTAGGTAGGCCATATCCACAGCCCCTCCCTGGTCTACTACTTTGGTCACCCAGTCAAAGAAATCTATTAGGTTCATCTGACATGACCTTCCTGCTGAGAAACCATGCTGCCTTGTGTCCTGTGAACCACTGACCTCTAGGTACTCAATAATTCTTTCCTTCAGAAGTGATTCCATCATTTTCCCTACCACTGAAGTCAAACTAACTGGTCTGTAGTTTCCTGCCTCTGCCCTGCTCCCACTTTTGTGAAGTGGAATCACATTTTCCCTCCTCCAGTCCTCAGGTGCTACTCCATCCTCTCATGATTTGTTAAAAAGAGTAGTCAGTGGTGTTACTAGTTCTACCCTTAGTTCTTTTAGTATTCTTGGGTGAATCCCATCAGGCCCCATTGCTTTGTCCACCCTCAGTTTCAAGAGTTCTTTCAAACCCTTTCTTCTGTGAATGAACTGGTATCAATCCCCCTATTCAGAGTTTCTCCCTTGTTTGGTTTAGGCACCTCCCCCTCCTCATCTGTTGTGAATACTGAGCAGAAATATTCATTCAGTATCCCTGCTTTTTCACTGTCACCCTCTGCCCACATTCTCTCCCCTTTATTAAGTCTCTGTATCCCTCCCTTGGTCTTTCTTCGCTCCCTAATGTACCTATAAAATGTTTTATCCCCCTTCTTAACACAGTTGGCTATCTTTTCCTCAGTTTGTGCCTTTGCTATTCTGACTGCCTTCCCTGCCTCCTTCTGCTTTAATTGATAAAGTTCTCTGTCCTGCTCCTTCTGTGTTTCCTTATATTTCCTGGATGCTATCCTTTTCTCTTTAACCATCCCTGCCACCTCTTTTGAGAACCATAGTGGTTTTTTCCTTCATTTTGTTTTATTGATTTGCTTCACACAAAGGCTTGTTGGCTCTGCAATGGCTGTTTTGATTATTCCCCATTGTTCCTCCACCCCTCCTTCTTGCCCATTTGCTAGTTCTTTTGTAAGGCACTCTCTCATTTTCCCAAAGTCAGCCTTCCTAAAGTCCAATACTCTTGTTTTTGTATGGCTTGACTCTATGGTTGTGTTTATTGTGAGCCACACTGTTTGGTGGTCACTTGTTCACAGATGGCTACCCACTTCTAAATCTGAGATCCTTTCTCCTTCCCCATTTGAGAGTACCAAAAAACTGGAAAAAGTGGTCCCGCCACACAGAATGATGATAGTTCCCCCCCACCGAGCCACCCCGAGAGGACACCTCCTGAGCTGGATCCATGCCAGTGGGTTGTGTCACTCCCTACCCCCTACCACGAAGGGTAAGTTGTGTGGGCAATAGGGGAGGGGGTCTGATCTTCGGGGATGGTGAGGGGGGAACATCAGAGGTGGCCAGCAGAACTCAGGGGAGAGAAAAGAGCAACAAAAAAAAGAGAAAAGAGGGGGAGAGAGATGAAGGAGGGAGGGAGGGTAACATCAGTTGAGAAGTTTGGAAGTAGGTGGGGTGAGGGGAATGGAGGACAAGGGGAGGTCAAAAGGAAGGGAGGAGGAGGAGGGCTGTACAATGGGTCATCATGGGGAGAATAAAAGAAGGGTGACAAAGCTGGACTAGTGTAAGGTGAGGGTAAGACAACAGATGGGGGAGGGATAGTACAACAGCATTAGCATATGGAACAGGGGAGGTGAGAGAGAGAAGAGTAATAAGGGAGGTGGTTGTCAGTGGGATGGCAAGGAAAGGGAACAGGAAAGGGAGGGAGTTCTCAGAGCACCATAAAAAGAGATGTTGCTATGAAGGGAAGAAGGGTAGGTAATATTTACCAGGACAGGGGTTAAGTGCAGAGTTAAATAAAATAGATTTGCGATGGGTGGTTACAGATACAGCTACAGTTGGCAGTTAGGAATAGTGGTTACAAGTTTCTTTCAGATGTCAATTTAGTAGGGATTTAAAAGAGTGTAGCCCTATTGTTTGTGTAAGCTTTAGTGATTTTTGAAAGTTATTCCAGAAAGTTGGGAGTGCGTAGCTTATGGATGAGTTGCTGAAGCGTGTTCTTATAATAGGGACATCAAACAATATACATGAGTACTGTCTCAGGGAGTAGATCCCAGAGGTATGCTCGAATATGTCAGAGATATACGAGGGGAGTTTGTTTGTGATAACTGAAGACCCTAAGGGAGGCATTTCCCTACCTCATATTGCTAAGGGATGGCCATCCACTTTGCGCCTACAGTACGCAGTGATGGATATTAAATAGGGCATTCATGATAAATCTCAGCACTCTATGGTACAGAGTATCACGTTTAGTTAAGGTGGCTTTGGGGCAATATCTATAAGTAGATTGGCGTAGTCCAGCAGGGGGAGGAAGGTGGTTTGAACTAGTTTTACTTTCACCTTGTAATTAAGTGTTTAGTGAGGTAGAAAAGGCCCAACCTCTGCCTTAGTTTTTTGGCCAGTTCATCAACGTGCACTAAGAAAGGGAGCTTACTGTCAAACCAGAAGCCCAGATATTTAAATTTGTTAACTGTTTTAAGTGGCTCTCCTAGGAGAGTCTGAATCTGAAAATGACTGTTTTGTACATTGGAGATTTCTGTTTTTGCATAAGGGGAGATAATCATAGCTTTTATCTGTTTGGCATTAAGCAAAAGTTTCAGTTGTAGGAGATGGAGTTGGAGGGTATCGAATTCATGCTGCAGTTCCTCACAGACAAGATCAAGGGTGAACCTGGCGGTATAAAGTACTGTGTCATCTGCAAACAAATGCACATTTAAGAAAATGATTTTGGAGTCAATATTGTTTATGTAAATTGCAAAAAGCAGGAGCCCCAAGATTGATCCCTGTGGTATCCCCTCCCCGGCAGGATTTTAAGTGGTAAGAGGTCACCTTGCACTTTGATCTGCTGTTTTCTTCATATAAGACAGCAGGAAAACCAACTCAAGGTTGTATTGTTTAAGCCTAGGTCTCGCAGCATAGACAACAGTAGGTCATGGTCGACCATGTGGAACACTTTGCTTAAGTCCAAAAGGAGTGCACATACATGTTTCTTTGTGTTGAGTAC
Organism: Neoceratodus forsteri; assembly: GCA_016271365.2. Lineage (NCBI taxonomy): Eukaryota > Metazoa > Chordata > Ceratodontiformes > Ceratodontidae > Neoceratodus > Neoceratodus forsteri. The sequence goes on along the minus strand of CM057450.1, from coordinate 131,029,444 downwards.
GGTTTGTCAATTGTTGGTAACCTTTGAGAGGGCAGAAACCATACTGTGCCTAGGTCTAAAACCAGATTGGATTGGATTTAACAGATTGTTTGATTCCAGGTACTCTCTGAGCTGGGAATTGACTAACTTTTCCAATAATTCTGACAGGATAGGTAGCAGAGAAATAGGGCGGTAATTGTTAAGGCCGCATGGGTCACTGGATTTGAAGAGAGGGATTATATGTGCTTTTTCCAGGTAGTGGGAATATCACCTTGGAAAAAGGATAGGTTGAAGAGGTGCATGATAGAGGAGGTCAGGTAACAATAGCCTATGTTCAGGAAGATGGGGTCTATCTGGCCAGCGCCTGCACTTTTATTGGTGTCCAAAATGGTTAGGAGGTCCTCTACCTGCTTAAAGAGTACAGGGCTGAAACGAAATCTAGATGAGTGAGTGGTATTCACATGAGTAAGGCAAGAAGGGTCATTGTAGCTCACATGTGTGAGGAGCTTGCTTGCAGGTGAAGTGTCAAAGGCTAAGCCAGCAGAGGGGGAAGTGGTCGTTAAGTTGCTCTAGAATGCTAGGTTTGTCTGTGTACAGTAGATGCTGCTACCAGAAATTATTTTGGATGGCAAAGATGTAGAAGGGGTATGACCTTCTACTTCTCTGAGAACCTGTGAAAACTTGGCAGTATTGTTTTTGGCTACGTCAAGAGATGGTCGGAAATATCTTGCTTTTTTGGCCCTAATGAGTTTAGTGCAGGAATTTCTGGTGAATCTAAAAGCCACCCAATCAGAATTTAATTTTGTTTTGCGGGCCTGCTTCCAAAGCACATCTCTGTCATATTTGAGTTTCAAGGCTTCCATTACCTACAGATCCATGGTACAGCCATGGGTGCCTGCATGGTACTCAGCTGTGCTAATTTATTCATGGGATGGTGGGAGATGCTTAAAGTGAACAATGAGCAGGAGAACCCATTCTACAGACATATTAAAACATGGCATCGTTAAATTGACAATTTCATTTGTATCTGGCAGGGGCATGAAACCAAAATCCCTGAATTTATGAATTAGTTGAACTAAAATAATTTTAATTCATGGCTTATTTTCACTACCAACAAGGCTAGACTGGAGTTTTTAGATTTGGAATTAGCAGGCAGACCAGGGACGGTAGTCTCCACTAAAGGGTTCAGCAAGGTACAGCTACAAATTCGCTGGTGAGAGCAAATAGTGCCCAACCATCCAAGATTGAAGAAATCAATCTCATATGGCCAAATGCAGTGGTTGCACATGAACTGTAGCAATGTGGATGACTTCATGGAGCAAGCAGAATAATTAAAAGCTAAGTTTATATCCAGAGGATATGATACAATACTTTTGAAAAATACCAGACATAGGGCTTTAGACTGGGATAGGAAGGAATTGTTGGCAGACACTGAGAGTGAAAGGAATCTAGGATTGGATTTTGAGCCAGTAGCATTCATAACAGAATTTATCGTATTAGCAGAGAGGGTTGGAAATATTGTACAGTATATAAAAACTGACCAGATGTGACCTGTGACAGATCTGTCAATAGAGTGGTAGGCAATAAACCAAGAATATCATTTTAAAGAGCACAAACTATCAAAGACAGAATGGTACACAGTAGAATCAGTGTGGAGCCTACTGTGGAAACAGGATCTTGGCTCCAAAAATGGGGAAGTGGCTTTTATAAATGCCACCGATGCAATATTTGTAAGTATGCCATGCCAAACAAGCAGTTTATGTACCCAGCTAATAATACCATTAGAGCTGATGTGAAAGAGTGTAAAACCTGTCATCCCCCATTTATGGTTTACATCTTATGGTGCACATGCAATCTTACTTACATTGGTCGGACTGCCAGACCACTAAAACAAAGAGTACAAGAACATATTTAAATCCATTGAGAATGGCAGGCAGGATACTCTGGCAGGAGGTCATTTCTTCAACCATCATGGCTCTAAAGCAGATGACTTTAGGTTTATGGGGATAGTTTACAACTAAACAAAAAAGTGCACAGGGCTGGGATGCTAAAGATAAAAAGCAGTAGTGTTAACAAAACAATCCAGCACTCACTACTCATATAAAAAAACGCTACTCTCCAAAGTAGATAGTGCCCAAAGTTTTATTGAGGTGCCATAAAGTAACACCTGAGGCATATGTGTTTATGAGACATTCCTCATGGATTTGTTGAGCTTGTGAATATGGATTGCAGTGCATAAATGAAGAATATCCTTTGGTTTGTTCATACTTTACAAAATCTTTACTCTGTATTTTCTTTCATGGCTTTTAGACTCCTATCTGTCCTGTTCGCTTCTGTTCTGAATAAAGGTGGAATATGACATTTGCTGATCATCTATGCCTTGACTGATCGCAAGAACATGGGGCATGATTCTAGAAGCACCCCTACGCATGTCACAAGATGCGACATGCGAGGGGTGGAGTTGCACCAAGGATCCTGTACCTGATTCTGTAATGGGCAGGGTCCCTGCGACTAAGTCCTGTGACTTGCGATAGTCCCACAGGTACGCCAAATGCACTGTATAACTGATGGGCATGTAGCAAGCTGCAGCCAACCAGCAGTAGGGCACAAGTTCCCCCCCATGCTTGGAAAGCCCCACAGGGCTACAGGACCCCCAGCTCCCAATCCCCAAACTGAATGTAAATGCCCCACAGGGCCACTCTGTCCCCGGCCTGATCCCCCAATACATTAATGCCCCATGGGTCTGTGTCCCCAATCCCCAGACCAAGTCCTTGCAGTGCCATTTTAGTATGGATGAGTGACATCCCCAATATCCCTGGTAGTCAAGTGGCCCCCACCCAGCAGTGCCAGACCACCCCACCCCACCCCCCATCTCCTGCTGGCAACTGGCACAGTCCACCTCTCACCATCACAGCCAGCCACTGACTGCGCTCTGTATGAGCAGGTACTACTGTAAATAGAGCGCCTCAATGAATGAACTGTCTTTCAATGAGCATGTACTATTTACAGTAGTACACACTCATACAGAGCACTGTTGGTGGCTGCTGTGGTTGTGAGAGGTGGGCTGTGCCAGTCACTGGCCTCCAACGGGTCTTGGGGGGGAATGGGTGATTGGGTGCTGCTGGGTGGGAATGGTGGGCCATTTGACTACCAGGGCTACCCTGTGTATGGGCAAGGTGCAGGGAATTACGAGTGGGGGGGGCATTATCTCAGATTATGGGTTGCATGTTTTTTTAATGGCACTTTGGGCAGAGGCATACAGCAGCCCTGTGGGACTTTCACCTTGTATGGGGGTCAGGGGCAGGGGATAGCCCTGCAGGGCATTGTGGTATGGGGGGCAGAGGCTGGCTGCCCTGTAGGCAAAGATGTGCTCGGGACAGGACAGTGTTGGGGGAAGAGCGACTTACCATGGGAGGGATGGGTGGGATGCACATGCAGGCAAACCCCAGGGGCATAAGTACAGTTACACCAACTCTATGCTGGTATAACTTACGTTGATGGTTCTCCCTTGGGAGTTGTTGTAGAATAGCAACCTGGGGGACTTTGTTGCTGCCCTTACAGAATAGGGTGCAATTGCTGCCATAAAGCATCATGTCACAGGGGGTTTAGGGTGTAACTGGTGGCATGAGTCCACTTTGGTGCAAGCAGCCTGTGACGTTGCAGGCTGCTTTGCAGAATAACGTATGTCGCAACTGTTGGCGTAACTTGCTACTTGCACCATTTTTTTGGCACAAGTCAAGTTGCGATAGACATAACCTTTTGAGGATCAGGCCCATAGTCTCTATTCTTTGCCTATCTAACATAGTAATGTTCCTAAGTATTCTGAGTAGTTATTGTCACAATCTCGCTCAGCCGGTCAACCCTCTACTCCCAAAGTGCCAACCTCTGAGTGTATGATTTGTGTACAGTGAACAGACAAGGTAACCCTCTTGTCTGTTTTGTGGGTTCAAGTCACCTTAGTCTCAAGCTCTGGAGGGATTCAAACTGATAACCTCTTGTTAGCATACCCAATTATCAGGATCAGATAATTCTGTCTTTGGGGGGCCAGATATCTTTGCCTACGAGCACCCAACCAGGTCTTTCAAATGAACCATTAGAACTCTATGCAAGACTTTAGAGAACTCTGTCCATTTCCCAGTTTGTTATTCAATAAGCCCATACACAGTGTTACTATAACCTTTAAAAGTTCCACTTAAAATAAAAAGAAATGTCCAGGCATTCCAGCAGTTTCATTTGTAAAAAAATATCTTTACCTTAAAAATATCAAAACAGAACAATAATTACAGAACAAATATATATTCCAACACGTACAGCCTTAAATCAAACAGGTAAAAAAGTACAGTTCCTACAATTTATAACTTCAGACTGGTATAATTTAATGCTTACTTTCTTTAGCACTTTTAGGGTCTCTATTCTCTCAGTCAGAAATATTTTCTTGTGTGTCTCTGTCAGGTTCTTTCAGCAGTTAAGCACACTTCTGAGCCGGCCTTCTCATGAGGTCACTAACTCCGCCTTGGTGTATCAAACTTTATATTTTACAAGACAGGATCTCCAAATTAAATATTTAAAAAAAACATATGAGATGACCTCACTGACTTTCCTCTCCACAGGTTAACTGGTCAGAACTGGTTTGTGCTCTGCTACACATACATCTCAAAAGTTTCTTTGATCTAAGTCACTGTATTCAAAACAACAGTGTATTTGCCTCTTTAATACCATCTGGATCTTGGAATCTACACCTCAGGTCTTTCTGATGTATATTGGACCTTCCAAATTCATCTGGGTTCTCCCTGACTCAGACATGAAACCTCTTCAATGTCCATTCTGGCTTCTCTCCGATGCCCCTCCCCACAAGTCCTTCCTGGTGACCATACAAGTCAAAGGATCTCCCTGAGGGCATTATGAATGGCTAATCTTATTTCCTGTGATGAAAGCAAATTGACAAGGTAATTGCACCCCAGATCTCTGTAGTTTAAAATACCTCCTGTCCTTTGAACTTATCCCTGGGGGGTCTTGATGTGTCAGTTCCAGTAAGACAGCCTTTTCCTTGAACTCACCTTCCCTTCACATATTTTATATGTAATAACAAAAATTAATTCAGCACTCGAACACTCAGAGCTGGCTGTCTACATCACACTCCTCCCCACCTAGACTGAATTTGGGGGATCCATCCCCTACATGGGATGAGCCTTCCAAATCAGTTCACTCCTCATAGACCCTAGACAGTCCATCTGAGTTCTTATTTTTGGCTCCGGCCCTATGTACGATTTTCAAATCATACCCTTGTAAAGCAAAACTCCATCTGAGCAGTCTGCCATTGTTTTTCCCCATCTGTGACAACCAAACCAGGGGGTTGTGGTCAGTCTGCACCACAAAAGGCTGCCCATACAAGTATGGCTCCAATTTCTTTAGGGCCCACACTAGGGCAAGACACTCCTTTTCCACTGTGGAGTAGGCTTGTTCCTGGGGGAGCAGCTTTCGACTCAGGTAGGCTATCGGATGGTCCCTCCCTTCGCTGGATGTCTGGCTTAGTACTGCCCCAATGCCCACATCTGAGGCATTCATCTGAACTACAAAAGTTTTGCTATAGTCCGGACTTGTCAAAACGGGAGCACTGCACAGTGTTACCTTCAGTTTGGTAAAGGCTTCCTCACAGGCTGGACCCCAGGTAATTTTCCTTGGCATTTTTTTCTTTGTCAGGTCAGATAGGGGAGCAGCCAGGGCACTGTAATTTGGTACAAATTTTTGATAGTACCCTGCTGTCCCGAGAAAACTCCTGACCTGCTTCTGAGTTTCTGGTCTGGGCCATTCCTGTATTACCTCTATTTTTATCTGGTTAGGACGGAGCTGTCCCCAGCCTACCACATGCCCGAGGTATGCCACTTCTCCCATGTCCACCTGGTACTTCTCAGCTTTGACAATGAGCCCAGCCCTCTGTATTCTGCCCAGCACTTCCCTAAGGTGTGACAGGTGTTCCTCCCAGCTGGTACTGAAGATGGCAATGTCATCCAGGTACACCATAGAATACTCCTCAGCACCATTTAACACCTGGTTCACCAACCTTTGGAAAGTGGCCAGGGCATTCTTCATTCCGAAAGGCATTACTTTGAACTCAAATAAGCCTATAGGAGTGATGAAGGCCGACCTCTCCCTAGCTCTGTCTGTCAAATCTACCTGCCAACACCCCTTTGTCAGGTCAATGCTTGTAAGGTAGGTCGCCCCCACCAACTTGTCCAGGAGTTCGTCCATTCAGGGCATCAGGTGGGCATCTGACTTTGTGACTGTATTCAGTCCATGACAGTCTACACAGAAACAAGTCGAGCCATCTGGCTTGGGTACAAGGACTACGGGTGAGGCCAAAGGACTGTGGGATCTCTGGATTACCCCTAAATCCAGCATCTCCTCTACTTCTCTCCTAATGTCCTTTTGGACACCCGCCAACACCCAATATGCTGTCCGCCGTATGGGCATCTGTGTCCCTGTCTCCACATCATGTGTTGCTAAGGGGGTTAGTCCAGGCTTGGCGCTAAACAAGGGGGCAAAGTCTGCTAAAACCTCCCTCACTTTCTGGATCTGGCCTGGGGTCAGCTGGGGAGACAATTTTACTGCCTCCACAGAGGACTCCCGCTTACTCTCTTCCAGTAAGTCCAGAAGAGGGTCTCCTTCGTTCGTCCCTTCCCCATGACTACACACTGCGAACACCATGTCAGCCCTATTTGCATATGGCTTCATCATGTTGTCATGGTACATCCTTTCTGTCTGTCTACGGTCAGGTAACTCCACAATGTAGTTTACGTCATTTACCTTCCTAACCACTTTGTACGGTCCTGCCCACTCAGATTGCAGCTTGTCTTTCTGGACCAGAATAAGGACCATGACTTCCAAACCCACCATGTATGAGCGAGCTCTGGCTCTGCGGTCATACCATAGCTTTTGTTTCTGTTGGGCAGCTACCAGGTTGCTCTGGGCTGTCCCCATAAACTCCTTCAGCCTTTCCGTAAACCTTAGGATGTAATCCACAATGGGGGTTCCCTGGGTGGCGTGCTTGCCTTCCCAATCCTCCCGGTTCAAGTCTAGGGGCCCACGTACCCGGTGTTTATACAAGAGTTTGAAGGGGGAAACTCCTGTTGACTCTTGGGGCACCTCCCTGTATGTGAACAACAGCTGGGGAAGGTATTTCTCCCAGTCCCTCCCATGCTGTTCAGCAAATGCCTGGAGCATTGACTTTAGGGTACCATTGAAGCGTTCCACAAGCCCATTGACTTGTGGGTGATATGGTATTGTGCATCTCTGCATCACTCCACACTTCTTCCATAGACATTTCATTAGATCCAAAATAAAGGAACACCCTCGATTGGTGATTACCTCCTGTGGAAACCCAACATGGGAGAAAATCCCAAGCAAGGCATCTGCCACTTTGTCTGTCCTCAGAGAGGAAAGGGCGTCTGCCTCTGGGTACCGGATGGCATAATCCACCACAGTCAGGATGAATCTCTTCCCTGAGGAGCTGGGGGTATTTAAAGGCCCAACAATATCCATTCCCACCCTCTGGAATGGCTCCTCCACTATGGGCAAGGGGATCAGGTCGGCTTGGGTTTTCTTGCCCACCTTCCCTATTTCTTGGCACCAGTGAGAAGACTTGCAATACTCCTTCACCTGCTGGGTGAAGTTAGGCCAATAGAAATTCTGGGCCAACCACTACATAGTTCGTATGATTCCCAGATGACCAGATAAGGAAATATCATGGGCAACCTTAAGCAACTGCTCACAATATCCCTGGGGAATGACAAGCTGCCTGCCTAGCATCCCTCCCTCTGTCTGTACTGCCTGTGTATACATAAGTCCATTTTCCCAATAAACCCTATGTCTTCTGTCACCTCCCTGTGCACCGTCCAAATCTGCCCAAGCCCTCAGCTTCTCTAAACTAGGGTCACTTCTCTGAGCAGCTGCAAACCCCTCACACCTTCCCAAGGCATGGGACAGGTCCCCTTCAGTCACTAAACTAGGGTCCCGAACACTAGAGTCAGGGCCCTCAGGATCACTGTCAATTTCTACCCTCAGACAAGGGGTCACCCCTCCCTCTTTGGAGTAACCCTCTGTAGCTGGGTGGTTACTTACTACTGGGGGAAGTTTCTACCCTCTTTGAATCAGTCTCCCCCTCTGGAGACACAGGCTGGGGAACTAGCCTCTTAGTATCTTCCCCAAATGGCTTCTGGGGGGCTCAGGGAACTACAATTTTCCCTGGCCGCTTGGCTACGGGTAACTGCACATACCACCCCCTGCTGGAGATTGTTACCCAGGATCACATCCACGGCTAATGTGTTAGCTACAGCCACCTGTTACACAGTTCTCCCTGTCTCACCTCAGTCAGGAGAACACTGGCCAATGGCAATGTTTTCTCTACACCCGCAAAGTCCTGTACAGTCACGTATTTATTGGGTATAAGCTGACCAGGCTGTACCAGATGCCCTTTCACCAATGTCAGGGATGCCCCTGTGTCCCTTAACCCCTGCGTCTGTATGCCATTTACCATGACTGGGTGCATGTGTTCCCTCATGTTCACTGGCATGCTTCCAGGGACACACAAACAACCCACTTCCTTTCTGGTACTACTTTGCGTATTATTGTTTGCCCTTCTTGGACACTGTCTGGCAATGTGCCCAGTTTCTTTACATAACCAACACACATTTCTTACTTCAGAGAAATCTTTTCTTTGAAACCTGGGGCTAACTGGTTTCGGTAGAGGCAGTGAGGATTTTAGCTGTCCTGAAGGTGCACTTTTCCCCTTCTGTGCTGCCACACTTACCCCAATCACTCTCAGAGCAGGTCTGCTCTTGGCATAGCAGTCCAAGAGTTCAGCAGCCTCTTGCACTGTTTTTGGATCTCGGTCCTCTAGCCAGGTTTTTAACTCTGCTGGGCATGCCCAATAAAACGGTTCTAATAAAATCACATTTTCAATTTTATCAACAGTGTTTGCCTCAATTCCTTCCCACCAATGTTTTAAAAAACTGACGTTGTTTTGTGGCTAGCTCCTCATAGCTCATATCAGGGCTTCTCCTGAGCTTACGGAATTTAGCTCTGTAGGATTCAGCAGTTAATTCAAACTTTTTTAGTAGTGCTGCTTTTAACTTGTTGTAATCATCACTGTCTTTATTGTCCATGTGACCAAATGCATCCAGAGCTTTTCCGGTAAGTAGCGGGGATAGCTGGAAGCTCCAGGACTCCCTAGGAATTTTAGCCTGAATACAAACTTTTTCAAAAGAATTTAAAAAGGTGTCTATATCCTTCCTGTCCTTAAACTCAGCTATTAATCTAGAGTTCACTTTGTAACCCAGTCCTGCAGTCCCAGTTAAACCCAAGCCACTTACCTGCCCTGGTGCTGCTGGTTGGAGTCGTAGCTTCTCCAGTTTGTGCTGCCACTGGCGCTCCTCACTCCTCTCCTCTGCAGCTTTGTGTTCTCACTCTCTCTTCTCCTCTGCCTCTCGCTGGCACTCACGTTCTTCACAGTCCACCTCCCTCTGTTGTCACTCTGCCTCACGGTCTGCCTCCCTCCGTTGTCGCTCTACCTCCAGTTCTATCCTCCACAACTCAATTTGCAGCTTGAGTACCTCTGGATTCAGGATACTGATGACCTTCTCCTGCTGCTGTGGCCCTTCACTGACAGTGGCCCTGCTATCCACCTCATCGGCTCAGGACCCCTCACTGGCCACAAGTTCTGCCACACTCGAGGTCTGGTCCCTTTCAGTCATGGTTGGTGACTTGCTGCTCTGGGTATCTACTACCATCAGGGCCTCTATGAGGTTCTGCTTACTGGCTTTCACCCCAAATGGGACTCCCCTGTCCCTGCACAACTGTCGTAAGAAATCGACAGTGTGCTTGCTGTAGTCAGAAGACATTTTCTTCTTCTTTCACTACTAATACTATACTGACTGGCACTTCAGAAAAAAAATGGGTGGGAACTTAACTGAAAGTCGAGGGATATAGTTCTGTTTCCTTTTCAAATAAAACACTGCCTTTCTTTTTTTTTTTTCAAGTGAGCTAAACAGTTTCAAGCTAACACACTGAACAATGAAGCTTATACCACCAAACATTTTATGCCACTGCTGCCAACCAATCAGTCACAAACTCGCTCAGCCAGTCAGCCCTCTTTCTACTCCCAAAGTGCCAACCTCTGAGTGTATGATTTGTGTACAGTGAACAGAACAAGGTAATCCTCTTGTCTGTTTTGTGGGTTCAAGTCACCTTAGTCTCAAGCTCTGGAGGGATTCATACTGATAACCTCTTGTTAGCGTACCCAATTATCAGACTCAGATAATTCTGTCTTCGGGGGCCAGATATCCTTGCCTACCCAACCAGGTCTTTCAAATGAACCCTTAGAACTCTATGCAAGACTTTAGAGAACTCTATCCATTTCCCAGTTTGGTATACAATAAGCCCATACACAGTGTTACTATAACCTTTAAAAGCTTCACTTAAAGTAAAAAGAAATGTCCAGGCACTCCAGCAATTTCGTTTGTAAAAAAATAACTTTACTTTAAAAATATCAAAATAGAACAATAATTACAGAACAAATACATATCATATACATACAGCCTTAAAATAAACAGGTAAAAAAGTACAGTTCCTACAATTGATAACTTCAGACTGGTATAATCTAATGCTTACTTTCTTTAGTGCTTTTAGGGTCTCTCTTCTCTCAGTCAGAAATATTTTCTTGTGTGTCTCTGTCAGGTTCTTTCAGCAGTTAAGCACACTTCTGAGCCGGCCTTCTCATGAGGTCACTAACTCTACCTTGGTGTATCAAACTCTATATTTTACAATACAGGGTATCCAAATAAAATATTTAAAAAAAACAAGCAGTGTCAGTGCCTCAATAGGTAGCACACTTGCCTCTGAGGCCAGGAGATCAGAGGGCTGTGGGTTCAGTTCCCACATCTGGCACATGGGTTAATATCCCAGTACTGACACTGTAGTGCAGCATGAGAGGGGTGCTACATTTCTGAGGTGCCGTCTTTCGGATGAGATGTTAAACCGAGGTCCCATCTGCCTGGACTGGTGGTAGTTCAGGTGGATGTTAAAGATCCCATGGCACTTATCAAAAAGAGTAGAGGAATTTCCCCGGTGTCCTGGCCAAATTTCCCTCATTCACTAAAAATACCACCAACAGCTTAATCTGGTTCAAGGTCCGTTGGCATACATCTGTATCCCCCTCCCCCGGGTTGTGCCTGAAAATAGGTATGATTTGTCTAGTGCACTTACCCAGTCAACAAAAACTTAATAAATAAAATAAATAAATAAATATGAGATGATCCCACTGACTTTCCTCTCCACAGGTTAACTGGTCAGAACTGGTCTGTGCTCTGCTACACATACATCTCAAAAGTTTATTTGATTTAAGTCACTGTATTCAAAACAACAGTGTATTTGCCTCTTTAATACCATCTGGACCTTGGAATCTACACCTCAGGTCTTTCTGATGTATATTGGACCTTCCAAATTTGTCTGGGTTCTCTCTGGCTCAGACATGAAACCTCTTCAATGTCCATTCTGGCTTCTCTCCGACGCCCTTCCCCACAAGTCCTTCCTGGTAACCATGCAAGTCAAAGGATCTCCCTGAGGGCATTATGAATGGCTAATCTTATTTCCTGGGATGAAAGCAAATTGACAAGGTAATTGCAACCCAGATCTCTGCAGTTTAAAATACCTCCTGTCCTTTGAACTTATCCCTGGGGGGGTCTTGATGTGTCAGTTCCAGTAACACAGCCTTTTCCTTGAACTGACCTTCTCTTCACATATTTTATATGTAATAACAAAAATTAATTCAGCACTCGAACACTCAGAGCTGGCTGTCTACGTCACAGTTATAACTATGATAATTACATTATGCAAGATAAAGTCACATATAGTAAAAGGGGTAATAACTGTATGATGTTACTGATGTAAGCATTACTATTTTTTCATAATGATTCATATATTCAAGTATTATTTTAATGTAAATTGTATTTTCCTTTTTTTATTCTTATTAGGTTCTTACAGAGTTTATGTTTATTAATGATGTGACAGTATAAAAGTACATCAAGTCTCTGAAAAACCACGCTCCCTGATGAAGGGTTTTTAACCTGAAAAGCCGGAGCATTCTGGCAGTGGACAGTGGTACACATTTCTTAATATTCATTGCAATTAGTATTAAAGCAATCAGAACCTAAGAAGAACTGTGTGTCTGGTGTTGTTGGAGTGCAGGTACTGCTTTACTTCATAGTGAAACACTCACCCAGCATTAATTAAAATAAGGAATCAAGCTTACATTTAAACATGGCTCATTGGCAGATATGAACAAAATTCCTCTTGAGGCACTCAGAGCACCAGCATTATGACGTCAGGTAGTCAGGACACCAAATACCAGATTCGACGCCCCTCCCTGAGGTCCACCCCCCGGAGTAGAAATCCTTAAATAGGTGGAATATGGGGGTCTCAGTCCCCCAAATGTGGGGTTCAGGGGCACGGTGTACTGACCGCACATCAACACCACTACAGTGAAGACCATCACAGTGACAGAATTTGACAAAAAGCATTGAGTCACTGTGATGGTCCCCACTGGCACTGATACTGCATCTCCCAGTGTTTTGCCCCCTCCCCGAGACAACTCTGACTCAGAGTTATATATCTAGAGACCAGGGAGTGTGGGGGTGGAGCCCCCCCATGGGTGGTTCAGGGGCACAGCCCCCTGAAGAAAACACACCGACATCCCCGACAGTACAATGTCAGCCCTCAGCATTGTGACTGTCGCTGTCGGGGATCTTGGCGAGAAAGGTGTCGACTCATGATAGGTAAACCCAGAAGCACAGCCCCTTGCCAAAAAAGCAATCGGTGACATTGCCGATTGGTGCACTAATTGTCTGGCGCTGGAACACTGGTGCATTCCAATGGTGGAAACAATAACATTGAGCCCCTAACAGAAAATCTAATGAGAATAGTCTATGTGGTTCATCCAAACTTTTGCTATAAATGAGTCTTGACCTTTCCACTGTCTCATGATACAACCTGGTTGAACTTATTACTTTCCTTCAGCAGTACATTTCTACCTTTTTTACAGTCTACCTGCCAACCTGAAGTTCTAACCATCTCATATTCCAGTTAACCTTTGATTATATCGTTTTTTCACATATACCATAATATTCACCCATCCTTTATTTCCACCCTGAAAGACCCTATGATAAGCTTGTTAACAAATATTACAATCACTTTCAAACTGTACCCCTCCCCACTTTTCTAATGTAAATCTGGTGGACGTATGCAAACACAATGTGGAGTAATGCTTGTGCAAGTCACAAGTCCAAGCAGAAAGGAAGGTAGCTGCTGTGCTGGGCTGCCATTTGTGAACTCCACCATTTCTGGGAGCTTTAAAATTGTTACCTGGTTTTACTGGATATATTTTTATTAATGCTTTACAAAATTAGATTAGTGTAGTGTAGTGGAGATGTTCTTACATAGAAACACATAAGTATAGAATTTGTCAGCAGATTAGGTCCACTTGGCCCACACACACTATCCATTTCTCCCTGCCTATACTGTCCCTGTAGACCCAACTGAACTCCGGACTACCTCAACCACCCTTAGTTTCCTACAAAGATTCCTTTGTGCCTATCCAATGCATGCTTAAAGCCCACCACTGTTTTCACCCCTACCCCCTCCAGTAGTACACTGTTCCAGGCATCCACCACTCATTCAGTGAAGAAGTACTTCCTTACATCCCTCGTAACTTCTCCCCCTGCTTAATTGCATGACCCATTGTTCTCTTGCACCTTGTCCTCTGCAAAATACTCTCCTCCTGTAAATTATTCACTAATGTGAGATATTTAAAGGTCTCTATCATGTTCCCCCCCTTCCAGGGTGTATATGTCGAGATCCCTTAATCTCTATTCATATGGCTTTTGGTGTAGCCCCTGCACCATTTTAGTTGTCCTCCTCTGGACAGCCTCTATCCTGTCTATGTCCTTCCTCAGATGTGGTCTCCAGGACTGGACACAGTACTCAGGGTGGGTCTTCACTAATTATATATACAGTAGTAAAATTACCTCTCTACTTTTGCTGGTGATACCCCTCCCTATACACACAGCTGGCACTACCTACCACTTTGCACATTGCGGTAACCTGACATAATTACCCAAAGGTCCCTTTCCTGTTTGGTGATCATCAATACCTCTTTCTTCATTTTATACACTGCCCCTGGATTTCTTTGCCATAGGTGTATAATATTGCACTTTTTCTCATTAAAAACCAGCTGCTATACCCTTGACCACTCCCTGAGTTTTCTCTGATATCTACACAAATTCTCTCCACTTCCTCCTGAACGTCTACACTATTGCATATTTTGGTATAATTTGCAAAGAGGCATACCTTCCCTTCCAGTTCTTCTGGAATGTCACTTACATAACATTAAAGAGGACTAGTCCTAGTACTGAACCCTGAGGTACCAAGCTGGTCACTCTTCACTCCCCAGAGTGAGTGCCACGTACCACCACCTTCATTTGCCTATCCATCAACCAATTTCTTTCTAAAATTCTTCAGTGGTTTATACACAGATATGGTGTTAAAGTGAGATAAAATGGGGTTGTATTTTTTTCTTTCTTTTTTAATTTTGCATATTTGAGTTAGTCTGTTTATTTCATTATTTGTCAATATTTGATTTCATCTTTTCTCTAGTGCCATACACTGCTTGTGGATCATGTTTTCTGAATGAATACTGTATCTCTGTGCTGTGCTGGAATTTTACACAGTGCATCTCTTTGGCTCTGAGGAACTGTTGAACTGCAGGCTTGAGTTTTGGTGCAGTCCATAGGCTTTCTGTCTAAAAGCTGTTGGATTGAGGGTTGGACCTATCTATAGCTCAAGACCTGATTTTGAGTCCATTGGATGTAGTTACAGGAACACCAGGGTGATGCCTCAACTAGGAACTAGCAGGAGTTGTCAGGGTGTGGTGTTCAGTAGAATGGTCACTGAATGAGTGGTGAAAGCAGAGTATTTTCCTGCTGCCACACAGAAGGGTGCGATTATGTGGGGGCATGAGTGGGGACACCATAGTTGCAGTATGAGAGCAACATTTTTCCTGGCTGGTAAGATTGCAGCCAGCATTCTTCTAGGTATGAAAATTCTCCTTTCCTCCCAACTGGTAAATAAGTGATCAGTTTGTGTTATTTCTTTGAGATGGTTTAGTGACTGCTGGCTCCTGTGGATAAACCTGAGCTTTTGTTCTATCACTGGGCTTGTGTGAGGAGCCTGTCAAGGCTCATGTTTCAGATTTCCCACACTCTTTCCTATAAGATTACGGTCAGCATTCGGCTAAGTACTAAAACTGCTATTTATTCACCAAAATCTGTAAGAGAGAAACTGGTGTAGACTCTCACTTTGGGAGGCATTTAGGATTATTGCAATTGTGAGAGATGCCAACAATGATTTCAATACATTAAAGACGTCTGACACTAACTGGTCCATGTGCCCACTGTCCAGATTTTCTGTTTCATCAGATAGAAGCAGATTGACAGAGGAAATAGACAATTTCTCTTTTTTTCTGAAATGGACATTTGTTTCAAATTATAACTGATTTTGAAATTTGTGAAGTGACACTGGAGATTTCAATGCAGATTTTTTAGGCTTCTAAGATTTAGTCATACTATTGCACCTTTTGAATGATGTGAGTCATGTGTTTGTGTGACTGTGGGAGAGTGAGTGGTGTATGTGGACTTTAAGCAAGTGATTAGTATGTAAGGTGGGTTAAGGTGGTTTGGGTTTTCTTTTTGAATTTGTGGAAATTTGGCATGTTTTGACTTTATCATAGCTTAACTGGATAGCGACAATGTGTTGAGGTTAGAGATGCAGTGAATTTAAAATCCGCCTGCAAAGTGAACACAAAGTGGCCACTTCACATTGGCACTTCACTATGTGGAGTGCCCCATAGGAAAGGCTCACTTTGCCTTGTTATTATTACTTCGCATTGTCATTCCACTTTAAACATGAAGTAAGGTGGGATGACATCAATATTGGCAACACCCCACCCACACAGTCACCAAAATTAATGTGCATCCCCAAAGTGCTATTGTCTTGTGTCCAGAAAACTCCCCAGTGTTGACAAAGTGAAATGAGAGCATAACAAGAAATGCAAAGTCTCCCTGAATTAATGGCGCACTCAGTCATGTGCGCAGTTGTCACACACAGAGTCACCAGAATTAATGTGCATCCCCAAAATGCTATTGTCTTATGTGCAGAAAATTCCCCAGTGCTGACTAAGTGAAATGAGAGCGTATCAAGAAATGCAAAGTCTACAGAATTAATGGTGCACTCCGTCACGTGTGCAGTGGTCACACACAGTCACCAGAATTAATGTGCATCCCAAAAATGCTACTGTCTTATGTCCAGAAAATTCCCCAGTGCTGATGAAGTGAAATGAGAGCGTAACAAGAAATGCAAAGTCTCCCAGAATTAGTGGTGTACTACAAACACACAGACAGATTAAGATTGTGCTGCACACTCAAGAGATGCAGATGCAAAGGCACAACAACACCTAACCAGTGTTCATAAGTCATAAATCCAAATCTGGAAAAGAATACCTTTTGCTGGTTGGGGGGGGGGGGGAGAGTGCACAGCAGTAACAGTCTACTACCAGTAAAGGTACCAAAAAGCAGTATAACAAAAATTTATGCAGGTGTGGTAGCCAGCAGGATCACACTGCTGCAGTTACTCTGTGGCACAATAAAAGGTGTCTGATTTAATGGCGCACATTGCACACACACTCACATATACTACAAGTAATGTGTAGCAAATTGAAAACCTTTAGTAATATAACCAAATCTTTTAAACAAACTGAAATTATACACTGCTGCACCTCAGCAATCAGAAAAAAATGTCAAGAATTACAGAAAATATTACTGTGCATACATTAATATAGTTATGCAAGAAAAACATAACCAAAATAGAAAGACTGCCTTTTTCTTCCAGTTAATACATTTACATCACAGATATGCCCTTCCCCCAAAGCACACTTCACAGTACACAGACTGACTGTTCTAAATTAATATTCAAAATTCACACGCAAACAATAAGCACTCGATAATATGAGCACAGGAGGGGACTTCCGGTGATGTCATGGATCAAGCTACAGCCTAGGACAAGAGGCTTCCCCTGAGATCTGCTAAATCGCCTCCTAAATACGGCTTTTAAACTCAAAATAAGACTTTTAAAAACAGTAGGAGGTTCCAAAATGCCAAAAAAAAGAGGAGAAGCTAACAACAGACCACCGGATCGCCTTGTTGTGGAGAGATCACTGGACGAAGAGTCAGAGAGCAAAGGCTCCTGAGCCTCGTCAGCCTCCTGACACAGTACTTCAACTTGCGACCAGGTTCCTTACACAATACTTCAAAGGCAAATGGCACAAGTGTTAACTGAAATCCAGGACTTCTGAAAGGAAATGAAATCCACAGCTACTGCCCTCTGCACGGACATCGGCAAGCTCGAGAAACGCCAAGATGCCAGTGAAACCCAGGCAGCAGATACAGGCAAGCGGATGGAAGAGGCGGAGCAGGCCATCGTGCAGCTCCACTGCAGTCTTAAAGCCCTACAAGACTGTGCTGAGGATGCAGAAAGCAGGAATCGCTGAAACAATTTTAGGCTGTCCGGCATTTCTGAGGGGGCTTAGGGCACATAGATGATACCATTCATCCAGAAAACACTCAAGGAGATACTACACTTACTGGAATCACTGACCCTGGAAATAACACGAGCGCACTGCACCCTGGGACCCAGACCTGCTCTGGGAGCCTGACCCCGAACAATCTTGATCAAATTCCTGCGACATCAAGATAAGGAGACAGTGCTGCATACAGCTTGGAAACATGGTGCGGTGCACTTTAAAACCCAGAGACTATATTTCGACAATGACTACGTGCCGGAGGTGATGGCATGAAGAAGAGCATACATCCCAATTATGAGAGCTCTTAAAGCAGCAAGCATACAGTTTAGAACCCCCTACCCCTCCAAGATGGTGATTTTCTTCCAGGAGGGCCCTCTCACCTTCGACAACGTGGCGGCAGCTGTAACCCAGCTGAAGATGAGGAAAATAAATGTCGGCCAGCAGCGCCCTAGTTCTGGAGCATCAATCGCCACCGAGCTTGCACAGAAGGTCTGGAGCAACAATCAGAAGGACTCCAGACATCGACAGGGAATGGAAGCAATCAAAAAGATCATGGGTACGCCGAAAGCCAGACAACTGACCATGGGGGATGCTGCAGAGGAAGCACAAGCTGCAGAAACCTGAATAACTGCAAGTATAGAACTAAGGACATTAAATTATGTTTGTACACCTGACCCTCTAGTGGCTCAGCATTAAAGTCAAATTTGGAAATTTATTCCCAAGGATGCTCTGAGCCCGATCGGTGTGGGGGGAGGGCTCTGGCTAGTTTTTGTGGCCTTCCTGAGCTGTGGATGTGTTTGAGTGGGGTCCAGCATCGTGGGGCCTCTGGCCTGGTTTCCGGGCCCGGGGGGGGGAGCGAACTTCACCCTAGCCGTTCGCGTGACCGCTCGCTCATTTAGCTGGCTCTGTTGGAGTCTCTGATCTTGGGGAAGGGGGGAGTGCTCCGGGGTTGACTGGAGAGCCAGGTGGACCAGAAGCGTATTGTAAAGCAGCCCTGAAGCATTTTGGCAAGGACAGGCCACGATATCAGACCTATTAATCGTGGGAGGGCATGAAAGCCTGGCCCGCTACCTCCTCCCTGTTGTCCTTGACAATTGCACCACATAGGAAGGGAGCTTAAACAACAGTAAATGTATAATATAATAATAATAAGAGCCACTGTGAGATATGATGGGAGGCATAGCTCTATTGGAACAGAGATATAGATGGAGGGGATGCCAGGAACTGACACATTGTCCATGTGCAGTTGAGTGATATCAGGGAGGTTCCCCCCCCCCGATGAATGGATGGGATTGCAAGGTGGAGGTGGGGATAAAGCACTGAGACCCCATTATGCACCCGTGAGACTGGTCCCCCCCTTCCCTTCCTTGGGTCGGGAGCGGGGAGCACTCCACCAAACACCTAGACCAGAGCCCGGGACTACTGCCTTCCCCACTCAGGGAAAAGGTTGCTGCTCTCCTGACACCCTGGCCCATCCTCTAGCTTACCTCTGATCTCAAAGGGGTGTCTGTCGTTCGGCCATATACGTCACTTACCCCACTTACCTTTCCCCTATTATGCACTACAAGTGTCAAAAGGCCCGGGATTGCCTAGGGCTCTTGAAGTAAGGAATCATCCTTACCAAAGGATCAGGGCTTAACCCTGATTAGTGGAAGTACAAGTTTGTTATTTCTTGTTTGGGAGGCCATGTTGGTCACCTCACAGACTCGAATATGTTTGTTTGTACAAGTTATTAGATGTCAGAATATGTGATTCTGTTATTGTCATTGTCTTACAAAAGTCATCAGGTCTTCCCAAAGTTCCATGCAAGTTTTCAATTTAAATTGGATAAAAGGAAAACCTCATATGAATGGCAGAGGGTTAGGCAACAACCGGTTTATTGAAATTTAGCAATGTACTCCCCAAACTGAAATTATTGTTCCTGAATATTAACGGTTTAACCTCACCAATCAAATGATCAAAGGCATTAGCCTTTATCAGAAGATCTAAATCTGATCTAGTATACCTCCAAGAGACACACATGAATACCGCTGAGCATACAAAACTTGCCAAGCTAAGTAGGGGGCAGGTCTACCATTCCTCCAGTAAAGGAGGCAGACAAAGAGGTGTAGCTATAATAATACCCCCCCACACCCCGTTTAGAGCAGAGTCCACTTGAGCAGACCCAGAGGGTAGGCTTGTAATAGTGCAGGGTGTGCTTAATCTGAACAAGTTACCTTGGTGAAAGTGTACTTTCCACAGGGCATCCCCACCTCCCACCTGAAACCCTTACTGGATAAAATAGTACAAAAGACTAAAGGAATCCTCTTAATGGCGAGTGATTTTAACCTTACGATCGATCCTACTATTGACACTTCTAATATGAGACCCCTTAGGCAATCAGCCATGCAGAAATTCTTTAAAAGATTTGTGATGGAGATGGGATGGTGTGATGTCTGGCGAAGGCTAGATCCCCTAACAAGAAACTACTCCTATTACTCCTCGGCACACTACACCTATTCACACATTGACCACACATATACCCAGGTGGAAAATCTAGGAGCCTTACAAGATGTCCAGTTGGGAGATATTTCCATCTCGGACCACGCTCTTCTGATTTCCTTTTGGGATATGGGGCCTCAACACAAAAACACTTAATGGAGACTAAACCCTTATTATTTGCATTCTAAACAATTTCATGAATTTCTTTCGGATAAGATCTCTGAAATCATAGCAGACAATCCCCCTGTGGATGCTACCCCGGTGATACACTGGGACACGGTCAAGGCAGTACTCCGAGGACACATAATAAAATATACTGAAGAGTTAGGAAGGCAGCACAAGGAACAAAGAGCAAAGCTGGAGGATTCTCTGTACTTCCTGCAAATGATCCATAAACAAGGGGACACTTTGGTATTTCCCCAATTACAACAAACTAAGCTTGATTTGGACCATCTGATCCAACAACAAACCGAAATAGCCCTGACCTTTTTAAGGTGGAGGTTCTACAAAGTGGGTCCTTGAGCCACCCGGCTGTTAGCCTATCAAATCTGTAAACAAAAACAGGCAGCCACGATTCCATCTATCCGCCACCCAGTAGGAGGCCAACCCTTCACCAAAATACATGATATTGCAGAGGTCTTCACTTCATACTACAATGCCTTATACACCCCTGAGCATACACCGTCCACACAACAAATAACGGATTACTTGTGGACAATTACCCTACCACAGCTCACAGAGACACATAAGGAGTCCCTTATAGTCCCAATTATGGAATGTGAGGTAACTAACACTATTGCTAATGCCAAGTCCCTTAAATCACCAGGACTGGACGGTTACGGCTCTGAATTCTATAAAGCTACCAGGGCACAAGTCTCTCCCAGACTCCTTAATTTGTTCATCTCAGTCCTGGTGGGAAGTTCTCCACCTCCATCCTGATCATATGCAACCATCTCAGTAATTCCCAAACCAGGTAAGAAAACACAAATCTGTGGCTAATACAGGCCCATATCAGTACTTAATCAAGACTATAAACTATTTATGAGTATTTTAACACATCGTATAGACCAAGTCCTCCCCCTACTAATACACAAGGACCAAACCAGATTTGTGAGGTCCCGCACTACCACTGATAATATAAAGCACTCTCTCTATGTAGTTCATCAAATGCAAACAGCTAAATCCCCATCGGTATTAGCCTAGACACTTAAAAGGCATTTGATGGAGTAGCATGGCCATTTTTATACTTAACACTACACAAATTTTGATACTCCACTTCCCTCATCATGGTCCTCCAGAACATATATTCTGCACCTCAAGCATGCATAAAGGTAAATGGACACCACTCCGGCTACTTTCATTTGCAAAGGGGAACTAGACACGGGTGCCCATTATCCCTTACTATTCACAGCATTCATTGAACCTCTAGCGCAGCAAATCCGGGAATCCCAGATCATTGAGGGAATAAAAATAGGAGGCTTTGAACACCGCACCACACTGTATGAGGATGATATTTTGCTGTATCTCCAAAATCCCCTCCCTATAGTAAAACAAATTCTGGATTCTTTTGGTCTGGTATCAGGATACAAACTGAATCTGGCTAAAACAGAGCTGCTCACCTTTCATTACTCCCTTTCACCGCTTATCCAAGACACTATCCCAGGTAGATGGAACTTACAGAGATTGAAATACCAGGGTATGCATATAACCCAATCACCCACAACATATTACAAATATAATTACTCACCCTTTACAGCACAATTGAAAATGGATCTGACATCATGGGTGACCCTACCTTTAAGTTTAACAAAGAGAACTGACCTGATCAGAATGGTCATCCTCCAAAGGGCTCTATACCTATTTCAAAATATTCCCATACATATACCACTAAAGATTTTCCAAGAATGGAATCACCTTATAGCGAAATTTATATGGGCAAATGAAAGACTCCGAGTTCGCCTAAAGATTCTTACTCTTCCACGTCAGGAGGGAGGTTTAGCACTCCCAGATTTAAGATTATACCAACAGGCAGCAACCCTGATGCATTTAATGGCCTGGCAAACTAAGACATCCAGCCTACATTGGCTGGAGATTGACAGAACCTTGATGAGCAACCACACCTACTTCCAAATTCTATACCAACAAGTGGCAAAAGTGAGAGCGCACCAGCCATTAAATCCCTGGCTCATATATCATTTCAAAAACTGGCAATCTATTAAGAAAACCCAGTATTTGACACCCTTCCAGTCTCTCATATGCCCAATTTCCAGTCTTAACAATTTCCCTCCGAACAGCATAGATAATAGCTTCCAGCACTGGGAGAGATATGGCCTAAAATTTCTGCTGCAGATAATGACACAAGGAAACATATGGTCATATGCAGACATCAAAAAGGAAAAACAAATGCTCCACCGAGACTTCTACCACTACTTACAACTCCGACACTATGTTGAAAGTCTTCCACAGAATCTCTGGAACCCTGAACAATATCCAATCTTAATAGCACTAAACTCACAAAAGGAATCCCTCACTGAGAATATACACATGCAATGGAGCCAGGAATCGTGATATCGGATCACGCTTGAGGACTGGTGGCAAGCATGTAGTTACTCTGCTCGAGTGAACAGTTTGCACCAGTGGTGCGAATAAGCATGGAAGAATCTGATTAGGTACTTCAGAACACCGGTAGTCACGAGTCACTACTCTCCGACCAATCTAGCAATATGCTGGTGCTCATGCGGAGAATCCAAGGCGAACCACACCCATATTATGTGGTCTTGCCCGGTCCTTAAACCGTTCCTCCTGCACCTCCAGACTCACCTACAGGAAATATTAGATCCCCATCTCTAATTGACATTGGAGATGTTCCTCTTTCTTATCCTCCCTAAAACACTAAGAGGTCCCAACACCAGATACCTACTCCTTCTCCTCATCACTGCAGCAAAGAAGGCAATCACTAAACTGTGGCTGACCACCAAAACCCCCACAATACAGCATTGGTGGGACATCACAAGACAGATCTGTAACATAGAAAAAATAACACACAACTTAAATGAACAAGAAGAGAAATTTACTGCCAGATGGATTCATTGGCAGATATATTATACTGAATGCTAAAAGATACTACCTTCACCCCTTAGAGAGTACGGATATTCCCTAACTGATGAAACTATCCCCAAATTGAGACAACTGAAGCACTATCCCCAGAGTTACACTGCCTAACTTTCTTGATGTAGAGAATCCAGTATAATTTTCCCCTAGAAGAGAAGAGGGAAGGAGGGTGGGAAGGGAGGTGTTATAGGGTATATGCAAGTCCCCATGGACCCACTGTCTATAAATTGTAACCTAAAATGGGAGCTGCTATAAGAAAGCATAGTTGCCTTGAATGGATATATTGATTACAGATATAACCAAAGGGACTATGCCCATGTGATAATGGACATGAACTGATTAATGTATGAAGGTGTAAACGGTGTGTTATTAAGATAAACTACTTGTTAATAGCATAAAATATAGAATGGAATAAAGCTCTGGAGACTTATCAACAGGGACCTATGATCCAAGACAGAACTTTCTTTTAATTACTGAATAGATGCCAAATACCAATAACCTAACCCCCTTAAGCATTGTATGAAATTTATAAAACCATGTATGTACTTTATGCTACTTTATATATTCCTCTTTTATGCTAAAGAAATGTATAAATGAAATAGGCCATGTGAGACCTGATGACATGTACTGTATGTATATATGTTGAAAACCTAATAAAAATAATATTTACAAAAAAAAAAAATATGAGCATAGGAGGGTTTCCTATACTCGATGTAGTAAATTGTGAGCAAAAAAAATTGCTGAAAAAATACTTTTTTAACAGCTTTTAGAGGATTTGAACCGCAGAGCCCTGAGAGGAAACTGTCTCCATCTTCCAATACACACACACACTACACAGAACTTGAAGTTTTGTAATTCCTTACCCCCACATGTTTTTTCTACAGAGGGAGCAGGTACACCTATGGTAGAACACAGGGTGACCTGTGGTCCAGAGGAGGGGCACTAAAATGGTGCAGGATCTGCAAGAAACGCCCTATGAGGAGAAACTAAGGACTTTGGTATGTATGCCCTGGAGAAAAGGAATGAGAGGAGGGATATAATGTAGATCAAAAAACAGCGATCACTTTCATCACGAATGTATATCACCAAAAAGCATTTCGGCAATATACAACAGTCAGTGACCCAACTTCTGGAAAAATAAAGTGTTTTTGCAGGTGGGCTACACCCCCTGCACCCCCCCCCTACAGGGGGCTTTGCCCTCCGCACCCCCCCCTTACTTAGGATTCTCAACTCCAGGGGCATGCATGTCGGGGGGGGAGGCAAAATTCTGCAGTGGAAAAAAAAATAAACAGTCACAAGCAGTGGCAAAACCAGTATCCCCAAGCAGGTCCTGAACCCAGTGCCTACTGCACCGTAGTCAGCCACCCTCGTCACCACACCAGAGAGCTGACTTGGCTGCAGCAGGCTCACACCCCCTTTTAAGCCCTCTGTTCTTTCCCTCCCCTACAGCTCCCCATCCCACCCCTTCTGGTCGCTCTAGGCACTGTACCATCACTACTGTAGCTGATGATGATAGTGCTATAAATAAGTCGCTGTTTCTACAGTCGCTCATTTATAATCGCAATCATCATGGGCTACCACCAGCACCTGCATAGAGTTGTTTGAATAAGGATGGTATTACCACCTAGATATCGTTACACAAGGGCGAGATGTGATGAACAAAAGTGTTCCCCATTCATTGTTTTCACATGGTGGGCCACCACCCTATATCTTTTCTACCACTATTCTAAATCTCATACCACCACTCTATATTTCTTTACCATCACCATAATTGGTCTTTATAAAAATCTTTCAGAACTGTACTTTGCCACTATTCCCTACTACACTACTACCCCATTTTAATATGAGTGTTCCATAATTAGATAAAAAAAAGTTTATGCACACATAAAGTGTTTATAGAAGGTACAAAGATTACAGTGCTATTGTATTGAATCTCCACAGCCACTGCCCTATATACACTAAGAATGGTGAACACTAGAACAATTTGTTATTCCATAAAAAAAAAAAAAAAAACACAATTGGATGGTGAGTGATAACACAATATAGAAGGGCAGAAGATGACAACTACCAAAAGATTGAATTAATCTAGTGGTATTTATAGCAAAAATAAGGGCAACCCACACATATTATTATCAGGAATGCCCCCATGCCAACCCACTATCTGTCTAAAAACTCTTCATTCCATCATTCTTCCATAAAACAGCATATTTTTTTTTAAATAGGTCATATCATCACTTTTCAAAAAGATGAAAAATATATATAATCTCACATCACAGTCAAAAAGAACATTTTATTAACTTCCTCCCGACTCAACCTTGAATAAACAAAATCACATTAACTCCAACGTCATGCTTCAAACATCTTCACAAACTAAATTACAAATATTCTGCCAGGAACAAATACAGAAAAAAACATAGAATAGTGACTATGCAGGGGGAGAAAAGGGGAATAAATCAAAGTACCACAGAATACATTTTAATGCATGTCATGACATCCAGAAACAAAACATAATGCAGACATTCACATAGAGTAAAGAGGGAAAAAAAAAAAGAGTAAGAAACACACAAGACTTATTTTACTGTACATTCCTCATTAAATTGGTTGGTCTTTTTACTATCTCACCCATGAGATTATGAGAATTGGGATCCTCCCTCTCCCCCCTCCCATTTCGCATTCTTCATAGTTGCCAAATATATAAAGTAACAAGCAAAATGGGTAATACCGATTACACTTGTAAATGATGTGCACATTATTCATTCACCCTGGAAAAGAACTGTCAATATCGCTGGAGCCTGAACTAGGAAACATTTCATACAGTCATAAATCTATTCACAGGACTAAACTACATGATAGCGCAAGTGCAGTCCTCACAGCCCACTGAAAACTTTCAAGGAGCACACAGTGCACACACAAACTACTGCAGACACTAGCACACACTGGGTTCCATGTCATAATGGCGATCGCTAAACAGAGATCGCCATTACAACGAGTGTACATTGCCGAAAAGCAAAATGGTGATGCACACTCCCCAGTGAGGATGGGAACAGTAATGAAAATGGACTAAGATATCTATGCAGGGGGCTGACCCCCCCGCACCCCCACTTCACCCTTAGTTTAGTTTCTCAACTCCAGGTGAGTGCATGTCAGACAGGGGGAGAAACCCGAAAAAGGAAAGTTAAACTCCAGCACACACTAAAAATAAAAAATGTAGCCCTACCCAGCACCTTTCTCACTGCAGCCAGCCACCCTCACCACCACATCACATAGCCAGCTGAGCAGCACCATACCACACTACCTCCTACATACCTCCTCTACTATCCCTCTTCTTCTTCCATTCACCCTCCTACATGCTCACCATTCTTCCCCTTCATCTGCACTATAACCATGCCTCACTACCCTTTCAGAGTAGCTCACAAAATGGCGCTCAAATTGAGTCACTCAAAACTGAGTCTCTCAATTTGAGTCACCCATATGATGGAATACCCATGCACTGAAAGCATGTAACAAAATGACAAGCAGATTGATTGGTCCTGTCAGTAAAGCTCAACGCTCATGTCCGTTTGTTGACTCCTGAAGTTAAAAAATGCAAATGGCAGTCTTGGTGATTGTTCATTCGTATGAGGAGAACAAAACTGTAATTGACTCTCGCAAAATTTACTCTAAGGTAAAAAAAAATGTTTAGAATGAATGCTTCTAATACTGCCTGAAAACGTGCTGCCACTGCACAGAAAATAAGATGTTAAAAAATAAGATCTTATATTCATTCCTATGACAAAGAAAATGTACATTTTTTATAATAATTACAGAAATACGCTAGTGTGTTGGCACAGTGGTAGGGTACCAGTCTCAATGTCAGGGATCCTGATTCAGGAACATGCCTGGGTCATTTGGGTGCCAGCCAGGAGGTAGAGGACTGAGTGCCCCAAAGGATGCTCTCCTCTTCCAGGAAAGGAGGGCAGTGCACTCTGCCACAACATCACCACATGGGTGACTATAGCTGGTTATGTGGCAAGAGCACCATGGGAGGGGGAAACTCCTTGATTCTAGATGTAGGCATGCTTTGCATGCTCACATCACACCATCAAACTCTACAGAACATCCAGAGGGTCAGTTGGAAAATGGAAGCACATCAGCTATCAAGATGATACTTACTGTTCCCCCCCCAGGCCCATACCACCTACTGGGCACAGAACTCGCCACACAAGCATGGTATCCAGAGGGGGCTTAGGGTACCTCCAACAGCCTCGCCACAGGGAGAAAGCTGTGAAGGAACAGATGGTTCCCACAGGTAGGTCCCAGTGATAGTGGTTGATGAGGTTGGGAGAATTGTGGAGCTGAAGGGGGCCAGTTGAGTGTAGAAGGGGAGAAAGTAAGCAATAATACCTGACAGGGAGGGCAGTATTGGGCTATAGCAGACTGCCCAGGGGCATAATGATACCCAATGCCACAGGCGGAGGGCCTTATAAACCTTGGAAGGTCTGGTATAGCCTAATACCATCCACCCTGGAGGGTAGTATTACACTTAGAAAATGGGTTACATGTAACATTTAAAACATATGAAAATAATTAGAAAATTTATTTAAACTTGATTTTTTTGGTAAGGTAGTCCCTGTGCTGTCATATTTGCCAGTAGAGGGCACTGCTGCATTTCAGAGCTTTTTTATTTGGGTGACTTTCCTTTACTTTTGCATTTAACCCTCCCTCACCCACCCACTTCTTCAACCATCACGTCCCCAACACACACACACTGTTATTGGTGCTCCATTGTATTTCCTTAACTCAACTGTCACACACACACACCCACACACACACACACACGTTCACCAGTGTTCCGTTGTACTGTTTATACCACCAGTGAGTAGTAGAGTAGTAGTTTGGTGTGCTTTTAGTGATGCTGTCATTTCTTTGCTGACTTTTCTTGGAATTGTTTTGAGGCTGTTGAAAATGTGAAACCTAGTGTGGTGTGCTTTTAGTGGTGCTGTTATTCCTTTACTGTCTTTACTTGTTGCAAATTTTTGCCGACACTGCCTCCACCGCCCCCACTCTTAATTAAATGCCCTGTTAAATCTGATTGGCAGGAGCAAAGCACAGTGAATAGCAGGGGTTGTGAAGTAGAAGGGGCATAAGGGAGAGGAAGCCAGCCCTCAGCACAATAAGTGTTTTGACTCATTTTTTCTTGTTGTTTACCTTCTTTACAAAAAAGTATCTGAGGATCAGTGGCAGGATTTTCAGGACAGTAAATTAATAAAGAGGGAACTAGAAGGAGAGCTTCAGTAACAGAGAACTACTGGAAAAGCAGTATAAGTGCAGTATAATGTGGGGAGTAGTGCAATGCAGCGGATGTGGGGTAGCCGTATTCAGGCAGACATGGAATCTGAGGTGCTGCCCAATCTGCAGGCATCTCTCTGGGAAGTGGGACGAGGTAGCCAGACTCACAGAGGAAAGAAACTACGTCAGGAGTACCTTCGCCCCTATCCAGAAACCACCCAATCCAATGCCGCTGCCTCAAAAGATGCCTAGAACAAGAAGCACTTGGATGATGGTGGGCTCAGGGAGGATTAGGGCAGTCAAGCAGAGGCCCATCCCAAATCCTATTCCACTCCAGAACTCATATGCCACACTGGAAAACAGAAACAACCAAACAGAGGCACCCAGAGAAGTGGAGAGGAAGGATGTGGAGGTCAACTGAGGAGGTGACCTCAGTGAGGAGAGCAGTGGAACCCAGAGGAGGAGGAAGCAAATCCTGGTGGGGGACTGTATTTTAAAAGGGATCCAGCAAGGAACACATAAGACGGAGGGCAGGGAGGTGAGATGCCTACCAGGTGCCATGGCATTGAGGGATGGGAGGAAGGTCCCGGGGATCACTAGGAAGGCAAGATGGGAGGGTGAGCTGGATGTCATTATCCAACTAGGTACTAATGGCCTGGCAAATGGGGAACCTATGGAAGTTCAGGAAGAGTATAGATAATTAGAGAGAGGACTCAAGCAAGTAGCTACATCTATCACCTTCTTGGAAGTACTACCTGCGAGAGGAATGGGAGAGCACAGGGGTGCATGCACCAGGAGCTTTAACACATGGTTGAAGAACTGGTGCTGCAAGCAACGGTTTGGATTCACTGGTGACTGGGGAACCAGCTGGAGGGATGGAGGCTTGTTCAAGACTGATGGCCTGTATCCATCCTGGAGGGGAATCCAAGTACTCAATGATACATTTAAATGCTACATGGTCAAGCATTTAAACTAGCCAAGGGAGGTGGCAGGCCAGAAATGAGGGTACCTAATTGCCCACCCCCCCATACATAGCAGTGGAACCAATGAACAGGACGAGGAGATATCACTACAAAGCAGTGTGCAAATGATGGAGATAGGCATCCAAGGGGTGGAGAGCCAGAAAAGGGGCAAAATTCAACAGAAGAGCAGACATGAGGGAGAACCAGGGATAAAGGACAACAAGGGAGGGGGCTGGGGTAGAACAGCTAAACAGTCCAAGGAGTTTACAGCATGGAAAGCCATGTGTGCCAATGCCAGGAGCCTTAGCAACAAGATGGAGAACCTGGAGGCTGTCATGGTGCAGTCGGACCTGGACATTGTGGCCATCACAGAGACCTGATGCAATGATAACCATGACTGGGAGATGGTCATACCCGGCTACAACATATTCATAAGAGACAGGGCAGGCAGGAAGGGAGGAGGAGTGGCACTTTATGTGAAAGATGGCAAAAAGGTCACAGAGATCCAGGAGGAACAAAATGGGGGAAGAGATACTGTGCGTTAAGGTGGAAATGAAACTGGGGTCAGCTATCTGCAGAGTGGTGATCTACAGACCACCATACCAGGAAGAAGAGACAGATAAAGAGATAATGGGACAAGGAGGAGATGGTGCTGGTTGGAAACTTCAATATTCCAGGCATGGACTGGAGCCTCCCAGCAGAATCTGTAATCGAGCAGTACTCTGCTCAGTATGCCTTCCTGGTAAAACGCTTAAATAAATAAATAAATAAATAAATAAATAAGAAGCATCAACCAGGAGCAGATTTATCCTGGACTCCCTTCAAGGTACCTTCCTTAAGTAACTGGTCATGTAAACAACTTGGCAGAAGGCAATGCTGGACCTTGTACTCACAAACAGGGACAGTGTGATAGGGGTAACAGTGTAGGAGCACATGGGGAACAGTGACCACTGTTCACTGTGGTTTGAAATCACAGAAGGAGTGGAACCAAACCACACAAAAACATGTATCCTGGATTTTAGGATGGTGGACTTTGGGAAAATGGGGACATTCCTGAAATATAGAAACACAGAATTTGACAGCGGATAAGGACCACTTGTCCCATGCAGTCTGCCCAATTCCCTACCGAATGGATAAGCTGCAGATCCTAGTTAATAAACAGGCTACTTCCTCCTACCCCCATCCCCTAGAACTGGATTATGTCTGTCCCATACATTCTTGAATTCCTCCACTGTTTTTGACTTCACAACCTCCTCAGGAAGGCCGTTTCATGCATCCACAACCCTCCCCATGAAAAAAATAGTTCCTCACATTATCTCTGAGCCGTCCCCCCTCTATCTTCAAATTGTGCCCCCTTGTTCTTGCACACCTCTTTTTCTGAAAGGTGCTACCCTCTTGGACTTAAAGTTAACAGATTAGCAGTTAACTTAACAGATTCCCTTGAGGTACTTGAAAGTTTCTATCATGTCCCCCCCTCCCTCCTTTCCTCGAGGGTATACATATTAAGCTCCTTAATTCCCATTAGCCTGAAAGAGGCTAATGGGAATGGGGAGGGATTTAGGGGTGGAGGAACAGTGGGCAATATTTAAAACAGGGATTACAAGAGCAACAGAATTGTGCATTAAGCAGGTTAGCAAGGGGAAAAGGAAGAGGAAGCCATTATGGTTTTCCAAGGAGGCAGCAGAGAAAGTGAAAGCCAAAAAGATTGCATTCATGCAATACAAACAAGTATTTGTCAATGCCGAATGTTGCTTGCTTCTATGTGCTGTTTAGGAATTTGGAAGTCATTGGAGTGCAAATATTGAAAATTTTCGAACTTACGAGCGTGCGTAGGAACTGTGCAATGCACACTCGTAAAACAGTCATTTTTAGGAATTTTTTCACCAAATTTTCAACATAGCCATTTTAAGACCTCTGCTCATGAACAGTGTCACTGTGATTTTCTTAATGTGTCCCATACATTGATTTCGCACACCGACTGCGCCACTGTACGCTACATGGGCGGAAACACATTTTCGGTGAGATGTGAAAAATGACAGCTGTACTGCTCATAAGAAGGTGTGGTAAAATGGCAACGTTGAAAATCTGGAGTGAAAATATTGAAAATTCGCGAACTTACGAGAGTGCGAAGGAACTGCGCAACACACGCTCGTAAAACAGTCATTTTAAGGAATTTTTCCACCAAATTTTCAAAATAGGCTTTTTGAGAGCTCACCTTATGAACACTGGCAGTGTCATTTCATTAATCATTCCGGAAAGGTGATTTTGTGCAGTGGCTGCAAAGTCACCCTTCGGGCCCGAGTAACGCAATAACAGTGCAAGAATTCATGAGGAGGGGTCCCAAAAACCCCATGTTGAAAATTTGGTGACAAACCAAAAAAAATGCCTGAGATATGCAACAAAGTTGAAAAAAACCCTATCTATTCCATTATACAGCTTACTGGCATTTCCTCAATTCGCGGTCGGCTTTGAAGAGTGCAGACGTGTTCCCAGTCCACCGAAGATCGTCGCGCCAGACTCGGAGGTAAGTATGGGGTGAGGGGGTGGGGAGGCAGGGTGCGAGTGGTGGGTGCGGTTTGTGGGGGGCAGGGAGATCGGTGGGACCGCTTTTTTCTTTACAGGTTTTTTTTTTAAATGACTACGCGGGATGTTTGCCACGCTGGGGTGGGCTCCCAGAGTGGCAGAAGGATGGCTGGGGGGGGGAGCTGACGGGGGACTGGGCACCCCCGTCGGCCATGGCATCTGTTGCCACGCTGGGGTGGGCTCCCAGCGTGGTACCCTGTCCTGGGAGGGAGAGACAGTGGAGCCGACGGGGGATTGGGCACCCCCATTGGCAACAGCATGGGGGAGACAGTGGAGCCGACGGGATTGGGCACCCGCCAGCCATAACATGATTTTGCCACACTGGGGTGGGCTCCCAGCATGGCACCTGGATGCTTTTGGGGGGAGCCAACGGGGATTGGGCACCCCATCGGCCGTAGACAGTGAGGGGAAGGCATGAGCACGCAGTGCGTGCATGTGCGCACGTGTGTGGGGAGAGCTCTGCCTGCTCAAGCGGAGCCTCCTTCTTTCAACTGTATGCCACTGCATTTTCAGCTTGTCATAGACAGCTGCAGCAGTGATTGGGGAACTGGGGCCGCACCTGCAAACACACTGACTGCATTGGAAGATGGGCTGACACACCTCCGAAAACTCGGATGATGACACTATGTTTCTTGCACATGCGTGCAAGCAACATAAAAAATGCAGGCAGAAGGGGATAGGGAGAAGTACCAAGAGAAGCAAAGGGAGGTATGGAGGTCAGTAAGGGAAGTGCATTGCAAAATCAGTGGGTAGAGAGGACAAAACCTTTTACAGGTACTTAAGTGAAAAAGGAAGGGCAAAGGGAGGGATAGTGAGACTGAAGTGAAAGGATGGGGGCAGCGTGGAGAATGACAACAGTAAAGCTGACATACTGAACAGATAGTTCTGCTCAGTCTTTACTGAGGAAGAAGAGGAGGGTAATGGGCCTGAAGGGAGTACAAGGGGTGGGAATGGTGCAGAAATAGACACAAGTCCCTTTACACAGGAAAGGGTCCTAAAGGAATTGGAAGGACTAAGAGTTAATAAAGCAATGGGGTCAGATGGGGTGCACCCCAGGATCCTAAAGGAACTAAGAGAGGTGGTTGCTGAATCTCTGGCAATACAGTTTAGCCAATCACTGGAAACAGGGGAGATGACCAAAGACTAGAGGACAGCAGATGCATTCACCTTATACAAAAGTGGGAACAAAGAGGAAGTAGGGAAGTACAGACCAGTCAGCCTGACCTCGGTTGTGGAGAACATCATGGAAGCACTACTGAAGGAGAGATTGGTGGAACATCTGGTTGCCAGTGGACTACACGATGCAAGGCAGCATGGTTTCACTGGGTGGGGGGGAGGTCATGCCAGACAAACGTTATTACATTTTTTGACTGGGTGACTAGGGAGGTGGATCAGGGGAGGGCAGTGAACATGGCCTATCTGGACTTCAGCAAGGCCTTTGACACTGTGCCACATAGAAGACTATTACACAAACTGGGGAATATGGGAGTCGGCAAGACAGTAGTGTGGTGGACAGATAATTGGCTGGGCAGCAAGGCACAGAGGGTGGTGGTAAATGGCTGTCACTCCACAGAGGGAAGAGCGACCAGTGGCATACTACAGGGATCAGTGTTGGAACTGGTCCTATTCAACGTTTTCATCAGTGACGTTGCACAGGACCTACAAGGCAGAATGTCCCTGTTCACTGGTGACATGAAGCTCTGTAACAGAGTGGACATGCCAGAGTGTGTAGACAGACAAAGGAAGGCCATGCAGAAGCTTGAAGAATGGTCAAGGGTTTGGCAGTTAGAAATTCAACACAAAGAAGTGCAAGATAATGCATATGGGGCACAAAAACCAAGGAACAACATATCAGCTGAGATTGAGGATATAGCATGCACCAAGCTGGAAAGGGTCCTTGAAGTTATCATCTCTGATGACCTCAAGGTAGGGAAACAGTGCGACAAGGCAGCAGGTAAAGCAAACAGGATTCTGGGATGCATAGACAGGGGCATCACCAGCAGGAAAAGGGAGGTTTTAATTCCACTATACAAGACATGTGTGAGGCCCCACCTGGAGTACAGTGTACCGTGTACAGTTCTGGAGATCTTACCTATGTAAGAACATAGACAGAGTGGAGAAGGTTCAGAGGAGGGCAACAAAGATGGAACAGAGATTGTATCACAAGTCCTATGAGGACAGGCTGAAGGACTTGAATATGTACTCCCTGGAAGAGAGGAGAGAGGGGGGGATATGATAGAAACATACAAGTACCTTTCAGGGATGAACAGCATGCAGGAATTCACTATTTTCCAGTGAAAATGAGGTTCCAGGACTAGACCGCATAGAATGAAGTTGGAGGGAGAGTGATTCAGAGGAAATGTGAGGATGAATTTCTTCACAGAAAGGGTGGTGGACAAGTGGAACACCCTGCCAGAGGAAGTGGTGGGGGCTGAAACAATCACAGGATTTAAGAATGCATGGGATAGACATAAGGGAATCCTGGCAGTCAGGGGAAACGGGCAACAGACTTCTAGAAAGACATAAAGGGAACTTACAAGATCAAATGGCCAGACTTGGTGGGCCATAGGCCCTTATCTGCTGACAATGTCTATGTATCTATGTATCTATGACACCAAAATCTAGAATAGGTTAGACATTGCAGAGGGGGTGAAAATAAACCAAATGGAAAGGATCTGTATGTTCTAATATCTGAAATATATCCTTGTATCCCCAAATATGTTTCAAAAATATATCAGCTACATTCACGTTTTTCAGACGTATTTCAATACATATTCTAGATATCCAAGATCATCATATTTGGGAAACATTTTTGATATATATATATATATATATATATATATATATATGTGTATATATATATATATATATATATATATATATATATATAATAGAGTGAGTATGTAACATTGACAATAAAAACATGTATTATCAGCGGTGGAATAACTCTGTGATGACATAGACACTGTGGGTTTATTTCCTGATAAACCCACAATGTCTACATCACCAGCAAATATACTCACAATGGTGATGTCACCAGAGTCAGACTATCTACACTGCAGCCTACATGTAATAGCTTCACCATTTCTCTTTCTCACTGAATCCTGCAACAAACAAATCCTTGCCTAGCTGTGACCCTGGGTGACCTGTATCATGAATTGTACCAAAAGCCCAGGACATCTAAAAATTGTATCTCAGAATATCTGCAGCCTTCTCTCCAAACTGCCACAATTTCAGGCCTGGGTGGCTCTGATTGATCCTGACATCATCTCCCTAACAGAAACATGGCTATCACCAAAGATACCAGACACAGCAATTGCCCTTCCTGGATATAACCTGTTCCGGCAGGACATTACCTCAAAAAGGGGGTTGTCTGGTTTACCTCAAGAGTGACTTCAAAGGGCAAATACTACCAATTAGCTTCCACACCAAGGAAGCACAGGTTCTAACACTAAAACTTAATATTGGCCAACAAAACAAAGTGCTACTATTAACCACCGTATACCTGCCTCCTGGGACACTACTCACTGGCTTCCCACAGCTCATAAGCCACCTCGAACAGAGCAAACTAAACTGGGAACATATAATCCTAGGAGACTTCAACATTAATTGGCAAGCACAGGATGCAGCGACAGCTAGAGACCAAATAGCCGGACTGTACCTGACCCAACTGGTCACACAACCCACCAGACAAAACTACCGTACAGGAACCAGCACCCTCATCAACTGGCTACTCTCCTCCTGTCCTGAACGTATCGCCAAGGTAACAGTCCTACCTGACACCATCAGTGACCACTCCCCTGAACTACTTATCTGGACAAACAAGTTCACCAAGAGTAAGCCAAAGACCACCAGGAACAGATCACTAAGGCCTGGTCAACTAGACTCCTTCAGGCACTACCTAAAAGGGATTGACTGGTCCCCACTGGATAGAGTCAAGGACGGAAACCAAGCACTGGATTACTTCTGCAGTATTTTTTACTAAAGCCTGTGACATCTTTGCTCCTTACAAAACAAAGAAAGCCAGAGGAATCCCCAACCCCTGGCTGTCCAGCCCTCTAATTAAACGCATGCGACTCAGAGATCACCTGTGGCATAGGGCCAAAGCCACCGGGAATCTAGCTGACTCCCAAGTGTATAAGGCAGCTAGCAATACCTGCACAAAACTCATACGTCTGGCGAAAGCAGCTTACTACAATGACCTCCTAGGAAAGACCTGGGGTAGAGGGAGGGAGTTCTGGGACTCTGTAAAATCTCTCATGGGTGCAGCCTCAAAGGCCCCACCGGACCTTATACTTACCACTTCTAGTACATTGCAAGATCCAAAGGAAATCGCTGATGCTTTTAATGTTGCATTCACAGACCTCAGCAATGTGTTGCCCCCTGAATACCTAAATCACACCTTTGCAGGCCAGCAGCACAACCTCAACACTCCATCACCACAGGATAATGTTACCCCACCATTCTACTTCAGGCAAATCTCCACAGGTGAGACCATCAAATATACCAAACGGGTCCTTGGTAAGACCAGGATGGGAAGTGACACGATCGATATGATGATGGTAGCACTCACATTAAACGAACTTGTGGCACCACTCACCAAGGTATTCAATGCCTCTCTAAGATCTGGCATCTTCCTTGGCAGGTGGAAAGAGGCTCTAGTCACACCTGTTTTTAAATCAGGAGACAGGGCTAATTTAGCAAACTTCCGGCCCATCTCGATTTTACCCCCCGTCTCCAAAGCACTTGAAAGGGTGGTCTCAGAACAACTAACTGAGTACCTAGAAAAGCATAGCCTTTCTCTGCTTGCAACAACATGGATTCCGACAAAACCACTCCACTGTCACTACACTAGCAGAGTACACCACTCAGCTTTATGGGGCCCTGGATAAAGGGATGGCGGTGGGGTCTATCTTCATAGACCTCACCAAGGCCTTTGACACAGTAAATCACCAACTGCTACTGAAATGTCTCCTCTCTACAGGATTGTCAATGGAATCTGTGGCCTGGTTCCATAGCTACCTAACCCATAGATCTCAACGGGTCAGGATTGGCAATATAATCTCTGAGTCCAGGGAAGTAAACCTAGGGGTCACACAAGGTTCTATCCTCAGTCCTCTCTTATTCAGCCTCTTCATAAATGACATGCCTTCTACCTGTCCTGCACACTCCGTACTCTATGCAGACAATGCCGTTATCTCTGTCCCAGGGGGAAAGACCTGGGATCAATTAGCTCTGAACTTCAGCACAATTTTCATGCATTGCAATCCTGGTTCACCTGAAATAAACTGCTACTCAACTACAAAAAAGACAAAGAGCATGCTCTTCAGCAGCCCACAGAGCAAGATTTTGAGGGTCCTCACTGCATATACTTGGTAGCGAAGGAGAAGTACTAGACCAAGTCAATACATTCAAGTACTTAGAGATTCACCTTGATGACACCCTCACCTTCACTGCCCATGCTGAGCAACTGGTAAAGTCCACCAACATGAAGCTTGGCATCCTGTACAGACATCGCACCTCAATGACACCGGCTTCCCTGAAACTTGTTACGTGCAGTTCAGTTCTCTCATCTGTGGATTATGGTCTTGTCATATATGGGGCAGGTACAGACACAGTGCTTAAAAGGGTCAAAACCATCTTCAACAAGGCCTGCTGCCTGGTCCTGGGAGTACACAAAATGACTCACTCTTGTGACCTATACAAGGAAACTGGCTGGCTCCCACTCCACCACAGACTCCAATACCAGGCCTGCCTCTTTGTGAAAAAGTCCCTGATGGGGTCCATGCCTATGGCTACTTCAGCCCTCTTTGAGCCTGCACAACCATCTAAATGCAAAAGGAGTGCCTCCAGGACTGTTCTAACTGTTCCCATCAAACAAACCACCCTTGGCCAAAGATCCCTCTTCTACTGTGGGCCTAAATGGTTCAGTGATCTGCCTGCAGACCTTGCCAACTCCCCCATACTTGGCTACTTTAAAAATGGACTTCGATCTCTTCTTGCCAGCAAATCTGACTGCCAGTGTTTCTGTTAACCCATGACCTCTGAAGGCGGTTCTCACACCCATCAAACGCTACCCTCTCTCACTCGCGCCCTCCTATTCCACAACTGCCCACTTCCCCTTCCCACCACCTACTACCTCCCCTTGACAAAGCCTCACCTTGGCGGCTAAAACATGCATTTCTGCAGACTGGGAGCACCCCATCTGAACTGTAACATGATTGTTAAACACTGTACTGCACTGCACTTAATTAGTGCTGCATTAATATATTTTCTCTGGAAGTGTGGTCCTGTTTCTCCTTACTTCTTGGACCCTGCCTAATGTTGTAACTGCACACTAATACCACTTGTTAGTTGATGTCTTTCTGTTCTGCAATGTTTCATCACCTGTAAATGTCTTGTATTCCTTGTTGATTTGGAGCCTTTGTAAACGAGCCCCCGGCTCAAAGGTATTAATCCGAATTTGAAATAAATAAAATAAATAAATAAAAAACTCAATTAGCACTGTAAAAGACAATCACCTGTGTCCCATAGTTATTCTAACAATCCTAGCACATTACTGTGCTGCTCTAATCTTCAAACCAGTCTCCTTCATAAACCAGTTTCTCTTTCTGAGTGCTGACCGCAACAGTTTCTCAGTCTCAGTGAAGCCTGCAACTTACTGAATAAAAAGTCTGTTTCTCACTCCTAGCTGCAGGTAACATAATTATCATTGCAGATCACATGCACCTGTTTCTCATAGTGTCTAACACTCCAAGCCTATTCAGAAACACTTACACACACACTCAGACCACACTCAAACAGTGCTGTCAGCATAGCCTAGAGGTTAGAGTAACAAGCAATGAACCAACTTCCTACATCCAGCAGCCCAGACCAGTGTTTAATTCTCACAACTTCCACTCCAATACTGTGTGACTCTGAAGAAATCACTTAACTGCCCAGTGCTCCCAGGTCCCCAGCCCCCACTAAAAACTTACCCAATTACCAAAATAAAGTAAACAGGGAGAGAACACAGAAAAAAATGTTCCTAAAGGGTACTAGCCCTATTGTATAAATTGCACACATGATGTGTGACTTGTGGAATATGGCAAACATTTGCACTCGTGCAGAGAGAACTACAGTAATATCACAGTTCACTCTGCGCTCATGCAAATATTTTCCATATTCCATGGTCACCCATCATGTATCCCCTATATATATTTGAAATATGTTTTTTGCTATGGAATTTCAGAATTCAAGTTTTTGTTCTTTCAATGTTATGTCCTTCAGTAATATCAAAAATACTTATTTGTGCATACACATTATTGCAGTTTCTACATATTTGGCATTTTAGGGAAACATATATTTTGAACCTATTCAACATATATATTCTGAGTTATTTATAACTTTTCATTTTTGGTTTCCCTTGTAAGATGCTATAGTAAATATACAAAAAAAAATCCACACAAAAATATGTTAACATACTAAGAAGCCAGCAGAATAGACCCTATGGTCCATTGAGTCTGCTTGGAGATCAGTGCCCATTCAGGGCACCGATGCAGCCTCCCCCACCCTCCCCATGAGGTCCCCCACCCCATCTCCAAATGGGGTTCTGAGATGTAACCTCCCCCTATACCTATCGCAGCAACTCTTGAACCCTTCCACAGTTGCTACAGCCACCAGTTCCATGAGCAGAGCATTCTAGGGTTCCACCACCCTCTCAGTGATGTAATGTCTGCTTGTCTCCCCCCGAGTCTCCCACCAATCAAGCCTCATTGGGTGCCCTCTGGTGGTCCCCTCCTCCTCCCTCAGCTGGAACACCCTATCCTGACTTACCCTATTTACCACCTTAAGATATTTGAAGACCTCGATCATATCCCTTCTCTCCCTCCTCTCCTCCAGGGAGTACAGGTTGAGCTCCATGAGTCTCTCCCCATAGGACTTCTCCCCAGACCCTGTATCATCCTGGTTGCCCTCCTCTGTATCCTCTCCAGGAGATCAATATCCCTTTTTAAGTATGGATGCCAAAACTGCATGCAGTATTCAAGGTGCAGTCTAATCAGGCAATTATACAGTAGAAGAAGAAGCACCTCCCAGATTCTCAAGGTTACCCCCCTGGCTATGCATGCCAGCATTATATTTACTTTGGCTGCAGCCCTTCTACACTGCTCTGAGTTGCTCATTTTGGCATCCACATCCACCCCAAGGTCCTTCTCCCCCCTTAAAGCCTGCAGTGTCTCTCCTCCCAAGGTGTACACATAAGCTGGGTTCCTGGCCCCCAGGTGGAGAACCCAGCATTTCTCAGTATTAAACCTCAGTTTCCAGCTGCATGACCACCCCTCCAGAGTCTGCAGGTTCCCCTGTAGAGCTAACCTACCCTCTTCCTTATCCACCATTGCCCCCAACTTCGTGTCATTGTCAAAGAGGCTCATCTCACTCCTGATACCATTTCCGATGTCTGAGACATAAGCATTAAACAGCACTGATCCCTGTGAAACCCAGCTAATGACCCTTCTAGGAGATGATACCTCCCCCTGACCATCACCTTCTGAAAATGCCCTGCTAGCCAGTTCCCTATCCACCTGGCCATCCGTGTCCCCACACCCATTTCCCTCAGCTTCTCCAGCAGTCTGGGATGCAGCACTGAGTCAAATGCCTTGCTGATGTCTAGAAAGAAGACATCCTCTGGCCTGTCCTGGTCCAACGCTCTCATCACCAAATTGTAGAA
Source organism: Neoceratodus forsteri (assembly GCA_016271365.2). Classification (NCBI taxonomy): domain Eukaryota; kingdom Metazoa; phylum Chordata; order Ceratodontiformes; family Ceratodontidae; genus Neoceratodus; species Neoceratodus forsteri. Next base: position 130,988,670 of record CM057450.1, on the reverse strand, counting down.
CTCCACCAAGTTGGTCTGACATGATCTGCCCTGAACAAAGCTATGCTGGTGATCATACAGGTGGCCTTGTGCCTCCAGAAACACCTCCAGCCTCTATTTTAAGATGGTCTCCTTCACTTTGCCCACCACCAACGCCAGGCTCATTCGTAACATAGTTTTAAATGATACCCATATGGAAAAGAACTATACTGTATTTTGTTAATATATAGACTATATCTGAATATGACTAAATATATCACATATTTCAGATATCTGTGCATTTTTTCAGTTAAATTTTAGATATTTGCAGGATTCAATGAGATATGTCTTATACTTGGCATTGATATACTAAATGTATATGTTTTGTTACACTATCAAATACAATATGTTGTTTTACTTTTTAATGTTTTATGGACTCTGATGAAAAATGTTTATAGTTTTATATTTCATATATCATAAAATGGGTTTAGCCTGACATACATCTGGAAAGTATCTGTAATTTATGATTTTATATATGACTACGATCTGCCCATCATGTATTCGAGATATACAATAGGGCCAAGAGTTTTAGAAGTTTTGTTATGCTGTCTTGTGTTCTGTTTCTGTATATGTGTTCGCTCATTCTGTGTGTGAGCTTTTCTGAATGGGCTGGCAGTGTTATAAACTCTGGGAGACACATGAGTGTGTTTTGCAATGCTAAATGAGTTAGTTTTAGGTAGGAGTGAGAAACATACTTTTGTGAGGCTGTATTGTTTAGAAGTCTGGCTGCAGTGAAGCTGAGAGCATCACAGTAATTGTAATGAGCTGAGAGGCAGAGTGTCAGAACAGCTGATACTGTTTTCAGTGGTTAGCTGCAGGCAGAGTGCAGAGTGTTCTGCAAAATTGTGCTCTTTAGGTTTCTGGCTGCAGTCAATCTGAGAGTATCACAGTAATTGTAATGGGTTGAGAGTATCACAGTAATTGTAATGGGTGAGAATCAGAGTTTGAGGTATAAGTGAGAGTGTGTTTCAGTGGTAGTTGAGTTAGCTGCAGGCAGTAGTTTAGACTGTTCTGTGAAGCTGTGCTGTTTAGAATTATGGCTGCAGTCAAGCTGACAGTATCACAGTAATGAGCTGGAAGTTGGGGGGGAGGATAGATGTGTTTTGTAATGCTCATTGAGTTAGCTGTAGGCAACAGTGAGACCTCTGAAGTAGTTCTGCATTTGTGTCTTTGGTAACAGCACTGAGGTTTCTTGCAAGCTGAGGGGAAAGCTGCCTAGAGTGATGACCTTTTGTGACCTGTGTGTGTAAATGACTGATATCATTACAGTAGAGCAGAGGGTAAAAATATCACACTGCAGTGGATGATACACTGTTTTATCTCACTCATTAACCACTCACCCCTATTGTGTGTGTGTGTGTGTGTGTGTATATATATATATATATATATATATATATATATTTATATTAGAGCAAAAACTCAATTTAATGCATTAGTTAGGGTTGTTCCACAGTGACAAAAGTGAGGAAGTTCGGCTGTTAGGGTTGAAAACCCTAACTCCGAATTCACCCCCCCCCAAGCACCACACACACACATGCAAGTATGGGGGAGGACTAAGTCAACACAACCAATGACAGACATCCAGCAGCAGGTGACAGAAATAACAAACAATTGTCTAAATGTAGTACGAGACATCTCCACCCACCTGACCAGGTACTGCATGCTCAGTGGAGATCAACAGCAAAACTGAGGCCATGTAAACCAAACATACACATCCCTGATTGCAGCTGCACACAACGTACCACACTTAGTAGTTGCATGGCCTTACCTACCGATGCCCCACACCACACCACAACTGGTACTGTGCCATTAGTCAATATAAATGCTGAATGTGCATGATGACAGTTGTAGAAAGGTTTTAACACTAGTGAGTATACATTAATTAAGAGAAGTACATCAATTAACTACAAGACACTAGCATGCTCAAGATAAAAGTAGTGTTACATTTAGTATGTGATTTACATAGTAGAACATTTACTGCAACTGTTTACTCAAGATAGAGAGGCTGATGTAAACGTATGGAAAAGCATTGCCTGTTCAACGCTGTGAAATTCGTACTGCCAGTATCAGATGCATTCTTACTGATGAAGGTGTACTGCTGATGTACATACATAGACCTTCAGTGTGTTTCAATACTAAAAATGCAGTAAGTATTCTTTGTAAGAAACAGTGTAATTGCATGGATCAGGCCAAGCAACTTTTAAATATCATAGCACTACTGAGCCAACAATGATGTACCTATATCGGAGATGTCTATAGGATAGATTTTCCTGTAGGTACTTACTGAGTATGTTGTACCTGAGAAAGACAATCTCATTGCATCTGTGATGACTAACTTATTCAAATAGTGATACATTTACTATTCTTGCAATGAGTGATCTATGCCACTTATGGACACGGTGTAATTTTTTTAACAGTTGTTTCATACTCAGGCTGTATGCCTAGTGTTTGGGTTTGCCACACTTCTGTCACTGATGCTATCAAAGTGATAACTATGTTAATTGTGGTACAACAGGAATCAAGTAGGTATAGTGTAGATATAAACAGAATGTCTTTTAGTATTGATTTAACTCACAATGGGATAAGTGTACTAGGACAGCAGGGGTTATTCTCTATCACTGACTCTGTCAGTTATAATCACACAAAGGTTTCGATGACTGTAATGATCAAGTTACACTGTTCATCTTCATGAGTTCATATTCACAGCCATTCTCCAGTAACTAGACAGTGTATGGTGTAACTGGGTGGGACACTGTGTTGCAAAGCTGCTGCAGTGCCTAGCAGAGGGAGAGTATCTACTCATAAAGACAATTAAGCAATAAGGCATGACCAACAGTTATGTTAAATGGTCTGTTAATCACCCTGTGAGAGTTTATGTTGAATGAGGCGTGGCAGTGCCACATGTAACTAGATAGTGATAAACTGACCATTAACATAATACCTGGGAGTGGCTTATTGCTATCATAATAAAACTGTTTTTTTAAACAACATTAAACCATGTTCATCATATGGTTAGGCTCTACATGTATATTAATAAAAACTAAACATAAGGCTGTTACAATGTTTACAGTCAATTAGAAAGCTGCATTTCTCAAACCCTTGTTATAATCAGAGATATTATACCTGTACAACTCCTTGGTTTTGCTCAACTCTATTGCTCAGGTGGCCCACCACATGTGGTGTGGTCTGGTGTGGGGCATCGGTAGGTAAGGCCATGCAACTACTAAGTGTGGTACATTGTGTGCAGCTGCAATCAGGGATGTGTACGTTTAGTGTACATGGCCTCAGTTTTGCTGTTGATCTCCACTGAGCATGCAGTACCTGCTCAGGTTGGTGGGGATGTCTCATAGCACATTTAGACAATTGTTTGTTATTTCTGTCACCTGCTGCTGGATGTCTGTCATTGGTTGTGTTGACTTGGTCCTCACCCATACTTGCATGTGTGTGTGTGTGTCTGTGTGTGTGTGGTGCTGGGGGGGTGAATTCAGAGTTAGGGTTTTCAACCCTAACAGCAAATTTCCTCACTTTTGTCACTGTGGAACAACCCTAACTAATGCATTAAATGGAGTTTTTTGCCTCTAATTTCCCTTCTTTTGAGAATGATAATGAGAAATAGTAGATGTAATGCAGGGCAGGGCTTGAGCCCTCTGGGCTCAGCGCTCCTCACTTGCGTGAGGGGCCCCGCCTCCCACCAATGATGTCTTGTGGCATAGTAACAGGAACAGCAATGCAAACAGAAGCGCTAACAGTGGCGCACATGGTAATGCAAGCGCGAATGAGATCAGAAAGGATAACGCACATGGTGGCGTAGACGGGAACGGTCTGCCACGTGATGTGTTGTCACATAGTAACATGGTGCCTTCAAATGGAAATGTCAATGGGCATGGTGACGCAAAGCGATACAGAAAGAGAAACAGTACTATAGACACAAATGGCAAAAAATAACAGAAGTGCAAATGAAAACGCAAAGGATAACGCACATGGTGGCGTAGATGTCAACGGTAAGTGAAACGGGCACAGAACCGCAAGTAGAAAGGGCAACGGTAACAGTAATGTAAGCGCACAGGCTGGTTTTCCCCAAAAGCTGCATAGAGAAAGACAGTGAGTACAAAGAATGTATGCATAATAATGGGTATAGGAGCAGAAAATGAGGACTTGGAATACTAAATAGGTTTTCTCCCAGGAACTGTACAACGTAGAAAAATAATTTAAAAGTCATATGATTTATGACTGTCCTGGCTAGTTTTATAAAGTATTTTTCTGATGAAAAGTCCGTATCTCACACCGTTTCCGAGATACGGGCCCTGAAAGGCGTGGCAAACGCCGTAATGTTATCCTATGGGAAAAAAAGAGAAGTTCGGAGCACCATAACTTTGCCTCCCTGTAATATTTTTTCACCAAACCACTGAAAGGCACATCTGTGGGCTGTTGGCCATCTTCCCTCCAAATTTCAGGAAAAAAGACCAAACCGTTATTTTGCAGCAGGGTGCCAAAGGATTCCTGTAATGCGTCGGGCTCCGTAATGTTATCCTATGGGAAAAACCGTCAACTTTGGAGTGCCGTAACTTTGCTGCCATGTAATATTTTTTCAATACAACACTGAAAGGCACATCTGTGAGATGTCAGCTGCGTTCTCTACAAATTTCAGCCCAAAACTCCGAACCTTTCTTTTGCAGTGCAGTGCCAAAGAATTGCTGTCATTTTCCCACAGACTAGAAAACTACTGTCGCAATTTGCGAAAGCTTTCACAAAAATTTGCGACACTTTTGTGAGCACAAAAGTACTTTGCAAAAGTACTTTTTCCAGAAATTTGAAAAACATATTTCTGGGGTGTTTTACCCCAAAATAAAGACATGGCTAGCATCCTCAGGGTCCGACTAGGTGAATACAAAAAGAATTAGGTTGCTAGAGGGTCCCAAATTTAAATGCCAAGCATTTTTCTGATCATCAACTGAAAACAAAATGGTGGATTTGCGAAAGTAACAGGCCCATTTGTGAACGTAAAAATGCATTTGCGAAAGTGTTGAACTTTTTGTTAACTTTTCCCATTGACTTATAATGGGAAATTGTTTTTTGAATAACTTTTGAACCGTTTAATATTTTTTCACCAAATCTTCAAAAGACATATCAGGGACCCTGGCCACAGTTCCTGGAGATTTTGGGCCAGTCACGCAAACTGTGTGACCTGTATGCGCAACCGTAGAATTCCAGAAAAAGCATAAATGTGTGCGCAGATCATGCTTAATAACTCCACAGCTGTGTATCCAACCAGTACGAAACTTGGCAGATCCCAAGGCCTATGGTTCTTGATCATGTATTCCCAATTTCAGGCAAATCTGTCAAACGGTTGCAAAGTTATTAAGGTGCAAACTTTTGGGGTTTAACATAGAAATGGCTCCTCAACTGTAACTATGGTAGCACTACCGTGCTACCATAATATATATATATATTAGAGCCAAAAAACTCCATTTAATGCATCAGTTAGGGTTGTACCACAGCAACAAAAGTGAGGAAATTTGGTGTTAGGGTTCAAAAAAACCCTTGGACCCCCCAGCCCACCTCCCCAACCGGCATTGGGGTGTGCATTGGGGCCATCGGCCCTAACTCTCACCCCATCACATGTGTAAAGAAGCAGAGGTATAGGAGAATGGGGAGAGAGTTAGGACCAAAGACCCCAATGCCAGTTGGGGGTGGGCCTGGGGTCCAAGGAGTTTTGAACCTAACATCAAATTTCTCACTTGTCACTGTGGAACAACCCTAACTGAAGCATTAAATGGAGTTTTTTGCCTCTAATTTTCCTTCTTTTCAAGAATGATAATGACAAATAGTGAATGTAATGTGGCAGTGGGAGCGCGGGGCCCCGCCACATGATGTCTTCACACATAGTAACACAGTGCCCAAAAACACAAATGGTAAAGTGCATGGTGACACAAAGTGAAACAGAAAGATAAACAATACTGAGAAATAGTGAATGTAATACAGCAATGGGACCAGCAAAGGGAGCACGGGGCCCTTTGGGCCCTGCACTCCTGCTGCATATTGTCTTCTTGTCACATAGTAACACAATGCCCACAAACAGAAATGGTGATGCGCATAGTGCAACAAAGCGAAACACAAAGATAAACAGTACTGTAGACACAAATGGTTAAAATTACAGAAACAGAAGCCCAAATGAAAATGCAAAGGGTAATGCAGAAGGTGGCGTAGACAGGAAAAGTAAGTGAAACAGGTACAGAACCAGAAGCATTAAGGGTAAGAGTTATGGAAACACAATAAGGTGCATATAGAAAGACGGTGAGTACAAAGAATGTATGCAAAATAATGAGTCTCGTAACAGAAAATGAGGACTTGAAATAGTAAATTGTTTATATCTCAGGAACATACAACATAGAAAAAAAATTTAAAAGTCATATGAATTATCGCTTTCCTGGCTAGTAGGGGGCTAAGCATTTTTCAGATGAAAAGTCCGTATCTTGCACCGTTTCCGAGATACGGGCCCTGAAAGGAGCGGCGGAAGCCGTAATGTTATCCTATGGGAAAAAAAGAGAAGTTTGGACTGCCATAACTTTGCCTCCTTGTAATACTTTTTCACCAAACCACTGAAAGGCACATCTGTGGGATGCTGATTGTCTACCTTCTTAATTTCAGCTCAAAAGACTAAACCACTATTTTGCAGCAGGGCGCTAAAGGATTGCTTCAATGCATCGGACGCCGTAATGTTATTCTATGGGGAAAAGCATCAATTTTGGAGTGCCATAACTTTACTTACATGTAATATATTTTCAACAAAACACTGAAAGGCACATATGTGAGATGTCAGCTGCGTTCCTTCCAAATTTCAGCCCAAAATGTCAAACTGTTCTTTTGCAGCGGGGTGCCAAATAATTGCTGTCATTTTCCCACAGCCTAGAAAAGTACTGTCGCAATTTGTGAAAGGTTTCGCAAATTAATTCGACAGTGTCACAAGTGCGAAAGTACTTTGCAAAAGTACTTTTCCCAGAAATTTGAAAAACATATTTCTGGGTTGTTTTATCCCAAAATAAAGACATGACTAGCATCCTCAGGGTCTGACTAGGTGAATACAAAAAGAATTAGGTTGCTAGAGGGTCCCAACTTTAAATGCCAAGCATTTTTCTGATCACCAACTGAAAACAAAATGGCAGATTTGCAACAGTAAAAGGTCCATTTGCAAAAGTAAAAACTGCATTTGTGACACTGTCGAACTTTTTGTTAACTTTTCCCGTTGACTTATAATGGGAACTTGTTTTTTGAATAACTTTTGAACCGTTTAATATTTTTTCACAAAATCTTCAAAAGGCACATCAGGGACCCTGGCTGCATGTTCCCTGAAGATTTTGGACTGGTCGCACAAACCGTGCGACCTGTAGGTGCAACTGTAGAATTTCAAAAAAGCATAAACACGTGCACAGATCATACTTAATAACTCCACAGCCATATATCTGACTGTTACAAAACTTGGCAGATCCCAAGGAATATAGGTCTTGATCAAGTACTATAAATTTCAGGCAAATCTGTTGAATGTCTGCAAAGTTATTAAGGTACCCTGAAGGGGAAGGAAACAACTCCTGGTGGGGGACTCCATTGTTAGGAAGGTAGAACTGGGGGAGGAAGGGGAGAGGGAGGTGAGGTGCCTGCCTGGCACCATGGCTTGGTGGGACAGGGAGTGAATCCTCAGGATTGCCAGAGCAGCTGCACAGGGAAGGGAGCTGGATGTCATTGTCCACCTAGGGACAAATGACCTGGCTAAGAGAGGGATTAGAAGTGCAGGAAGAGTTTGTGGAATTGGGGAGGGCCTTAGTCAAGTAGCTTGCGGTAACCTTTTCAGAGGTGCTGCCCATCTATGGCATAGGAGAGGCTAGTGTGTTCCGCACCATGGGATTCAATCAGTGGTTGAAAAACTGGTGTGGAGCTCAGGGATTTGGCTTCATTGGGGACTGGGGGTCCACCTGGAGTGATGCAGGCCTATACTGGCATGATGGTCTGCATCTGTCCAGGAGGGGAACCAGAATCCTAGGTGATAGGTTTAAATGCTTCATTGGCAAGCTTTTAAACTAGCCAAGGGGGAAGGCACTGGAAAGGAGCAGGGAAATCCTAGCCCCCCCCAAATAATCACGGTAGTAAGTGTGGCAAACACCACATAGAGGTGTCGATAGGGAGAAGGGCAGGGGTAAATGGAGAAAGTGACAAAGGCAAGAAGGACAGGGATGGGACAAAAGGGAGTAAGGCCATAGAAATGGAGGGTAATGAGTACCAATGCCCATAGTCTGGGCAACAAGCTCCTGAGCTGGTGGCCTTGATGGAAGAGAGATGCCTGGATATTGTAGCAGTCACAGAAACATGGTACACAGAGAACCATGACCGGATGTTAACACACCAGGGTACATAACCTACAGGAGAGACAGGCAGGGGAGAAGAGGGGAGGAGTAGCTCTCTATGTAAAGGAAGGATAAAGCAACTGAACAAAAGAGTAAACAGGGAGGAGGAGGCACTGTGGGTCACCTTGGAGACTGGAAAGGCACCACAATCCGCACAGGGTTCGTACAGACCCCCATGTCAGGGGAGGAATGGACAAGGATATGATAAAGTCATTCTTAGAATGGCAGAGAAAGGAGATACTGTAATGGGAGACCTGAATATGCCAGATGTTAACTGGAGCACATTGCTGCAGCCACATCCAAGAGCAGGGCCATTCTTGATGCCCTACAGGTGGCAGGCATTAGACAGCTAGTTTGAACCCACTCGTGAGGAGCAATCTTAGACCTTGTACTCTCAAACAGGGGCAGTGAGAGGATCTCAGATCTAGAAGTGGGTTGCCATCTGGGGACAAGTGATCATCAAACAGTGTGGTTCACGTTAAACTCAGCTACAGAGTGTCAAGCCAAAAGTGAGGGTACTGGACTTTAGGAGGGCTGACTTTGGCAAGATGGGAGAGTGCCTCAGAAAAGCACTAGCAAACAGGCTAGAAGGAGGTGTGGAGCAACAATGGGAAATCATCAAAACTGCCATCACAGAGGCAACAAGCCTTGGTGTGAAGCAAATAAACAAATCAAAATGAAAGAAAAAGCCACTATGGTTCTCATAAGAGGTGGCTGTGAAAGTCAGGAAGAAAAAGATAGCATTCCAGAAGTATAAGGAAACACCGAAGGAGCAGGACAGAGAGCTGTGCCAGTTAAGGCAGAAGGAAGCAGGAAGGGAAGTCAGAATAACAAAGGCCCAAACTGAGGAAAAGATAGCCAACTCAGTTAAGAAGGGGGATAAAACCTTTTATAGGTACATCAGCGAGCGTAGAAAGACAAAGGGAGGGATAGTGAGGCTGAATAGAATGAACGGTGGGTGGGCAGAGGGGGACAGTGAAAAAGCAGGGATACTGAACGAATATTTCTGCTCAGTATTCACAAAAGAGGAGGGGGAAGTGCCTAATCCAATTAACAGAAGCACTCTTGATAGGGGTGTCGATCCCAGTCCTTTCACAGAAGAAAGGGTTCTGCAAGAACTCCTAAAACTGAAGGTGGACAAAGCAATGGGTCCTGATGGAATTCACCCCAGAATTCTAAAAGAATTAAGGGAGGAACTAGTGAAACCACTGGCTAATCTTTTTAATAAATCATGGGAGGATGGTGTGGTACCCGAGGACTGGAGGAAGGTGGATGTGATTCCCCTTCACAAAAGTGGGAACAAGACAGAGGCAGGAAACTACAGACCTGTCAGTCTGACCTCTGTGGTAGGGAAAGTGATGGAGTCACTTCTGAAGGAAAAAATAGTTGAGTACCTAGAGGCCAGTGGAGCACAGGACCCAAGGCAGCATGGTTTCACAGCGGGAAGGTCATGTCAGATGAATCTAATAGATTTCTTTGACTGGTGATGATGATGATGAAAACTTTATTTTTATACAGGAAATTCTAATCATTAGGATTATACAATCCTATTCGCAAGATAGTCCTGTTTATATTTCACTTAGTTAAATCTAAACATATAACATTAATCAAATAAATACAAAATGTGCACAATACACAGCATTTCAATATCCAACAATACATTAAGACACAAGTACAAAAAAAAACAAACAAAAAAAAACTACCAAAGTAGTAGACCAGGGAGGGGCTGTGGACATGGCCTACCTAGACTTTAGCAAGGCATTTGACACAGTCCCACACAAAAGATTAATAGTCAAATTAACCAGCCTGGGCGTGGGTCCCAGGGTGGTAGCCTGGGTAAAACATTGGCTGCACAACAGGACACAGAAGGTAATTGTAAATGGAGTCCACTCTGAAGAAAGAGGGGTTATTAGTGGGGTACCGCAGGGTTCAGTATTGGGTCCAGTCCTTTTTAATGTCTTCATCAGTGACATTGCAGAGGGACTGGAAGGAAAAGTATGCCTTTTTGCAGATGACACAAAGATCTGCAACAGGGTTGATACACAAGGAGGCGTGGAAAGGATAAAAAGGGACTTGACAAGGTTGGAGGAATGGTCAGAAGTATGGCAGCTAGGATTCAATGCAAAGAAGTGCAAAATAATGCACCTGGGAAACAAGAACCAAGGGGAAGAATACACAATGGGTGGGGAGGTAGTAACAACAACAAAAAAGGAAAGGGACCTGGGGGTAATCATATCAGATGACCTTAAGGTTAGCAAGCAATGTGAGAAGGCAGTAGGGAGGGCTGGGGGTATACTGGGATGTATAGGGAGAGGCATCAGCAGCAGAAAACAGGAAGTTGTTATTCCTCTGTACAGACAGTTGGTGAGATCTCATCTGGAGTACTGTGTCCAGTTCTGGAGACCCCATCTCCGCAAGGACATAGACAGGATAGAGGTAGTCCAGAGGAGGGCAACTAAAATGGTGCAGGGGTCTGCAAGAGAAGCCATATGAGGAGAGATTAAAGGAGCTTAATATGTATACCCTTGAGGAAAGAAGGGAGAGGGAGGACATGATAGAAACTTTTAAGTACCTCAGTGGAATCAACAAAGTCCAAGAGGGTAGCATCTTTCAGAAAAAGAGACTTGCAAGAACAAGGGGACACAATTTAAAGATAGAAGGAGGGCGGTTCAGGGGCAATGTGAGGAAGTATTATTTCACAGAGAGGGTAGTGGATGCATGGAACAGCCTTCCTGAGGAGGTTATGGGGTCTAAAACTGTGGGAGAATTCAAGAATGCATGGGACAGACATAAGGCAATTCTTGTGGGGGGTAGGAAGAAATAGGCTGTTGGTTAACTAGGATCTGCGGCCTATCCTGTATGTAGGGAAATGGGCAGACTAGATGGGCCTAGCGGTCCTTATCTGCCATCAAAGTCTATGTTTCTATGTACAAAATTTTAGGCTTAACATGTAAATGACTCCTATATATATATATATATATATATATTTATATATGTGTGTGTGTGTGTGTTTTCTATAGCAAATGAATATGTTTTATAGTTTATAAATATGACTGGAATATACTGTATATTACCTATACCTTTACAATATATATAGACTACATTCTGTAAATATATATTAAATGCACTATTTCTGTATATCTTCTTGGAGTAAAATATGTATACAAGCAAAGACGGCAGCTCCAAAATGTAGTGGTGCTCACAATAAATGTAAACAGTACTCACAGTAAATGTTAGACACACACACACACACACACACACACACACACACACACACACAGTGGAATAGGAACTTCAGAAGACAATTCTTGGATTGTCCACCACGTAGCTTATCTGTACAAAAACAAAAGTTGTAAAACCAAAGCCAAACATAGCTATAGTAAAAAACACAGCTCCCCATTGAATTTGCATTTTGTGTTGTTCTTGCACTTTTTCAAGAACAGTGCAAAATGTCAGTCCTGTGCTGAGGTCTGTTTTTTTTTTGTATTTTTTTTCACTAATGCTACATTTGGCTTTAGTTTTACAAATTTTTCTTTACTGTACAAACACACTTTGTGATGAAAAATCCAAGAAGTGCCTTCTGGAGCTCCTGGTGTCCTTGTGTGCCTAACTTCTGCTGTGAGAAAAATATGCATCTTGTCTGTTTGCAAGATACAGTATGTGTAGAATATATGCACAATATACATTTTTATAGATGTTAAATATAATTTTTGCAAATGTCTGCTGTGGTACTTTGTACGTATTTGTATAACTAATTTGCATAACTCCAAAATACAGTTTATCAATCAAAATAATGATCATTTCTATTTTTAAATTAGTTTTGAATTGACATCATTAGCTTACAGACCAGAGAGAAAGGCAAGCAGTAAAAACCAAACACATGTAGGAACTCATCCTGACATAAAAGGCAACCAAACACGGGTGGTATGAATACCAAGTTGAGTCGTTATAAATTGTGAGATCAAGAGGTAAGTCATATGTGTAAGTATATATGTACAATCTGTACGTCTATGGCAATGGAGCATCATTAAATGATAATTCTACTATAGATATCTAAATGGTTACTATTAAAAGGAATTACAAATGTACAGTTAGATATGTTACATTGAGATTAATCTATTGTCTTTTTGTCTGGATATTTTAAGATATTTTTACAGTGCATATATTTAAAAAGCATTTTAGATATCTGTCATCTACATAATAGTATATCTATTACATACTCAAGATATATAAGCAGATATACAATATATAAAATATATATCATGCACCTAAAATAAATATATTATGGGAACATATTTGTGATACATCTTAAATATATCTGTCACATACTTCATATTCAACAAATAAATCTAATATTTCAAAATTGGCCAATTTTAGATATCTTGTATATACTTCAGACATATGTTTAAACATGTATTTGAAATATACTTTTATAACTATATCTAAAATACATTTCTTTTTCATATGGGAATGTGCAGAGATCTGAGAAAATTCAGGGAGTGGTCAAGAGAACAGTAGCTTGGTTTCCCTGCAAAGTAGCATGAAAGCATACACTTAGGGCAAAGAAAACCAGAGGAATACAAAGTGGGAGAAGAGGTATTGATGGTCACCGAACAGGAAAGAGATCTGGGAGTAATCATATCTGTTAATCTTAAGATGGTGAGACACTGTGACAAGGCAAGGAGTAGGGCCAGTTGGATACTGGAATGCATAGGGAGAGGTATCATCAGCAGAAGGAGGGAGATGGTGTTACCACTGTATAGATTATTGGTGAGACACCACCTGCAGTATGGTGCCCAGTTCTGGATATCACATCTTAGGGAGGACATAAACAGAGTGGAGGCACTCTAGAGGAGGGCAACTAAAATGGTGCAGGGTCTGCATCATAAGCCCTACAAGGATAGACTGAAGGATGTTGATATGTACACACTGGAAGAGAAACGGAAGGGGGGGGGAATAAGATAGAGACCTACAAATACCTTATGGGGTAAATAAGGTACAGGAGGGGAGTATTTTTCAAAGGAAAACATGCATAAGATCAAGGGGACATGCAATTAAGCTGGAAGGAGGTCTATTCAAGAGAGAGATGTGAGGAAGCACTTCTTCACTGAAAAAGTGTTGGAAGCCTGAAGCAGTCTTCCAGTGGAGGTGGTGAGTGCTAAAACAGTGGTGGGCTTTAAGCATGCATGGGATAGGCACAAGGAAATCTTAGTGGGAAGCGGGAGGGAGGGGAGAACGAAAGACCAAGTAGGGTCTACAGAGACAGTATATGCAGGAAAAAAATGGGCAGACTGGATGGGCCAAGCAGTCCTTATTTGCCACAAATACTATGTTCCTATGATGGCGCTAGGCTGGGTGATGGGTCCAGATATGAGCTCACTTGGGGTGAATAAGGAGGGTGAATTCAGGGCTGAAAAACAAAACATTTGGCCATGGTGTCCAGTGGCACCACACTCCCCATAGGATCCCACTCTAGTCCCATGAAGGCAGTCAGCAAAAACTCTCCAGTCACCTCCTCGGTGGACAGCCATGTGACTTATGCAACTGCAGTATCTACAGTATATACCAGTTAATTGACATTGTAGTTATGAGATGTCTCTGAAAATCACAGAATTGCTTTGTTAGCAAAACTCTTTTATGATTTTCAAAGACTTCTCACAACTACTAAAATAGTATATGTCTGTATTATATTGATACTGTAGTTGCATGAGTCAGGCCAGCAGAGGAGGTTATAGAAGGTTCATGGAGGGTACCACTGCAAAACAGGGGTACCACAGGATCCCAGAGACAACTTTTATGGGGAGAGGTAGGGGAAGGTCATGCCACTGAACACCAGGGAGAACTTATGAGGACAAGGAGAGGAATGGATTCAACTGGATAAATCATATTTTCCTACTATTCCATATAAATATATTTTAAAAATGGCTGATCAAGAGACAGCCTGTGCAGGTCTCCTGACTAGAAGAGGAGCCCATCTGACATATGAAGCAACTCCCAAAAGTGGTCATTTCTTGTTAGGGCACTTTCATGACATGTTGCCTGTGAAGTGACTAGTCAGCAGGTGGCAAGCCTGAAGGCAAGCTTAGGAATGCATGCAGAGCAGATGGACAGAGGACAGCAAAGGAAAACATACTGTAGAGTGCCGGAGTGACTGCAACAGGGCAGCTGGGGAATAAGCAAAACATCCAAAGAAGCATATGTATATAGGTTTTTATCCTCTGTCACACAGCTCCCAGTGATCTAGGACCTTCCCAAGCCCAATTAGTAGCCCCCGACCACTCCCATGACAGTCATGGATATATCACTGTAGTAGATCTCTCATGGTCCTCTAACCTATAAAAAATGATAAAATAGTGAGGAGTCTGAACCCAGCATGACCCATGGAAATTGTACCTCCAAATGGTTGGATAAAATGGTACACCTCCTCCATGGCAACACCAACAGAGCGACCTACCTCGCTGTCAACACAATCAACAGTTCCCCGACAGGTTGCTAAGTTGGTGTGCCAGAGACAGGGACACACTGTCTCCCAGTCCTGCACCCCTTCCCCGAATCAGTTCTGACTCGGAGTTGATTATAATAAGTACGGGGGTGTTGGAGGAGAAGCCCCCCCAATAGAAAAAAGGACCGGGAGATATTCATGATTTATGTCAACCGCAACTTGCGGTTGACATAAATCCCATCACTGTGATGCCGGTTGACGAAAGTGCTGTCAAACTGGCATTGTAGTAAAATAACTCAGACTAGTGAAGATACAGCACACTGTAAGTTGCAGTTTACTACATATTTAAAGAAATATCTAGCCAGAACTTCCAATGTAGGGTAACACAACAGTGGTGGGTGAATACCTTATTTTTGAAAATGCAGGCCAAATATTTTATTCAGGCCCCAAAAGTTCATGTATTCGTTATTCATTGTCAGGTATTCAGTGAATATGATTTGAATTCAATGTTTAGTAAATAGTGTAAAGTACTTGTATATACTTAACTTTGGCCTTTCTCTATTCCTACCCTTAGTAGAGAAGCCAGGCAGTGATAGGGACTAGAAGGCACAGCACTAATGGTGAGAAGTTTGGTGTGAGAGGCTGCCTGATATTTGGATTGAAGTTAATTTTGCTGCACTGAATCTTGGGCAAAGCCCTCCCATTCAATGTGTGGTGAAAAATGTAAAGAGCTTGGGTGTACTTAACTTTGGCCTTTCTCTATTCCCACCCTCAGTAGAGAAGCCAGGCAGTGATACAAACATATGAACAGACAAAAATGCCAGCAGAAACAGGCCTCACGATCTATCAAGTTTGCTCAAGTGCGCAGCTAGAACCTTATAATGCTGCTGCCCCTCCCTTCCCACATTCTATTGCCCCTTCCCCTTCCCCTATCCCAACCCCTCTTGAAGTTGTCTACTGACTTGCAGGCCACTACCTCACCCGGCAAGGAGTTCCACTTGTCCACCACTCTTTCCATGAAAAAATGTCTCCTCATCTCTCTCCTGAATCTACCCTCTCCAGTCTCAGTTTGTGTCTGTCATTGAGGCACAGGTCAGGAAGTATAGGGAAAATTAGGAGCAGCTGTAGAATTCACTAAAGGTATTTATTTACAGTCGCAGCAACATAAAAAATAAACTTATTCAGAATAGCTATGTACAGAGGCAATATAAAATAAAGTTTTCTTTTGGTCTCTGTGTCCTTTGTACATCTAATCTCCTTGCAGTTGAAGCTTAGCTCCTTTATAAGTCAATTCAACCCTCATTCTTAGCAAACATCCTATCCTTTTACATATTCTGTTCAAGTTAGTTACAGGAGCTGCTAGAACAGAATGTGCTTTCTGAGGCCCTTTCTGCAAGATTTGCACAGAAGTAACCTCTGAGTTTACAATAGTTTTATGCAGTTGTCTCAAAATATATAAATATATATATATATATATATTTCAACAATAACACTATTTTTTATTTATTTATTTATTTATTTATCAAGTCTAGGATTACAAATACCTTTGAGCCATGGCTCTTTTACAAAGGTTCCATGTCAGAGAAATACAAATTATGGGGAACATCAAGACAGGCATTACAACAATGTGGACATTGCAAACAGAGTGCAGATTAATACAGTTCAAGGGTAGCATTGTAACAAGGCAGCCAGCAGCATTTGTCAGAGAAAATAGACAACAGATAAGAAGTGCCAGAGTCATAGGGAGAGAGAAGAGGGTAGGGGGAGAAGGAATGTAGGAAGGGTGGCGAGAGGGTGAAAAGTGCAGCATTGGGTATACCAAGATGTGAGGGTAGAATCCAGTGAGGAGGGGAGGGGACAACTAGAGCAGAAAGGGAAGTGGAGAAACAAGGTTAAGTTGGGCAGTCACAGGAGCTGTTGGTAGTGAGATAGTCCCAGAGCCTAGTTTTAAACATACCAATAGTTGGGGCAGAGGAGATGGTTGGGCTGAGGCCATTGAACCAGAGTGGTGCTCGATAAGCAAAAGAGCATTGTCCCTGTGAAGTGTGACAGTGGGGGACTTTCAGTAGCTGTAGCATGGATCTCCTAAGGCACCATTTGTTAATTCGGTGTTGTAACAGAGTTGAGACCCCAGAAGGTGCAAGGCCAAGGTAGATTTTTTTGACCATGGAACTATGTATTTTCTAAACAATAGGATCCTAATATCAGTTACATTTCCATACAATTATTTGCACATATTTTCATATTAATGGATATGCAAGGGAGGAAAAGACAGACAGCTAGAGAAAACTGAGAGACATTGAGAGGGAGAGAAATTGTGAGACTTTTCGGGGGTGACCAAGTCCAAAGTCTCACAGGAAAATTTGGTTGTGCAACCAGACAGAGAAGAGACAGAAAAGGACAGATCCTTGCATTTAAACACTTTCTCCATAACAAATGGGACAGGTTTCTATTCTACCCTGTCAATGTGTCCTCTCATGTCCCTCCCCTTTCTCCTCTGGAAAATCCTCTCTGTATTAGTCTTGTTTATTCCCTTCAGGTACTTAAAGGTCTCAATCATATCTCCCCTGTCTCTCCTCTCTTCTAGAGAGTACATATTCAACTCCCCCAGCCTTTCCTTGTATGGCTTGCCCTCCAATCTCTGGATCATCTTTGTAGCTGTATGCTGTACCCCCTTCAACAATCTGATGTCCTTCTTCAGGAATGGGCACCAGTATTGCACGCAGTATTCCAGGTGAGGCCTAAGCAATGACTTATACAGGGGCAGGATAACCTCCCAACTTCTGTAGGAGATCCCTCTAGCTATACACCCCAGCATTTTGTTGGCTTTTGCTGCCGCCCTTCTGCATTGAACAGAGTTGTTCATGCTCCCTGTTATGATCACTTCTAGATCCTTCTCTTCTGTGGAGCGACCCAACTGAACCCCATTTAAGTGATAATCCCACCTCTGGTTCTGGACTCTGAAGTACAGAACCTTGCACTTCTTGGTGTTGAACCCCAGCTGCCATTCATTTGCCCACTCCTACAACTTATTCAGGTCCTCTTGCAACCCCTTCCCCCCTCCATTTCATCTACCATAGCTCCCATCTTGGTATCAGCTGCAAACAGACTGATTTTGCTCTGGATCCCATTCAAGATATCTGCAATAAAAATCCAGAACAGTACTGGTCCCAGCATGGATCCCTGTGGTACCATGCTCATCACTGCTCTCGGTGATGGTAGTTCCCCTCTACCGCCACCCTTTGCTGTCTCCCTCTCAGACGGTTCCTGATCCAGGTCTCCACTGTTGGTCCTGCCCCCACATACTCCAGCTTCCCCCAATCTCCCATGCGGCACTGAATCAGATGCCTTACTGAAGTCCAAGTACAGGATGTCCACAGCATGGCCCTTATCCAATTCCCGGTATCACCCAGTCATAGAACTCTACTAGGTAAGTCTGGCATGATCTGCCTGTGATGAACCCATGTTGCTGGTCATCCTGGATACCGTTTACCTCCAAGAAGCTCACAAGCCTCTCTTTTAGGATGGTCTCCATGAGTTTGCCCATGATTGAGGTGAGGCTCACTGGCCCATAGTTGTCTGGCCCATCCTTTTGCCCACTTTTATTGATGGGCACCACCACATGGGCCATCTGCCAGTCCTGTGTAAACATCCTGTGTTCACAGAAGGTATTGAACAGGTCTGCCAGTGGCCCCACAAGGACCTCTACCAGCTCCCTCAATAATCTAGGGTGAATGTCATCCAGCCCAGGAGCTTTGTCCGCTCTTAATGCCCCCAACCCATCCAGCATCCTACCCTCTGTAACCCTTACATCTGTCATCCTTTCCTCCCCTACCCAGCCCCTCACTTGCCTGAGGTAATTGCCCCTTCATCTCCTGCATGAACACAGGGTAGAAGTACTTGTTCAGTTCCTCTACCTGCTCCACCTCCTTCTCTACCTACACCCCATCTTTCTTGATCCTCACAAGCTGGTCTTTGCTTCTGCTTTTCTCGCCTATGTAACAGATAAGTCTTGTTCTCCTCTTTTGATCCCTTGCACCAATTTCAGATCTCTAGATGCTTTTGGCCCTCCTGACCAGTCTGGTAACCTCCCTGACGTTTCCCTGTATACATCTTTATCTTTTCCCCTCCCCGTTTTCCTATACTTCTGACATGGTGCCATTTTACCTCTTCCCTGACCGCCAGTGACAGCCAACTGGGCTTCTTTGCCCTGCCTTTCTTTTTTTTTCCTAGTACAGGTCTCTGCTGCCTCTCCCAGCCCTTCCCTTGTTATATTCCATTTCTGATCTGCATCCATGTATTGTTGGATGTCTGCCAGGTGCTTGCTCAGAAATTCCCCCATCATCCTAAATTCTGTCCCTCTAAACTCAACCACCCTTGTACCCATGCCCCCATGTCCCTCCCCATGTTTAGCGTGAACCACACCGAGTAGTGATCACTCCCAGCAAGTGGTTCCCCCACTTCTAGGTTCCTTACAGTTTCTCCATTAGCCAGTACAAGGTCCAAAGTCCTTTCCAGCTGTGTCGGCCCCTGTACCGGCTGTGTGTCCCCTGTGATAGGAAATAGAAGACCCAAAAAGAGAGAGATTACCTCCTACAAATCATGAAGACTGTGAATGGCAACATGCAGGAGCAGACTCTCCTCCTCCCCACCCCATGGAGGAAACCTCTGAGGACCCATTGCTACTGAACTGCCCACCCTCTGTGGATACTAAGAGGAGATAATACTAAAATAATCAATTGTTTCTGATTGGAGAAGTATATTACTAGGCATGAAGACATCCATCTTCCAAGACTCTTGATAATGATGAGAAATTATGCTTTAAATGATGCAGTTTTGATCTGAGGAATGTTCTAAGAATTCAGTCTAAGCTGTTGAGAGAGAGTTCTCAGATGCTCAAGGACCATTTAGTAAACTTGCTGTATGATGACAGACGTGAGATGAGGATGAAAGACTTGAGGCAAACATTGTCTGGACTTATCAAATACCTACTGGCACCAGTTATGATGGATTGGGCAATATGTAGTAAGAACTTCTCTGTGGTGCCTGCTGTCTTTGAATTTGAAAACAACAGGAGGAAGTGATCTGCTTGATATCTTAAACTGGGGACTAAGAGGGGTTTTGCAAAGAAGCTGATAAACAACTCCCTAATGAGAAAGCTGAAAAACAGCTGATGAGACTGAGATGTTACATGTAGATTCAAATGGGAGAGCATGTAGTATGTACAGCAAGTTTCAGAATGAAGGTCCATGAATAGAAGTTTTTGTGAGCTTTGTGGATGATATTCTATGGAGCCTAGGCAGGCATGGGATGGATTTGATGAAGATGAGAGCATAAAATTCTCAATAACTATGGCTTTATAGTCCTATGAGATTATTTTGAGTTTTGATTTATGGACATAATCGATAGAATAGGAACTTTAACAGAGTAATTTAAAGGCACAGACAAGGAACATTTCTTCTTGCAGTGACATGAGTGGCTTGGGTAGCAATGCTAAGGTAAACTATAGGAGAGATCAGCTTGTTGCCAATTGATCCTAAGTCAGGAGTATATTGTTAAATCAAGGAGAAGAAGGCATGATTTAGACTGATGCAACATAGATGTGATGAAGTGCTAGTATTAACACTGAGATATAGAATCAGTTGCCTTGCTTGTGTAGACAGGAGTAGGAAGCATAGCCCAGCCAGCCTCAGCACAAACAACAAGATGGAACAGGGCTAAGGTCTGCCCTTATAGATAACATCATATGATACCATAGCTTCCAAATGGAGGATTTCATAGAGAGATGATTTTGTAGGAAATCAAGAAGCAGTGATTCAGGAATGCTCGACATAGTGGGATATCCATGAGTTGAAGATGTGTTAGAATATATTACAGGATGTAAGATCAGAGATGAATATTGTAAATATCAGTTCCAGAGACAAGATGAGTTGGAAAGATAATCATTGCCTAGGGCAGGATACATTTGGCTGGAAGAATTAAGCATGAGCCCCACCACAAATAGCAAATATGAAGAAATGAAGCCCGGGTCCATGCAGCCTTTGTCATTAGGTTATTGCAATCAGTTTGTTCTCACAAATTGAAGGAGTCCATCTCATAAATCCAACTGAGCAGATGGTAGCATTAGGAGGAGTAAAATTAGGTCATCTTCAAATAGAAAATGTACAGAGACTCGCTCCAGCAGTCCCAACACACTAGCTGAATGGTAGATGGAAAGGCATCACAAAGAAGTGAATCAGAAAAGAGCTGCATTATAGACAAGAGTGTGCTTGCTGCCCAGCATGATGAAGACAAACTGCTCAAAATCAAGGATGACCTAGTGTAGCTATGATAAACTTAGGCAGTCATGGTTGTTCAGAGGGATTGACAAAAATCACAGACGTGTGTCCCTCTATACTGATGTCTAGATCTACCCAAGTAAAGCAATACAAGTCCAGTTCTTCAAGTCTAGACCAAGTCCTGTTGAATTGGCAGATGAAATGGATGGAGTACCTAAAGCAGCAAGTGCTAAAGCAGCATGATGGCTGGTGGTCAGATGGAGAGCAGCTATGCAATGTTGAAGGCTGCAGTAAGTTCGAGGAAGGCAAGCTTCAAGAAAAATGATACTAGGTTGTAGTTCTAATATGAATGCCATGCAATGAGCCATAAATCTATGAATTTCAAAGAAGTAGCAGGGCATGGTTGGAAACAAGCAAACAGGATCCAGGATCTCTGGCAGGCTAAGGTTTAGCAGACATAATCAAACATGTCCACTTCTGAACAAGCTGAAGGTGGAATACCAAAATTTATCATGCCTACAGATATATGGGATGGGTCCAGCCTTTTATGGAGTAAGGATAAGAATGTATGTGTAAGATGGATGCGTGTGTAAAGAAGTCCAAGGGAACCCTGTGGACCTTCTTCAGAATTTTGAAGACATAGAAACAGTCCAAATAGTTGAGGCTCCATGGGTTATGAATGAGAGGGTATTTAGAGGCACAAGTCAAAAGAAGTCCAAGGGGAACCTGGAAGACCTTCTTCAATCTGATAATGCACAACCAGTAGGAGAGGAGAGGCTTTGCAGATTAAGGATGTGAAGGTCTTGTACAAGGTACCATGTTAATATAGCACAGATAAAACCGCACATGAAATGTTGTGCTTGAAGATGTGCTAATGGCTCTACAGCGACAGGGTTTTTTAGAGCGTGTGGTAGAAAACGCTACCCCTGTCACTCTAGACTGCCAGCTGGGGAGGTTAAGGATGCCATCGGGCAGTGCCTGGCCCAGCTGCTTCCATGGTGCAGTGGCTAGAGCACCTGCCTCCAGCAGCATCAGGGACCTGGGGCTACAGTCCAGTTCTCCCTGGGTCCCACTATGCTGCGGCATTTGTTTTTTTCCAAAAATAAAATTTCACTTACGTTGAGTTTTTTCCTACCCCTGATGTCCACAATACCCTGGAGTTGATTATAATTAGTCCAGGGGATGTGGGGATCAAAGTTGTTGCTGTGGTGTGCGCTGTTCGGCATATTGTGCTGATGTTATTTTGCCACATGCTGTTTTGCAGTGCATGATTTTGCCCACAACATTATCACCCCATGCCCTGGTATAAGACAAAGGCATGACTGAAGGAGCCTGAGGAAATCCTAAGAACCTTCTTCAGAATCTGTAATTGTACAACTAGTTGTAGTGGAGAAGTCATATGCAAATACGCAGCTGTGATTGCACTTCAGAGGAACTAGCCCCAGGCAGAGGAAATTGAGCCTTTGACAACCTTTGATGAAATAATAATCTCTGCACTCTCTTATGAGTTCACAGGGAAGCATTACCACTTGTGCTATTGAAGAGGAGGCTAGGGAGAATTGTTGGATACTGATGAGGACAAAAATAGCTTCAGTGGGCTGTGTTGCTTCTTAGCTTTGAAAGTTGTCAATTCACACCTCTGGCATTTGAGGTCAAGCTGTAAAACTCACATCAGTTGAAGAAATGCTGGAATGAGGAAATGTGATATGATGGATTGAAGGTTGCAGAATTGTACAACTAGTGGACGAAGTTGAGCCCTGGGTGAGTTTGATACGAAGCAGATAGATCAGAGTTGCAGGATCACTTGTTTGGTGGCCAAGTCAAGCCCTAGTGTGAGCTGAATATGTTGCAGATGGATTGAAAGTTTCAGACTTCCACCTCTGGTGGATGAGTTAAATTCTGTCTACTCTTATAGAGCTATCAAAGGTATGAGTTAGTGAGACAGTCTTGCAAGAGTGCTGGTGAGGGCTTAGAAAGAACATGAGAGGCAGCAGAATGGCTGTAGGAGTTGAAAAGAAGGTAGAAGAGAGGAATTTGGAGGTTTGAATTATTATGTCTACAGTGGGCGTAGCCCTTCAGACATCGTGAGATCACAGTAGAGAAAAGGGGAGCTTACAGGATACTGAATGGACTTTTTAAATAGTGTAGGTGAACGACAATCACTGCACGTTCACCACACTATTTTGTCTGTTAATACCAGTTGAACAAGGCACTGTCTGCCATGTACAAAATGGTCACAGAAGTTCTCTACTCATGTGCAATGATTTGTATATGTGCACGGAACTCCAGAATCCATCTTGGACATGATGGACAGTGCCGTCTTCCACGAGTGACTGTTCTTTCAAACAAGACTATTTCAATAGGTTCAGGGTTAAAAGCTTGTGCATAAGACATCAGTGCTGTAAGGGTATCCGTTTCTGACTCTGGTTCTTCATTCATTTTTTAAATGTAAAGAGAACCTTATAGCACATGCTATAAACGTAAAAGACTGTGACTGCACCGAACAAGGAGGATGAACCTGGAAGTCAGCAAATGCTCTGAGCAAAAAACAAGTCACTGCAAAAAAGATCAATGCTAACTATGGCTAGAAGCAAACCTTTTGAAAAAAAAAAAATTTAAAGCAAAATGCTGTTACTGAGGCCACAGCTGTATAAATGAAACAATGGGAGCTGGTAGGCTAATACCATGGTCCTATACAGGTCAGTGTTCCCGAGTATCCACATAGATGTTGCAAACAGCCTACAGTAATATGCTGATAGCAGGAAAAGTAGCATAATGGACCTTATATTTTCATTTACAGAACAGAACAGTCAGTGACGTATTACCTGACTTTAAAAGTTGTGGTCACTATTGAGTGGTTCTTTGAGCAGCCAGACACCAAACCAACAATGTAAGCAAACCAAAGATGCTGGTGCTGACTGAGGCAAAGGGAGCAGTGGCCAAAAACTATAACACATCCAGAACTAGAGTCACGCTTAAAAAAACACGGAAATAGGCACTGAAATAGTGCTTGTAAAGTGACTTTATTCATGAACAGCCATAGGCATGGTTTGACTTTGACATTGGGGGGGGGGGCAGAGGGCAGGATTTTTATGCAATCATTTTAAAATTACTGAAAAAAATGTGTCAGTCAGGACAATGCCCCCTCAATGCCCACCCCAAGCTACGCCTATGCGAACAACACACAAACAAAAGACCCTGGCACTTTGAACCAGTACAGATTTTTCCTCTGTGGGAGTGGTCACATCAGTTACAGATATTGCTTAAGTAGCAGTGTCTTAAAGACATATACATTAAGTCCACTAATCACAGGAAAACTGACTAAAATCTATTATTTATAGTAGGATCACTTTTGAGCAAAACACCAGTATGTGATAAAAATGTGTTAAATATTTAAATTACCACAAACTTAATAAACTCTTAGAAAATAGTGTTTCAAAAACAGAAAAAAATTAAAACTATTAAAACTAATCAAAACAATACAGAGCAATTGCATTGGGTATATATATTTAGGCCCAGATATTCAGACTGCGCTTGGCCGGGATGCAAGCCTGGGCACAGCACAACTGGGATGCGTCAGGGCCAGGACCAGGTGATATTCAGTGGTGATGCATCATGGTGCAACACCACTGAATATGGCACAGACTGTGCATGTCACAGTGGCACTGGGAGCAAGGGGATGTGCCAGCTCAAGTGCAGTTGTGCAAGGCGCATCACCCACGATATTCAGTGGAGGGCATGCAAATGAGGCCATAATATATGCAAGGTGCAAATGGGGCCATTTGCATGCCATTATGACCCCATCTGCGTGCCTTGCACAGGGCAACGCGGCGACTTGGGCCTGGTGCCCTGCACAGCGTGACTTGTGTGTTGGGAATCACGGGGCATCCCCTGCCCATAGCCACGAATGCAGAAATGTATGAGGAACAATCCCTGTTAGTCTAGTGGCCCCCCTCCCTCCCGAGCCCCCAATTCCCCAATGAATGGAATGGTAGACTTGCCCTAGTAGTCTAGTGGCCCCTCCCTCCCATGTCCCGATCTCTGGAATAAGACCGTCATGTAATTCCCTGGTAGTCTAGTGGTACCCCCAATTGCCGCAATCATGGTACAGTGCCATATCATATTTCCCTGGTGATCCAGTGGCACCCCACCCCTCCACCACACAGCACCCCCTGCCCACCCGCCCCCTTCATCGGGCGGGCAGCTATAACCCACCTGCATACCGCCTGCCGCCCCGCCGAATGACAGGTACAGTATGGGCTTGCAGGGCATATTGTACTAGACAGTCCCAAATATGTGAATGAAAGAGCAGAAGAGGGAGACAAAGCAAAAGCAGGAAAAAGCAGATGAGCAAACAGAGGGAGGAGGAAGCAGCCACATGGACCACGCAGCTACTCAGGTGCTCGAAAGACTCTGAGCATGGGTTGCTGGGAGAGGCTGGCTTATATTTAGATTGTGGGAGGAGTTAATTCCCCCACAGTGAATCTCAGTCAAAGCTCCCCCCCCAAAAAAAAGGAAAAGAACAACCTCCACCTTCCCCCAAATATTTAAATTCAAGTTCCTCATCCCCCACCCTCTGTAAGAAACCCAGTCCCACCCTCCTCCCCATCAGTACCCATAGTTTTATGTTTAAATAATTACAACTCCCACAATGGGTGGCTGGTACAACCCACCTACCTCCACGGCAGGGTGCCATCTATACTCATTTGCACTAAAAGAAAAACATACCACCCACTCCCACCTTTGTAGCACCTCCTCACCCCCTTCTGTCCAGCACCCAATTCCTGAATTAGCTGGCCAAAAACAACTCTCTGGATGACAATAGGGTGACCAGAACAAACCCAGCCTCCTCCATTTAGTTATCAATTATTTAATTAATTAATTTATGTATTTATTGATTTAAGCGTTTTACCAGGAAAGACATACTGAGCTTTAAGAAACTCATGTTCAGATGAATCCTGGGTCAAGGGGAAGTTCATAGATATTACATATTTGTATATACAGAAAAATACAAGAATACAGTTGTTACATAGCATTTTACAGAATCTTACAACTAAGAGAACCTTAATGTAAGATGGCAGTATTAACAGTGCGTCTTTGCAATGGTCAGTAGATTCAGAAAACTCACCGGCAATAAGGTTATACACATAAGTCCATGAAAGATGACAAATGCAAAGTTGCTAGTTCAGTGGATTTATTCCAGAACTGAGGTATGCACAATTTGAAAGCAGTCAAAGCACTGGGGTGGTGTGGCTAATGTAGCTACACGCTTTCAAATTGTGTATACCTCAGTTCTGGAATAAATCCACTGAAGTAGCAACTTTGCATTTGTCATCTTTCATGGACTTACATGTATAACCTTATTGCCAATGAGTGCTCTGAATCTACTGGACATTTGAATTTATTGGGGCTTGCAACCCCTTCTGAGCACTGTGACCTGTAGCTGCTGAGCATACCAGTTCTCGAACCTTCTCTTTGTGTTTGCAAAGAGGCTGCAGGAGTAGCAGACATGCACAAGATGTAATAGTAAAGTTATCGGTCAGGGTGAGCAGGGTGATTTGGGGTACAGTTTGGGAGGAATGGAGTGAGGAATGGGGTGAGGGGGCAGATTTGTGAATGAACAGGAGCAGGCGGGAGTGTGAGGGAAGGAAGGGTGGAAGAAGGAATAAGGCAGATTAACTAGTGTTAGTTACAGGAGGGAGCTGTGTGGACTTGGAGTAAAGAAGAAAGAGTGTTTGGAGGGAGAAGAGTGAATGGTTAGGGGAAGAGAGTTCCAGAGTTTGAGAAAATGGAAAGAGAAGGCAGTTTGACCCGCGAGGGATTTACGAGAGGGGAGCAAGAGGGGACTATACCCTGCGTTACAAAGGGATTAAGAAGAGGGGGACTTAGGCAAGAGTAGAGAGTACAGATAGGGGTGGAATTATGGCAGACAGAATTTAGAAATAAAGGAGGCACAGTAAATAAGGCAATGATCATTCATGGAAGGAAGGGAGAGAGGGGAAAGAGCTGAGTACAAGGAACAGTGCTGGGTATGGGGAGGACAGTTCAAAGCAAAATGGCAGAAGTAGTGGAAGAGGGGATCCAGTCTGGTCCGGGTGGACCTAGGGGCAGCAAGCACCATAGACTATGTCACCATAATCAAGGATGAGGAGGATCATCTTTGTGATGATGTCTCAGTGGGCAGGTAGTGGGATGCAGCTTTTGTGCCTAAAAAGGGTCACCAAGCTTGGGGAGGAGTCTTTTGTGAATGGCATCTTTGTGCTATGAGAAGTCAAGGTGCCAGTCTGGCAAGACACCTAGCTACTTGAATGAGAGCACATTGTCAATTTTGGCCCCATCTTGAGTATGGAAAGCGAGAAGGGATGGGAGCTTGGAGATCCTCAATCTAGTGCCAAAGCACATAGAGACCATTTTTTTTAGCATTTATTGATAGTTGATTTGACCTGACCCATCTTTGGACAGAATCAAAGTCAAGCTGAAGCATGGATGTTAACTTGGCAGGACAAGATCCAAAGGCAAATAGGACCATGTAATCTGCATACATGTGAAAGGATGCAGATAAGCAGGCAGAGGGAAAGTTGTTGAGGAAAATGGAGAAATGTAAAGGGCCAAGATCGGAGCCTTGGGGGACACTGGTGTGTATGGGTAGAGGGTGGATAAAGATTCACCAATTCACACTGATTGTGATCTACCTATAAGGTAGGAGTTGAACCAGTTTGTTGAGGAGTCTTGGAGACCTGCTGCCTTCAGTTTATCAAGGAGAAGAGGGTGGGAGACAGTGTTGAAAGCTTTTGCTGCATTAACAAAGATGATGGCAGTGAGGAGGCCCTGATCCATCCCAGTGTGGATGACATCTGGGAGGCTGAGCAACAAGGAAGAGGTGGTGTGATATTTGCAAAAGCCAGACTGGAAGGGGAGAAGAAAGAAGATTAGCCATGGAAGGGAGAGAGCTGGGATAGAGCAATGTGTTCCTGGAACTTTGATAAGGTAGAAAGGAAGGAAGGATATAGGGCAGTAGTTCCTGGGAGAGGAGGAATCAACTCCTTTTGGCAGGGGAATGACTGTTGCCCACTTCCAGGAGTCAGGGACAGAGGCTAGACAGAAGAGGTTTAGAAGAGAGGAGATGTGGAATGCTGTTTTAGGGGCAGAGAGATAAAGAAGTTTGGAGTCAAGTCCATCAGGTCACCCACCTTTCAGGTGGTCAAGCACCAGGAGGGCTTTTAGGGAAATAGTTGGGGTAACTGGTGAGAAGTAGAAGGTGTAGGAGGGACTGGGGGGAGGGAGCATGTTTGAAGTTGAAGGGGGAAGATAGAGAGGAGTGAGGAAGCACAGGTGGTGAAGCAGAAGTTGAAGGCAGAGGCTAGAAAAGGGGGGGTCAGAGATAGGGGAGTCACCTACCTTAAGGACAGGAGGGGCAGACTGAGTAGTGGGGGAGAAGATGGTAGGGATGACTTTCCAGAACTTGGAGGGGTGATTAAGATTGTTCTGGAAAGAGGAGGAAAAGCATTCATCCTTAGCTAGTCTGGTGTCTCTAGTACAGGTATTCCTCAAGGCACAGTAACTATTAAGGTTTGCTGGAACGCCAGTGGATTTGTGCTTCTTCCAGGCCAGGTCACATTCCTGGAGGCAGGCCAGAAGTTTGGCCAAGATCCAGGCAAACCTCCGACCCTGATTTTCCATAGGGGGCCTGCTGGTCCCAGAGTTGAAGGATTCTGGAATGGAAGTAATTGAGGATTTGGTTAACAATGTTGGCCAACTTCATAAGGGTCCCATCGGTCAATTGCAGACCAGCAAGAAGTGAGGATAGGTCGATTGACTGGAAGCACTCTATTTGGATCATTTTTGGAAGGACTCTGGGGTGATGAATTTTGTGCACGCTGTATACCATATGATGGTCACTGAATGTATCAGGGAGGGTGTCAGCATCAGTAATGCAATTGAAACATAGAAACAGAGACTTTGATGGCAGATAAGGACCGCTTGGCCCACCTAGTCTGCCCATTCCCTACGTATTGGATAAGCTGCAGATTCTAGTCAACCTACTTCCTCCTACCCTTCACTATAATTGCCTTATGTCTGTCCCATGCATTCTTGAATTTCCCCACTGTTTCTAACCCCATGACCTCCTCAGGAAGGTGGTTCCATGCGTCCACCACCCTCTCCATGAAAAAGTACTTTCTGACGTTGCCCCTGAACTGTCCCCCATCTATCTTCAAACTGTGCCCCCTTGTTCTTGCACATCTTTTTCTCTCAAAGATGCTCCCGTCTTGGACTTTGTTGATTTCTTTGAGGTACTTGAAAGTTTCTATCATGTCCCCCCTCTCCTTCCTTTCCTCAAGAGTATACATATTAAGCTCTTTCAGTCTCTCCTCATATGGCTCCTGTTGCAGACTCTTCACCATTTTAGTTGCCCTCCTCTGGACCGCTTCCATCCTGTCTACATCCTTGTGGAGATGGGGGTCTCCAGAACTGCACACTGTACTCCAAATGGGGTCTCACCAACTGTCTGTACAGAGGGATGACAACTTCCTGTTTTCTACTGGTGATGCCTCTCCCTATGCATCCCAGTATCCCTCCAGCCCTCCTTACTGCCTCCTCACATTGTTTGCCTGCCTTAAGGTCATCTGATATGACTACCTCCAGATCCCTTTCCATTTTTGTTGTTGTTAGTGCCCCCCCCCCACTGTGTACTCTTTCCCCTGAGTATTTGTTTCCCAGGTGCATTATTTTGCACTTTTTTGCACTGAATCTAAGCTGCCATACTTTAGACCATTCCTTCAGCCTTGCCAAGTCCCTTTTCATCCTTTCCATCCACCCCTTGTGTATCAACCCTGATGACGATTTTTATATCATCTGCAAAGAGGCATACTTTTCCTTCCAGCCCTCTGCAATGTCTCCTATAAAGACATTAAAGAGTACCAGTCCCAATGAGGGTGATTGATGAGTACCAGTTGAGAAATGAGTGGTTTGGGGATATGGAATTGTGACAGGTAAGGACTTATAAGTTGGGTAAGATGTAGGGATTTAACATTTTGGCCAAGCTTAGTGTTAGAATGGCATAGCCAGTTGATGTTGTAATCTCCTGGGATGAAAAGCTCACAAGAGGAGGCATGAGAAGAGATGGTAGTTCAGAGACAAAAGAAGGAGAAAGCCCTGAGCAGCAGTAGGCTCCTGCCATGGAGATGGGAATGGAGAAAGGGAGGGAGAGTTTGAGGATGAGGAGCTTGTAGAAAGTCAGGGAGGAGACACAGAGCACTTTGGAAGACTGGATAGAGGAAGAGAGATAAATGGCGATATCTTCACCCTTAGTGTCCCAGTCTTGGTGGGTGAGAGAGTAACCAGGGATGGTGACAGCTGAGCCAGGAATCTTGAGGGAGAGCCAAGATTCTGATATTATCAGGACATCAGGGAGGAGGGAAACCATGAGGGGTTGTACCTGATCAGTTTTAGGCAGGAGGCTGCAGATGTTGATGTGAGCAACACATAAGCCTTTAGGGAGATTGATGGGAAGGGAGTGGGCAGGGCTGGGCTTTGGTTCAATATCACCAGGAATGAGGAGCAGCAGGGGTAGGATTAGCTTGATGGGAACTGAAGTTGACGGTGATGCAGTGGAGATGACGGGAAGGGGGACAGGAGGGTGAAGGTGATGGAAAGACCTGATGAACACCAGATGGCACCAGGAGGAAATGGAGCAGAGGAGAAAGCAGGCTGGAAACTGGGGGGAGTGGGTAGGGGGCAGGAGGCAAGAGGAGGGCAGAGTAGCTGAGGCAGAGTTGATTGGGGGTGGGAGAGGGGGTAGAGTAGGAGGGCTAGGAGCAGGGAGGCTGGCATGGAGAAGAGAGGTTATGGGAAACAATAGGGGCAGGAGGGATAAGCACATGGTAAGCATACCAGAAAATTACATGGCAGGGGAAGTGGGGTAGAAGTGGAGAGGTGAGTTGAGCAAGAAAGGGTTAGGGATAGGTAAGAGGAGCCAAGGGAGGATGTAGGAGCTAAGAGCAACCCAAGAAAGGAGCAGAGAAGGGGAGGGGGTGAAAATTCACCTTGGGTCCTTACCTGGAGGTGCTGGATGTAGTGGAAGGGAGAGGAGTCATGACATTGGAAGAAGGAATCATCTAATTGAAGCAGCTGAGAGAGAGGTAGGTGCACCTCTCAGAATGCCAGGATAGGTGGTGATAAGATATTCACAAGACCAGCAATTACTGCTAAGAAAAGCAGTAGGGTTTGGGTGTGAGGTGTTGCAAGAATGTGAGACAAACTCCAGAAAATAGTAGGCGACTGCAAGAAGGTGTGACAAATTCCAGAAAATAGTAGGCAATGAGGGGGCAGTACCAGTAATGATACAAGTATAGGCAATAGCAGTAAAGGTACAAAGTATAGGCAATATTGCAGCACTTGGTAGGCAATACCGAACTAGGTAGCAAGAAGACATGGAGCAACAGTTACCAGAGAGGGACAATGCTCAAGATAACTGGTTTCTTTGTTTCTTTTTTTTTTTTTTAATTTATCAGTTTAAGACTAGTTACAGTGCTCTGAAGGTAAGGACGTGGATCATGTCCGGCTGCATTCTGCAGAATGAAAGCACTGCCACACTTGCTCACTCTGAATAGTGAAACCAAATGATTAACTGATCAGCTGGTTGCACTACGCAGAGTGAGCACATGCAGCACCATTTCATTTTGCAGAAGGCAGCTGTCCATGGAGCAGGGTGATACACACCGGTCACTTTCCAGTTTTAAGAATTGGGTTCTGTAGGGAGAGTGGTTGGAGGGTGCTGCAAGGGTGGAGAATGAGGGAAATTACTGTTGTTTTAGATTAAATGATGGCTTAGAAGGCGTATGGCTGTGTAAGTGGGTGGGTTGTGCTAGTAAATGTAAAATTGTGGTGCTGAGAGGTGAGGAGACTATGATTGGGTTTCTAACAGAGGGTGGGGGGAATTAATTTAAGGATCTGCACTGGGGAGAAGGGAAGGGGCTGTTTCATTTTATATTTTTTATTCTTTTTTTTAAACAGTATTTCCCAAATAGGGCTAGGCATGGTCAGTGCCACTGTCCTTTATCCATCTCTGAATAGTGACCAGTGCATTATCCATGGCATTCTGGAAATAGTATCTGTAACCTGCACAACACTACAATACACCTGTTGCTTCTTCAGGGTGGCAGTATCTCAAATAAAATGTTCAAAATGTATTTTAAATAAAGAAACAATAGTGCAAATGTAATAATTTCAAGAGTAGTTCAAACTTACCAAAGCAAATTCAAACACACGGGCTGTGAATAAGTAAAAGAACACTTCCTATCTAGCATTTTTTTTGTTGTGTATATACTGTATGTATATGTGCATATATATATATATATATATATATATATATATATATGCATGCATTTCAGTTTTCCAGTGTGGTTCTCCGGAGGCCTCCACCAGCCCCTACCTCACATTTACTGGCTCCTATGAAGCTGTGGTTGAACTACCCCAGATGGGGTTTGTGGTAGGGGATGTACCCCTCTCCCCATTTTGCCATTTGTTGACCTCCATGGATGGTGGGAACATTCCACATATACCAGGGCTCCTACACCAGGAGCTGAGACCGGGCCATTTTTTTCTTTGGTTTCTTCCCTTCCCTATCTGATATCAGCATGCTTGAGTGACCAATATGTGTGTGTGTGCCTGGGTCTATGGCTTTGGCCCACCCCTCCCATTCTACCTATCTGCTACACTACCATTTGTGGCCACCCAGGTGGCAGTAAAGCAGCATGGACAGAGGTCTTCTCTCCCAAATTGAGAGTGTCCTATTTAGTCCTCCTCCCAAGGCCAGTCCCAAGGACCAAGACTTATTCCCAAACCAGGTGACTGGCATCATGAGTGGCAACTGTACCGCTGCATCAGTAGGCTGGCTGCCTATGGAGTTCTTTTATTAAATCTCTTGATTGTAATTTCTCTAGGTTTTTGAAATCATAAATGTAGCTTTAAACTAATATTACCAATAAAATTTCATTATTTTAAAACAAAGGATTTCTTAAAACAACATGTTTGTGTTCCTTATATCCTAATGTACATATAGTAAATCCCAGGTAAGTAATCGCTTTCCTAGAAAAAAAGTTGATAAAGTTCTATAGGCAACATCATGTAGTCACCCAGTTTTATTCTCACTCTAAAATATAATTTTCAGACTGGCCCATCGGCGCAGCGGTTGGATTTCTGCTCACTATGCTGGAGACCCGGGTTCGGGAGTGGACTCAGGTCACTGGAGGGCTGGACAAGGGAGAAGGCTCGAACGTCCAGGGACTGATCGCCTTCTCTGGGGGGAGGGAGGGGATCAAGGTCCGTAGTCTGCCTGACCCCGTGTGAAAGCCTGAGGTACAGCAAGTCCTGCAGCTGGCGGGGGGGGGGAGCTGTGTGGTGGATGTTGGCCCCAAGCACTTTGATGTCAGGGCACGATACCATACAGGAAGAAAAACTGAGAAAAACACTGCTGGAGCAATGGGTAGACAGAGCACCAGTGCTGACCCTGATTGCGACTGCCTGCCTGACCACCAGGGGACCTAACGAGAATTCAGAGACATCGGCATGTAAGGGCCTGCCTTGTACCCACCTGGGGGGGTATAACCATGGCTCCATAGGGGTACCCCTGAGGATTCAGGTAAGGCAAGTCATGGGGTAGCACCAGGTGTCTCCTGAAGAAGTGGAGCTCCTGATTGGGAGGAGGACAAACAGAAAGTTAAAAAATTAAATAAAATTTAATTTTCATATATGGCCTTGCTAAAAACTTCTATGTTTTAAATGCATTACATGTAGAAGTCATATAAAATGGTGTTGCTCTAACAACCAAAATCAATGCAAAGACACTAAAACATTGGGGTCTATTCACAAACTCTCGCACAAGAGTCGTGTTTTGGGGTGCGTAGCTCCGTGCCCGAGGGACTTCCATGCGGAGGCCATATTCACAAACACTGACCCCCGCACAGCTTCCTTACATGGCCCCACCTCCCGGCATGCAGATCCATGGGGAGCAGGCAGGTGCAGAGCACGGATCCTGTCGAGCAGCCAATCGGCTGCCCAGGCAAAGATCAGCAGTGGACCCCTTGAGCACTACTGGCACCATGATGCTGGCTGGCATGAAGAGCGCCGACCATACTGATGTGGGTGTTTACTCCATCCTCCTGAAGTGCCCCAATGATAAGGGCTGCATTGTTGGGGGGGGCTGATGCCCCTTGCCATGCCCGCCTCATTTGGAGGCAGCCACATAATTGGCCCTGTTGATTTACAGCCACCTTCCAGATGCAGAGCCGGAATCCCCCATGCACAGCACTCCACAAGGTCATGCATACCACAGAGTGCTTGCTCTCCTCCCTGCACTGCCCCCTGGCCAGCCGCTGTACAGAACTCCATGATCAGCTGAAGATCAGGTGCATGTGGGGATGCATCCTTTTTGGGAATGCAACAGAGGGGATGCAGTGGGCATGGGCAACTGCATGGTGGCTATGCACCTGATGTACGCGGCATGTATCCACTGCAGCTGTTCGTGAATGGGCCCTATTGTTTCTAACCCCAGGAATCCCTCACTTGAATGTTTGCATTTTAGTAGTAATAAGTAGTAAATTGTTTTTTATTTAATTTGAACAACAAAATACACCATCAGGGCTATAAATACCCAGTTTACAAGGTGTTCCTGTAGATGTTCTAAAAAAGGTATTTCACATTTTATATTAAAACAAGTACAGCACACAGATAAAAAGACTTAGGGATATATGACAACTTTACATACTGTATATGGAGTAAACACAAGATTGTATTAACAAAGAGGAAGCCATTCATAGCATAGACATACATGATTTTGATCTTGTTTCAAAGCAGATTTAAATGTATTCACAGTCATGTCAAATGTTCGTATATGAAGTCATAGGTTGTTCCATGTGTTTGCTGCTTTATGTTTGAATGTCATCTTCCCCAAAGTATTTTTTATTTTTGGAACCACTAACTCTCATGATTTATTTCTTAAATGGAAATTATGATTTGTCCAGTCAAAGTTATCTACTAATCTAGATGGTTTACCACATGTTAGGATTCTAAATAATAAAGCTGCCTACATTCTACTCGTATAAATTTTCAATGAGTTCCAACTCACTTTTTGGTATAATCGGCAATGATGGGTAATGTATTCACATTTCTATACAAACCTTGCTAGCCTGTGATAAGTAGTGTCTAATTTTTGTAATACATTTTTATTAGCAATAGTAAGAATAAAACTCCCATAATCCAGTATTGGAACTATCAACTGATTTGTCACAGTCATGCGATCCTTTTTTGTCAAACATTTAGACACTTGTTTCATGGCACCTAGCCTCATGTTTATTCTTTTGGTAAGCTGATCAACTTGCTGTTCAAATGGAAGGTGTTGGTCAATTTAGATTCCCAAATATTTATAGGTTGGAGGTTGCCTGAGGACCAAACTATTTGTTGTTTTTATTTCCAATTTATTTGTATCCTCTAGTTTTTTACTTTTTTTTTTTTCATTTGCCCAGGCTCTCTGCCTCTTGGGGGGCCTTGTACCCCCCAACTCCTCCACCTCGCCCCGATGTACAGGGATCCCAGCATCATAGTGCATGATGCCCTGGGGTGTTTTGTACTTTCCTCCCTATACTGTATCCCATCCCCTGAAGGCATCAGCACAAAGGACTTAACATCAAGACATACAGCATGCAGATGCACGCCATGGTAAAGCACCGAGCAGTGCCCTCCCCTCTCCAACTCAGAAGAGTCATGTGCCCTACTGCCCGTGCTTCCACTGGTGATAGTACTGTGTGCACGTTCACTGCCAGCAACCCACCCCACCCTGGAGAAGGAGGGCATCCATTGTGACACTCAATCCTCCTCCCCCAGTCGACCCCCAGTGACCCAAGCTTATTCCTGAATGAGGGTCACCGGCATTGCACAACATGTGGCATCCAGTGCTTCAACCCTCAGTGCCTCCAGACCGGCTGTTAATGTTTTATTCTGAGATGAACTGAAAAGCATTGATTGGGTTTTTTAGCATTAAGAAGTAAATCTGAGGATGAAAACCGCATTTGTA
Organism: Neoceratodus forsteri; assembly: GCA_016271365.2. Classification (NCBI taxonomy): domain Eukaryota; kingdom Metazoa; phylum Chordata; order Ceratodontiformes; family Ceratodontidae; genus Neoceratodus; species Neoceratodus forsteri. Next base: position 130,952,466 of record CM057450.1, on the reverse strand, counting down.
AATTATTAAAATCAGTTTGCAGTTTATGTTCAACTTCTTTGTAATAATTCCTCTCAGACACCAACACTGTATTGTATTTATATAATGTTATGCTAGTTAACTGTATATAATTTGGGAGTTCATTTAGATAAATCAGAAATAGAAAAGGGCCTAAAATTGACCCTTGCAGAACTCCTCATGTTACTGATGCTAAGTTGAAATGGCTGCACCAACTGTCACTAATTGAGTACGATTTGTCAAGTAGGAGTGGAATCATCTGAGGGGTTCCTCTAGTACTCCTATTTCACTTAACCTATCCAAAAAAATATTATGTCCTACAAAAGCAAACACCTTGGACAAGTCCATGAACTCCACGCCCACAGCACAACCCTCACCAAGTGGAAAAGCCACTTGGTCAATGAAGTCCATGAGAGCAGTGTCCATGGACAGTTCTTTTCTGAAACCAAACTGCAATTGGGTATGTTTGTTGCATCTTTCCAAGTATTCCATTAATTGACAGTGAACAATTCTTTCCATAAGTTTTGATAATATGGAAAGTAAGGCTATCGGCCCATAGTTAGAAGGATTGGCGGCATCTTCCCCTTTTTTCCTGCCTTTCTCCATATACTTGGAAAAGTACCTTGTTATTTTTTTAACCTATTTATTGCTACAATAACTTCCCCCCTTTTAATTTTTTTTATTCTTAACTCTGGCAATCTCTTTTCCCCTTTTCTTTCAACATTATTTTTACTGTCTACCCTTATGTCTATGTTTGTTTTAGGTAATCCCTCTCAGTCTGGAAGGTTTATAAAATAATTATTTAAAATATCAGCCACTTTTCCCAATGGGACAGATTCACCGTTTCCCACAAAATGTATTTCTATCGATCTTGTCTTAAGGCTAGTTAAGGATTTTATTAAAGTCCAATATAGCTTAGCATCTGAGGCACTATCTATTTTTTATTTATAATAGTACCCCTTGATTTTTCTAATTTCTTGTGTAACCTTATTCCTTACTTTCTTGAATTTATCCCAGATTTCTTTGTTCAATGTCTCAGTCACCATTCTCCATAACTGAATTTTTTTTCTAATTAATTTTTTTCATTTAGCCATGGTGCAAATTTTTGTTTAAAATGTGTTTACATATAGGGACACATTTGTTACAGGTCTCAATAAACATTTTAAAAAATTCCTCTTTAGCTAGATTCAAATCAGGGATAAGTGCTATTACACAATGGCAAGGAAATTTCCTTTATTCTGATTGGTCAGTGTGTGCCTGGAACATTGATGTTATTAGACAAAAACATCACTATATGAAGTCCAGGCACACACATGATCAAATTACACACTGTGAAATCATGTCTCCTGTCCACTCATTACCGCTGATCCGGGACACTGCTGTAAACAATTTCAGCTCACAGCCCCCAAAAAAACATTCCATCCCTTTCTTTTTCAGACAAATTCCTGGTTTTATGTAAAACAGCACTTCACCTTCTACAGTCAGTTTGGTCTCAATAAACCGCAGAAAGGGAGCTAGAAAGAAAAACTGCCCACCATGTGACCGTCACCGGAGATCACCAACAAAAACAATAAAACCCCACAAATAACACATTTTGCCATTTCTTTCAATCTTACCTGTAAAAGTCTGGCCTGTACCATAACATAAAGGCAAGATAATCCCGTGAAATCTTTCTCAATCCCTCGCTTGTCTGAACCCAGGTATTACAAACCATGTCTGTGACTACAACACGGTGTCTTTTACAGAGAGCTAAGCATACCACGAGTATGCTTAGTAACGGTGACAACAATGGAGAAAAAACAAAGCAAAACAGAAAAACACAAAATGCAGTCCAGTTCAGCAATCTGGGTCAACAATTTGGGAAACGTGGGGGGGGCGCGTTACTGTAAACCCTCACTGAAGAAACATCTCTGAAACAACATGGAGGAGAAATACATCCCTAGGAAAGCAGCATTATGTAGAGAGCAGCTCCGCCTACTGGTGTAAAACTATAGTGGACTTTTTTCTTTAAACGTATGCCTCCACACAGAAAAAATGAAAAAATAAAAGCCAAAAAAAATGTTTTTCTTATTTTTTCTTTTAAAAAAACAAGCAAACAAACAAACAAAATGAGCCATTGTATAATAGCAATAAGACACTCCAGGGTGTGTGTTATTGTCTAATAACTTCACTCCTGGGTGTAGTGGAAGCACTCGGCTTCACCTCATGCTTCAACACACCCCAGGAGTGATGTTATTAGACAATAACACACACCCCCTGTCATACCTAATTGCTTAATTCTATACCATTTTGCATTAATATATGCTGTTGAAAATTTGGTTTTGGTTTTGTTTGAAACATTTTCTCATAATACTGGGAGGGGTTCTATGTTGGTTTAATGTATTAACTTCAGCTTTGATAGAAACATGGAAATGTATCAGCAGAAAAGGACCACCATGCCCACCAAGTCTGCCCAGTGTGCCTAACTAGCTGCTAGGACTTTGTAATTTTCTAGTGCCCCCCAATCCAAAAGACCCTTGTGTCTATCCCATGCTCCCTTGAATACCCCCACAGTTCTTGCCCCACCACCTCCTCTCAGAATTTGTTCCAGTTACTTACCACCCTCTCTGTGAAATAGAATTTTCTAATGTTTCTTCTGAACTTCTCCCCTACTATCTGCATATCATGCCCCCTTGTTTTCGATTGCCTCTTTAGCTGGAAGATGTCCCCTGCTGGCACCCTGTTAATACCCTTGATATATTTGAAGGTCTCAGTGACGTCCTCCCTTTCCCTTCTTTGTTCTAGGGATCCTTCAGCCATTCCTCATATGACAAATGACTGAGGCCCTTCACCATTTTTGTTGCCCTCCTCTGGACACTCTCCACTCTATTCACATCCTTCTAGAGGTATGGCCTCCTGTAGGAGTTTTTATATTTTGTACCAGATATAAACTTTGTAAAGAGTCATCTAATTTTCATCCCCTTTGGCCTCCCCAAGCAGCATTAAAGTCTCCAACCAGAATTAGATTTTTATTTGTTACTTGATCTATTACTAATTGGTCAAATTTATCGAAAAGCATTGTTTTTATTTTGGGTGGAGAATATACCACCCCGACTACTAAATCATGCAGTTGTAGGTATACTAATAAATACTCTATACCTTCCAGACTTCCTGAATATAGGATTTTTGATTGGCCCAGGCAATGCTTTAGATACATTAGTACACCCCCACACATGTTCTGCTAGCTAGTCTATAGCTATAATAGTCCCTCAGCTCTATTTCATTAGAATCAATCTTTTTACTTAACCAGGTCTCAGTCAAAGTGACTACATCAGGTGACTCTAATTCAACCAAGGATACATGTTGTTGATTAAACATCTTGCATTATCATGCACTGTTTTTAAACATCTGTCCTTAGGTCCTGGGTTGATCTCTATGTCCCCACAAGGAATTAAGGACATCCACGGCACATGGCTTTTTTGATTATTTGGGAATAGACTGATTTTTACTGCCTTACTTTCCAATTGAATGTTTATTTTTGTGAATGGATTTCTCCTCTCTATTATTATTCCTGAGTCTTTTTGATTAAATTTGTAATACATACCAGTCCATTCAGATATCTGTATTCTCAGGGAGGAAAATTCTGTGTCTGTTGCTACACATATTTGTAGCAGACATATTATCCCAAGAAGGACTCCCAAAACATCTAGCAGTATTATTATCATATTTGCTACTGCTGTACTAAAAGCAGTAATCAGGTTGTTCTAAACAAGGCACTTACAAGCTATAGCTAATTGACCCAAGCAATAAACTAGCCCTAAATAATATGTATATATAGCAAACACTACTAATAAAATACCTATTAATATCTAGCTTTATCAGCAGAACTTATTTAAACAACTTAAGATAAAATCAGTAAAATAAAACAAAAGAGCTAAAAAGCACTATTGGTCTCTGCAGTTCTACTATTGAAATTAATAAACCAATTAAGCAATACAGCTACGTGGTACACTGCCAATGTTCAAGCACAATTCAATCAGATAAATTTAAGTTTAAATGGTTTATATACTATTATAAGTTAATACAATTCTGCTCGGACTTATCAGTGTGTCAAACTGCTGGTATCAAAATAACAGTTGATCAGACTGCTGGCATTAAAATACAGGATAGCAAATACTAGAACCACTTGTTTTTGTTTTATTTATTTTTTTTATCAATGAGTTATGCTCGTGCCACTCACACTTGTGATTGGCGAGTGGCATGGGCTTTTATGAATGGTAGCCCTGCCCCCTGGATGACCTCACCAGCTGCCAGCTTTCCCAAGCCCCCACATGCCAATTGCACACAGTAAGTCCAGCTAAGTTTGAATTAAAGTTTACCTCAAATGGTGTACTGTAGCAGTTGCTGAAGGCAAAACAGTTAGTCTGTGGCAGGGCTGCAGCTGCTAATGTTCTCCTGGTAAGCCAGGATTCTACCGGCTAGGTGACTGGCATGGGCTTTTATGAATGGCAGCCCCACCTCCTGGATAACCTCACAGGCTGCCTGCTCTCTTGAGCCTCCACACACCAGTTGCACACAGCAAGTCCAGCTAAGTGTGAATGAAAGTTCACCTCAAATGGTATGCATCAGCAGTTGCTGGAGGCAAAACAGTTCATCTGTGGCAGGGCTGCAGTGGCTGATGTTCTCCTGGTGAGCTGGCATCCTCTGTATGCAGTCATCTTGGCAAAGAGTGATACCCTGGAGACTAGAACCTATGCAAATTTTAGAATTTGGAATATAGGTTCAAACTCTACATCTAAGCTCCACTCTAGCCATTGTTCAGATCTGTTTCTCCACCTGAAGAGAGCAGTTGCCCCATAGTGAACTCTGGTATCGGCTGGTTCTCCAGTCAGGTTTCTTATTTTCTAGTTTTCATATTATTTATTAGTTTTTTAGTTTTCATCTTATAGTAATTTACAGTTTCTCAGGGTCCTGATCGATTCCCAGTAACCGGAGAATATCCTAGCTGGCTGTCATTTAAATTTTTGCCTAATCTGCTACTAAACAGCTTTGTTTCTTGAAATTAGCAGTAGTTTACTACTTTCATACTATTCGATTTACAGAGAATGGAACGGTTCCTCAAAGCTGCATCAACAACTTCGTTGTTGAAATGCGGCACAGCGACATCCCTAATGTCGACAGGTGGAATTGTGCCTATCAGACATTCAGTGTGTTTTCTGTGGCAGACTTTGCCCCCTGCACCCCTTGATTTCTATATAGCAGACTCTGAGTTGGAGTTTGATCGGTATGGGGAAAATACGGCAAAACAGCAAAATTTCAAAACCGGGACCATTACAGCGAAAATATCGAAATCATTCGATGTTGTCACTGTAAATGGTCTTTGTTGTTGGAATTTTGCTGTTTCAATGGTATACTGAATGGAGCACTTTCACTTTCTGTTTCAGTCTGTGTCTTTTCACCTTAATTAATCAGTTCCTGTTATAGGAGCCATGATTTGACCTTTAACACAGTTTGTCATAGTATAAGACCTGTTTTTTTACTATTTGGCTCTTGTACTGCAACATATGTCTTATTTAAGGTTCTCTCATACTGGCATGTCAGAGAAACCATGTGGACCTTCAGAAAATTGCAAAACATGTTTCCAGCTCTGGCAAGGGCAGACTATCATCACCTTTGTTTAAAGTGTCTAGGTCCACAACATGACTTTGTAAATCATAAGTCCAGTCATATTTTGTGCCCAAAAACTATATTGAAAGGAGTAAAAAGTATAAAAAGAAGCATACCTTCTCAATCTGCCTCCTTGTCACCTAAAAGTAATAAAAAAGGGTCTGAGTGTGTTCCCAATGATGGTAGAAAGCATGCATCTGAAGGGTCTATCTCCTCCTGTTCAGCAGCAAATAATGTTAAAGGTGACAAAAAAAATGATAAAGCTGCATAGTCATCAGATAGGTTTGGTAATTAGGGTCTACACATCAGGGTGTCTGAAAGGAGGAACCCTAAATCCAGTGATGCCAAAACTATAAATAAAACAGCCTCAGAGCAGACAATAAAAATGGTTTCCAACAAAAAGAAATTTTAGGAAAAGAATGTCACTGCCACTCCACCTGAATGGAAAAAGGAGGAGGTAAATGGCAAAAATAAAATGCCCTTGTCAGCCCAGTAGCGCTGAGGATTGAGGCACTGGATGCCACACCTCGTGCTACACCAGTGACCCAGGTTCGGGTGCAGACTTGGGTCATTGGAGGATGGCTGGGGGTGAGGAGGATTAAGTGTCCCTGAAACTGCTCTCTTCCTCCTCCAGGGAGGGTCTTCTGGGAAGGCGCTGGCTCCTGGCGGTGACTGGGGGTAGCACAACTCTTGGCACAATGGTGGGGTCGGCGCAGGCAAATGTCTGACTTGCAGCAAGTGGGAGCATGTGCCACAATTTCCATGGTGTCTTTGCATGCCTGTGCCATGGGTGGGTACTCAGGGGACAAAAATGGCTGAATTCTCCAGTGCAGATGAGGGTCTCATGCAGCGCTGCATGGGACACTCCTGGAGCTCCCTCTGGCCCTGACCCTTTCACCTTCTGTGAAGGGGGTATGTGACATGGCCTGAGAGAGAGGGAGAAGGGAGGAGGTAGCAGTTTGGGCATGGTGCCCAATGCAGGAGCCGCCAGTGGACTGAAAACTGGGGAACCATAGAGAACACCCCAGCTGAGGAGGTAGGCTACTACAATAAATAAATAAATAAATAAAATGTCCTCATCAGAGGACATTTCAAAAATGTAGCAATTTTTCCAGGTGATCCAGGCCATGGGAAATTGTAATAAGATTCCTGCCACCTCACCTCCCCAGACTCAGGCTCCAACCTAGCTACCTGTGGCACAAGAGGAGGAAGAAGAAGAGTATTATGAACAAATGGAGGAAGGTGACCCCATGGAATTAGAGGGTGCACCTGAGCAAGATTTCAAACCTCCTCCTAGGCATAATGAGGACTATTCATCTTTTTCATCATTTGTCAGTCAAATGGTCAATACCCTCAATATCCCCACCAGCAACAAAGGAGGACAAAGGGGTTGCTGATTTTATGGACATGTTGGGTGTAGCTCCACCAAGAATTATACTACCTCCAATTCATAAACAACTTTAGAAAGCCATATCAAAATTCATCTCTGCACCCACCTCAGCTGCAGCCATAGTTAAGAAAACTGAAAGAAAATATCAAGTGGACAAGCAGGGAGTGGAATACCTGTTTGCCCATCCTGATAATCACAGAGTAGTCTAGACTACTGCCTGTGAGAGAGCAAAAATCACTTTACCTACGTAGCCCCTGAAAAGGACTCTAAATAATTGGATGCTATGGCCAAAAAGGTTGATGCTACATCTTCCCCGTTAATCAGCCAGGCAGTTTAGTCATCACATACTGTACCACACAGTACCAGAAAGCACTCTGGAACACAGTTACAGCACTGGCAGAAAGAGCAGATGGTGAATTGCCAGAGGACCTAACTGCCAATGGAAGATCAGCCTTGGGTGCCACAAAATATCATTTTCACACTGTGGTAGACACTAATGACACTGCTGCTAGAGTTTTGGCTCATGCAGTGTCATTAAGAAGGTTTTTCAGGGTTTTCAGCTCACTCTCCCACACAAGCAAGTCTGTTGGAACTGGAAGTAAAAAAAAAACTGTTAATATCAAGAGTTATCAAAAAAGTCCCTGCCTCCCAGTGGAGCAGTTTCTTATTCTGAAAATACTTTCTGACTCACAAGAGAAATTGGTAGTGGTAACAAATTTTAGACATCAGGTTTCTGAACAAACATTTGAAAAAGAAAATTCAAGATGATCACACTAAGAACAGTGATACCATCTTTGTAGACAGTTCACTTGCTGGGATAACTGGATTGAAAAGATGCATATTTTCATATCGAAATAAGGCCAACCCACAGAAAATACCTCAGATTGAAGCTGGGGAACTGCCAATACCAGTTCACACCTCTCGTATTTGGTCTCACATCAGCTCCAAGGATTTTCACAAAGTGTTTGGCCACAGTAACAGCACATATAAGAAAACAAGGCTTGGTACTTTTCCCCTACCTGGACAACTTGCTAGTCTCAGGGAAAACAGAGCAATAGACAAAGTGCTCAGTTCAGTTGGTAAAGAAAAGATCCTTGGTGAAGCTAGGATTCTTGATAAACCTGCAGAAGTCCCAGTTGGAGCCTGTTCAGGTACCGGACTTCATAAGAGGAGTGCTAAACACGCAGGGGACAGCTTTCCTCCTCAAGTCAGCTACAGCTTTGACAACAGCAGAGTCTTTCACAGAAGGTCATCCAAGACCTGAAAGAGACTTCCTACAGTTACTGATTGCATCCACAGCTGTGATTCCTTGGGCCAGGTTCCATATGAGAAATATCCAGTAGTACTTGATTCAATTGCAAAGCTACTGCAGTGCCAGTGAGAAAAACACTAGTGGAAACATTAGTGTGGTGGAAGGAAGAAAGTAACCTCAGAGAGGGCATTCCCTGGCTTCAGCAATCACCAACATGTATTCTTACCACTTATGCATCACTCCTGGGTAGGGGTGGGTGAAATTTTGGAATTTTCACCATTAGAGAAACTGGGATTTTCGGTGGATTTTCTCTGAGTTCCTCTGACTTTTTTTGTGAACTGCTGAAAAATGTATATAAACCGTGGAATTTATTTTATCCACAGTTTAATGAACTGTCAGGGAATGAGTGCCTGCTTGTGCAACCATGCAGTCATTCACGGACAATTCAGTGGCCCACTGGTAGTGGAGGAGAGAGGAGGGCTGCCATGGTGGCCCGCTCAGGGGCACGATGGGGGGGAAGCGGGGTATAAACTGTCAGGGTGGGGGGCCACCAGACACTGGGGAATTGGGATGACTTGTTTATAAGGTATGTGGGATAGGGATGTCCACTAGACACCAGGTAATACTGGGAATAGAGGGGGATGAGTTGGTGGACTGCTAGCTTTTATTTTGTGGATTAAGTAATCCTGGATAGCAAGGGGGGGTCTGCCAGATATCAGGGAAATAAAATGTTTTGGGGTGCCATGATCAGTGGGTGGGGGGCCACTAGAAACCAGGAGGGTCCAAGAAAGGGATAGGAGGTATTTATTTATTTATTGGGACCCCTGATCAGTGGGGGGTGGATTAATGATTTAAACTGTGATTAAAAAAACCTCAGAACTGACCACTGTTAGTGATCCTTTCTGCATATTTTTTCCCCACAGTTTAATAAATTAACCTGCAGTTTGTATATTTATTCCTTAGTTTTAGGGCAGAATTTCAGTGAAAGTTCTGAAAATGATTTCCAAACTTTCACAGAAGCAAAATTCACACTTTCGCCAAAATTCCACCAGTGGAAATTGTTTTCCCACACCCCTACTCCTGGGGTGGGACATCCACCTGCAGGACCTCACAATGAGTGGAGCATGGAGCCGACATGAGTCATTAGGGCACATAAACCTCCTGGAGCTCAGAGCAGTACTGCTAGCAATGCAGTCTCTCCCCTCTCAGCTGCAGGTCAGTCTATCAAAATCAGGACAGACAACACCACTACAATGTACTACATAAACAAGAAGGGAGGGACAAAAGCCTCAAACCAGTGCACAGAAGCAATGGGGATCTGGGACCTGCATATTCCTTAGAAGCAAACATATTTGCAGTGCATCTGCCAGACAAAGAAAATGTCCTGTCCTGTCCTGTTCCCTAAGCAGAATCAGCCAGGGAAATCATGAATGGGCCTTAACCAGCAGGTTCTGGCCACAGTGTTCAAAAGATGGGGCACTCCCAATATAGACCTGTTTGCATCTGACCAGCAGTCAGAACAGTCCCAAAAGATGCACTGCTACTGGACTAGACAGGGATGTTTCTGTATGCCTTCCCAACATTCCCACTTATTTATAAAGTACTGATTTCTTTTGCAAATAATAATTTTATTATCCAATTTCAACATATGTGTGTGTGTGTATGTGTATATATATATATATATATATATATATATATATATATATTAGTTGCAAAACCTTCATTAGTGCATCAGTTAGGATGAATACCATAGCAACAAAAGCAGGGAAATTAGGTGTTAGGGTTTCCAACCCTAACGTCTCACCCCCAGGTTCCTACTCCACCACCCCACACTATCCCCCCAACCTCCACACCAACAGGCATCAGGGTGTGCCATGGTGAAGATGGTGGACACAACACTGCTCAATCAATTGAATGACTTTTAACTTTACACAAAATACCCACCTTCTTTGTAAAAAGAAGCTGGTATTTTGTGCACAGTACTCATATTGTATGAAAAATATATGTTTTGTGCCTGACATACACATTTTCAGATAGGAAATAATGGAAAAATCTAAAATGTCATAACTTTTGAACAGATTAATATATTTTCACCAAGAAGAGCTCAACCTACATTCCCACAAAAGGTGCAACTTATCTGCCTTGTTGGCTCCACAATGCCAACATGTGTCTAGAATTTCTGAACTTGTCCTATGCAGCTTGGGGATTGAATAATAAGCTGTATTAAATATTTTATACTGTATAGCTCTATCTCTAGAGAGTTTATACTTTGCCATTGAACTACAGGCCAGCTGCCATTGTTGTTCTGTACGATGATAGTTGAGTTAATTTTCCCATTTCATAAAAACTGTTTTATATAGTATTGAAAGGTTTTTGTAACAAGTTAGTTATCCATGCATATCGTTTTTTCACATTATTATTCAAAATGTTTACTGTTTCCTCCTCTATAATTCTATTATTAGGTGCTCTTTCCCAGCCACTGTAATCTTTCAAATATTTACTAGTAAGTTGCTTGAGGTATAGGAAATAATAGTTATTTAATTGATATTTCCCTTTTGAATTGTTGCCAATATAATTTGACTCCTTCCTCATAAAAATCCTGCCATTTTTTTATTCCTTTATTTTCCCAGACCTTGTTTTTAAGCATTTTTCCATTGCTCCTGAAATTTGGATTTTGCCATATTTTATTTAATGGTGATAACTGTATTGTCCATTTAATCTTATTGGTGAACCTGACAATCCTCTCTGCCTTATTTTTAGCTATAAAACTCTTGGATTTGATTACATTTTGTTGCCAAAAAATAGAATGTGCTTAATGTCTGCTGTCTCATTATAGACTTCTTTAATCATTGCATTTATCATTTCACTATCAGGGTCATTGACGTCCAATAAAGCCCACTAATTTGCCAGTTTTGTCAAGTATGCCAGATGACAAACCTTGCTATCTGGACATGCCAGACCCCCTCGTTCTTTGTTTAAGCATAACCTATGTCAAGAATTCCTCACAGGCTTGTTATTCCAGATACATTTCTTTAACAGATTATTTATCTGTTTGAACCATTTGGAAGCAATGGATGTAAGGACTGTTTGCATCCTGTATGACAAAAAAAGAATTGCCACCATTTTAATAATCTATGTCTTGCCCCATAAAGATAGGGAGATTTTGCTCCACCCACTAAATTTGTCTTTTAAAGAATTACATAATTCTGTGTATTCCCATTAACAATGACACTTCAACAGAAAGATCTTGTGTCTATGTAAATTGTTTTTTGAATAAGTGGAGACAACAACAGGTACCTAAGTTGGCCATGTGGCGAAATCCTTTAAACCTGATCAGAAAAGGACTTCAAGTAATGCACTTTATGCCATTGGTTAGGAATGTTTCCTCATGTATTCAAGTTCTGTTGCTGTCTCTGGCCCTCTGTGGAGATATCGAATTGAACCCAGGCCCAGGAAGGAGTACCATTAAATTGGTCCTAGATAATGCAAGCAGTTTGATTAAAAAATAAACCTCTTAGGACCTGGGTTGACTGCAAAGAGCCAGCTATTGTAATATTGACTGAAACATGGCTAAAAGGGGAAATCAAGCAAGAAGAAGTTGAACTTAAAGATTTCTATCACTATAGGCAGGACCAGGGAGCACGGGGATTTAATATATATCAGACATTCAATTGGTCACACTGAAATCTTTTTTGGGGGGGAATTGAAGGGATTGAATGTTTATTAATTGAGATCCAGGCATTAAATTTGACTATAGGAGCTGCTTATTCTCTGCCCAAAACTAACACCATTCACTTTGACACATTTTCATATGTATTGATGAGATCTATAGGTCAATTACAAACCATTTTAACAGGTGATTTTAATGCAGCATGGGGATGTCCTGGGGACAGAAATTGGAAGACGCAATGAGATGTCTAAATTAGTTACAGATAATAGATATTCCCATGAGGAAAGGTTCCTTGACAAGTAAAGGTAACATTTTGGATTTGATTTTTATTTTGCCAGAACTGACAGTAGTAAAAAAAAAAGAGTATGTGCCCCCACTTTAGGGGATCATAATGTTGTCAAATGCACTACCTTTACTGATAAAAAAGTTATTACAATAAATGCAGCACCAACAATGTATAAAAGGTGTTACTCCAAATTTAATAAACTGTTGTTCAGAAAACATCTTCAGGCACTACCACGGTATCGGATTGTTCTTATTCCAGACATAAATTTAGCAGTGTAGGAATTCACAACAGTGTTTGTAGAAGCTTATGATAAATTTGCTCCTCAGAAAAAAATTAATCAAAGATTAAATCATATGCCATGGATAACAGTAAAGATTGGGAAATTGATTAGGTCAAGAAATCAACTTTGGAAAAAGGCTAATAAAACATTAAAGAGTGAAGTTTGGGATAAATATAAAAAGATAAGAAACATAGTAATTCAGTAAATAAGGAAATCAAAAACATTTTATTATAAACAAAAAATTAAAGAAACAACTGATCCAAGTGCCTACTATCCTTAATAAAAAAATCTTACAAAACCAGTTAGAAATCAGGCTGAGATACAACTCAGTCAAAATGGTATAGTGCTTGAAACAAATAATGCTGCAGATTATTTAAATAACTATTTTATAAATCTCCTTGATTTGAAATCAAAAATCATATCCAGTACAAATCAAATGCATGAAGTGAAACAAGGAGACATTCAAGATGAAAATTTACCCAAGTTTAGATTTAGAATAGTGACTAAAAAGGACATTTTAAAAATCATAAATAAGTTAAAGATAAATAAGGCAAGTGGTCCACATAAGATAGATAAAAGATTGCTAAAAGAAGCTGCTTTGGAACTATCACCAATATTATGGGATATTATTAATTGGAGTTTGAGGGAGGGACAGTTTCCACTAAGTTGGAAACTTGCCAAAGTGATCCCGATAGATAAAGGAGGGGACCACATGGAAGCTTCAAATTACCACCCAATAGCTTTAATATCAACAGTCTCTAAGTTACTCGAAAAAAGTGTCCATGGTCAGTTGATGGAGTATTTTGAGAAATATAATAAATTAACCCAACACCAATCTGGTTTTAGGCAGGGCAGGTCCACGGCTACTGCACTCATGGACTTCTTAGATCTTATAGCCACCCCTCTTGGGGACGCGAAGTCCATGAGTGCAGTATATGTGGGCCTGTCAAAAGCATTTGATCTAGTAGATCACAGTATTTTGATAAGTACATTGAAGAAAATAGGAATGGAGGAAGAAACCTGTAGCTGGTTCAAGTCTTATCTCGATAAAATATCTCAGTCTGTTGTTTTGAAGGGCCAGCAGTCAAGGATGGACTATGTGACAAGAGGGGTACCCAAGGGATCTATCCTGGGTCCCCTCTTGTTCATAGTCTATCTAAACGACTTACCAAATTGTATTAAACATTCATAAATCTGACTTTATGCAGATGATACCATTTTGGTATCAGTAGGGAAAAACCAGGAAGAGGTAGTACAAAAACTGCAAAGTGATTTCCTTGTCATGCAAGGGTACTTTTCCTCTCTGGGTTTATTAATAAACAACAAAAAAACACAGACATATGTTTTTTGCCCCAGAGAGGAGAAGTGTCGCAAAATTAAAGATAATGTCACAGGAAGGTAAGATTTTGGAGCAAACTGCAATGTATAAGTATCTAGGGGTACATATCAATCAATCAATCAATCAATCCTCATACTCTAAAAGCTAAATTACAAAAGCCAAATCATGGTTTAAATTTAAGAAAACCGGGTGCTAGGGAATTGATAATACTCAAAATAACAACTCAATAGACCAACATATAGACCAACATTTAACATTTGAACAGCATGTAATCAAATTAATAAGGAAAACAAATGCAAAGATTGGAGCAATAAGACTTATATCAAATTGTATGACAAAAGGAATGAGATTGACCATGGTAAACCAACTAGTATTACCAGTAATTGACTATGGAAGCCATATTTATAGGCGCACCATAAAAAAGCAATTGAATAATTTGGATGTTCTTTATAATAAGCTTGCGAGATTTGCATTAAGATGTGAATTTAGAACACACCATTGCACAATGTATACTGAACTTGGCTGGAATCCATTAAATCTGCAGGCTAAGTGTATTTGGTTAAATCAGGTACTGGGTTTACTTAAAAGTAAATTTCTTCATACTCTAAAAGCTAAATTACAAAAGCCAAATCATGGTTTAAATTTAAGAAAAACGGGTGCTAGGGAATTGATAATACTCAAAATAACAACTCAATTTAGTGAGATGACATTCCAGCATAAGGTTGCTTCTAATTGGAATTGCCTTCCACCTTTTCTCCGAGATTTAAATATCTCTGACACCGCCCTTAAAATAGCAATGAATCATGAACTGGGTTTTCACTGCTATTGTAATAGGTGAAAAGAACAAAGCAGTTAAACTGCTAGTGATTTACTTAAATGAATGTGTATCTGTCATGTTTAGTTAATTTGTTTTGTTACTTACTGTTTTATTATTTGTATATGTCTTGTATTTATGTATTTTTGACATTGTCATAACAACTTAGCATTTTAAATAAATAGGTATGCCTTGTAAACAGGGATTTTCGGAACCCCTAATGGCTATATTACTGTATAAATACAATTTTACCTACCTACCTACCTTTATGGCCTAAATTATACAAATTTTCTAGCCTACTATTAATATTGATTCACAAATATTTGAAACCTTTTTCCTGTATATTTGTTGATACAATTTTGTTAAGTTCTTCTGGTTGGGCTTTATTGAACATCAACATTTCTGATTTTTTTTTATTTATTTTGTAGCATGCAATTTTGGAAAACCTATTTATTACACCTTTTAGTTCTCATAAGCTTATTTCTGGATCTTGTAGTACCAATAAAATATCGTCTGCATATGCCTTTAATTTGGTTTTGAAAGTAGCTGTCTGAACACCTTTATTTTGTTGTTGGTTCTTATTTCATTAAGTAAGAGTTCTAAACTAATTATGAATAAAGTCAGGGATCAGAGACATCCCTGCTTTACACCCTGTGGAGTTTTAAGTGATCTGAAAAAGAGTTATTAACTTTTATTTGTGCTGAAGGTTTATAGTATACAGTTTTAATGTGTTCAATAAATCTATCTAGAAAGCCAAAAATTCTTAAAGCTCCATGAAAGTACTTCCACTCCAACATGTCAAAAGAATTGGTGGTATCTAATGCCAAAAAATTGCCTGTGTATTGGATTTTGATAGACATTCAATGATAGACTGGACCTTAAGCAACTATGACTGTATATCTCTTTGCGTAATAAATCCCATCTGATTATGATTTTATTTGTTATTTGTATTTTATTTTATTTATCTTGTTCTGGTGGTAGTTCAGGTGGATATTAAAGATCCCATGGCACTTCTCGAAAAGAGTAGGGGAATTTTGTTTTTATTAAATATTCAACATCACAACAACAGAAAACAGTCAAAATGAATCATAAAAAAAAAATAGTGATAGGAACATCTGAATCAGTGACCCAGGGAAGATTTTTCAACACATTCCTAATATACACATCAGTTTGATGGGATTTTTCTTTATAATACAGACATTGCATTTCTTTGGAAATACTACCAACAAGGTCTTCATATGACAGTAATTTTTGTTTTAATGTAAATAGACATCAGGCATTCCAAACATACCATTTAACAATAGAAAATAACATAGTCAATGTACATGAGTCCCAGTGAGACCATTCCCTGTCATACACACCATAAATCAATGTCTCATAAGAGACTGAACTAAAAGGCAACATATCCCAACAGGTAGCTAAATAGGACCAAAAGGACTAGATAAACAAACACGTAAAGAATAAATGATGCATAGTTTCAGATTGTGCTAAGCATTGTGGTCTGATACACAGTCTCTCATTCAAAGCTTTATGCTTCTGGTTAGCCTTCACATTCAATTTATCATGGCAGCAAAGCCTCAAAACATCCCAAAATTTACAAGGCACTCTTTTATTGTGAAGCAGTCACACATGACCAGGTGCTGAGGGAGGCGGGCACAAAGGAAAGGTATTGGATTCTCTAAAATGATGGTCCTGTACAAAGGAGTATAATAACTTCTTTGAGTAATGCAATACATGGTGAGATGTGATACCCCATCGTCTGAGACACACAAAAATTTCTCTATAGTAAGAGGGAGAGAATTGAACAGAGTTAAACATTTTCAATGAACTTGAAACCCAACCAACATACCAGGCCTGGATTTTAATTTCAAACAAAGTCATCCACCAAGTGGACTTCTGACCACAAACTGGATGAAGATTGGAAAGCAGAAACTGAACAAAGAAAAATAACACCGGGTTAACCATATTGAGACCTCCATCTGAAACCTTCAAGTATAAAACATTACATTTTATGGGGTTTAATCTGCTACACCAAACTGCTTGTAAGAACAAACCGTAAAGGGCAGCCTCCCATTCCTTAGGAAGAGGAAAGATCATGCTAACATATAAAAAGAGAAGCAACAGATAAGTCCTAATCAAGTATATCCTCTTAAGTTTTCCCATACTACACCTATTCCAACTGTCGACCAAAGCCTTCCCCTGTTCAATCTTCAAATCCCAGTTAAAAAGATCCTGTCTGCCAGAATCAAAAGCAATTTCCAGAATCATAATAGGTCCATCCATCACC
Organism: Neoceratodus forsteri; assembly: GCA_016271365.2. Lineage (NCBI taxonomy): Eukaryota > Metazoa > Chordata > Ceratodontiformes > Ceratodontidae > Neoceratodus > Neoceratodus forsteri. The sequence continues at coordinate 130,935,505 of CM057450.1, read as the reverse complement.
GAGATGCCGGCCAAAGCTGTGGCGAACGATTCCATCCCAAGACATCTGATTACACATTTATCCTTATTTAAACGTGCACCTGAAGAAATACCGTAACAAGCACAAAACTCAAGCACCCTGTCAAGATCAACAGGACATCAGAAGCAAACAAATGTCATCAGTATAAGCTGTCATGTCCAAGGTACAATGGCGGTCAGAAATCATGATAGGAGAAAACCGAATGTCATTCAAAATCTGAAGTAGGGGATCAATACAAAAAGTAAACAACAAAGGACTTAAGGGGCAGCCCTGACATATCCCTCTTTTTACAGGATCCAAGGGCCCCAAGAAACCATTCGCCAGCAGCCTAATAAACACAGAGCGATAAATAGCCTTCAACCAAGCAATAAAAGAATCGGGGATACTATAACGTTGCAACGTTACCCATAAAAAGTCTTGATCAACAGAGTCAAAAGCCTTCCTCTGATCCAAAGAAACCACCAAACCACTAGTAGAAGCCAATGATCCAGATTCATAAGCTTCCCTCAGTAACAAAAGCTGGTCTGCCATTACCTTTCCTGGGACAGCACAGGACTGAACACGGGATATAATGCACGACGCAACTGTAGATAACCGACCCACCAATATTTTCATAAGACTTTTAAAATCCACATTCAAAAGACAAATCGGCCTCCAACTATCTAAATTTTCCCAAACACCTTTTTTATACAATAGGGTCACAACCCCCATTGTTGTATCAACCAGAAAATGCTCCTCCTTTAACATAAAATTATAAACATGAGCCAATTCTCTGGAAATATAGGAGACGATAAGTTTATATAGTTCTGACGGGAGACCATCCTGTCCAAGTACCTTCCCTTTGGGCAGTGCTGCAACTGCATCTAGTACCTCGGTCGGAGAGATTTCTGAGGTCAAGACAGTGGCCGCAGGACTAGATAAAGCAGGGATATCTAGCAAACTAAACAATCGGGAAAAGGCAGCAGCATCAGTGGGCTGTTTATCAAATTGTTTCACTAAATACCTAGACACTACTTTCATGATGTCTGTTTGCTGAGTAACAATTGACATATCAGAATCCCACACAGCTAACATTGTCTTCTGTTTAATCCGAGTAGAGCAGCTAATGAAAGGACAAACTTCAGCCAAAGACCCCTGTGTACCAACACGCTGTTGCATAGTTAGAGATGACATTTGTTTTTCGTGAAAATCCCACATCCGATGCTGAATAGTCAGAATCTGTCCCCCATAATCTTGTCTAGCAGTACACGCCAAACCCACTAAATGCTGCAGCAGTTGTCTGAGCTTCTGATATCTCAGTTTCTCAGAATAGGAAACATGTTTACTGGCAATCAATGAGAAGGCCCGCAAATCAGATTTGAGACTATCCCACCACAGGAAAGGATTATCAAACATCTCAATTAATGTTTTCTTCCCACACAACAAACATAATATCTGATGGTGAATTGATCCCTCAGAAAGCAGCAATGTATAAAATTTCCAAAGACCAGGGCCATGAGGGGGATCACATGAACCCACCACAATGGATAGTGTCTTGTGATCAGAATATGCTACAGAATCTACCTGGGCAACTTATACAGGAATCCCCTTACTGAGAAAAAAGAAATCTATGCAGGTGGTGTGCATACCCCTCTGAAACATAGGTATACCTTGATTATGAAGTGATTTGTATACATCCTTCAACTGGGCCAACTGTATGGTAGAATTAAAAAATGACATATCACAAAAACTTTTCATGGTAGAAGTGCCACTCCCATGATCATGGGTCGTGAGATCACAATTAAAGTCACCACCCCAAAGTATGGCCTGTGCTGAAAAAAGAAAGGGGCGAATCTGAAGAAAAACATCCACCCTCTCAGCCTTTGATTGTGGCACATAAATATTAATTAATCTAAAATAAGTGCCTCAAACCTTAAAATCTAAAAGCAGAACCCTCCCAGGAATCAAGTCTAACAGTTTAAGAAGTTGAAAATGCAAGCTAAACAAAATCCCCATTCCAGTGCATGCACGTAATCCAGTGGAACAGCGTGAGGGACCCTTGAACCAGTCACATTGGGCAGTGCGAACCTCAATGTCCATGTGCAGGTGAGTATCCTGTAAAAAGACAATATCAGCATGAGTGGACACCAAATGGGAAAAAACCCACCACGTTTTTTAGGGTTTTTAATACTGTTGACATTAATCGCCAAAAATGTCAGCTGGCTGAGTCGACCCATTTAAAAGACTCAAGATGGTTTATGCATCTTAGTTTTACCAGCACCTGAAGCCCATTTCTTCTTCCCTTTAGGAGCAGGCTTCCCTTTCAGGGGACCTGCAGTCTTACCACTCACATCTCCCAGTTCACTGGATTCCGAATCGGAACACAGCTCAGCACACGGGGAACCCTTTGAAGAAAGTTCAGAGCCTTTGTCCACTGAACCAGGTTCTAAAAAAAGAGGTTGATATCTATTAGAACTCTGAGTTTCTGAAATCTTATGAACCTTTGGAGCGGGCTGCCGCCAACTCCAATGTTGAGTCACCCTTTGCTCAGGCTCAACAACAGAGTCCATCGGGGAAGGGGGCGGCATGTCCATAGAAGGAGGTATGGGCTGTACTGGCAAGACTCCCGGATCATGTGAAGGTAGGGACTTAGCACCAGGAGGGTTCATTTACACCTCAGTGGACACATCCACTACCTGACATACCACAACAGTGGGGAAGGTCAGAGCAGAATTCTAGAGGGGGTAATGTGGAAAAATCAGAAGAAGGTCCAGGACCGGGAGCTTCAGGTGCTAGAGGGTGAAGAGGGTCTCCCACAGACTGCACATGTGCCCTCTGGGCAATTGCCACAAGCAATCGTTGTTCTTCCAAATCCCCAGGTCCAGATTTAGCAAAAGCAGCCTGTTCACATTCCATATAGGAATGACCAGAAAGGCCACACAGATTACAACGCACTGCTTCCAAGCAATGCATAGACATGTGACCTAAGTTACCGCACAGGAGCAACATACCTTATCACAAGCACTACTAAGGTGTCCCGGGGCACCACATTTATAGCAAGTTTTGGGTTGGCCTGGATAAAACAAAACACCACAGTCACCCCACAAAAAGAAAGAATTCGGCAAATGTTGCGGAGAACCATTCACTTCATTCAAAATGACACGGATCTTCCAACCCCCCATCCAAATGTTCTCATTATCAAAAATGGCATCAGGAGCTCCCAACACAGTACAACGTTGCTTAAGCCAAAAAGTAAATTGGTCACACTCACACCCTCATTGCGAAACAAAACTGTAACATTTTTTTGAGCAGGTCTAGTAAGAGGAATGACCTCAAAGGGGGCCCACAAAGGTGTGTTCTTCACTTTAGTATACCAGACCCAAAAGGCCTCCAACCCATTTTGTAGTTTAAAGTTAACATCAAAACAGCATTCCCCAGATACATGAATTAGGGCATACAACTCAGTAGCTAGAAACTGCAGACTGTGGGCCGGCCCATCGGCGCAGCAGTTGGATTTCCGCATGCGACACCGGCGACCCAGGTTTGGGAACGGACCAGGTCACTGGAGGGTTGCCAGGGAGAAGGATAGAGGTCCCATGGACTGCTCTCCTCTCGGGTGGAGGGTGGGAAGTGTCCGGAGACGAGGACCCTGGCAGAGGCCAGGAGTCCCACAGCCACCGCACTAGAGCGTACAGGAGGCGGGACGGATGCCGGCATCATTGCACAACCCCGTCTCCCCGGAAAAATGGAAAAACTAGACAGCTGCCAGCCTCCTTAAATGAAGCCTGCCACAGCTTCAATTAGCTGCTCAGGTCTGCCCTCTGACCTAGCCGGAAGACTGCGGCATGCAAGGGGAAGTGCCGCAGCCCCGCCGTGGGGGGTAAGCCAAGGATATCGGAGGGCTGAGGCCAATCTGAGGAGTGGATGTCCGTGGCTCGTGACCAGGCTGAGAGTACCAGGAGGCAGGCAGCTTGGGCGGGGAAAAAGAATAAATGAAAAAAAAAAAAGAAACTGCAGACTGTGTTTAAGCAAGGTTTTTCCCACATATTCCCTATCAGGAAAAACATCAAGACCACCCTTATAAATGATGCGAACAGCATTGTGACGCTTAGCAGGGAGTACTTTCTTCTTAAAAAAGGAAGCATAGGTCTTGGATTGTTTGGTATGATCATCCCCTTGAGAGTAGTCAAAGGTCTTAGTAGCAGTCAAAGGAGGGAACTCCACAGGGCAACCCACATGGACACCATCAGACTCAGAATCCCCATGCTGCCTATCCCGGGAACTCAATGCAGCCATCAGTGTAAAGTTAAGCTTTGGATTAGGGGTCAATTCCAGATCTGCAACCAATGTCAAATCCGAAACATTACCTGGAGCCAGACAGGAAGTCTGGGGAGCCACAACAGCAGGTACTGGGGGTGTTGCAGAGATATGGACACCCAGAATACAAATCGGGGCAAACCCCGAGGTCCATTGTTGGGAGACAGGCAAGCGTACCCATCCAGCTGCCTTCAGGGACTGATCTACAGACCATGGTTCGAGCTCCTCAGGCACCGAGTCTGCCCACCCCTTCCGCAGGACCACTGGTTTGAAAATACGTGGCTCTGAAGAAATAGCAGAAAAGGAAAATGTTGAGACACCTTCTTGTTTAAGGTGTTCCATTTGAAAAACCACAGGCGATCGCAGAGACGCTGTACAAAGCTGTTCCCCAGATACAAACACTGGGTGAGTATTCTGGGCTGGTGCTGTTACCTGTCAGACAGCAAGTCCCCCTACCAACAGAGTAGGAGAATTTCCCTGGTGCCCTGACCAAATTTCCCCCCATTCACTAAAATACTGTACCACCAACAGCTTAATCTGGTTCAAAGTCAGTTGGCATTCATCTGTATCCCCCTCCCTCGGGTTGTGCCCAAAAATAGGCAGAATTTGTCTAGTGCATGTACCCGGTCAACAAAAACTAAATAAATAAATCTAATAGTGGTAGAATTCTATTATTTAAAATGTGTGTGTATATTTTGTAATCTACATTTAGGATTGCTACTGGCCTGTAGTTCTCTATTTTATTTTTTTTCCTTTCCCTGCTTTAGTATAAGTGATATGTAAGCTTTGAAAAAAGAGTCTGGCATTTTATTTCTTCTCTTTATCTAATTAAATAATTTTCCTAGCAAAGGTACCAGAACAGATCCAAAAGCAATGTAAAATTCTAACATACACCCATCTAATCCTGGGCTTTTGGATTGTGCCATTTTATGTAATGTATCTGTAATTTCTGAGGCTGAAATAGGCTGACTCAAGTTCTCAGCTTCTAAATCTGTTAACTTATTTAAATCTTTTTTTAATAATTCATGATATTCTCTTCTGTAGGATTACATTCAGAAGTGTATAGGTTTAAGAAAAGGCTGAAAACTCCTCTAGTATCTCCTCTTGCTGGGTCAATGTGTTTGCCTCTTTATTAATTATAGAGGTTACCTCTACTTTTTCTTGTTCTGCCTGTATCCGCTTTGCTAATATTTTCCCCACAACCTCACTGTTAGTTTTCCAATTTTTGTTATTTCTTACCCAGTTATATTTTACTTTTGCTATGTCTGTAGTGGTTATTAACTTTTTAAGTTCAATGAGTTCTTGTTCTTTAGATGTTTCACCTCTCTGGACTGCCAGCTCTAGTTCTTTAAGTTAGTCTTCTATTGTCATAGCTGTCTGGAGAATCAATTTATTCCTCCAAGTTGCCTCTGAAATTATACCACCCCTTACTGTTGCTTTAAGAACATCCAAAGAAGTTATGTTTTATTGTGTAATTGAATTATCCATTATAAAGTTCTCTATGATACTGTTATTTTTTTTTTGAAAAGTGAATATTTTATTAAATTATTATTAAAGCACCATATATTCATCTTTTTTTAATTGTCTGATATTAAAAATGTACTATAACTCACCGGCTTACGGTCCAGAAAATGTAATTGTTCTATCTTAGCTGTAATACCTAAGCTATTGATTAGAAGTTCCCTGGACATGAAAATATAGTTCAGTCTTGAATACATTTTATGTCTTGCTGAATAAAATGTGAACTCTTTTTTGTGACCTTTAAGTTCTCATCATAGGACCATTAAATTGTGTGTCTCCAAGAAATCTTGTAAAAGCCTTGCCTTATACTTCTTTCACTTTGACCCAGCAGAGGTTTTGTCCAGATTACTATTTAATATGCAATTAATGTCTCTCCCCAAAATTATATTAGCACAATTCCATCTATATATCAATGTATTTGTTTCAGCCAAGAAATTACCATAACATTTAAAAGGTGCATAATATGATCCAAAAATAATTCACTTCCATCTAATTCAGTTCTAACCAACACAATTCTCCCCAATCTATCCACTTCTGAATCTAATATCTTTCCCTTGAAAATCTTACTAAAAAGTAAAACCACTCCTCCTCTGCATTATTTAAGATTTGTGAATGGTATAATACCCTTGGCCATCTCTTTTTAAATCTTTCAATCTCTTTACAGTTTAAAAAAGTCTCCTGTAGCATAACTATATTAAGATTGAGTTTTGTTGATCCTAGATATAATTCTTGCTCTTTTAGGATTTACGTTCCATGTTGTCCCTTTAAGTATCCCCATTTTTGTAACATTATTGTATCTGCCCAATTTTTCAGCTGTGTCTTAATAAATGTGCTAAACTTTATTTGACTGATCCCCTCCTGTTCTTTTCCAGTATGTTTTTATTTTTTTTCAACCCCCCTCCTCCTTTTCCCTGTAAGCTCCCTTTATGCCAATGATCCTGGTCTGACATACCCTCCTTTTACTTGGAGACAATTGTCTGACCACAGTTAGCCCCCCACCACCACCATCGCCAAACTGCATTTTATTATTTAAGACTCTATTTTCGCAGGAATCTCAGTTCAGTCATATACAGATATTGTCAAATTTCCATAGTCCTTTGCTTTCTTCTCTTCAGTTGGATTCTTCTTTTTCCTAACCCTGTTTTGAAGTGGAAACAATTACTGGCAGATGAGTCTTTAAGTCTTGTATTGCTTCTGTTACAGTGCTGTAAAACAGGTGCTGATTATTCAATAATACTTTAAGCCTAGCAGGAAAAGTAATAAAAACTTTGATCCCTTCTTTCCATAACCTTTGCTGGACCCCAAACTGCTTCCTCTGTTCCCACAATAAAAAACAATATGACAATGCGGGATACTCAAGCAGGTAGCTACATGGGAGGGGGGGGGTAGGAAACCAAGGTCAGACTTAATGGATCATGCAGTCTACTGTACATCTGCTGACAACTTCTATGTTTCTATGTTTTAAGTATACAACCTGTTCTTTGTATTTAAAATTGCTAGTCCTGTAAAAAGCTTGCATTACATGGTGTTTCCCATTGGATGTTAACAATTTCATAATTGCAGGTCTAGCTGTTCCCTTACCTTCATCTTTCCCTTGCGTAAGCCAATGTACCCTATCAACTATTGGTAAATCAGTTCCAGACCCCAACAGTTCCAATAAGATGTTTTTCACAATGTCTTTAAAGGAAGGTCTTTTTTCCCATTTGGGCAATATACCAAAAATATGCATATTTTTTCCCCTTGAATGATTTTCTTGGTCATCTATTTTCACTTTAAGGGAGATATATTGTTTCTGTAATAAGTTGATCTCTTGTTTTATTGGAGCCATGGAATCTTCTAATTATGAATGACTTGTTTCTAAATCATTAATTCTTTTGACACTTTGTTCTAATTTGGCATTCATATTAGCAATATTTTCAGTTAAAATTTGTAAAGATTGTGGAAGTTGTTGCAATGTTTCTAAAGATTCCTCAAATGTGTTAAAGTTTTAAATTATTTTTTGGGCAAGGAAGGTGGAGTGGCTTTACCCTGATCTTGCTGTCTATTTCAGTCTTTGCCTTCTATTTTATTTTCCATTTCTTCATTCTGTTTTGTACTTAGATTTGTTTCTTCATCTGAATGGTGCAAAGATTCAGAGGAGGCAGTCTAGGATTCTAATTCTGTGGTGTCGATATTTGTATTATTAGCCTCCTTCCCCTGTCCAATTTGTGGTGTTTTGTTGGAACTGAGTTGGGCACTCTCTGTTTTCTCTTTTTTTCTTGTCCAGCTCTGAACAGACTTTGAGCCCCATTTTAATTTGACCACCTCCTGATGTGCTACAGCAGTTCTTGAATCAAAATTTCAACTGCTTAAATTTCCTCTTAACTAATTCTGGTTTGCTCTTTTTATTTTGAGCCCGGACCTCTTGATTGTTTTTAACCGGGATCGTTTGTTTAGGTTCTGAACTTTGAAATAGTTTAGGGAGTCTATTTTTGGCAACCTCTGTATTCCCTCCACCTTCCGACATGTTTTGTAACTGCAGCCTCATTTAATTATTGGACTTGATTCATTTGGATTAAGTCTTTCAGTTGGAATCAGTTCAAAGTTTATTTTAAATCTGCATCATCTTCTACTTCCACAATTGCTGTTCAGTTGTATCAGTTATAGCTTGAAGAGGTACAAAGGCAAAAAGTAAAAAGAATTAATGGTCATATCTGGCAGATGTTCTTTGTTCTTGTACTATCAGACTGAGAAGGTTTCGAACAGAGTCTATACTGCAAATCAGCATCCTGTAGTAAATGCTTGCCTCTCACTCCACGTCCTCCATTCTGTCCCATTTCTTGTATTTGCATTTGTGCTGAACAATTGCACCTTTGACTCCTCCTTTCAATATGCTCATCTCCAGGCTGAGTTGGCCAGGATTTGTGGGACCTCCTCTCCCATCCAGAGACCACCAGGTCCACTGCCGTTGCCTCAGAGGTTGCCAAGAAAGAGGAGTGGTTGGACCACAGTGGGCTCAGGGAGGGTGAGAGTGGTGGAACAGAGGCACATCCCTCCAGTTGTACCTCTCCACAATTCATATGCCATTCTGGCAAAGTGTGGTTTCTCTATGGAGGCACCATAGTGGAGACCAAGGAAGATGCTAGGAACCTCCACAAAGGAGACCCATAGGAGGGTGGCATGGGACCCCACAGGGGAAGGAAACAACTCCTGGTGGTAGATTCCATTGTTAAGAAGGTAAAACTGGGGGAGGAAGGGGAGAGGGAGGTAAGGTGCCTGCCTGGCACCATGGCTTGGAGGGACAGGGAGTGAATCCTCAGGATCACTGGAGCAGCTGCACAGGGGAGGGAGCAGGATGTCATTGTCCACCTAGAAACAAATGACCTGGCTAAGAAATGGATCAGAGCAGTGCAGGAAGAGTTTGTGGAGTTGGGGAGGGGCCTTAGACAAGTAGCACGCACGGTAACCTTCTCGGAGGTGCTGCCTGTCTATGGTGCAGGTGAGGCTAGGGTGCTCCACACCATGGGATTCAATCAGTGGTTGAAAAACCAGGTGCAGAGATCAGGGATTTGGCTTCATTGGGGACTGGGGGTCTACCTGGAGTGATGCAGGCCTATACTGGAGTGATGGTCTGCATCTGTTCAGGAGGGGAAACAGGATCCTAGGTGATAGTTTTAAATGCTTCATTGGCAAGCATTTAAACTAGCCAAGGAGGGAGGCACTGGAAAGGAGCAGGGAAATCCTAGCCCCCCCAAAAAAGTCAGGGTAGTAAGTGAGGTAAACACCAAGTTAGAGATGTCGATAGGGAGAAGTGCAGGGGTAATTGGAGAAAGTGACAAAGGCAATAAGGACAGGGATGGGGCAAAAAGGGGTAAGGCCATCAGGAAATGGAGGGTAATGAGTACCAATGCCCGTAGTCTGGGCAACAAGCTCCCTGAACTGGTGGCCTTGATGGAAGAGGGATGCCTGGGTATCGTAGCAGTCATAGAAACATGGTACATAGAGAATCATGACTGAGATGTTAACATACCAGGGTACACAACCTACAGGAGAGACAGGGAGGGGAGAAGAGGGGGAGGAGTAGCTCTCTATGTAAGGGAAGGGATAAAAACAACTGAACAAAAGAGTAAACAGGGAGGAGAGAAGACACTGTGGGTCACCTTAGAGAATGGAAATGGCACCACAATCCGCACAGGGGTTGTATACAGATCCCCATGTCAGGGGGAGGGAATGGACAAGGATATGATAGAAGGCATTCTTAGGATGGCAGAGAAAGGGGAGATACTGTTGATGGGAGACCTGAATATGCCAGATGTTAACTGGAGCACATTTGCTGCAGCCACATCCAAGAGCAGGACCATTCTCGATGCCCTTCAGGTGGCATGCCTCAGACAGCTAGTTTTGGAACCCACTCATGAGGGAGCAATCTTAGACCTTGTACTCTCAAATGTGGACAGTGAGAGGATCTCAGATCTAGAAGTGGATAGCCATTTGGGAACAAGTGACCACCAAACAGTGTGGTTCACGATAAACTCAGCTACAGAGTCAAGCCATACAAAAGTGAGGGTTCTGGACTTCAGGAGGGCTGACTTTGGCAAGATGGGAGAGTGCCTTAGAAAAGCACTAGCAAATAGGCTAGAAGGAGGGGTGGATCAACAATGGGGAAACATCAAAACTGCCATCACAGAGGCAACAAGCCTTTGTGTGATGCAAATAAACAAATCAATATGAAAGAAAAGGCCACTATGGTTCTCAAAAGAGGTGGCGGGGAAGGTCAGGGAGAAAAAGATAGCATTCAGGAGGTATAAGGAAACACAAAAGGAGCAGGACAGAGAGTTGTACCAGTTAAAGCAGAAGGAAGTAGGGAGGGAAGTCAGAATAGCAAAGGCCCAAACTGAGGAAAAGATAGCCAACTCAGTTAAGAAGAGGGGATAAAACCTTTTATAGGTACATCAGGGAGCGTAAAAAGACAAAGGGAGGGATAGAGAGGCTGAATAGAATGGACGGTGGCTGGTCAGAGAGGGACAGTGAAAAAGCAGTGATACTGAACGAATATTTCTGCTCAGTATTCACAAAAGAGGAGGAGGGGGAGGTGCCTAATCCAATTAACTGAAGCACTCTGGATGGGGGGGGTTGATCCCAGTCCTTTCACAGAAGAAAGAGTTCTGAAAGAACTCCTAAAACTGAAGGTGGACAAAGCAATGGGGCCTAAAAGAATTAAGGGGAGAACTAGTGAAACCACTGACTACTCTTTTTAACAAATCATGGGAGGATGGTGTGGTACCTAAGGACTGGAGAAGGGCAGATGTGATTCCCCTTCACAAAAGTGGGAGCAGGACAGAGGCAGGAAACTACAGACCTGTGAGTTTGACCTCTGTGGTAGGGAAAGTGATGGAATCACTTCTGAAGGAAAGAATTGTTGAGTACCTAGAGGTCAGTGGGGCACAGGACCCAAGGCAGCATGGATTCACAGCGGGAAGGTCATGTCAGACAAATCTAATTGATTTCTTTGACTGGGTGATCAAAGTAGTAGACCAGGGAGGGGCTGTGGACATGGCCTACCTAGATTTTAGCAAGGCATTTGACACAGTCCCACACAAAAGATTAATAGTCAAATTAACCAGCCTGGGAGTGGGTCCCAGTGTGGTAGCCTGGGTAAAACATTTGCTGGACAACAGGACACAGAAGGTAATTGTAAATGGAGTCCTCTCTGAAGAAAGAGGGTTTGCTAGTGGGGTACCGCAGGGTTCAGTACTGGGTCCAGTCCTTTTTAATGTTTTAATAAGTGACATTGTAGAGGGACTGGAAGGAAAAGTATGCCTCTTTGCAGATGACACAAAGATTTGCAACAGGGTTGATACACAAGGAGGTGTGGAAAGGATGAGAAGAGACTTGGCAAGGTTGGAGGAATGGTCAGAAGTATGGCAGCTTGGATTCAATGCAAAGAAGTGCAAAATAATGCACCTGGGAAACAAAAACCCAGGGGAAGATTACGCAATGGGGGGTAGTAAAAACAAGAAAAATGGAAAGGGACCCGGGATAATCATATCAGATGACCTTAAGGTTAGCAAGCAATGTGAGAAGGCAGTAGGGAGGGCTGGGGGGATATTGGGATGTATAGGGAGAGGCATCACCAGCAGAAAACAGAAAGTTGTTATCTCTCTGTACAGACAGTTAGTGAGACCCCATCTGGAGTACTGCGTCCAGTTCTGGAGACCCTATCTCCACAAGGACATAGACAGGATAGAGGCAGTCCAGAGGAGGGCAACTAAAATGGTACAGGGTCTGCAAGAGAAGTCATATGAGGAGAGACCAAAGGAGCTTAATATGTATACCCTTGAGGAAACAAGGGAGATGGGGGACATGATAGAAACTTTTAAGTACCTCAGTGGACTCAACAAAGTCCAAGAGGGTAGCATCTTTCAGAAAAAGAGATGTGCAAGAACAAGGGGACACAAATGGAAGATAGAGGGGGGGTGGCTCCGGGGCTATGTGAGGAAGTATTTTTTCACAGAGAGGGTGGTGGACGCATGGAACAGCCTTCCTGAGGAGACTGTGGGGTCTAAAACTGTGGGAGAATTCAAGAATGCATGGGACAGACATAAGGCAATTTTTTGGGGGGGTAGGAAGAAATAGGCTGTTGGTTAACTAGGATCTGCAGCTTATCCTCTAGGTAGGGAAATGGGCAGACTAGGTGGGCCAAGCAGTCCTTATCTGCCATCAAAGTCTATGTTTCTATGCCATTCCTGGTCAAGCCTTCTTATACAAGTTGGTTTCATAAATTTACTGGCTGTGGTCTAGTCACTTATTTTTTTTCTGCATTCCCATCCTTTTGTACCAATTCCAAAAAACTGGTTCTCAGACTGCTAGAAGCCACTATTTAAACAGCACATTTTGCAAGACTGGCATTTTTCCTGACAAAGTTGGTGTTTCAAGCAAGAAAAAACATCCGTTCAGACTAAATCCAGTAATGGCAATCCCGAACTGCTAACCATATCACAGCAATAGACATATATCAATGTTGGGCCAACACACTTGGAGAGCTGAAGCGGAGTGCTAAGCTGGCAACCAAAAATGTCCTTTTCCATTTTAACTTTTACCAAAAAGTGGTGTTCATCCTGCACATTCTTGGTGGTGCATCTGCGAGGAGGAGAACAGCTTCCTCATGCTGCCTAAACACCAGTCATGTGTCTTGCATCACCACGCTCTACCTCCTAAATCGCCAGACATCTTATTCAGAAAGTACTCCTGAAACTCAGGAGGGAACATTCAACAATAATCATGAGTGCTCCAGACTAGGATAGACAGGCCTGGCATGTGATGTTCCTGGTCCTGTCCTGCAAGAATCCAATAAGCCTGCCACTGAGTCATAATCTGTTGACTTTTCCCCAGGGAAGGATAACATGTCTTAACCCCAGGACCTTACACCTGAGGGCATGGCTCTTGAGAAGTAAGAATTTTTAGGACTTGATCTTTTGGAGGAAGTCCTGAATGTGCTAAGGATTTCAAAGAAAGCTGCTACAAGGAAAGCTTATTCCTCTAAGTGGAAAAGGTTTCCTTACTGGTATGCCTTCAGAAAAATGAACCAAATAGGAGCAGGGTTGCCTATGATTCTACAATACCTAGTATACCTACAATCATTAGGACTATGTCCTTCAATTTTAAAGGTGCACTTATTGTAGAAATAGTATCAGCATACGTTTCAGCTGCTGAGGAAAAGTCTTTGACCTCACAACCCATTTTCAAAAGATTTTTTAAAGGTCTCAGCCTGCTGTACACACCAGTGAGTGACCCTGTCCCAACCTGGACCTCAACATCTTCTTTGCTTGGTTTGTGGAGGCTCCCTTTGAGCCTATGGAAACTGTTCACCTGAAGTATGTCACATGGAAAACCATATTCCTGGTTGCAATGACTTCTGCTAGGAGGGGCAGTGAATTGCAAGCCCTCTGCACAGAGTCAAATTACATAATCCCCCACAGAGATAAAAAAGTTTTTAGAACCAACAGAAAATTTCATCATAAGGTAGCATCTGAATTGCACCTGAATCTGTCCATGACCCAATCTGTACTCCATCCATAGCATTCCAGTCCAGGTGAGCAAAAGCTGCATAGCCTCGATCTAAGGTTAATCTTGCCTATCTACATGAACCGGACAAAATATTTCATGTCCCAGAATACCCCAATTTTTGTTACCATTGGTGAGCTTGGCAAAGGCAAACCAGCTACAAGGAGATCTACCTCTAATTAAATAGACTCTTGCATTTAGTTTTGCTATAAAAAGGCATAAAATGCTACCAAGAGGCTAAAAGGCACACTCCACAAGGGCCACCTGTGCCTTAATGGCATTCTCAAGGGGCATCCTATTCTTAGACATCTGCAAAGCAGCTACCTGGAAAACAGTACACACCTTTACAAAGCATTACTGTTTGGACATACAGTCCAGAAGGGATGCCAGCTTTGCAGCTGCTGTCCTGCAGAACCTTTTTCCTAACTAGGTTCTGGACCCAGCCTGCCAAGGTACTGCTACTGAGTAGTTGCAGTAAGCTTCATTTTTATATAGGACTTCACTGGTTTACACACCAGTAGGGTGTTGAAATGCCCTGTTTACAAGGCATTCCTATTTACTGTAGGTCTTACATTAAACTTTCAAAGTTACACATAAAAAAATACATTATGTATCAAAAACATAGGAAGCCATAGATAATATAAAAATCATAAGTAACTTGCAGTACTTTATATACTCCTTTAAAAATACAGTTCCCTTATGACATTTACATCTGTAGCACAGTCTGTGTTGCACTTCAGTGCTAAAGACCCAGGATGGAAGTTCTATCATCTGTAATTATGAGTATGCAGTATCATCCGTAATTATCATGTGAGTATGCTGAATATGCATACAGTATATAAACTGTGGGAGTTCGGGGGTTAGAAGAAATAAATACCATAGTAAAGTTTCTTCTGAAGGGATACCTCACTATGTTTACACTCTCTAACCCTGCCTCCCCTTTCAGAACCTGAAATAGGTTCACATAAGAATCAGATATTTTTTCATCTGAGTTGCTTGAGCATTACTATTGCCGCTCCTACAACTGTAAGTTTGTTGCTATGGGTTATATGACAATGTTTTTCTCACATCTGCTTTTAATTTGTTTGGTATTTTTAAAAGCCTATAAAAAATGTAAACTTGTTGGTAGCCTTTTTAACTAGTTTCAGTAGTTACTGCACCACAGTGGCTTGGAAACAGATCTGAACAATTGCCAGTTTTCCATTTCGTGCATATACAGTAACACTCTGTCCTGGTAAATACACCATTTCATGAAGGACAGAGTGCTGAAATGCACATGCGCGAGTGGCATGATGCTCCGGTGCCTCTAGGAATGGTTCTTTACACAGGCATTCACATAATGGTGCCATCTTCTCTGCTCGAGCAACAGTTTGCATTGGCAGCACTGACAATGTTCATGGGGCTCCTCTGGTGTCAAGGGGACTGAAAAAACATGATAGGCTGATCACTCCAATCCCTAGACTGTTTGCATTTGAGGGAGGATTGTTGGAGGCTTGGAGAGGGAGGCAACAGACAGCCACAGGAGGGTTTTGTTGGGCTAGGATGCTGGATGCAGACTGTGTGCCACACGTGACATAAAGTTCCATGCCAGCCCTGCTGTTGTTGTTTTCATTTTTGCTTTGTCACAGTAGCATAGTAATGGTCTGCTTTGTCTTTTTTCCACCTATCAAGCCTTATCTGTGATGAAGTTCTCAGCTCGGGACATGGTGTTTCCACCTGGCAGAGAGTTGAGAGACAGACTGAGATCGGCAAAAGAAGTTTGGTTTTTGACTTGAAGTGACCATCCATCCATTCAGCTACAAGACTGAAGTGACTCTATCATCTTTCAGTGAAGAAACTGAATAGAAGACCAACATCAGATAAGTTTAACAGTACACCGTCATCTGTTGTACTATACCACCAGCTGCTGAGACAGATCTCTCATTTAAAAAAAGTACTGTGACACATAGACATTTACAGATAAAAGACATTTATTTTTAATTTTATTTTTTTATCATGACCCTCTTTTACTCCCTGCAGCTCGGTTTGCCATCATCCAGCCACTGTCCTCTGCACCCCATGTGATCCCCGACAGCTCACTCGTACAGGGCTAGCATGCATAGTATCCATGGCAGGACCTCCTAATCCCTGCCGCCGGGCCCAGATTTAATACCCAGATGCAATTCCACATGGGTCCGAGGGTGTGCAGAGGCACGGCCATCAAGCCACCATGACCAACCACCATTTTCCACTGTGTTTTCCCCCCCCCAGGAGTACGGACATGCAATGACGCCAAAGCACAGCATGCCAGCGTCTACTGCACTCCTCCCTCTAGTTGCACCGCAACTGAGGTATCACCAATCTCCACCCAATCTCCACCGGAGGCAGCTACAGTGCGAAGCAAGCCCTGAACCCTCCCCAGGGAGAGGAGAGCAGCCAGCAGACACTCAATCCACTCCCTCCCGGCTGACCCCCGATGACCCATGCTAGTTCCCGAACACAGGTCGCTGGCATTGCGCAAGGTGTGGCATCCAGCACCTCTACACTTAGCACCACCATGATTTATTTTTTGAGACTGTGGTATACTGCATATGACAAGTTACAGAACCCCAGCTGTTTGTTAGAGTGTGGACATCTGACACTGACATGTAGTACTGTATTGTCTACAGCTGAATGTCTTGAGCATTTAAACATTTTAAAATACAGCAGTACTGTAAGTTTCAACTTTGAAATTGAATCTCAGAGTCAGGATCAGGGTCAGACAGTTTTTGAAAATGGAGGTAGCTGCTCAAAATCCTAGGGGAACAAATTCTGATAAAGACGTCAAATCAAAGATTTCAAAAATGAATGGAAAGGAACGCTGTGCTCAGTATGCCAGTAATGTTTTTCATGTGAGTGATGGCACTCTTCTGTTCCACGTGCAATATGCCTGTGAATTTCCCAAGAAAGGTAAGACATGACAAACATTTGAGTAGTACAGTCCATCAAAGGAAATGCTAAAGTTTGTAGCAAGCAACGTTGCAATGTGTAAAAAGACAAAAAACAATGACTGAACTGTTTAGAAATTCAACTGAGGAACAGTTACATAGATGAAAACTTTACAAATTAACTAAAGCTTTTACAGCAGCCAATATTCCATTGCACAATCATGACAATAAATCTCTCAAATGTTACTTAGAAAATGGGTTGGAATACATTGGGATAATCCCCACATCCCATCAGCTGAGACAGAGTGTTTGAGGGTCACAAATTAGCCATACAAGAACAACTTCAGATGTGCTGTGGGATTAGTATTTCATAGATATTTACAAGCATTTAGACTTACGTCCTTAAACCTTGCCCATTTGTAGCATGTTTTAAAATAATAATTTATTTTCACTATAATGTAGATCCAAATTATTTTTAAATTGATTCATACTCTGACTGTTGACTACAGCTCGTGGTAAAGCATTCCATGGGATAACCACCCTCTGGCTATACCAGTACTTTCTTATATTAAGTCTCCATTTAGGTTGTATCAATTGTTTATTTTGCCTTCTATTACCATATTCATCAGTTCTAGGACAAATTCCAAATTCAAAACAATAACTACCAGATCCGATTATCTTATATAGTATACACATATCACCCCTAAACCTTCTATAACATAAAGAATATAAATCAAGAATTACAAGTCTATCTGGATAGGACATTTCTTTCATTCTCCTAATAGCTTTTGTAAGTCTTCTCTGAACAGATTCAATTTTAATGATATATTTTCTATAATGTGGGGACCAAACCTAAATAGCATATTCAAGATGGGGTCTAACTAAGGCTATATAGAGTGGAATTAGAACTTTGGCCTCCCTACTTGCAATATAGTGAAGTATACAGTTTAAATTTTGGATAGCTTTCTTTGTCTGGGCTCTACAATGTATGCTAAACTTGAAATCAGGACAAAAGGTTACCCCTAAATCTTTTTCTTCAAAAGTATTGGTAAGTTGTAAATTGTCAAGTGAATAATTACTGAATTTGTTTGTTTTTCCCAAATGCATTGTTTTACATTTATCAGCATTTAACACTAATTGGTTAGTAATAGTCCAATCAGAGATTGTATCCAACACCTTCTGTAATTCTGTTACTTCTTCTTGGGTATTCACAACTGCTCCTAACCTACAATCATCCGCAAACTTGTATAACCAAACTTAAGAATTGTCTGATTGCAGGGAGGTTATATAGATATTAAACAGACACAAGCCCAAAACGGAACCTTGGGGGACACCACTGGTGATTTTAGACCAGTTAGAAAATGTTCCCTTAATCGAGACCCTCTGTTGTCTCCCCTGCAGCCATGCTGATACCCAGTTGCAGATGTTAGGATTCAGGTTAATTGCTTCGAGAAATTTTAATAGCTCAGTATGGGGTAACTTGTCAAATGCCTTCACAAAATCCAAATATATAACATCAACTGTATTTCCCATATCCAGTTCTTGATTTACATTTTCATAAAATGCTAATAAATTTGACTAGCAGGACCTTGACTTGGTAAACCCATGCTGTGATTTATCTATCATGCCATTTACATCCAGGTGACTTAAAATATAATATTTTATTACCTCTTCTAGTATTTTGCCCATAAGTGAAGTCAGGCTGATAGGTCTAAAATTTTCCGGTTTTGTCCATACTCCCTTCTTAAAAATTGGGACTACTAATGCTAATTTCCAATCCCAAGGTACTTCTCCAAGGTCCAAAGAGGTCTGAAATAAATATGTTGGTGGGGCTAGAACAACTGCCAATTCACTCAAAACTCGAGGATGTACATCATCTGGGCCAGGGGATTTGTTAATGTCTAATCTTGATAATCTGACCTGTATGTCATGAACTTCCACACTGATTTTTCCAGGACTAGAGCTATGAATACCAAAATATGTGTTCAGACTAACATTATTAAAAGCTGAACAAAAATATTTGTTCTGGAGATCTGCCATCTCTTCCAAATTTGCTACTTGTCCAGCAGAAGTGACAACGGGTCCGATTATGCCATTTTCTTTTCTTTTACCATTAATGTATGAATAAAAGGATTTTTTACCATCCTTCGCTTTTACCGCAAGTGATAGCTCAAAATTTGCTTTTGCACTTTTTATTTTCTTTTTAATGTGTTTCAAACATTCTGTATAAGCCAGGTAATTTAAAGGTGATCCATAATTCTTGTATCGTTTAAACAGTCTGTTTTTTTTTATTTAATAACTTTTTGATAGATCTATTCATCCACATAGGTTTATTCAATTTAGGTCTATCATATTTGAGTTTACGTGGTATACATTTTCCAACAAGCTGTTTAATCCTATCTAGGAGTAAATCCCACATAACTTTTACAGTTTTACCGACTAGTTCCATTTCCCAGTCCCAACATTCGATTCTTTCTTTAAGCTATCAAAATCTGCTTTCCCAAAATCTAGTTTGGATGTAGTTCCTGAGGTGTATCGAAGATTAGTATTAGAGATGGTAAAGTGAACAGTGGAATGATCACTACTCCCTAATGGGCTTTTTATTAGTAGATTGTTAATTGATTCCCCCATATTAGTAAGAATCAAATCTAGAACATTTGAACACCTAGTACTACTATGTACTATCTGCACCAGCCCTAATTGTTCACTCATGTCCAAATACTGCTTATTTATATTTCCAACAGCCTTTGACGTTTTCCAATCAATGTTGGGTAAATTAAAATCACCTGCTAAAATTATGTTGTCTGCGGGATCTAATTTATTAATTATATCAATTATCTTGATATCAGAATTAGAAGTTGCCCTGTATAATAATCCTTATATGATTTTTGTACCTTGGTGGGGAAGTAACTTAAGCCACAGGAGTTCCAGGTTAGACATGTCCCATTGAATTTCTTCACATTTTATGCTTTCGTGAACATAGATTGCTATACCACCCCCCTTCCTATGGATTCTAGATTTTGAATATAAGTTAAAACCAGGGACATTTTTTTCCCACTTATCCTCATTATCCCACCAAGTTTTGGTGATTAGTGCCAGTTGTATATTCTGAGAATGTAACAATAAACTAAATTTATCAAAGTTCCCCACAAGACGTCTGGCATTTATTAGTACTACATTCCACTCCAGTTTGGAAGTGGGCAAACTTGTAGCAAAAAAATTTAATGATTCATTAACCAAAATTCCTTCCCCTTTAACCAGTTTAAATCAAATTGAATAACTTCATTCACTCTTTTAGCTAATATCCTAGTTCCTGCATAACTTAAGACCACCATATTTAAAAAAACATCTTTCTGTTAAATGTCAAAGAATTATCCATAAACCCAATATTTTTTTCATAACAAAATTGCCTTAACCATAAGTTAGTCTCAAGGATACATCCATTTGTGTAAGACTGGTGTCTAAATGTAGGTAAAATACTAGAGATAATTAGCTCCCCATTTTGTTCCAAAATTCTTTTAGCTATTGTTCTATATTCAGTCTGAATATGTTCCATACTAGAACTTCCTATATCATTTGTACCTATATGCAGGATAACAAGGAGATTAACTGAGTTTTCAAGGAGCCCTTCTATCATTATTGAAACATCATGAAGTCTGGCACCTGGCAAGGTACTGACCATAGTACATTCTTTACGTCCCCAACATACTACAGAATCAATACCCCTAATTGTAAAGTCTCCAATCACCACTACATCCCTATTTTTGTATTCTGAGCTAGTTGTTCTCTCAATATTTGTTTGTTTAGGACTATCCTCATGTGAAGACACTTCTGGTAGTATTTGTATTTCAGTTTTTAACTGAGATTCAGCATCTATGTCTAAAAGGCATTCAAATTTATTGGATAAATGTAAAGATGTATCCAAGATATCTTGATTAGTATTGTATGTGATGAAACCACAGATGCCGAAGATAGATATGTGTTCAATGTTCTCGTTGTACCAACAGATAAAGCTTCTGACGAGGGTGAAAACTCCAGCTCCACTACAACAAATTCAAGTGAAACAGTGCTGTCTGCTATTTTACTTTACTGTGTCATACTGGAGAGAACTGATGAGGTCTGCCTGCTAAAATTCAGACACAGTTGTCCCAGTGCCCCCACCCAATGTAGGGTAAGCGGGGGGGGAGAGGAAGGGAAGGGGAGGGGTTCCTCTCTCCTAAGGGAAAAGACTTTTCATTACCAAAGTGTCTGGCTGTGGGCAGAGCTCAGAAAATGGGAAGGCACACATGACATCACAAAGAGGAGGGCTACAGGAAAAAGAAAGGAAGGAAGGGAGGAGAGGTAGGAGGAGGACCTAATAAGGGGTATGTAAGGGGTTGCACAGAGGGCCTCTGCCACATTTTGCTACTTTCAGAAAATCTTCTTTGAGCAGCACGTCAGTTCAGCAATCCTTTCCAAAAATTGGCAGAAAAATGCTCAAAAAAAAAAAAAAAGCAGATAGATTTAATTTAGACTGTTTGTATTCTAGACGGTCGGTAGGTTACAACACCCTGTAAGTAAGGTTAAATTCTTAGTTATTTTCAAGGGAAGTCAGTACATGCTGTTTGGGAGGCCTGTGTCACATGGAGACATGTAAGCATTGGTAAAGTCGGGGCAAGTTGGCCCGCAAATTCTTCTAGTTCCTGCTTTTGGTTTGTTATTTCTGTACGGCTGGAAGGGCTGAGAGGGAGAGTGTGTTTGTGGTTGATTAGATGCTATTTTTGGTGAGGTTTGCACAATACTGCCAAATAGAGTCTTGGTCCTACGGTGACCATGCCAAGTGGGATGCAAGTTTTGGTAAGAGCTGTCCGACAGTTGGGTACTCGCTCTTTCATTAGGGAGCGTGCTAGGCTGGGCGGACAGTGAGGTAGTACTGCGTGGCTGTGAGCTAGCATCTGGGAATGCCTGCAGGTTTTTTCACACTGGAGGGAGAGGGTAAGTTGTTAAGCATATGGCGGAACCATGGCTCCGCAGATGGTTTCATTGGTTGCTGGGAAGGCAGCGTGTTCAACAACAGATAATAGGTGGTGAGCGTACAGAAGAAGAGCTCTTGATGGAGGGTTTCTTCGGCTGCCGGTGTGGCAGCGTTTTGCCAAAATAGATAACAGTGTGAACATACAGAGGAACCGTGGCTTGGTGGAGGGTTCAGTTGGCTGCTGGAGGGCAGCTTTGTCAAAGATAAATGGATAAAAAGCCTAATCCATCATTTTTGGGGAGAGCAATGCAAATAGCATCACCAGGAGAGGCCTGGCAATCAGGCAGGCAGGCAGTCTTTGGTTGTACGCAGGCCAGATCCACCATGCAGAGCGGTATAGGGGCTAGGACGGTCCTGCTAGTGTTTTGTTTGGGCATCTGCTGGTGGAATCTAAGCTAACCATGCAGCATGGTCTGGGACCAGGAAGGGGTTGGGGAAGGAAGGGATTCAACTGCAGTACAGGCTACAGAGCATTAGAGCCCCGGGTCAAAAGGTTTTCTTTTTCAGTTTTCTTATAAAGACAACAAGGGAGACAGCATTAGGGTAATACACACATGGCCTAGCAAGCAAAAATGGTGCCTGACCCTGTTGGCTTTTTCACGGTCGCTATTTTTGTGGAAAGGGAACAGGGTAGGTTGAGGCCCATGCAGCCTCATGGGAGCCGAGGACCAGGGACATCCAAGAAACCATGAATTATATATAAAAAAAACTGATGATGATGATGCAGGGATGAGCAAGGTAACAGATGGGGGCAGGGGACCACAAGGAGGGGCTGAAGGAGAGTTTAAAGAGGGCTATGACATGACAGGAGAAGTGCCTTGCAATGGGGGAATTCAAACAAAATTATATATTTAACATTTCAGGAGGATGTTTTTGACCAGAAATACCAGTTAGACTGCCAAGGTCAGTCAGCCATGTGAGTTGCCTGAGGCAAGGGACCCGTACCTCAACAAACAGGACAGGGGATGGGGCGAGGTCAGTCCCTCAAGGTCCTGGCTGCAGGTGAAGCTGGAGGGGGCATCAGAAAGCACTCAGGAAAAGGTAAGAAAGAAAGAAAGAAAGAAAATCTGCACATACATGCAATAGGTTATATTGTAAGATAAACAAACAGGTGCTATGCTACTCTCTCAGGGTTACTAGGGTATTTACACCAGCTAAGACTGTAGGACTCAGGAGGTGCAAAAAAAAAAAGAATTAGAATAGGTTTATAACGGGGAAGGGAGCAGAGGTCTATCACTTTGGGCTCCAGTGAACAAATTAAAGAGTTCGAGGGGAGGGCGCATGACTCAGTTGCTGGCTTTTTTTCCCCCACACCCATTTAAGTTTAGGACAAATGGGGGTGGTGGGGGATAACATACTGCACTCCAGAAAGGGTCATCATGTCAGCAGGTAATCGAGCTTCAATAACACAGCTAGAGAGGAGGGAGCAAAAAGGGGTGCCCAGGTGTAAGCACGAAGGCTAACCATGTCTAAATTATGTTTTCACTGCATCTTTTATTCAAGGACAGATAACGGCCATGGCACCTAAGAAAAGCAGACTGTCCCAGGAAGATGCCTACTATGGCATACTGGATTTGGCTGTGAAGCCAACAAGGTGTGGGAGCTGGTGGAGAGCTTGGAACTGGATAGATAGGGTGAAAAATGGAAAGTGGAGGGCCAGGGCAGGGAAAAGGTGGGAAATGGCCACCAGGACAGCCCAGGAGCCCCAGGTGGCCTACCAGTTTGGCCAGCCCCAACAGGGCAGGTCCTGCACCATTCCCCCCACTCTCCCTCTGCAGCCTAAGCCTCTCTTGGTCCTGGCTCCAGTACTTGCCCCAGCACCAGCTCCCCAGCCACTTCCACTGCCAAAGCCAACCCCACCCATTTTCTCGCTCCTGGGAGTGCCGGAGGTCCCCATACCAGGACCAGCACCAGGCCCCAAGCTTGAGTTGCAAACAGGTAAAGGAGGTAAAAATGATGACTGTTGCACACGCTGACATGGAACCTTTGTAAAAGAGCCTCGGCTCAAAGGTATTGTAATCCTAGATTGAAATAAAAAAAAAAATGTAGGAAGCAGCATTAAGGAATATATCGAACAGATGATTATGTCTATCGGAGAAGATGGTTTAGGGCAACTTGAGAAGGCTTTATCTGACATTAGGACAGGGAAGGGGTTAGAGGCGGGAGAAGAGAAGCCTGATACCAACACAGTGGGGGGGGGCGGGGACAAGAGAAATACGGTCCCATGGGATGTGGATAGGTGAGCACGTCCCTTTAGCTACCAAGGAAAACATTTGGAAAAGGGAATATGTGGACATATTCACCCTGGTTAGCAGAGAAACTGTCACTAAATATGATGAAAAAGGGAGTATAGGGAAGAGCGAGATGGCAGCAGCAGTACAGCTGCTGAGGAAAAAAGGAAGAGGACAAACTCACGAAGGGTGAGACATGGGATGCCTGGTTTGTTGAGTTCGCCACTTACTTGATGATAGCAATGGAGAAAAAACGTTGTTAGGGATACCGCTGATTACATATTCCCTGATCATTTGCAGGGCAAAAGCAAGGGGGGTTCGAATGGTTATATCATAATGAGTTTTTTCACCAATGGATGGCGATGTATGGGGATGTGCATTGGGACATGAAACAGTTAGATTTACGGACTGATTATGTTACGGACCAAGCCACTCTGGATTGGGGGGGGGAGCCTACCCTATAGCAAAAATGTTGCTGGTCATACAACAGAGCTTTTTGTACCTGGTCACAATGCAGATTTTGGCATGCCTGTTCAAAATGTGGGGGCACTCACAGGCATCAAAATGCCAGACCAATTTGACAAATTGGGGACAGGCAGGTGGGAGCCAAGGACAATCTAGGCAGAATTTTCAGGGGAGCCAGTCGGGCTACAGGGAACAGTCATGGAACAGGGGTTATACAGGGAAGGGATTTAATGGGAGGGGGCCAGCCCTTTTGATGGAAAAGATAGGAGTGGCTCCACTGTCTATGGTAATTTAGGGTTGGCCAGGACCCCTATAAAGGTGGAGCTTTTTGAATGCTGGCTACAGTCATGCCCAGATAGGGGGTGGCGAAGAGACTAGTGAGAGGATTTAGGCAAGGTTTCACCTTACAATTTCAGGGGCCCAGGGTGAGCAGAGATGTGAAGAGCTTTGGGTCCATAAGGGGAAAGGAAGAGGTTCTCTGGAAGAAAATTCAGAAAGAAAAGGATGTCAGGAGGGTAGCAGGCCCATTCAGGGTCCCTCCATTCCATAATCTAAGGGTATCCCCACTAGGTTTTGTCCCAGAAAAGCAATCAGGGGAATACAGGGTCATCTACCACCTGTCTTTCCCGTACTGTGAGTCAGTGAATGACCATATCTCCAAGGAAGACAGCAAGGTGTCATATGTAATCCTTGAGGAAGTGGTGCAGATTATCAGAGCAACCCTCGAGGCATGGATGGCAAAAACAGACACTGAGTCCTCGTTTAGGCTATTACCAGTCTACCTGGAAGACTGGGACCTTTTGGCCTTTAAGCTGGATGACCATGATTATTTTGATAAAGCCATACCAATGGGGTCTTCGACAGCCTGTGCCACTTTTGAACTATTTAGCACCTGCCTTCAATCAGTTTTTTCAACACAAAACAGGTCACAGGACAGTCATACACTATTTGGATGACTTCTTTCTCATAGACGGCGGTTGGGAGGAGACAGAACTGATGTTGGAAAAATTTCAGCATTTGGGTCAGGAACTAGGTGTACCATTGGCACCTGACATGACCGAGTGGCCCATTTGGGTTATCGAATTTCTGGGCATCGAAATCAATACATGACAGGAGGTTTTCCGCTTATGAGATAAGAAGGTGTACAAATTGATGGAGTTGTTAAGGGATACAAGGGGTAAATGCAGGGTGCAGCTGTGGCACGCACAACAGTTAATAGAACACCTCAACTTCACCTGCAGGGTGATAGGCCAGGTACAGCCTTCATGAGAAGGTTCACAAAGGCCGCCCGGGGTATTATTAGGCCACATCATTGGGTAGCTCTAGACAAAGGCGCACAGGCAGACCTGGGGATATGGGAGGAATTTATCAGCCAGTTTAATGGAGTATCTCTTTGGCAAGAAGAATGGGATTACAACACGGACTTGGAGTTATATACAGATGCTGCAGACAGGCTGGGTATGGGAGGTTACTTTAGGGGATGGTGGTTTTCAGAAGCATGACCAGCAGAGTAGGGGCATGGGGGATGACTAAGGATATTACTTTATTGGAGATAGTACCAATTTGGATGAGCAGTCTAATTTGGGGGGAGGAGCTGCGAAATCAAAAAGTGACTTTCTGGTGTGACAACAGAGCAGTTGTTGATGTACTAAACAATCTGGGAGCATCATCTGATTTGGTGTTGAGGGTGCTGAGACAGGGCTAGGTGAATCAAAGGGGTACAGAACACAGTGGCTGACAGCCTCTCCCATCTGCAGTTGGACAGGTTCCGGGCCATTGCACCAAGAGCGGAAGAACACAAAACACCCATACCAGTGCACATTTCGGAAATTGACTGGAAGGAACTGAGTTGCTGTTTTGGAACTCCTGATCACCTCGGACTCCGAGGGCATATGAGGGGGCATGGCAAGCTTTCCAAATATTTAGGGAAATGCACCATATGCAGGTAAGTGAGCTGGTCACTGATGACCAGCTTGGCAAATACATAGTTCATCAATGGGAGAAGGGTTCAGCTCACTCCATGATGGGAATACAATTAGCAGCTATCAGCATTGTGTGCAATCTGAAGGGTTGGAGGGACCCCATGAAGACCAAGCTCATTAGGTGAATGATGCAAGGGTGGGGGAAGATGAAGGTGAAAGAAACAGACAACAGGAAGCCAGTGTCAGAACAATGTTTAGCACAACTAGCAGAAGCTCTACCGAGGATATACAAATCAGGGGAGGAAGCAACTCTATTTTGGGCCATTTTCATGGTCATGTACCATAGGGCACAGCAGGTGAGTGAGGCAGTAGGACATGGGGGAGATGGGGACTGGAGGGGGTTATGCTGGGAGCATTTGTTGTGGACAATGGAAGGGATGACTATACATTTAAAATTTCCCAAGACAGACCAAATGGGAAAAGGTTGCATGATCAAACTAGGAA
Organism: Neoceratodus forsteri; assembly: GCA_016271365.2. Taxonomy (NCBI): domain Eukaryota; kingdom Metazoa; phylum Chordata; order Ceratodontiformes; family Ceratodontidae; genus Neoceratodus; species Neoceratodus forsteri. The sequence continues at coordinate 130,908,585 of CM057450.1, read as the reverse complement.
GACAAGTGAAACAAATAATATGTCCAGTCCAAGCACTGTGGGCTTACACTGCAGTGCACCTGAATAACACCAGACAGTTATTCACCCACAGGACAGAAAACCAGTAACCAGCTATCAGATCACAGGATTGCTAAAGAAAGGCATGAATTTTGTGGGAGAGGACCCAAAGGGGTTCACATCCCATTCTTTTAGAATTGGGGCAGCATTCCAATTGGCAGCATCAGGGAGTACCAAGGGGCAGATACAGGAGAAAGACAGATGGAAATTGGAATGTTACAAAAGGTACATCAGGCCTCTGGATGGCAACACATTCTAACCTTTTTCTTTTGTCTTACAGGTTAAGAAAGGATAGGAAGGAAAAATGGGGGTAGTATAAGGGAAAGGGTAAAGGGGTTACATTCAAGTTCCAAAAGTTACTCATGGGTTTTTTGTTTATCTCACTCAGGGCCTGGATGCCAAGTGGAGGTGTGGATATGCAGACACTCATACATTTACTGGGCAGAGATGACTGTGGCGCAGAAGGCAGGCAGAAAGTAACTCTACCAAGACCCCAGGCATTGTAGACTCTCCTGGACAGGAACCAGGGGAATGAAGTGGGCACAATTATTACCTACCCTGAGGGAAATGAGGCAGAGGAGACCAACACTGGACATGATCGTCGTCCATTTGTGGGGAAATGATATACAGTCCAGGCCCTGGTTAGACATATATTTGCTCATTAAGCATGACATTGGAAAAATAAAGCTATGATGGCCACATGTGACCTTGGTATGGTCTGACATGGTGCCCCGCAGTGTATGGCAGCGGGGAAAAGAACCACGTGGACATGGACAGAGCCAGAAGAAAGATGAATAGGAGGGTCAGCTCTCTGTTCATCTCCATGGGGGGGAGAATGATTAAAAGAGGTATAGATGAGACGGTTAATGCTGTTTACAGGTCAGATGGGGTTCGCCTATCTGAATTAGGGGTTGCAATGTTTATCGCAGAAATGATGGGGGCAATTGAGGAATGGCACAGGCAGGTGGGAAACTAGAAAGGAGGGGAAGGCTTGCTATCCAACGCAAGCTGGAGACAGGCTGTGGAAAAATGTAGGAGGGGCATAGGGAGTGGGGGGGAGTTGGGGGGAACTGAATTAAGAACGACAACAACTACAAAATGAGAAAAGCAGTTTCGGTTTACACCGTTACCTCCAGAGAAAAGAGCTGAAGCAACCTTCAGGTTTTCACCTTGGGGGGAGAAGAAGATGACAAGAAAAGACAGATGTAAATACCATTGCATAAAAAAGATATTAATTATGTAAATATGATCAAGGGAAGGATAGTGATTAAAAAGTAAAACTGGTATATAATAATGTAAAGAAATGATGTTGGTTGCATGGAAAGGAATTCAACATTAAATTAATTGCCGATCTGAGCACCCACAATACCAGGTATCTGTCTTCACTGGGGACAAGAAAATCTGAAACAATGAGGTTTGTCTGCTAAAAGGCAGACACAGTTGACCCAGTGGCCCTACCCAAGGTAGAGTAAGCAGGGAGGGAGGGAGAGGAAAGGCAGTGGGAAGGAGGGGAGCAGGGGTTCTTCTCTCCTAAGGGAAGAGACTTTGGATTATCAAAGTGGCTGGCTATGGGAGGAGCTCAGAAATATGAGAAGGCACACATGACATCACAAAAGGGGAGGGACTATGGGGACAAAGAAAGAAATGGATAGGGGGAGAGGTAGAAGGAGAGGTCCCTAATAAGGGGTATGTAAAGGGGCTGCACAGAGGACCTCTGCCTCTTTGGCTACTTTCAGAAAATCTTCCTCCCACCCACCCTATGCAGAGGACTGCCAAAGGTGGACGACTGGGGAAAAAATATATATATATATATATATGATATATATATACACACATACATATGATAATCAAGAAAAGGAAGTCTCCACAGAAATGGCGGCCAAGGTGGACATCTGGGAGATGGGGGATTTAAAACTTATGGTTTGACACAGAAGGAGGAATGATGATGGGAAAAGATTAATAGAGGTCTGGATGAAAAATGTAAGAGGGGCATGGGGGGGGAGTTGGGGGGCCAAATTAAGAATGCTAGCAACTACAACAAGATGAGAAAAGCAGTTTCGGTTTACACCTTTGCCTCCAGAGAGAAGAGCCGATGCGGCCTGCAGGTTTACACCCCGGGGAAGAAGAAGATGACAATAAAAGATAGATGTAAATACTATTGGGTAAAAAATATATGAATTATGTAAATATGATCAAGGGAAGGATGATGATTAAGAAGTGGAACTGGTATATGAATATGTAAAGAAATGGTGTTGATTGCATGGAAAGGAATTCAACATTAAATTAATTGCCAATCTGAGCACCCACAATATCAGGTGTCTGTCTTCGCTGGGGACAAGGAAATCTGGAACAATGAGGTTTGCTTGCTAAAAGGCAGACGCAGTTGTCCCAGTGCCTCCACCCAAGGTAGAGTAAGCAGGGGGGGAGAGGAAGGGCAGTGGGGAGGGGGGAGGAGGGGTTCTTCTCTCTTAAGTGAAGAGACTTTGGATTATCAAAGTGGCCAGCTATGGGCAGAGCTCAGAAATATGGGAAGGCACACATGACATCTCAAAAGAGGATGGACTATGGGGAAAAAGAAAGGAAGGGATGGGGGAGAGGTAGGAGGAGAGGACCCTAATAAGGGGTATGTAAGAGGCTGCACAGAGGACCTCTGCCTCTTTTTGCTACTTTCAAAAAATCTTCCCTCCTGTCCACCCTATATAAGGAGGACTGCCGAAGGTGGATGACAGGGGAAAAAAAAAAAATATATATATATATACATACATGTGATAATTAAGAAAAAGGAAGTCTCCAGGGAAATGGGTGGCCAAGGTGGATGGCCTGAGATGGGGATTTCAAACTTATGGTTTTGACACAGAAGGAGGAATGATGATGGGGAAAGATTAATAGAGGTCTGGATGAAAAATATAGGAGGGGCACAGGCGGTGGGGGGGAGTTGGGGGCGCGACTGAATTAAGAACAACAACAACCACAACAAGATGAGAAAAGCAGTTTTAGTTTAAACTGTTACCTCCAGAGAGAAGAGCCAAAGCAGCTTCCAGGTTTACACCTGGGGGAAGAAGATGACAAGAAAAGACAGATGTCAATACTGTTGAATAAAAAAGATATGAATTATGTAAATATGATCAAGGGAAGGATGGTGATTAAGAAGTGAAACTGATATATGACTATGTAAAGAAATGGTGTTTGTTGTATGGAAAGGAATTCAACATTAAATTAATTGCCGATCTGAGCACCCACAATATCAGGGGCAGGATTTTCAAACATTGGCACAGGGCTTACATCCTGCCCTGCACCATGGGACTTAAGTTTAGCCAGTGTGCCATACCACATTGCCACAACTATGCCCGATTTTCCATTCCCGGGCGTGGTTGCGGCATTTACGATTTACGGCAGTTAGCGCCAAATATCTGCCTCAAGCTCCATATTACAGGCCCCCTGTGATCAGCGCAAGGGACAGAATATCCCGATTGCCGACAAGAGAATGCCGCAAGCTCCGTGCGCCATATGGTCGGTGCACCGGGTGCTTACAGCATTCTCACTGATTCGAAAATCCAGCCTCATGTGTCTGTCTTCACTGGGGATGGGGAATTCTGGGACAACTATAAAACTGTTAGTAAGGCTGTCATAGATGTGCTTCAAAAGTATGAAGTTCCTTTTGATAAGGTTACATCTTTTGTGACAGATAATCCTGCATACATGTACAAAGATGGAACAGTAGCTTGAAGAGCTTGTTTTTAAATGGGGTACATGTCACCTGTACAGCTCATTTGCTCAGGTTAATTGGAGACATTTGGTGGAATAATTTTAAAGTGGTTAACAGTTTCATTACCGCTGTTAAATGTACTTTTACTGCATGCCCAGCTTGTAAAGCTAGATTTTGTCAGTTTCTGGTGGACAGTGGTAAAAATGGTTGAATTCCACCAGCTCCAGTTATTACTTGTTGGAATAGTTGGTTCAGTGCTGCTTTATATCATTCCTCACATCTGCAAGAATGTGAGGATTTCTTTGGTGATGATGCAGATGAAAGTGCTGCTATTCAGGAAGTTGTGGAGTTAGCACAGTCAGATGAAGTGAAAGGTGATCTGCAGATTATGCTGCAGTATTCTCCTAGAATAATGTAGGCATTAACTAGTTATTTTTATTTTATTTTTAGTCTTTGATAACCGGGTAAGGCCCACTAGACACAAGTGCCTGTTTTCGGGGGCGACCTGGGAGCACTGGGCGGTTAAGTGACTTGCTCAAAGTCACACAATATGCAAATGGAGGTTATGAAGCAGCAGTTCCACTAGCTCACAAATTAATTGATTATTTAACAGATTTATCCAAAAGGGCACAGAGTAGTTCTGAGCAGTGTGCACATAGACTAGCAAAGAAATCATTAGCTGAATGTGGAAATAAAATAAAGTCATATATTGCAGAAGATAGGCATTGTAGATTCTGTCAGCCAGCGGCTTCGTTTTTTATGTTTGCTTGCACGCATGTGCAAGAAACTTAGTGCCTTCATCCGAGTTTTAGTAGGTGTGGCACCCTGTCTTCCAATTCAGTCAGTGCGCTTGCAGGTGTGGCCACAGTTCACCAATGAATGCTGCAGCTGTCTATGACAGCAGTTGAAAATGCAGTGGCGTACAGTTGAAAGGGAGAGACCGCTTCAGTGAGCAGCGATAAGATAGTGTTGATTAGCATATTGCCGGCAATTCTGCTTGAATACATCTCTGCTTTCTCTTCCTGGAACATAAATTCAGTTTGACTTGAACTACGGCCAATGAGGCTGCCGAATCCACTGTCGGATCAGTGCCCCCAATGCACTTCCAGGTGCCATGCTGGGAGACCATTCCAGTGTGGCAAATGTCCGTCTGCTGGCCCCACAAACACACTTCCAGGTGCCACACTGGGAGCCCACTCCAGCATGGCAAACCTCTGTATGGCCGACGGGGGTGCCCAATCCTCCATCGGCTCTACTGCCCCCCCAAAAGTCATGCTGGGAGCCCACCCCAGCATGGCAAAAGTCCCGCATCGTCTTCATAAAAGAACAAAAGACTTAAAAACAAAAAATGGTCCCTCATTGCTTGTCTTGCCCCCCTCCCCACCCACCCACCTTTGCTCATCCTGCCTCCCCACCCCCACCTCACCCCATGCCTACCTCCGAGTCCAGTAGCGATCTTCAGTGGACATGGAACACGTCTGCACTCTTCAAAGCCGACCGCGAACTGAGGAATTGCCAGTAAGCTGTATAATGGAATAAATAGGTTTTTTTCAACTTTGATGCATATCTCAGGCATTTTTTGGAATTCTGGCACCACATTTTCAACATGGGGTTTTTGTGACCCTCCTCATGAATTCTGGCACTGTCATGGCGTTAAAGTGATTTTGCAGTCTCGCGCCGAACCACCACTCCGGGACTGATTTACAAAATGACAGTGTCACAGTTCATGAGGTAGGCCCCAAAACCCTATGTTGAAAATTTGGTGAAAAAATTCCCAAAAATGACTAATTTACGGGTGTGCATTGCGCAGTTCCTACGCATGCTCATAAGTTCATGAATTTTTAATATTTTCACTCCAGATCCTCAACATTGCCATTTTAACACACCTCCTTATGAGCAGTACAGCTGTCATTTTCCACATCTCGCCCAAAATATGTTTCCGCGCATGTTGTGCACAATGGCGCAGTCAGTGTTCAAAATCAATGTTCAGGACAGATTAAGAAAATCACAGTGATAATGTTCATGAGCAGAGGTCTTAAAATGGCTATGTTAAAAATTTGGTGACAAAAGTCCATAAAATGACTGTGTTACGAGCGAGCATTGCACAGTTTCCACGCACCCTCGTAAATTCATGAATTTGTAATATTTTCAGTCCAGATTTTCACCACTGGCATTTTTCCACACTTCCTTATGAACAGCACAGCTGTAATTTTTCACACCATGGTCAAAATGTGTTTCACACTTCCAGCGCAGAAATGCGTGGTCGCTGTGGGAAATCACTGTTCAGGACAGATTCAGAAAATCACAGTGACATTGTTCATGAGCGGAGGTCCCAAAATGCCTATGTTGACAATCTGCTGTAAAAAATCCCCAAACAAATTACATTATGGGTGTGCGTTGCACAGTTTCTACACAACCTTGTGACTTCACCAGTTTTGTTAATATTATCACTGCAGATTTTCAACATTGCCATTTTTTACACCTTCCCATGAACAGTACAGCTGTCATTTTTCATATCCTGTTCGAAAAGTGTTTTCGCACCTGTGGTGCCAAATGGCGTAGTCGCTGTGCAAAATCAGCTTTCATCTAACTGACTGATATGGCCACTTTTCATGAGGTGGGGGTCACAAAAAAAATATGTTGAAAATTTGGAGTGAAAATACCAACGAACGCCTGAGGCATTAGGGTTTCCAACCATAATGCCCCCCGTAGAGACTGACAGGCATCAGGGGTGTGACTTGGGATTGTCACCTGTAATGCTTATACCATTCCACCCCCACACCCTGCAGCCAGTGAGAGATTACAGTGCCTTGGACTCTTCAGCCCCAAAGCTCACCCCATTCTCCTATACAGCACCCATCTTACCATATTTCCTGTTGGAATGGGGTGAACATAAGGGCCAAAGACCCCAAGGCACACCGTGACACTTGTCAGTGTCTGCAAGGTAGGGTGTGGTGAAATGGCATGGCCGTTATGCCTGATGACCCAAAGGCAGACCCCAATGTCTGTCAGTATCTGCAGGGTGGTGGTGGGGTTGGCTTCAGTTCAATACTTCACTGCCATTCCTATTATGCAGCTCTGTAACTCCTGCACTACCAATGCCAATGCCAGCAAGCAAACATTCGACATTGACAAATGCTTGTTAGAGCTTGTTGTGTGTTTGACCCTAGCAGAGTAAAATGGCTCAGTATGACTGAAGATAGAGGCAGTGATATTCAAACTGCACCAGGCAGTGGCACAAGCCTGGGCTCAGCCCAACAGTGATGCACAGGGACCAGGTCCAGGTGATATTCAACGGTGCTGTGCCATAGTGCAGCACCATTGACTATGGCACGGTCAGCACACAAACTGCGCTTGGTACAGTGGCACTGCACCAGCGCAAGCCACAGATAGGGAGCACGGGGATGCGCCAGCACAAGTGCAGTTGCGATAGGTGCATCACCCCCCACGATATTCAGCAGGGGGCTTGCAAATGAGGTCATAATATATGCAAGGTGCAAATGGGGTCATTTGCATGTCATTATGGCCCCATTTGCATGCCTTGTGCAGAGCAGGCCAGCAACTTGTGCCTGGCGCCCTGTACAGCATGACATGTGCTGTGGGGATCCCAGGCCATCCCCCGTCCAGTAGCTGCGAGCGTGCAGTATATGTTATTAAAGGAAACCCTGGTAGTCTAGTGGCCCCCCAGTCCCTTATTCTCAGATGAGTATGAAACATGACCATCCTTGGTGGTCTAGTGGTCCCCCCTCCCACCCGAGTCCCTGATTCCCTGATAAATGATGAAATGATGTCCTCAGTAGTTAAGTGGAACTCCACCACCTGTTGCCGTGATAGTGGTAAAATCCTGTATTGAAAATGCCCTGGTGATCCAGTGGCACCGCACCACCCCACCACAGACCCTTGCCCACCTCCCCCGTCATTGGCGGTGGCTGCATCCTGCCTGCACACCACCTGATTGCCACGAATGACAGGTGCAGTATAGACTGCAAGCCCATTGGTCCCCAATGTGGACCAATGGGCTTGCAGGGCATATTAGATTAGACAGTCCCAAATCTTTGAATGACTCCATTCATAGGTTTGGGACTGTCTAGTACAGTATGCCCTGCAATCCCATTGGTCCACACCAGGGACCAATGGGCTTACAGCCCATACTGTAACTGTCATTTGGCAGGTGACCGGGCAGTGTGTGGGCAGGATGCAGAAGCCCACCAATGACGGGGGGAAGTGGGCTGGGCAAGGGGTTCTGTGTTTGTGGGTGGGCAGGTGGGGTGGAGGAAGCCACTGGATCACCTGGGCCTTTCAATACAGGATTTTACCGTGATCCCGGCAACGGGCGGGGGGGTTCCACTAGACCACCAGGGACGTCATATTGTCATTTATCGGGGAATAGGGGACTAGGTGGGAGGGGGGACCACTAGACCACCAGGGATGGTTATGACTCATACTCATTGGGAAATTGGGGATGGGGGACCACTAGACTACCAGGGATTCCTTTATTAACATATACCACGCGATAACAGCTAGGGGTGGGGGGGGTCCACTAGATAACCAGGGTTGTGAGTGCTTGAGGACGGTGTTCTGGTTGGGCAGGTGGCCACCCACAGCTGGGCTGCTGTGTTGCATCCTGCAATACAGCTGCCCACCTGTGGGTGGCTGGGATTTGCTCCTAGTCTGCAGGGGTTCAACTTTCAGCCCTCTATGCGGCGCAGTGCAGGGGTGAGCTGGCATATGCACTGCACAGCCCAGGCTGAATATCGGGATGTGCCGCATATGCATGGGCATGCCCCCTGCATCTGCACCACATACATTATCATTGCACCCTGACACATCAGGATTTGCACTGTACCAGGCAGCCTTCTCAATATCCCACGGGGCACAATGTGGGGTTGTGCCAGTGCAACTCCATTGCACCAGGTGCAACCCCTTTGAATATCCAGCCCAGAATGTTTGATGGCATACCATTATTTGCATACTGGGTGTAGAGTGAAAGAAGGCTAGCAGGCCCATAATATCATGCTCCATACTAGTGGGACCATCATTTATCAAATTATCAATCTGTTTTTTAAAAGTTTCTTAAGAATCACTGTCTACAATTTTACTAGGCAGTATGTTCCAATTCCTACTGGATCTATTAAGAAATGAGTAGTATTTACTTTTCTTTTTAACCTTGTCCACTTTAATTAAGCAATAAGGCATGACAGGGTGTGTGTTATTGAGTAATAACATCACTCATGGGATGGGCTGAAGCACGAGACGAAGCCGAGTGCTTCCATCACCCCAGGAGTGATGTTATTACACAATGACACACACCTTGGAGTGTCTTATTGCTATTATACAATGGCTTGTTGTGTATTGTAAGTGTGTTTTAAAAAATTCACAGAGACAGTTTGCTTTTTAAATTAGTTTTACTTTGTAAAATTTAATAACTTAGCTATTTGATAGAAAATAGTCCCTTAACACTGAATAGAACGTGTACTTCAATTGTGTTGTAGATGGCTTAAATATTTTAAATGTTACAAGGTTTTAACATAGTATATATAAACTTTTCATTTGCTTTTAAAATAATCAAATAAACTGTATTTTTAAATAGTAAAATTTCATGAAGCATGAGCTAGTAACGCAAAAAATGCATTGTGAAACAGCATGTTTATAGTTCATTAAATTGAAGGCTTTAAAGTTGTATCATTTTAGATTACATTTTTTTAAAATAGTGACAAATGCCACATTTGAAATGTGTTGAACATGTAGTTGAATAATAGCTAACATAATTTAAAACTATCGTTTTTTTTTTAAGACAAGTAACTGAACAGGGTGCTTTTTAAACTGATTTGTAGGCTTATTTGTAGAAATTGAACACACACATTGTGTTCCCCTGTATATTTCGGGATGATAAGGAGGAACTGTTAGTGCTGATGCTTGGTTGCGGCGTGGTTGCAGAGGTCCTGGGTTCATTTCCTGCATCGGGTTGAAGCTCATTTCCTGGTTCAGTAGGCGTTGCGTTGGATTGCCTGCAGGTCCTTTCTTCCATAGTGTGGGACAGTATTTCACTACAGGTTTGTCTGTGCTACAATTTTGTGCTCCAGTAAGACTTCAAGGACATTTCCTTTTTATGTCCAGTGACAGACATAATTTCCCTGGTCTGCAGCCTGGCATCAGAGAGAAGCTGGATGGTTGTTGCTCGCAGGCTATGATTGGTGTATATTGTTGTTAAGCCTGCGAGCTTGCAAATTCTTGGTAGCATGCTGCTTAAGTAGTTCACCCCCATAGGTTCTAGGGTGAACCAAATGTCCTCTTTTACCAGTTCAATTTGTGGCTTTATGCGGGAGTGGAAGAACAGGCAGGACGGGTTGGGCGGTAACTTTGAGACATACTGTTTAAAACACTTGACTGGGCAGAGCGGGCTCCCGGGGATTTCAAACATAGCCCTGCAGAGGTTCTCCCTATCATGTTCTTGTACTTTAGAATGATTTTTGGTCTTTTCATTGAATGCCATAGTGATATAGGTCAATCCGTCTTCGGTGTGTTTTATTGTGAATGATTCTGGCTTAAGCTGTCTCTGGCCCTCGCATCCACGGTGAGCGAAATGGATTTGCAATTCGAACCAGATGCGGTGGACTAAACCTCCAGCTGTTTCAGGATTCAGGGCTTCGGAGTTTCTTATTTTGTCAAGGTCACTGCGCATGATCGGGGGAAGGTGGGTAGCTAAATCTTTGCCCTGTCGTCATGTTTTTAAGGTGACCTACAAAAACGTTGTTGGCTGCCTGGAAATCAGTGTCGGTGATGATATTCATTGCGTGACTGTTAGGCGGCTCATTCATGTAACAATTTATTCCCACTCTGAGACCCACATAACTTGAAATGCTTATATTCCTCTCCTTTTGTATTTCTAACGCTAGCATAAAATTCTCGGAGGATGTTGTTAAAATTTTATGGGGTTACAGTTTTAAAGTTGCACTCTATGTTTTTATCTGTGAGCCAGTCTTGTAGTACTCATACTGACCAGGCTGTTTGTCATCGGGCGTTTACTTCATTGCGGTCAGTTTCTATTTTATCTAATGTGGCTGCCTCTAGGTTTACATGCTTTGTTTTTTGTTTCTTTTTTCCAGTACTCACGGCTGTGGTAATTTCTGGATCACTGTTTTCATCTTCAGTGGTGAACATTTCGTCAAGTGTTTTGTCAGACAGCATGTTGAACATCACCTGGAAGCTCATGACGGATCTGAGGTAAGTGGTATGGGCAGTGATCCAGATGTTTACATTGACAGGTGATGAGGTCATCAGTCTACCAGACCTAGATACAGTGATGTTATTGCTCAATACCGTCACTGTCTCCAGGTGCTGGTAGCCAATGAGATGAAAGGAAAAATTCTTGCCATTGTATAATTTGCCTTTTATGCCCTCTAAGGCCATGTGACTTCTCCTGTAACTATATTTTCATTTCCTTCATTAGTTCTTGTTCATTCACAATTTTAAAAAGCATCATTAAGTCGCCTCTGGTTCTTCTCATTTCTAAGGTGAACAAACTTGTTTTATTTAATCTTTCTTCATAATTAATTGTCCTCAAAGAATCCACCATCCTGGTAAACCTCCTCTGAATCATTTCCACTCTCACTATTTCACCCCGTTTATAAGGGCTCCATAGTTGGGACCCATAATCTAAGTGCGGTTTAACATATGTTTTATTAAGTGGAATTAGGCAGCATGTAGATCTGTTAATAAAGCTTCTTTTAATATTCTTAATCATATAATTTGCTTTGGCAATAAGTTTTGTTTGGTGCTGTTTAAATCCTAAATTATAATTCACAATAATGCCACAGTTCTTCTCACACTCTACTGTTGCTAGCTCTCCCCCATTTAGTGTACAAGACTGTAACAAATTATCTTTCCCTAAATGCATACAGGAACATTTCTGAGGGCTAAGTGGCATACCATTACTGTTTGCCCATCCCTCAATTTCCTTAAGGTCATTTACCGAATCTATGCTCTGACTATGTGTTCCAGCTGGACCGCCCAGCTTAATGTCATTCGCAGATTTTATTATGGTGCTTTTAATATTCACATGTATGTCACTGATATACAATGAAAACAGAACTGGTCCCAGCACCAATCCCTGCAGCACCCTGCTGGTGAAATCCACAGGTTCTGAATATGCGCCAGGTGCAACCCCTTTGATTAGTTTTTGGAAATGTTTGTCTGAACGATTTCTGGAACTGTCCCAGATTGCTCTCTATTGCCTGTCAGTGCCAGTAAACAGTGTGGATGCTGAACACTCATTTTCTCCATATAGTGATGTACTGCAGGATGACCGCAGGCGAATTAGTTCTTCAAACTTGTCTATGTACAACATGCTGTTCCAAAATGCTGAAAAATTTGATTGTTGCTTTCTATGTCTCTGACTAGAATCCAAGTCAGTAACTGTTTTGTTCTCAACATATGGGGCTCATTTTATTTATTTCGGTAACAACAAAATGTGCCTCACTCTTGTCAACGCCTCTCATTTCATTTTCCTGATGAGGTATTTATTGTTTTGAACTCAGGTATTCAAGGTAACTTTGATGTGCAGGTACTTCAACACAATACTGTTTGACATGGTTCCTGCAGATCTAGAAAATGTGTGCGAGGGATCGGTGGAATACATACATTTTGCCTGTCACACAAATTGGGAATGGAATGTTGTCCAGTGTCCCTGTAGGTTTGGGTAGAGCATGTGAAGTTGTGACTTTCTCTAGGTTGCAGTTGTTTGTTTGCTGTAAGATGGAGCAGCTCGTAGTGCTTCTCCAACTGCTGGATATGCTGCTGCAGCAACGCTTTGTAAATAAATGACTTAATCCAGAGCCCCCACCCACTGATGATGTCACTGTGACATCACATGCATGGAATTGCACCCCTGTGACCCTATTTATGCACTGTATGTGTGAGCGGTACCTCAGATTCTCAGTTCTGTTCTTGTATTACAGAGCCCTGTGCTCTACATAACAGTAACATCCTACTATTACAATGGTTGGGCTGCTGCAGCATACTGCCAGTGTCAGATGTTTCAGGACTTTTTCTCCATGCAACCCTGAGTTTATTCACAAGCAAATTAGGTTGTTTTTCTCAGTCATTCATTTGTTGAGTTCCTTAGACACAGAACTGTCTTAACAGATGTGGCTGGCACTATTTTCCCTCAGTGTCACAGGCAATCCCAGCATACGTTGTTTCAGGTACAGTGGCCATGCAAATACAGATATGTTGAGAGGGACATCATAACATCACATGTATGTTGCATGTTGTGCTACATGTACCTGCATCTGCTGGAATACTACTGCTTTTATTTATTTAGCTTTTGTTAACCGGGTAGGTACACTAGACAAGTTATATGCCTATTTTCAGGAACGACCCGGGAGAGTACAATTACAGGGAACATCAATACAGCATAGTAGGTGAACAAGTACATATACATTTTGTGGTTAGGTACATTGAGTCAACAAAACAGCAGGCAATATACAGTGCAAGTAGTGTAAGGCAGGTGATGATAGAATACATAATGAGCTGGTATTGCACAACATTGAATTGCTGCTTGTGCTTGGTGACAGCAGGTTAGTGGGAAGTGTGGCAGAAGAATCACCTAAGACCACAGCATGATTCTGAGTCATTCAGAAGCTGCCTGAAAAGTCTGCTTGGACTGTTGTCTCCGTCAGAAAATCTATGTAACTGTTAGGATGCTCTGCAAGACAGGTCTGTTCCAAGTCTGTTCCTTAAATGATTCCATGGTGCATCTGTTAGCATTTGAGCTCAAGGTCAACTTGCATGTGAGAGGATTCTCAAATCTCTAACTCGAGTCATGTGCATATCACGTAGTGTCTGGACATGCAAGCATGTAATGTTTGATGTCACAACTGTTCTCTAAAGTGTCATATATTTTTGAATACTGTGGAAGTATTGTATTTAATGTTACAAGACAGAGCTGATGTGATGCAACTTCATAAAATGATTTGGCTTTGAAAATGTTGGTAACAAAATATTTTCAACCAGAAAATTTAAGTAAATAATAAATGTGCAAAGTGAAGTTGCACAGCAGGGTTATTTACTGCAACCTTAATATGTTAATTCAGTGACAGAAACTGTGTTCTCTGAAATGTGCTCACTCCTTGCTACAAGAAGTTGTTGAAGTGAAATTTAAGTTGTTGCACCTGGGCTGCAGACAGGTTGGAAGACATAGTTTTGACACAACATTCTTTCCTGTTAAGGCTGCATACTAAGCTGCCCACCAGTTAATTGGACATCTGGCAGGTAGTTAGGTGGTCTTAACATTTTTTGGGGGGGATCTGCCTTTCCTGTCTCTGGATGTCCAACAGCCCCGCTGTGTCCTGCTTGTCTGCTATGCAGGTGTATCCTTTGTGGTTGGATTACACTTTTACACTGGCAAGGTTGTCCACAATTACTTAAACTTTGAAATACTAGGTTTATTTGCTAGTTATTATGTATTGTAGACTGCCAGGTACTAAAAAAACTTTTAAAGTTTGCAAAGGTTCTTGTTTGTAAAAAAAGAGAAATGTGGTAGCCGTGTTAGTCCAGCCAACAATGTAGAGAAAAAATACAACAAATATGTTGCAGGTGATACCTTTTATTGGACTAACAAAATTATTTTTAAGACTAGCTTTCGAGAGGTGAAACTCTCTTCCTCAGGTCAAAAGTGAAAACAGCTGAGCAGTATGACAGTTATAAAGGTTGAATGTGGATTCGAAGCCTAGACTAGCAGATTACAGATCAATGCATTGCAGTCAGTTTGCACCTCTTACAAACAGGAAGACTAATTTTCACTGGAGTGTGTTTGTTGGAGAGATCAACCTGTAAGATCAAAAGGAATTGACACATTAACTGAGGGGATCTCTGGACTCATAGAAGGTATATTCAAACCACTGGTGCAAAATACAAACAGCTTCATACAGGATACTACAGACTTTCTAAACAAACTGCACAGTATAGGTCAGTTACCACCTGACACTGTTTTGGTCACAATGGATGTTGAATCCTTATATAGCAACATCCCTCACAGATATGGCATAATGGCATGTTATGAATACTTGCAAAAAGCCACCACAGAGAGCAAATATCCACCAGATGTGATAGCCAAACTTATGGAATACATCCTTACCCACAATTATTTCAGCTTCAACACCGACATTTACCTTCAAAATATGGGAACGGCTATGGGCACCAGGATGGCACCACAGTATGCCAATCTGTTCATGGCAGATCTAGAAGACAAATTCCTCAGCATGCAACATCATAAACCATTAAAATACTATTGAAATATTGATGATATCTTTATCATATGGACAGTAGGAGAGGAAAACTTAAAACAATTTTTCAACAGCTTCAATAACTTCCATCCTTCCATTAAATTCCAGATAAATTATTCTAAGCGTGTGCATTTCCTGGATACCAGAGTCACACTAAAAAATGGAACACTGCAAACATCTGTGTACAGAAAACCTACAGACAGATGCAGTTACCTGCACAGCTTGAGCTACCATCCCTCTCATACCAAAACATCCATTATACGCAGCCAGGCCATCCGATACCACCGCATTTGCTCTAATCAAGACGACAGGGACAAACACCTTACTACACTAAAAGAAACTTTCAGACAAAAGGGATATAAAACCAGCTCCATTGACAGGAATATCCATTCTGCACTCCGTAGGCCTAGGGAAGAACTACTACGTATCTGTGTTTTATTGTATTTGCTAATATAGGATGTCATGTTACAATCCCTTATAAAGCATAATTCCCTGTTTCTACACTTGCCATGTTACAAGCACATTAAAAAACTCCAGAGCATGGTTCTACTCTGGAATTAACTTTGTTTCAAACCTGACACTGACTCATATAGTTTTTATTACAATGTTTTTAGAATGGTGCTGCCTGTTTTACATGTGAAAACCATTATACATGATCTTTGCAACTTTGGAGAAACAGGTCCTATATACTTGCTGACAGGGGCCCTGATATTCAAAAGTGTTGCGCATGGTGCAACAGTGTTGTGCCATGCACAACCCACTGATGCACCCCAGCGCAATATTCAAATGGGGATTGTGCCTGGCACAAATCCCGATGTGCCGGAGCGCATCAGTAATGCATGCGGCGCAGGTGGGGGGGCGTGCCCGTGCATACTCTGCACATCCTGATATTCAGCCCGGGATGTGCTGAGTCCATGCATGTGCAACCCCTACTTGTGCTGCACACAGGTGAGCCAAATAAAAAAGGAACAACAGCTGGCCACTCACAGGTGAGCTGCCGTATTGAAAGGTGCAACACAGCAGCTGCCACCTGTGGGTGGCCACCTGAGCTCTGGCTGCACCTTCGTGGTGGCACCCCACTCGTGCCCAATCATGGGCATCTGTTGAAAGAAAAGCAGTCCTATATCCCTGGTGGTCCAGTGGACCGCTCACAGCCCGATCACGGGCTTCAGTATGAAATAATACATCCAATATCCCTGGTGGTCCAGTGGACCGCTCGCAGTCTGATCGTGGGCATCTGTGTAAAAATATAAGTCCAACATCCCTGGTGGTCCAGTGGACCGCTCGCAGCCCAATCATGGGCTTCAGTATGAAATAATATGTCCAATATCCCTGGTGGTCCAGTGGACCGCTCGCAGCCCGATCACGGGCATCTGTGTAAAACATAAGTCCAACATCCCTGGTGGTCAGCGGTACTCCCTCCCCACCGCCCACTGAGCCCTCGCCCCGCTCCCCGGTCAGCGGACGGCGGCAACTTCCACCACCTGCCGCCCGCGCCCACGGCTGACAGTGTCGGTAGGGCTGTAGGCCCGTGGTACACGAGCGTGAGCCAATGGCGTGCAACCATACTGTAATACACACAGTCCAGATATGAATGGATCCATTCACATATCTGGATAGTAGTATATATGGGCTGCACACCCATTGGTTCACACTGTACCAATGGCCGCACAGCCCTACCGCACACCGTCAGCCGCCGGGCGGCAGGCGGGTGGGGTGCTGCCGCCGCCACTGACTGGGGAGCGGGTGGTGGGGCTCAGTGGTGGGTGGGGAGGGGGTACTGCTGGACCCAGGGATATTGGACTTGTGTTTTACACAGATGCCCGCGACTGGCTGCAGCAGTCCACTGGACCACCAGATATTGGACTCATATATATATATATACACAGATGCCCACCATCAGGCTGCAAGCTGTCCACTGGACCACCAGGGATAATGGACAATTAATTAAATCTACATATACCCGCGATCAGGCAGAGGGGCGCATTGCCACTCTGTGCAGGGGGTGTCAGTCTCCGACGGCTGCTACCTGGCAGGGTGCCAGGCGCAAGTCGCCGGGGATCAACGCACCTACATGCAAATGGGGCCATAATGATATGCAAATGGCCCCATTTGTGCCTTGCATGCATTATGGCCCCAT
Source organism: Neoceratodus forsteri (assembly GCA_016271365.2). Lineage (NCBI taxonomy): Eukaryota > Metazoa > Chordata > Ceratodontiformes > Ceratodontidae > Neoceratodus > Neoceratodus forsteri. Next base: position 130,891,397 of record CM057450.1, on the reverse strand, counting down.
TTGCATGTGCACTTTTAAATATCATGGTTGTTGCACATAGCGCAACAGAACTTGCACTAGTGCATCCTCCTGCTCCACTCTGGCCCCTTGCACTGGCGCAGCGCCACTGCACCATGTGCGCTGCGGGTGGCCAGGGTGCGATATTCAACAATGCTGTGCCATGACACAGCTCTGTTGAATATCGCCCAGTCAACGCCCCTGCACAGCCAAGTTGTGCTGTGCCCAGGCTTGCGCCAGTCTGGCGCAGTCTGAATATCCGGGCCAGGGAATACGAGACTGTGAGGTCCCTAGATGACATCAGCAGCAGTTCTTCACTGAAACAGGCTTTTTGTGTACCGGTAGTGAAATCAAGGTTACAAAATGGCTAATAACTTTAAAATGAAGTAACGTAGAAATCAAGTTGTTGGTATGAGATTTGTTGTGGGTATGCTTATTTGGATTCTGCAGTGTAGCACTTTTAGCATCGGCGTCTCTTTAACTGACTTTAATAGCATTGTATATCACTAAAAAAGTACCCATGACTTTGCCATGACCTTAGCAGATTTGGCCACAACTACCCTGTGAATTCTTAAAAAAGTGGCTGTGACCAACCCGTAACTTTTGTCACTTTGTCCTGTGACGAACTTACATCCTTACCTATAACAAATAGCCAAATGGGCACAGCTGATTTCCTGACCTGCAACTTGTAAATAATATTAGAAAATCTTAGAAATGGGGGAAATGCCTACAAATGCTATATTCTACACACTATGGGCCAGATATTCAAACCATTGCACCTAGCGCAAAACCATAGTGCTGGATTTGTGTGAGGCTGCAATATTCAAAAGCCCTATTAGTGCCGGCGCTGTGTGGTAGCGCCGATGCTAATAGATAATAGTATGCAGGTGCGGGGTTAGGAGAGTGCCGATGAATGCCAGCAGCATGGCATATTTAAAGGTCTAGCGCCATGCTACAGGCATTAGTACAACCTGTAGCGCAGCGCTAGATATTGCCAAACAAAAGTTGGTGGTAATGCAGTGGTAATGTAGCAGTGCCCCCCATCATGGCCCCCCAGCCATGGTAGTACAGTAAACTTCCTGGCATTCCAGTGGTTCTCCCACCCCCTTGCATGAATCCCAACCCGTTTGTCTTGAAAGTAAATGTAATTTCCCTGGTAGTCTAGTGATCCCCCATCCCCCTGCATGAATCCCGCACCATTTGTCTTGAAAGTAAATGTAATTTCCCTGGTAGTATAGTCGTCCCCCACCCCCCTGCACAAATCTCAACCCATTTGCAATTAAAATAACAGTAATTTCCCTGGTAGTCTAGTGGTCACCCCCCCCGCATGAATCCCGACCCCAAGCACCATACAAAATGGCTGTTCTCTGGTAGTCTAGTGGTCCCCCACCTGGCAGTAATGCCCCCACTTAGCCCAGGAACAATCTATGAAGAGAGCCGGTGACCAGCTCAGTCCTTCTCTCACCATCATGGACGGCTGCCGACTGAAGTTCAGTCGGTGGCCGGCCGTGGTGGTGAGAGGAGGGCTGAGCCGGTTGCTGGTTCTGTTTGTAGATTGTTCCTGCGTTAAGCAGGGACATCAATGCCAGGGGGAGCATGTCAATTCGCTCCCACAAATTCGTCCCTTGAAACCCGCTCCTGACTATACGCTCCCTGCCCTTCTCGATCCATGTTAATTCACCCCCGGTCAGCTCGCTCCCTCACTTCCCTATAACGGTTTACTAACAGATGTTCCAGCCACAGACAGCATATCCCACCACCACTAACATCACTTTCACTGCCAGGATCCCGAGACTCAGAGGTTAGTGGTGCTGCACAGAGCACTGTGATATCTGGGATAGAGAAGTCTCCCTCACTTCCTTATAATGGTTTACTAACGGTTTAGTAACGGTTTACTAACAGATGTCCTGTGAGGATTTTAGTCTCTAGTTCTGTTAAGTTTACCCGCTGCATATCCCACCACTGCTAACATCACTTTCAATGCCGGGACCCTGAGACTCAGAGGTTAGTGGCACTGTACAGAGCACTGTGATCTCAGAGATAGAGAAGTCTCCCACTAAGAGGGGTATGTGTGTGGGGGGGGGGGGTGACCGACTGCAGAATTTTCAAAAAATTGACTTTATTTTTACTGCCTCTCATGACTGGTCCCAGATTATTTTTCCCTTAGTAGCAGTGGGCACACAGACTTTTATTAGTGTGTGCATGCATGCATGTTGGAAGGTTCAAAGGCTCAATTTGGGCTGCATACAGTGGCACTGGAACAATTTTTATAGCGGGTGTGCTGAAAGCCATTGAACAAAACTGCATAGGAAGCCATAGGGAATTGTACTTCAAGCAAGGGGGTGCTGCCGCACCCCCAGCACCCCTAGTTCCAGCACCTATGGCTGCATAGTAAAGGAAAGCCAACAAGTCGTGCCAATCCCAGTGAGAGGAGGCAACTAGTACAACATTCTGGTTTGCCAGAGCAATAAATAATCCAACATCAATTCGAAACATGCTGCTATTTCTCATATAAGCTAAACCATGAAAATCCAACGCTCGCCACTATATCATTCATTTTATTGCATTGGCACTAATGCAGAAAAGTCTTTAGAAAACTTGACTTACCGCCATACTATCTACTGTCAGTACAGCATCAGGTAAGTGAGGGAGTGAGTTGACTGAGGGGTGAATTAACACGGAGCGAGAAGGGCAGGGAGCATATTGTTAGGAGCGGGTTATTCTGGGACGAATTTGTGGGAGCAAATTGTCATGTACCCACTGCCGGGTAGGGGGACCACTAGACTACCAGGGAACAGTCGTTTTGTATGGTGCTTGGGGTTGGGATTTGTGCAGGGGTGGGGGGACTACTAGTCTACCAGGGAAATTACTTTTATTTTAATTGCAAATAGGTAGGGATTTGTGCAGGGGGGTGGGAGGACCACTAGACTACAAAGGGAATTTACATTTAATTTCAAGACAAACAGGTCGGGATTCATGCAGGGGGGTGGGGGGACCACTAGACTACCAGGGACATTACTTTTAATTCTATTGTGAATGGGTCAAGAGCATACCTCTCAGCTGTCCCTGATTTTGCCTCAAAATATTACTCTGTCCCTCCTCACAGTTGTGTTTCTGTGGCTAAACAGTGGAAATGTAAGCACAAAATACTGTCAGGCATTAATGTTACAGACTTGTTCTTCATTAGAAAATCCATTTTGCACTAAGCCCATATTCTATCAGATGTCTGGGTGGATATCTCTACTTTTGAAGATGTGTCCCTGATTTTTGTCCTTTGTTCCTGATTTGTTTAGGCCTTGTCCCTGATTCAGGAGGCAAGGGGTTGTGGGGTAGGTATGTACCGACTGTGCCTGGCAGCCCGCATTTCCTGCTGCTTCAGGCCTGTACTTCCATTCCGACCAAAAGGGGGAATTTTGTGCTCCATGTAGTAGCACCCGGAAAACTGCATGGTAATGTATGCTAAGCAGCACTTAATGAGATGCAAATGTACCTGTTTGCCCACGGATTACCGAAGTAGGCTCATTTGCATGGGAACTTTGAATATAGCTCCCGTTTGCCCTGGGCTAACCAGTTTGCATTGAGCTAATGTGTTAGCACTGTGCAGTCAGGTTAGCCTCGGGCAAACATCACTTCAGCATAGCACAGTTTTGCAGTGTGTGGCTTACATAGTTGTTTGCAGTAGATGTCAGACATGTCTGTGCAGTCACACACAATGTTCTCCACCTGCAACACTGGCTTGTTCCAGAGTCTAATGAGCTGCAGTTGCAGTGTGCACTTCCCTGTTGCTATATTCAGTGCGGTCTTATTCCCGGGAAATTTTTGCCTTGCACTCCTGGCCCTGTTTGCCCAGTGTCCTTTGCTTGCTATATTCAGTTGGTTTTGCACCTGGCTATTTCTTATTGAATATAGCTTGCTTTGTGCTCCGGGCTAAGTTTGCCCACCAGGCAGTGCTAATTTAGCCCCGGGACAAAGTTTTGAATATCTGGGCCTGATGTGTAATTATAACAATAACTATATCAAATGCTTGAATCTAAAAGGACAAACATGTTTAGTAATTAGAAAACTTCCGTTTTTACTTCTGGTGGAAAAACTGTAGTGCTAAAATAGTTGAACAAAATGCTGAATGCTGCCCCCCACCTCTATTCATTTTACACAACCACATGCAGCCAAAAAATTCTCAGTCTGATTGGCTTCAATTCTGCATTTACTATCTTGCACAAAACTATAGCCAAAATGCAAACTGCAGAACTTGGCATTTCAGTTAAAGAAATGAGAGTTAAGTTATAATTCTAATTCATAGAAACATAGACTTTGACGGCAGATAAGGACCGCTTGGCCCACCTAGTCTGCCCATTTCTCTACCTAGAGGATAAGCTGCAGATCCTATTTAGCCAACAGCCTATTTCTTCCTACCCCCCCAAAAATGACCTGTCTGTCCCATGCATTCTTGAATTCTCCCACAGTTTTAGACCCCACAACCTCCTCAGGAAGGCTGTTCCTTGCATCCACCACCCTCTCTGTGAAAAAATACTTCCTCACATTGCCCCTGAGCCATCCCTCCTCTATCTTCAAATTGTGTCCCCTTGTTCTTGCATATCTCTTTTTCTGAAAGATGCTACCCTCTTGGACTTTGTTGATTCCACTGAGGTACTTAAAAGTTTCTATCATGTCCCCCTCTCCCTCCTTTCCTCAAGGGTATACATATTAAGCTCCTTTAGTCTCTCCACGTATGGCTTCTCTTGCAGACCCTGCACCATTTTAGTTGCCCTCCTCTGAACTACCTCCATCCTGTCTATGTCCTTGCAGAGATGGGGTCTCCAGAACTGGATGCAGTACTCCAGATGGGGTCTCACCAACTGTCTGTACAGGGGGGATAACAACTTCCTGTTTTCTGCTGGTGATGCCTCTCCCTATACTTCCCAGTATCCCGCCAGCCCTCCCTACCGCCTTCTCACATTGCTTGCCAACCTTAAGGTCATCTGATATGATTACCCCCAGGTCTCTTTCCATTTTTGTTGTTGTTACTACCTCCCCCCCATTGTGTAATCTTCCCCTGGGTTTTTGTTTCCCAGGTGCATTACTTTGCACTTCTTTGCATTGAATCCAAGCTGCCATACTTCTGACCATTCCTCCAACCTTGCCAGTCCGTTCTCATCCTTTCCACGCCTCCTTGTGTAGCAACCCTGTTGCTTATCTTTGTGTTATCTGCAAAGAGGCATACTTTTTCTTCCAGTTCCTCTGCAATGTCACTTATAAAGATATTAAAAAAGGACTGGACCCAGTACTGAACCCTGTGGTACCCCACTAGTAACCCCTCTTTCTTCAGAGTGGACTCCATTTACAATTACCTTCTGTGTCCTGTTGTTCAGCCAATGTTTTACCCAGGCTACCACCCTGGGATCCACTCCCAGGCTAGTTAATTTGACTACTAATCTTTTGTGTGGGACTGTGTCAAATGCCTTGCTAAAGTCTAGGTAGGCCATGTCCACAGACCCTCCCTGGTCTGCTACTTTGGTCACCCAGTCAAAGAAATCAATTAGATTCATCTGACATGACCTTCCCGCTGTGAACCCATGCTGCCTTGGGTCCTGTGCCCCACTGGCCTCTAGGTACTCAACAATTCTTTCTTTCAGAAATGATTCCATCACTTTCCCTACCACAGAGGTCAAACTGACAGGTCTGTAGTTTCCTGCCTCTGCCCTGGTCCTACTTTTGTGAAGGGGAATCACATCAGCCTTCTTCCAGTCCTCAGGTACCACACCATCCTCCCATGATTTATTAAAAAGGGTAGTCAGTGGTGTCACTAGTTCTCTACCTAATTCTTTTAGAATTCTGGGGTGAATTCCATCTGGCCCCATTGCTTTGTCCACCTTCAGTTTTAGGAGTTCTTTCAGAACCCTTTCTTCTGTGAAAGGACTGGGATCGACCCCCCTCTCCAGAGTGCTTCTGCTAATTGGATTAGGTACCTCCCCCACTTCCTCTTTTGTGAATACTGAACAGAAGTATTCATTCAATATCCCTGCTTTTTCACTGTCACTCTCTGCCCACCCATTATCCATTCTATTCAGCCTCACTATCCCTCCCTTTGTCTTTCTACACTCCGTGATATACCTATAAAAGGTTTTATCCCCCTTCTTAACAGAGTTGGCCATCTTTTCCTCAGTTTGTGCCTTTGCTATTCTGACTACCCTCCCTGCTTCCTTCTGCCTTAACTGGTACAGTTCTCTGTCCTGCTCCTTCTGTGTTTCCTTATACTTGCTAAATGCTATCTTTTTCTCCCTAACCTTCACCGCCAACTCTTTTGAGAACCATAGTGGCTTTTTCTTTTGTTTTGATTTGTTTATTTGCTTCACACAAAGGCCTGTTGCCTCTATGATGGCAGTTTTAATATTTCCCCACTGTTGCTCCACCCCTCCTTCTAGCCTGTTTGCTAATGCTTTTCTAAGGCACTCTCCCATCTTGCCAAAGTCAGCCCTCCTGAAGTCCAGAACTCTCACTTTTGTATGGCTTGACTCTGTAGCTGAGTTTATCATGAACCACACTGTTTGGTGGTCACTTGTTCCCAAATGGCTACCCACTTCTAGATCTGAGATTCTCTCACTGTCCCCATTTGAGAGTACGAGGTCTAAGATTGCTCCCTCATGAGTAGGTTCCAAAACTAGCTGTCTGAGGCATGCCACCTGAAGGGCATCAAGAATGGCCCTGCTTTTGGATGTGGCTGCAGCAAAGGTGTTCCAGTTAATATTTGGCATATTAAGGTCCCCCATCAACAGTATCTCCCCTTTCTCTGCCATCCTAAGTATGCCTTCTATCATATCCTTGTCCATTCCTTCCCCCCTGACATGGGGGTCTGTTTACAACCCCTGTACAGATTGTGGTGCCATTTCCAGTCTCTAAGGTGACCCACAGTGCCTCCTCTCCTCCCTGTTTACTCTTTTGTTCAGTTGCTTTTATCCCTTCCCTTAAATAGAGAGCTACTACCCCCCTTCTGCCCTCCCTGTCTCTCCTGTAGGTTGTGTACCCTAATATGTTAACATCCCAGTCATGGTTCTCTGTGTACCATGTTTCTGTGACTGCTACAATATCCAGGCAACCTCTTCCATCAAGGCCACCAGTTCAGGGAGCTTGTTGCCCAGACTACGGGCGTTCATACTTATAACCCCCCATTTTCTTGATGGCCTTACCCCTTTTGCCCCATCCCTGTCCTTACTGTGTTTGTCACTTTCTCCATTTACCCCTGTGCTTTTCCCTATCGACATCTCTATGTTGGTTGCTACCTCACTTAGTACCCTGATTTTTTGGGGGGAGGGCTAGGATTTCCCTGCTCCTTTCCAGTGCCTCCCCTCTTGGCTAGTTTAAATGCTTGCCAATTAAGTATTTAAACCTATCACTTAGGATCCTGGTACCCCTTCTGGACAGATGCAGACCATCACACAAGTATAGGCCTGCATCCCTCCAGGTGGACCCCCAGTCCCCAATGAAGCCAAATCCCTGAGCTCTGCACCAGTTTTTCAACCACTGATTGAATCCCATGGTGTGGAGCACCCTAGCCTCACTGGTGCCATAGACAGGCACCACCTCTGAGAAGGTTACCATGTGTGCTGTTTGTCTAAGGCCCCTCCCCATCTCCACAAATGCTTCTTGCACTGCTCTGATCCCTTTCTTAGCCAGGTCATTTGTCCCTAGGTGGACAATGACATCCATCTCCCTCCCCTGTGCAGCTGCTCCTGTGATCCTGAGGATTCCCTCCCTGTCCCTCCAAGCCATGATGCCAGGCAGGCACCTTACCTCCCTCTCCCCTTCCTCCTCCAGTTCTACCTTCCTAACAATGGAGTCCCCCACCAGAAGTTGTTTCCTTCCCTTGTGGAGTCCCAGGACACCCTCTTGTGGGTCTCCTTTGTGGAGGTTCCCAGCATCCTCCTTGGTCTCCACTGTGGGTGCCTCCATAGAGGAACCACTCTTTTCCAGAATGGCATGGAAATTGTGGAGAGGTACAACTGGTGGGATGCACCTCTATTCCACCACTCTCACCCTCCCTGAGCCCACTGTGGTCCAACTGCTCCTCTTTCTTGGCAACCTCTGAGGCAACAGAGGTGACCCTGGTGGTCCCTGAGTGGGAGAGGAGGTCCCACAAATCCTGGCCAACTCAGCCTGGAGATAAGCAATCTCCTCCCTCAGCCCAGAGAGGTGCCTGCAGATGAGACAACACTGCATCCTCCAGAATGTCTCCTAGAAGACTGCTGTTCCACAGCCACTGCACTGCACCACTCCCATCATGTCTTTTTTCTGGCCCCCTAACTATTGTTTGGAATATTTACTCTTTCCTCTGTTTGTTTATTTCTTTTTTTTTCTCTCCCTACTTACTTACTGCCTCTGTGCCCTTTAAGCTCCTGATCTTCCTGTTCTGAGACAAGAAGTTACTATATTTCTCAGTAGTCTCCTTACTTGCACAGAGTCAGACCTCCAGCAGCTGGGGGGCAGAGAGCTACTCTTGCCCTTCTAGGATGGTGAGTCTTTGGTGGCTCTGTGATCACTCACTTACTGCTCCCAAACAGGAAGTTCCTGTTGTCAGTTAAATCCTGTGCCTATAAAAGTAGAACTGGTTTAGGGTGCGGGGATGGAGGGGAGGGAAGGAGGGCAATATAGTCCCAGTAGAGACGTTTTAGTTTTACCAGTAGCTCCTTCCTCCTGGTGTTCTGTCTGTTCTCTGGCAGAAGCTAGCTAGAGCAGTGTTTAAATCTGGTTTTAACTTAGCTCCTTCTAGCTATGCCACTCCCCCTACTTTGCAAATCTTTCTATACTTAGTTAATTTCACAGATCAAAATTCCCTTCTGACACCTGTGACAAGCACCTAGATAAGTACACAGATAACACAGATAATAATTTACTTTAACTACCTCTGACAAACACACTTAACTCTCTTTTTTTGTTACCCTAAATTGAAGGTCCCAGTACAAGAGTTCTAGTTCTTAGTCCCAGTAGAGAAGTTTTAGTTATACCAGTAGCTCCTTCCTCCTGGCATTCTGTCTGTTCTCTGGCAGAAACTATTCAGAGACTGCAAGCTGTCAGGGAGATACTGTAAACCAAATAAAACTTCCTTAGTTATACAGATGTAACCCCCAGTCAGCGCTAAACTGAGAGGGCTACTACTCCTGCCTGTGTAGCTAGTGAACAGGTTGAGGGACCTGGGTCCTATGACGTGGTGCCTCCATTTTTATAAGTTGAAACTTGGGGAGAAAGGTGTCATTTGGCATGGTGATTAGGTTTGGCTACTCTGCACATGGGACCCCAAATAACTCCGGACACAGGAAGCAATAACTGTAATATCCAATACCAGAAGATGGGATTCTAAAGTGTGGCTTTTATTCACATCCAACAGAATAACAAAGCACAGATGGACCCCTACGAGGCTACACTCCTGGTAATGCAGATTTATGGAGATCAGAACACATACTCTTTACACTGAAACCCTCAGGTTTCAAAACACTCTGGGTATTTGGCCCTAACTCAACTCTTTTTCAGTTTCCCTGGCTCGGCTCCCTTGTCAGCCCTCTGGACTACCTTCCTTCTATGGCTCAGCTCTCATGCCAGCCCTTGGACACTTTCCATGTAGCATGGAACATTTCTCGGTGGCTCCCTAAACCACCTCTGAGCACTTCTGGCTCCATCAGGGAATCTTCTTCATCAATCCCACATCTGGGTACTTTCCTCAGGCACTGGCCAAGTACCTGAGAGAAAGCAACAGGTGTCCCAAAGCAAACCCGTAGAGGTGAATTTGGTTACTACTGATGGGGAGTTTCCCATCTCTTGCTCCCATAATTCATACACAGACATTTCTCTGGACTTTAACACCTCATCCTCTGAAAACACTTTACTGTGTAGATTCTCTTTAAATGTATGTCACATTTAATCTACTGTTCTTCCATCCCACTTGTGCTGAACTCGAAACATACTTAAATAGTGGCTGTGTCCATTGCTCTAGACCCCCACAGAGTTAAACAATTCAATTCCCACAACATTCAAAACTGTACTTGGCTGTCTTTTCCTGACCCCACAATAACAGTCACTTAACTTCATCTTGTCTCAGGTGAAAACACATTGGCCCTTTATCAGAGCAGACTCACCCCTTGGTTGCACGTGCGCCACATGCTTTTTCTTCTTCAAAGAAATCTCATCCAAAACTTCTGGTGCCTCAGCACGAACCTAAAATTAGGCAGCTTCTTCTTCCCCTAGCCGGACCAGGGGATTGCCCTTGGAAGTAGGCTGAATCCTTCCCCCTATCCTCACAGGGATGGGGCCCTGAACCACTGGAAGCAGTCTCTACTACTTCACTGGGCTCTTCTTGTGTTCCTCTTCAGGTGAGAACACACACCTCTAACAAAAATATAGCTCTTTGTCAGAGCTGAGGGCTATGAGGGCCTGCAGCTGCAGCACACCTCCTCCCTCTTCAACACTCTACTACAGACTACTACTGAACAGACTTCAAATTCCCCAACATTCTATCCTAACTTCCCTAGCTGCAACATTCCAGTGTGGCTCATGCAGCTGCAACAGTTCTAAAATGATGTCATCCCTCAGTCTCAGCTGAGACTGAGAACAGAGTGAGACAGTGTGAAATCCATTTAACTGGAGTTTCACTAGCTGCCTTCCCTGCCTGCCACTAGGTCTAACTGGGATTCTTGTAACCCTGGGTAACAGGGGGGTTACACTCACCCTGAGCCAGGAAAATGACTGTCCGCAGTCATTAGTCACCTGGCTTAGGCCATCTCACCCTATGTGTTGACTATGGGGGGGTAGCGCTACCTTCTCCCCTACAATGTGCTAGCACAGGCAGACAACACTAAGGGCCTAGAGGCCTTCAGCTGATATATCAGCCTCTACTCTATCTGCTGACTATGGGTACCTAGTGGCTCTGGTAGAATTGTCCAGAGCATAGCCCTAATAGATCAGTACTGTAGCCCCTATGGCCATTCAGGACCACACCCTGTCTATCCCCCCTTGCCCTATAGGGAAAACCTGTCTGCCTCTAACTCAAAATTCTCAAAAACAAAACACACAGGGGACCTACCCCCGACCTTGGACACCATGCAACCACACACCAGGAGCTAATACCATACACTATGCATTACTCCCACACTCCCCCACAACCATACCTGTGGAATTAAAATTACATACAGTAATCAACAACATCTTGTACTTTAATACTGCGACACTTTTAAAGTACACCAAAAGAACTCAGATGAGTTCCTACTTCTCTTCTTGTCTTCTCTTCATGTCTTCTTCAGGGACCACCTTCAAGAAACAGAGAAAACCAAAAACACACTCCTAAGCTGCATACACACTATATCTAAACCCCTACCATCTAAAGACTGGAGAATCCCAAAAAAGATTTATTTTTAGAAAAGTAGAAAAAAACAGTATAACCATTAGAAAACAGTAGAAAACAATGACATTATGTACAATACACAGTATCGGGTGGGGATGGAGTGCCCTAAAAGTCCCATCTAGTGACCACAGTGCCCGAAGGTAAGTCCATTAAAAAATCTCTCCTGGCCCGGAACCCGGTGAAGCACAGTTCTAGCAGGCCAAAGTCCCGAAGGGGACAGTCTTTGAGGACAGTTCAAACATCTGGAGTCTGCTAGTGTAGGGTGTGTACTGCAATGTCATAGGAATAGAAAAGTCTGGACTTACCAGTCCTTTGTAGAATGAAAATGGTACCACACCTGGTCCTCAGCCAAAGACTCTCCCTGGCAGCATTCTTCTGATACAGCTGGGCAGACATCTTCTGGGAAACAACAGGAGGGCACATCTGGAAACTGCTGGCCTGATGTCATCTAGGAGATGGAACCTTGAAAACAGGAACAAAAAGGAAAACAGCTGGTCTGAAGACATCCGATACCCAGGCGATGAGTCAGGATACAGCTGGGCTGGTGTCCTCTCTGGATCTGAAGTCATCTGGTGGGCCAGTTGATGGAGTCTGGAAAGCCAGTGCCCTGTAAAACTGATGAATGTGGGGCACCTGAGTCCTGGAATGCCAGTCTGGTGGAACAACAAAGGTACGGCAACTGCTGGATGGCAGCACTGGCTACCACTGCTCTGCTTTCCACTTGGTAGGCATGGGCACATTCTCAGGGAGGTCTTTGCATTGTGGCCAATAGCACAATGGGTCAGGTGCTGGAATTATTAACCCATCTGGGTGCTCATAATCCACACTGTGAAAGGTTTCATGTCCCTCTCCATCCACAATTCGAACATTGTCAATAAACAGTGTCCTGCCCCTTTTCCACTGGCTGTATTTTTCTTGAAACATTCTATTCTTGACATACTTGTGTGCACCAGGATGCACACATTTCATTGCCTCTTCCCAAATCCAGGATTTCCTGCTTTTCTCAATCTCCTCCCAGACTCTCTGAGGAAAGGTAGGAAATGATTCTCCATGGATTTAATTCACTTTCCTACGAACCAGTCTTTCCTCTTTACTAGCTTTGGTCAACTTGCGACCTCTGGCCTGGCTTGGGGGTGGCCAGTCCTGGTTCTGCCAGCTACACATACTCAATGCGACATAGAATGGATCTCTAACTCTTCCTGGTGGGGACAGAGCTGCAGAGTCACCACTCTCTTCCATGCGTTCCTCTAAGCCAAGAACTGGAGGCTATGAACCCACGCCTTCTTCTTCAGGCCACATAGGTTCCCCCTCTTCTTCTTCCATACTGAGAATCTGTGCCCAGGAGTGAGCAGTCGTCCTCACTCATGAGACTGTCCACTCTTCGCTGGGCGCGGAGGTTGAAACCTCCCATTCAAAGGCCTTCCTTGTCTCATTTTCACCTATGAGACTTGGGCTAGGCCCCTCTCTCCAAGGGTCTACTGATGCTCTTCCCGAAATGTCTCTCTGTGACTCAGACTCTGAAACATCAGCACATTGTTCTGTCTGTTAATCTGCACCCTCTTGCTTCATGACACACTCTGAGGGGCCTTCTCCAACAGGCTCTGCCTGGTGCTGTGTGCTGCCAACTGCAGATTCTTGAATTTTTGTCCATGTGGGAGCCAAACAAATCTTGGGCACTTTAAACAAACCATATTTCTCTAAGCACCCAGAACAGTGAGGTACCATGAAGACATCCCTTCCAGCATTTAAGTACATCACACATACTCACACTGGATATCCAGGAATCGCCACATGAGGAGGCAGTCATCCCCCGTAGTAACATCTCTCAATGTTCCTTAGCTTGTTAGCTTCTACTGCTATCACAGCCCGGGCATGATCCGGGTAGTGGACTGGTCCTGAAGCCATAACTGCAGAGAAAAAAACAAACAATGCTCACTGTTATTGCAAGTCCCACATCACTGAAAACTTTTTTTCTTTCAAAATGGCTCCTCTGCTGCTGTTTACATACTACCACACCCTGTAGTGGCAGCGGCAGCACTCCTATGCATCAACATTCTATAAATGGGTCAAGCCACTGCGCATCTGATTTACACACTCTACTGATAAATTTGCTCAAACTGCACAAACTTGCACTGTTCTTTTTCCTAGCACATTTAGATGATTTACCACAGACTTTTTACTCACTGAAGACATTGCTCTAGCTTACTGTCCCTTAAAGCCTCAGTATTTCATAGCACAGGATTGCCTGTATTTCTTGCTGCATATCTCATACAACTCACAGTCTCTGTCATGGCTCTGAGAATTCTACTGTTGCTGAACCTATCATTATGCTCACAGTCTGTTGCTCAGAATTCTTGCTTTTAGTTGGTTAAACCGGCACAGTCCTTCTTTACAAAGCGATTACACTGCTACACATAGATTCAGCTGGCTTTTGGTGAAATCACACAGTTTGAACTATTTCATTTGGATGGTTCTCACTGTTATCAGTAGCTGTTCGCTGCAATGGAAAAAAACACCTGCAGCCGATCATGGAGACCTCTGGAAGGAAGCGGATTGGCAGTCCTGCCGATTGTCCCTCTGAACACCACACTCACAGTCCAGTTGATAAAGATGTAGGTTGAGCCCGAATTTAAACAGAAAAAGTCCGATTTTAACTTTTTACAGCACTTTCAGTCACCACAACGCTCCTCCTAACAAACCAGTTCGCACACTCCACTCACTGTCCCTCTCGAATGCTGTGCAGTGGCTCTACAGCTGGCTTGGGGGCAGGACTGATTGCAGTGTCACCAATCACTCAATGCCATGCAAATGAGCTTCTTTCCTCTCGATTGCTCTTCTACTCATGGCAATTGTCGAGCAGGCAAAATTTAAACTGCAGACCACACTTTTTTTTTTCAACTGACTCCACAGCGGGAGCCCATTTTAACCATTTGTCATGGCCATTAAGCACAATAAGTCTCTCAGTCCATACAGAAAGCATTTCCAACATCTAGGGCACAATTTTCCTTTTGCTACCTACAGTTTTCTATATTTTTTTCAGTCACAACAATACTTTTAAAAGCTGGCAAATGCTGTAATTTGATGCAGGACAAGGGCATACACACTTGGGCTTTACTGCTCCTTGGTAAACAGTTGGCAATATCACAATAGCACATAGGCAACAGTACATAGTGGCACATTTAGTTTACATTGCTTCAGCTTTTTGGGCTACCCACTGCCAGATAGCCAAAATGCCAGCCATCACCCGAGCAACCTTTCTTGTTCCTGCTCCCAAATTTCAACAGAATCCCAGCGGTAGCCTCCAAGATGTAACCCCCTATCAGCACTAAACTGAGAGAGCTACTACCTCTGCCTGTGTAGCTAGTGAACAGGTTGAGGGGCCTGGGTCCTATGACGTGGTGCCTCCATTTTTATCAGTTGAAACTTGGGGAGAAAGGTGTAATTCGGCATGGTGATAAGGTTTGGCTACGCTGCACAGGGGTACCCAAATAACTCCGGACACAGGAAGCAATAACTGTAATGTCCAATGCCAGAAGATGGGATTCTAAAGTGTGGCTTTTATTCACATCCAACAGAATGACAAAGCATAGATGGACCCCCACGGGGCTACACTCCTGGTAATGCAGATTTATGGAGATCAGAACACATCCTCTTTACACTGAAACCCTCAGGTTTGGAAACACTCTGAGCTTTTGGCCCTAACTCAACTCTTTTTTGGTTTCCCTGGCTCAGCTCCCTTGTCAGCCCTCTGGACTACCTTCCTTCTATGGCTCGGCTTTCATGCCAGCCCTTGGACACTTTCCATATAGCATGGAACAATTCTCGGTGGCTCTCTAAACCACCTCTGAGCACTTCTGGCTCCATCAGGAAATCTTCTTCATCAATCCCATGTCTGGGTACTTTCCTCGGGCACTGGCCAAGTACCTGAGAGAAAGCAACAGGTGTCCCAAAGCAAACCCGTAGAGGTGAATTTGGTTACTACTGATGGGGGGATCTCCCACCTCTCGCTCCTATAATTCATACCCGACCATTTCTCTGGACTTTAACACCTCATCCTCTGAAAACACTTTATTGTGTAGATTCTCTTTAAATCTATGTCACATTTAATCTACTGTTCTTCCATCCCACTTGTGCTGAACTCGAAACATACTTAAATAGTGGCTGTGTCCATTGCTCTAGACCCCCCACAGAGTTAAGCAGTCCAATTCCCACAACATTCAAAACTGTACTTGGCTGTCTTTTCCTGACCGCACAATAACAGTCACTTAACTTCATCTTGTCTCAGGTGATAGCACATTGGCCCTTTATTAGAGCAGACTCACCCCTTGGTTGCACATGCGCCACAGGCTTTTTCTTCTTCAAATAAATCTCATCCAAAACTTCTGGTGCCCCAGCACAAACCTAAAATTAGTCAGCTTCTTCTTCCCCTAGCTGGAGCAGGGGATTGCCCCTGGAAATAGGCTGAATCCTTCCCCCCATCCCTGCAAGGATGGGGCCCTGAACCACTGGAAGCAGTCTCTGCCACTTCACTTGGCTCTTCTTGTGTTCCTCTTCAGGTGAGAACACACACCTCTAACAAAAATATAGCTCTTTGTCAGAGCTGAGGGCTATGAGGGCCTGCAGCTGCAGCACACCTCCTCCCTCTTCAGCACTCTACTACAGACTACTACTGAACAGACTTCAAATTCCCCAACATTCTGTCCTAACTTCCATAGCTGCAACATTCCAGTGTGGCTCATGCAGCTGCAACAGTTCTAAAATGATGTCATCCCTCAGTCTCAGCTGAGACTGAGAACAGAGTGAGACAGTGTGAAATCCATTTAACTGGAGTTTCACTAGCTGCCTTCCCTGCCTGCCACTAGGTCTAACTGAGATTCTTGTAACCCCGGGTAACAGGGAAGTTACATTTACCTGCTGAAAGCAAGGGAAACACAGCTAATCTATGCAGCCTGATTTTTGCTAACTGAATGTACAGTACTTTGAAAGTTTAACTGCTCAAGGGAGTCAAACTAAACAGGAAGGAAGAATCAAGTTGTTAAATTTTATTTTAGGGGAAAACTATGAGAAGAAGCTGATTGCCAAAAGGCATCCTTGCTGAATGGTAGGTTTAGAAGGAATTTGTGGGAAAGAGGTCACCATTTATGTTATACTTAACTTGAAGTCATGCATCTACATTGCAGGCTATGATAAGGATTGAATCACTTCCTTTTTTTTAAAAACTTAAGTTAGGCCCACTTCCTATAGTTCTACGTTTCTTTCACCAGATTTATTAGTCAACTCGAATACTGCCTTAAAGTCAGTAAATTCAGCAAATAAGACTCATTGCAACGTGTATATTAGTTTGCAATAAGACAGTACAAATCCGTTATCCATGGTAGAATATAATTAGTGCCGCTATCCTACCACCTTCCTTTCATCCGGGGCTCTCAGTTCTACACACTCCAGCCCACCACTACCCCCCAATTTCCTCTACTACTTGTAGCCCTACCTCCTGCCCAAACCCTCCCAGAACAAAAATAAAGCATCTCTTCTCCCTGCTCCTGCTCCTGTCTGGGGACATAGAGGCAAACCCCGGCTCCAACACCACAAATACCCACACCCCTTTCTCTTTCCCCAAAGGCCTCCATATCCTGCACCTTAACACCTGCAGCTTATTACCTAAAATCTCGCTGCTGCAACCAATTGCCCTGACTCAGCGCCCTGACATCCTGGTCATTTCTGAAACCTGGTTAAAACCGCATCATACCGATGCAGAAGTCTCCATACCAGGGTACTCAATCATCAGACATGACCGGCCAGGCAAAAAGAGAGGTGGCGGCACGGCAATGTATATCGCTAACAGTCGTCAGTTCACAATAGTGGATATCCCCTCACTCCCAGCCAACGTCGACTCATTACTCATTAAACTCTCACCCCCATGTACCACCCACGTATACATGGCAGGCTCGTACTGCTCCCCCTGCACACCCTCTGATGACATCCTTTCCCATCTGATCACCTTACAGTCCCTAGCTGTTGGGGGCGAGCTCCACGCCACTGGTGACTTTAACGCCAACTGGTTAGGTAATGATAAAGCCCACCTGAAGACCAAAATTAAGGCCCTGAACCTCACCCAACTCATAGCTGATCCCACCAGACTCAGTCATAAGACACAAAAACACTCATTACTGAACTGGGCTCTCACCTCCCACCCTCATAGGATTCTAAGCGCAGGCCTGCTTCCCGATTCCTTAAGTGATCATCACATGATTTTCCTGATCAGGAAGGTGCATAGCCCCACTGCCCCCCCCAAGATGCTGTGCACCTGGTCCTATAACTCCATCGACATAGCATCTCTCCTGCTGGACCTAGGATGTGTAAACTGGTCTTTTATCCACGAGGCATCCTCCATTGACACAGCCTTTGAGGCGTTCAAAACCAGATTCATTAAAGTCTGGGACAAACATGCCCCCCTGCAAACAAAAAGAGTTAAAGGGGCACATCCCCCTTGGATCACAGCAGACATAATCAGAAGATGCCACACCAGGGACCACGTCTGAAAAGTACATAAGAAATTGGGCACTCAGGCTTCCCTCACTACCTACAGATCCCTTTGAAATGCTTCCACAAACATCATCTGCCAAGCCAAAAAGAGTTATTTTCTATCGACCTTTAGTAAAAACATTAACCACCCAACGGACTTCTGGAAATCACTCAAATCCCTGCTCTCCCCCCCACTCAACCACCACCCACGGCACTATTAGCTCAGAGCAACCTCATCTCCGACCCCATCTGCGTAGCTGAAGCCTTTAATACCCACTTCTCCAGCTGTGCAGACAAGCTCCTATCCTCCCTCCTGCACATGCACCCCCGGTCTTCCCACACCGCTGTTGCCCTCCTCAACTGCCCCCAAATCCTGCCATTCTCATTCCACCCAGTACCCCAAGCAGAACTCTTCCACTCCCTATGGGCCCTAAACCCAAAGAAAGGCAAATTCCCTACATCCCTGGATGCCAAGATGCTTTTTCTGTCAGCCCCAGCCATAGCTGCCCCTCTTGCTGCCCTTTTCAACCTCTCCTTCTCTCTGGGCAAGTTACCAATGGCCTGGAAAATGGCCACTGTCATACCCCTGCCAAAAGGGGGTGACCCCTCCTCCCCAGGCAATTATAGACCCATCTCCCTACTCCCTATCCTGGCCAAACTACAGGAATGACTTGTCCTGTCCCAACTGTCTCCGTACCTGGATGCCTCCTCCTTCTTCACTCCCTTCCAATCCTGCTTCCGCAAATCCCACTCTGCCATCACCTCCCTACTAGTCTTTGGTGACATTCTCACCGGTATGGACAATGGACACATCACCTTGGCCATCTTTATTGACCTAGCCATGGCTTTCATAGAAACATAGAAGTTGACTGCAGATAAGGACCGCAAGGCCCATCCAGTCTGCCCATTTCTTTTTCTACCTTATAAATGTGCCATCGGCCTTTGCTCTGTCAGTGGCCTATCTATTCATAGTCATTTGTATTGCTCCTTATGCCTATCCCATGCCTGTTTGAAGCCCTGCACTATATTCATAGCCACCACTTCTTGTGGTAAGCCATTCCATGCATCCACCACCCTTTCTGTGAAAAACAATTTCCTCACATTCCCTCTTAATCGGTCCCCCTCTAATCTCATGCTGTGACCTCTTGTCCTGCTATTTTTCTTATATTTAAACATGTTAGACTCTTTCACCTTGTTAATGCCCTTAAGGTGTTTGAATGGCTCGATCATATCACCTCTCTCCCTCCTTTGCTCAAGGGTATACATATTGAGCTTTGTTACTCTGTCTTCATATGTCTTCTGATGCAGTCCCTGCACCATTTTGGTTGCCCTTCTCTGGACTGCCTCAATTTGGTTAATGTCCTTGTGAAGGTGTGGCCTCCAATACTGCACGTAGTACTCCAGATGGGGCCTAACCAGTGTCTTGTAAAGAGGATTATTACCTCCCTCTTACGACTTGTGATACCCCTACTAATACACCCTAACACCTCCCTAGCCTTACCTACTGCTTTAGAGGTCTGCTTGGATGATTTCAGGTCATCAGTGATGATGATGCCCAAGTCTCTTTCTTCCTTTGTGACTGCTAGCAACTCCCCTCCCAGCCTATAGGTGGCTTCAGGGTTTCTCTTCCCTATGTGCATGATTTTGCACTTCTTTGCATTAAATCCCAGTTGCCACTCTTCTGACCATTTTGCTAGTTTGTCCAGATCTCTTCTCATTCTGCCCACACCATCTGGATCATCTACTCTGTTGCAGATCTTGGTGTCATCTGCAAACAGACAAGCCTTACCCTCTAGTCCATCTGCAAGGCCACCAATGAAGATGTTGAAGAGGACTGGCCCCAGAACTGTTCCCTGAGGTACCCCACTTATGACTTGCATCTCTTCTGACTGTATACCATTTACCACCACTCTCTGTTTTCTGCCCGTCAACCAGTTTGCCACCCAGTTGACCAACTTCTGACCCACCAGGCCTCCCAGCTTATTTATCAATCTTCTATGTGGAACAGTGTCAAAAGCTTTGCTGAAGTCAAGGTAGGCGACATCAACTGCTCCCCCTTGGTCCACCACTCTGGTTATCCAGTCAAAGAAATCTATGAGATTAGTTTGACAGGACCTTCCTTTGTAAACCCATGCTGTCTTGGATCCTGTGCCCCTATGGTTTCAGGTGTTACTATATTTTCCTTAAGGAGTGCCTCCATAATCTTGCCCACTACTGAGGTAAGACTGAGTGGTCTGTAGTTCCCCACCTCCTCCCTGCTACCACTCTTGTGGGCCGGATCACATAAACCCTTCTCCAGTCTTCTGGGACCTCTCCTGTGCTCAGAGACTCACTAAACAGTTCTGCTAATGGCTCTGCTAGTTCTCACCTTTAGCTCCTTAAGTACCCTGGGATGTATGCCATCAGGTCCCATTGCCTTATCCACCCTGAGCTTAGCAGCTCTTGTAGGACCCTCTTTTGTGAAGGGAGTAGTGCTCACCTCCTCCCCTGTGTCCATGATGCTCAGCTGGGCCCTGCCCTACCTTCTCTTCAGTAAATACTGAGCAAAAGTATCTATTTAGGATAGATGCCTTTACAGGGTCCTCTTCCTCACATGCTCCCTTTTCTCCATTAAGCTTAGCAATACCCCCTCTGGACTTTCTCCTTTCACTAATGTATCTATAGAAAGTCTTGTCACCTTCTTTACTGTTCATGCTAGTGTTTCCTCAGTTTGGACTTTGCCTGCCTTACTGCCTTCCCTGCTTCCCTTAGGGCAGTTTGGTATGTCTCCTATCTTCATCCCGTGGTGTTCCTTATATTTCTGAAGGCCAGCCTTTTTGACTCTGACCTTTTCTGCTACTGTATTTGAGAACCAAAGTGGTTTCCTTCTTCTTTTGCACTTCCTTTTCTGTCTAACACAATGGGATGTTGCTTCAATGTGCATCCTAATGCTTGCCCACTTTGCCTGTACCCCTCACCTGTGTTTCTTTTGCCAGGGCTAGCTTAACTCTGTTGGCCATCTTATCAAAGTCAGCTCCTCTGAAAGTCCCATATTTTTGCCTTGGAATGGGATGATTTAGATGTAGTAGCCAAATTGAACCATACCATGTGATGGTCACTGGCCTCAGGTGACCTTCTACCTGGAGATCTGTGATCCCTTCCTTGTTAGTCAGTACTAGATCTAGGATAGCTCTGTCTCTTGTGGGTTGCTGTACCAGTTGTTTGAGGCCCTCCCCCTGCAGGGAATCCACTATGTGTCTAGTTCTGGCAGATGTTCCTGCTGGTATTGACCAATCTGTATCCAGCATGTTGAAGTCTCCCATTATCAGAACCTCCCCTTTAACTATCATGTTTTGTATATCTTCTAACAGTAATGTGTCTATGTCCTCCCCTGGTCTGGGGCCTGTAGACAACCCCAGTTCTTATGGCTGTCCATTTCCTGTTTCCAGGGTGACCCACAGTTCCTCTGGCTCCTTATGTGTATTCTGAATTTCTGTAGCTTTGATATTTTCATTGACATACAGAGAGCCCTCCTCCCCTTTTGCACCTTGGTCTCTTCTGAACAATACATAGCCAGGTACTGAAGTCTTCAAGTGTGGTTACTGGTAAACCACGTCTCACTAATTGCTACTATGTCCAGTTTAGCCTCTGACATTGTTGCCTGAAGGTCTGGGATCTTATTTCCCAGGCTGTGAGCATTTGTGTACATGATTTTCCATTGGCCAGATTTTGGTGTGTTAGTTGTTGGATGAGATTTGGCATTACCCCGTGCGTTGTATGGGGAGACAAACCTTTTTTCTTACCTCGTGATGCAAATGAACTGCAAACATGCTGAATCCCTGTTTGACCACTAGCTGAGGGGGGAGGGGTGTTCTTCCCATTCGACATATGGGATGCTGCACCCCTCTCCCCATTTGCTAGTTTAAATATTCTGCAAAGACATCAAACTTCTGCCCGATGCACTGACTCCCTCCTTAGTCAGATGCAGTCCATCAAATTTAAAGAACTTTCGCTCCCAGAACTGTTGCCAGTTCCCTACAAATCTGTGTCCTTTTTCCTGGCACCAGCCCTTGAGCCACGTGTTTAGCTCCCCTATCTCCCCTTCTCTGACCTTCCGTCCATCTGCCCCCTCTCCCAGACTGGCAGGATCTCAGAGAAGGAGATGCCGGATGAAATAGATGATAGTTTGTCACCCAGCCTGGTCAGGTGTTCCTTGAGTCTCACAACTGACCCGGCTGGCAGGATCGATAATGCCGTGTGTGTACTAGGACATCAATGTTTTCTCCTGCTTTGTGAACAATTTTAGTAATACGGTCAGTGTCTCTCCATGCTGATGTACCTGGGAGACATCTGACCATTACCCCTGGCTGGAGATGGGTATCAACTCCCCGAATCATGGAGTCTCCTATGATCAGAAGTTTTTTGGATTTGCCTTCGATACCATCTCTCATTCCCGTCTACTCTCCAAACTCACTGATGCTAGGCTCTCCAATACAGCCATTGTGTGGTTCCATGACTACCTAGTGGGCAGGAAACAAGCAGTCAAACTTGCTTCACACACCTCAAACCCCCTGCCAGTCACTACTGGTGTCTCCCAAGGATCAGTCCTAGGACCACTACTCTTTTCCATTTTTCTAAACGACCTCCCCTCAGCATGTTCCCATTCATCCATCCAGGAGTATGCGGACAACACAGTCCTGTATGCCTCTGGACCCACAACATGCAGTGTGGCAACTCTTCTACAGGAGGACTTCTATGCCATCCAGAACTGGTTTAGGACAAACCAGTTATTTCTAAACCCTAAAAAAACCTTGTTGTTAACATTTGGCTCCCAACAAAGACTCTCCCACCAAGCCCCCTGCCCCCCTTTCAAAACCCTGGACGGGACTCCCTTGGAGCAATGCACTAGCTTCAGATATCTAGACATCTGGCTAGAACAGCACCTAGATTTTACCTTTCACATCGACTCCCTACACAAGAGGCTGCTCCACAAACTTGGTGCACTATACAGAAACAAAAGCTGCTTCACCCCTCAAACGAGGCACACCATTGTACAAAAAATGATTCTTCCCGTACTCGACTATGGCAACATAGTATACACTATCGCCCCCACATCCGCCCTGGCCAGCCTAGACACCCTGTTCCACTCCTTCTGTCATTTCATCCATGACTGTCCACAATCCACACACCACTGCACCTTATACAGCTCCCTAACCCTGCTGTCCCTCCATGATCGTAGATTAATTAACTGCGCTAGGTTCACTGCCAAATATTGGTCCCTCTCCCTTCCCCCTACCTGGCCTCTACCTTCTCCCAACAACCTCCACCTGCTTACTCCCTCAGAAGCACAGACCCCAGACTACTCCATGTTCCATTTATGTGTACAACCAAAGGCCAGGCTGCTTTTAACTACAGAATGCCACAGATTTGGAACGCCCTACCTGCCCCCATAAGACATGCACCAAATCACTATCATCGCAGCCTACTACTTAGAGTGCATTTCTCCTCCAGCTGCTCCAGTTTCAACTAACTGTTTTTCTACTATGATGTTGCAATCTAGTCGCTTATTAAATGTACTCTACCCACCAATCTTTCCCACTGTATGTATCTACCCTGTCTGTAACTTCCTGCCATATGTTTGCCAGGAGTAAGCTTTTGCATTCTAATATTGTACTGTCTATGTATAAAGTCCACGTTATGTATTGGGTCTCGGCCCCCAGGTCGCATCTGGAATCGAGTTTGTTGCTCAGTATGCCTTCCTGGTAAATCTCGTAAGTAAATAAATAAATAAATAGAATGGCCTGGTCAGAAACACCTGTGTCCTTCTTCCAGAGTATTGCTATAACTCATCCAAGTATTTAGCTGGTTTAACAAGAATCAGACAAAAATAAAGCCGTAGAGATGCTATTAAGACTATAGGGCATGTAATTAGAGGTGTTCATTGTCTCACCCTTTATGAAAACAGATACTAAAAGATTTGACTTCCTTCCACTCGGAAAGGATTTAAAAAAAACAAAAAATGATTAAGAGGGAAGTAAATGCTGCCCCTAATATGCTCATATGAATCAGTAGGTGACAGTCTAAAAAATGTCAAGTTTTTTTTTCCACTATATTTTCATATAAATGTGTACTGTTTATTTGGTTGATCCTGCCCAAAGCAGCCCACCGTCTCCTTTATATCTCTAGCCAAGAGCCCTCCATGACTCCATCATCAATAATTGCAGCTGCAGGAGGCTTCAGTGGCAACTGACACAATGAGCAGCTCACCTGCTCTGCTGACTCACATGTGCATTAACAGTGGCTGGAGGGGAGTTGTATCTAGTCTGCAGAATGACCTGTCTGTCTTAGGCTACATTTTAATTACAGACACTTTTTGAAGCTCAGCCAAGGAAAAGCACTGCACCATGTGAAGTCTTGTGTCTCAACAATCTGTGCTTGATAGTCTGTTTGCCTGTCACTGCCAATCATCTGCAAGGATAGCTTGTTTATGAATTTGGGTGCATTTAAGTACTACAAAAGCACACCATAAGAAATTGGATTAAACAATGAAGGTGATACAACTCTTTTATCAATATGAATACTCCTGTATGAGTGCTCCATTAATCTATTATAATGGATATGTTTCCCATTAACAAACAAAACAAAAAACTGGAAGGTCTTGCAATTACAGTTTTGGGAGAAACTTGAGTAACCAAGTTTTATTGAAGCTAACTGAGATTTATTTTCTGCTGGAAGCTTATTACTGTTCACTGACAATAATGCCTTAGACGATATTTCAGCATAGAATACCAGCATGCATATCTATGATCATTCATAAGCACTCCTGGTGAGACAAGTTCCTGTCATCAGCTGGTAGAATTCCTGCATAATGGGCATATGGGAGACTCATGTAGATATGTAACCTAGGTAACAGAGCTATTTCACATTCAGGGAGTGGGCTGACTAATCCTCATACTCATCAGCTGATGAATTTGATCATTCAAGTGGGATCCACCATAGATATAAGAGGTCTGGAGGTTTTCAGGCATCTTTGCCAAATGTCAGGACCTCTGAGGATAGCATAGGACATTCTCCTGTGGGTATGAACAGTACAACTTGTCAATGCATACAATTTGACTAATTTTCTTTAAGGTGTCAAGACTAGAGTCATTGATACATCATAGCACAGTCACAGGAAGGTCGCACAGGGTTGGTGGTGCTTCTAGACACAAACATAGATCAATACTTAAAGAAGTCGCACACTCCCCACCACAAGTAATGTACGCCAAGCTCTGAAGTTGTAGATTAAAGTTTTTATTCAGGCTGTACCTGCCTGCCATGTTTTGGAATGTTCAAGTTCCTTTTTCCTTTGATTAAGGATCTTGAACACTCTGAAGAGCATCAGGCGAGTACAGCCTGAATAAAAACTGTACTACACAACTTCAGAGCTCAGTGTATATTACTTGTGGTGGTGAGTGCTCGACTTCTTTAAGTATTGATCATTTATACATCATGTAGCAATAAAAAGAATAAGCATTCTAATTAGAGGAAACAGGTCTGAAAGAGAGACAAAACAGAGTGCAAGTCAAATGTAATTACATAAGGTAAGTGCTGTGTCACATACAAAGGATGTTTGTTTCCCATATAAAAGTTATACTGGTGTAAGAGACTAAGCTAATATACAGTTATACAGTATGTGAACATACCAACATACAGAAGAGCCAGCAGAAGAAGGCCAAATTTGTCTATCGAGTCTGCTCATTAGTAATGCAGTGTCCCTGGTCTATACTACTGACACTGTCTCCCCATTGCCTGTCAGCCATTCCTTTATAACCTCCCCCGTGGTTCAATGGGCTCCCTTTATGCCTATCCCAGGCCCTCTTAAAGCCACCCACCATTTTCCCTGAGACCATCTCTTCTGGCAGCACTTTTCATATGTCCACCACTCTCGCCATGAAAAAATGTTTACTAACATCCCTCCTAACCCCACCACCACCATCTTCAAACTCTTCCCCCTTGTGTTTCTGTTGACACTTAGCTTGAAGAGACTTTCCCTATCCACTCTATTTATTCCCATCAGGCACTTAAAGGTCATATTTCTCCTCTCTCTTCTCTCTCTTTTCTCTTCTCGGGAGTACATTCTCAAGGCTTACAGTCTTTCTTCATAAGACTTCCTCTGATGTCCCTTGATCACCATGCTTCCCCTTCCTTTGGACCCTATCCACCAAGCTGATGTCCTTCTTATGAAATAGAGTTCAGTACCTTACTCTATATTCTAAATACAGTGTGTGCACAGTTTCTTTGTGGAAGTTGCTTGAAACAGCATGATAGCAAATCACATATCTAAGACTAAAAATGTGAAGCACTTTGTTGACAAAATGACTTTTGGCTAGAACCAATAATGAACAATTAGCCAGTGAAAGGTAGTTGTTTGGATAGTATCCTACCAGGTTGAATGCCATCAGATACCATAATTTTGGCCATTTTGCAGATTATCTTAGATGGCATAGACATCTTATTTATTTATTTATTTATTTCAGTTAGTTTTTGTTGGCTGGGTAAATGCACTAGACAAATTCTGCCCATTTTCAGGCATGACCGGGGGATACAGATGAATGCCAACAGATCTTGAACCAGGTTAAGCTGTTGGTGGTATTTTTAGTGAATGGGGGCAAATTTGGCCAGGGCACTGGGGAAATTCCCCTACTCTGCCAGTTTGAATTTGATGGCAGACCAAGGTGCAGCAGAGGAGGAGATGGATGTAATGGAAACTAAGGAACAGTTCTCCACCCTGGTTCCAGCTACTCTGGAGACACAAATGGAGAGTGAGGTGAATTTTTCACCATGTATTAGTATGAGA
This sequence comes from Neoceratodus forsteri, assembly GCA_016271365.2. Classification (NCBI taxonomy): domain Eukaryota; kingdom Metazoa; phylum Chordata; order Ceratodontiformes; family Ceratodontidae; genus Neoceratodus; species Neoceratodus forsteri. The sequence goes on along the minus strand of CM057450.1, from coordinate 130,864,674 downwards.
GGAAAAGCAGAAATGACAATAAACCAGGCAATGAACCTGATACAAGATCAGGATCATGTTGTTGGCAGGACCAATATTCCACCACTGGATGTCTCAGAAGAATCAGGATAAGAAGATATGGAGCTATGATAATAAAGCAGAAGGATCCCACTATGAGCACCAAACAGCTCAGACAGAATTTGGAGACAAAACAACGGTTTCTACTGCAGCAGATTGTGGACGAAGAAGAAAAATTTCGTATTGCCTCAGAAATGCTGCAATCAGCAGAAGACCCAGTCCAGGTAATGAAGCAGGATGCTAGTATGCAACAGGAGATCATGCATGGGAGCTCAGAAGATCAGGAATCCCCTGTGAAGCCAGCTAAAGATCTGAAACAGAGAAATGTAAACTGGAGTGGTAAAAAAACTCTGGGAGCATCAGCACGGGGTGCTGTAAGAAATAAGGATCTTGGTTATCTGACGGAAAATGCTAGCAAGGTAAAACTAGAGGCAGATACGTGGTCACCTGCAAAAGCCTTTCAAAATGCAGGTTTAGTGGAAGAACCACTATGAGGATGGTCCCCTGATCCCTCAGTCCCAGTCATGGTACAGTACTCTGCAAAGGACAGTTCAACAACAGGTAAAGTGATTTTTTTACCTAAAGGAAAGCAGGAAGATGTTAAGCAAAGCACAGTGAAATGTGTTAGCGAGAAGGTGATACAAAGTGGCAATAATGAAAACCAAGCTGGGGGGAGAGGTACTTCAGGAGAAGAGAAGGTAAACTCAGAAGAATCAGACAAACCAGTGGGTCTAGTAATCAGAGATTAAATATTGAAAAAGTGGATGAGGCCCAAGGGAGCCACAGTAACACCCAGACAGCAGAAGAAAAATTACCAGCAGGAATGGGATCGCATAGATTACAGGATACAGTACAAAATAATTTTTCAAACCAATGTTAAGAATGGCTGATTTGTTTAAAAATAAGGGCAAGCCAGCAGCATGATGTGATGCCATTCGACTACTCTATAAAGGAGGCCTAATTGACCCACCAGATAGAGTCTATGTGGGAAGAAAACTATTGAAGAATTCCATGAAGTTTTTTGCTTCTGAAGTGTTTGCACTTATATATACAGATGAATACAATTATGATATCAGCTTCAAAACTGTGGCATGTTTGGATCATTTTTGGACAAAATATAACGCTGTAAAAAACACACCCTTGTGGTCACCATTTTGTGCCATTCTGATTACAAAACCAGCAGTTAGGACAGTTACCATTATTCAAAAACAAGGGGGTAAATATCTCAGAGATACTATGTCGGTTGAAGAAGCGATGTGAGGTACTGGAACATCCTACACCCATAATAGACTCAGAACAGATCTGAACAGGAGGATGGAGGATAAAATGTAAATTGTTTCTGGGGAACAACGGGATTGTACATCTGCCTAGCTGTTTTTATTTAGGAAGAGACAGGGGGTCATTATTTTACTCCGAGCAACCAAAGTCTTGCCATAAGTGTGGCTCACGGTTGCACCTAAATAATGCATGTGATACACCAAGAGGTACCCACTGTCTAGAAATTGGGCATATAGCTTCTGGGTGCATGAATATGTTTAGATGTAACGTGTGTGAAGAGAAGGGACAATCCTATGTGAGATGTCCCTGGGTTTCACATAACTCAGAGGAAGGAGTGTCCCAAGAGGCCTTAATTACACAGGCACAGAAAAAAGGGTGTGCTCAGGCTTCAGAGAAAAGAATGCAAGCCATATTGCAGGAACAAGAATTGGCAAAACAAAAAAGGGGGAAGAGAAAGAGAAGGAAAAAAGTACTGCACTACAAGAAGAGAGGACAACAGGCAAGAGTAAAGAGTGATCAACTATAGAGAGAGAAGCAGGAAGATAAAATAAATGAGCCCAGACCAGAGGATGAGAAGCAAGATATCCCACAAGTGTGCACTTCACATTCAGCAGTAACCCCTCTCCATCCCCCCCAGGCATGCCATTACAGAATGCAGCTAAGAAGGTAGTAAATAAACAGAGGGAGCCAGAACAGAAGGAGGTCAAATCCCAGGAGGAGGTCAAATCTCAAGCAATGGAGGGAAAAAGTATGGTACAAAACACGGATGTATCCACAATGCCCCCTCCCCCCCAAAGCAACAGGAGGGACCCTTTACAATGGTGGAATACAAGAAAAAAAGATCTCAAACTAGACTGAGTACCAAGACAGAACACAAAGGGAAGGAAACTAAGATTATAAAAGGGAAAGAGAAAGCAGCACCGACCAACCCATACAAAATTTTGGCAAAGGTAAAAGAATGGGTAGATACAGATGAGGAAGAGGAATCAGATTCTTCCTCCATATCATCCTCCACAATGGATTGTTCCTCAGAAAAAGAGGAAGGAGGGATGAAAGCGAAGGAGAAATAAAAGTGGAACACTAGGCCACAGTAAGGATCAGTGCGGGTAGGTAATCCCATAAAAACATATATCATCCTTAAAGCTGTTGTCTATTAATGTGGTACCATCAAGAATGGGAAGAGGTGACTGACCACACTTACAAATTACAGTCCTCCAAAGCAGACATAATGTTTGTACAAGATACAAGAATTAAGACTTTCTACGAAATTACGCAGTCCACAAGACTTTGGGGCAAAGGAGCAACATTTTATTCCCAAGGCACAGAAACCTGCGATTGGGTGGGCATACTGTCTAATAATCCCCACTTGAAAGTTACTAGGTTACTTGATATAGAACCAGGTAGGGCCTTGATTCTAGACATACAGTTTGGGGATTGCAGGCTCAGGGTAATAAAGACAAATCAGACTGCATTGTTTAGGACAATCTAACCCTATTTGCGCACATCAAGGATGGTGGTATGGGGGGATTTTAATTGTGCAATGCAAACAACTGATAGAGGTCTGAAAACTAATAAATGATATTGTGATTCTAATGCATTAAATGATATAATTAAGAATACTCACTTGCAGGGTACGTATAAAGTAAAATACAAGACAGGAGGTAATACATATTTTAGGGCCCTCCTCGCAACACTCATAGATTATTTCTTTGCGTCTACTTGTGTAGTAATAGAAGACATACAAACACTGTGTTTTGATTTCTCAGACCATTAAGGCATAATGATGCACCTTAATTGGGGAAATAGTACTAAATGTGGGAAAGGGCCATGGAGGTTAAATGGCTCCCTATTGGATTCAAAGGAGATACAAATAGAATGGAATACATTATGAAAGGCAAGGAAGTCAGTACAGTGTTTGTATGATTCACAAATAAGATGATGGGAAGAAACAAAAAAACTGATACATGAATTTTTCCAGAATAAGGCAAGGAAACAGTCAGTAAAAACATCCTTGGATTACGTAGGCCTGAGGAAACAACTTCAGACCCTGATTTCTAAAACAGAAACATTAAAAATGGATTCTAGTGCACAAATAAATACAATAAAAAAATAATTATGAAGCAATATGATAGCACAAAGACATTGCAGCAAGAAATGAGGTTTGGGACAAAATGTAAAAAGCAGACTTTTAATGCTTGTAAAGACTGTCAAAAAAGAACAGAGAAAAAAATAATAACACAAGTAACAGATGATAGGGGACAGTGTAGTTCAATGAAGGGTGAAATATTGCAGGTGGTACAACAACAGGTTAAGAAGTGGTTTGGAGAACCTCAACAGTACAGGTGTCCACAGACTATATAGGGAAGTTTAAGGTGCCATTGTCTCCTCAGGGGAGAGAGCTGATGAAAGTGATAGAGGGAGAAGAAGTAAGAAGGGCAATAAAAGGCTTAAAGAATGGTACTTCCCCTGGGACAGGTGGGATCACAGGGGAATTTTATAAAAAAATATGTTGATTGTGCAGTTCAGGATCTAACAGTTGTATATAACGTGATGTTGGAATCAGGAAGGATAGCAAAGTCTATGACAGAAGCAGACTTGATCCTCCTATGTAAGAAAGGAAGGAAAAAAGATCTAAACAACTGGAGGCCTATAAGTTTACTGAATGTTGATTTTAAAATAGGCTAGCTAAGGTTGCAAATAGTATTATTTGTGAAGCACAAACCTGAACAATCCAGAAGAGGGAGAGCCAGGATAATTTAATAATTCTACGTGAAATATTTCAAAGAGGCAAGATGGGGATAGAAGAAGGGTATATTCTAAGCATAGACCAGTACAAGGCTTTTGATTCAGTGGCACACCCCTTCATATTTTCAGTTCTGAGACAGTATGGAATACCATATAAGCTTGTGAGGTGGATCTCTTGCCTGTATAAAGAGGCCACTCTCACCCCAAGAATAAATGGATGGACTGGTAACACAGTGAAACTACATAGAGGGGTTAGACAGGGGTGTCCCCTTAGCCCCGTATTATATGTGTTTAGTATAGATCATTTTTAAAGAGCCATTCAGACAACAGACTCCATTATTGGAATACCCCTGAGACAAAGGGGGCCTAATATAAAGTGTCTAGCATATGCAGATGATGTCATATAGGTGGTAGACAAAAGAATGGATGAGAAGGAGATTAAAAGGGTAATTTCAGAATATTCAAAGAACTCAGGTTCGGATATTAATTTTGAAGAAAGTGTAGGGACGCAGATTGGTGAGAGTGGGGATAGGACCCAACCTAAGTATGCAAATATTAATCTGACAGAAGACCCAATAACTATTCTTGGGATTACATTTGGGAAAGGAGAATTATCATACTTAAATTGTGGAAAATAAGATAAAGAACACGGAAGGGATTTCCCAAAGCTAGAAGGATATACAGATTTCAAAGTGGAAAAGGGTAATACTAATAAAAAACATATTAGTACCAATGTTTCTGTATATAAGTTATATTTTTCCCCCACCAAGTCAATATAAAACTAAGTCATACAGTGTGTTTTTCCAAAGCCTATGGGGGAGTCGGCTGAACCCGATAAAGAGAGGGACAATATATAAAACAATAAAGGAGGGGGGTTTGGACATGGTAGACCCTGGGATGTTTTTCTATAGTATCTTTATATATCACAATGTTTCCCACTATAAGGGGAGAAAATAAATTATCGAAAGAGGTTATCTCTGAATGGGTGGAAATTGCCAAAACAGCATGGGGGCAAGGGAACAGCAGGTTATTATCTAGAACAAAAGTCATCCCAGGCTATGTGAAAACAATGATTCAAGGGTTAATAAAACTAAAGGTTTCCAGACCAAATCAAAGACCTAAGACAAGGCAGAAGTTATATAATACAATGATGCCCCAAACAAAACAAGAAATGGTAATACCAGATTGTCCATCAACACAAATACAGACAACATTATTACAACTAAACAATAGAAGGATCCCGGCCTTTGTATGGGATATGTTATGGTTGAGCATTCACGGAAGATTAAACGTGAAGAATAACCTTAAACACAAACAATTGACAGAGCGGTATTGTCCAAGAAACACATGTAGGCAAATTTTGGAACCTCCAGAACATTTATTCTTGGAATGTGCCTTTGTGAAACTATTTTGGGATACTGTAAATAGAACCTGGAAGACCGCTTTATTTCAGAACTTATCTTACACAGAAATTGTACAGGCAGAGTATTTAAAGAAATGGGAAGATTACCATAAAGGGACAGTGCAAATTATATTTGCATTACTCAAGTATTATATATGGCAATCAAGGTGTAAATGGGTGATTCAGCAACAAGAGATGCTACCTGAAGTTATGATAGAGAATGTGAAGATTTCTCTGAAACAGATATATGAGAAAGACACAAAAACAGTGTCAGGGGAGACAGTACAGAAGTTATGGAAGCGCTGTAGTAATTGCATGATATAAATAATGGAGAGAAAGGAAAACAAAATAAAAAGAGTGGTGTGGGAGTGAGTGTTAGATAGCAAATATGCACAATATAAAGAAGGAAAAAAGGGAGGAGGAAGCAGAAAAAAGATGGAAAAACAGAGAAAAAAGAGGGGAAAAAAGGAAAGGAAGAAGTTTAAGGATCAAGTTAATGGAAAAGAGGAGTACCAGACAGGATGGTGCTAGTCAGATAAATGGAGGATGAGAAACACAGGAAACGATTTGGACAGTCTTTGACTGGACTATATTAAAGATTTTGAATTTTACAACCCTTTTCCCCAAAAAAATTCCCCTACTCTGCCAGTAAGGGAATCCTGTGACCATCGTTCCTCAATGGCCACAAATGGTGAACAGCCAGAGAGAATGGGCATGGTGGAGGCTGGGAAGTGGGTCTCCTCCCCTGCCTCTCTTCCTATAGAGACCCATGCTGTTTTTTCAACTATTGAAGGAAATAGAGGTTTGCTAAACTTACAAACTTCGAAGGTCACTGCTACTAGAAGAGCAGAAGATGTAAATGAGGCATACCAATGTCTACTGCAGGCCAAAAAAGATTTGTAGATGCAGCAAAACTTTTTAAGACAGCAGCTACAAACTCTTTGTTCAGCTTCTCGGCCAGTTTTTGAGCTACAGTCCCAGCCAGAGAATCCAACGACAGGTGACGCTCAGCTGATCTCCACTCAGTCTGCTGATGTAGCAGCATCAAACGTCGCCACTGACGTGCCAGCTAGCCAAACAGTATAATGATTCAAAACCTGCAGTTAACTTGACAGCAAACATAATACCTTCAAAAGAAGAAATTGTGCAAACAGACCTGGATAAGACTGCCCAGACCCCGGTACACGATATGTACTGGTCGGTTGACTCAACCTTAATTTTGGTTGGCTGGAAGAAAACACCTGACTGAGTACAATAGGTTCCTGGCAAGTCCCCTATACAGATGCCATCAGAAGACATTTCTGCTATTCCAGGCCCTTCGGCACAACAGTCACCCTTGCACCTGACACAAACGCTACAATTCTCAGCTGAACCAATGCTGAACCTTACAGAGCAGACTGCTCCTGTTCCTTCTGACAACACCTGAAGCACCCTTAAATCTCAGATCAACTACTACCAGAAATCCTTATGCTTCTCTTCTCCACCTCCCGATGGAACCTGCTGGATGACACAATGCAGTCAGAATTTTATATAAGTGGGGCCTGGACACAGTACCAGACCGTGTATATGTGGGTAAGACATTATTAAAGGATTCCTTACATTTCTTTGCTGCAGAAATGTATGCACTTATACATGTGTCAGGGGAACACACACCTATGACATTAGTTCTAAGACCACAGGAGGCTTGGAAACATCTTGGAAGACATATAATGACTTAAAAAATATGCCCTTATGGACCCCATTCGAGGCTATACCTCTTACAAAACCAACAATAAAAAACATCACTGTATTATTTCACAATGAAGGCATTAGCATCACAGACTTAATGTACTGGTTAAATCAATGTTGTAACATTCTGGAAGGTCCAAATGCAATTTTTGACAGTGAGCAATATTGGACTGGAGGGTGGAAATATAAAATACTGTTGATGATTGTGTGCAGCATTTACCTAGCTCTTTTTTTCTAGGCCGGGACAGGGGGGTACTGTTTTATGCAGGCCAACCAAAGCCCTGCTATAAATGTGGGTTAGTTGGTCAGAGTAGTAGTATTTGTGATAAGGTATGCTGATCTTTGTATAATTAGTTGGGACATTCTAGTCGTCCATGTCTAAGTGAGCTGGTTTGTAGTCTGTGAGAAGAAAAATGACATTCTTATCTAAGTTGCCCTTGGGCAGCTCACAATAAAAACTGACAAGAGAACAGTGAAGAACAGCGTTTGTTCATTTCTATAGCACAAAGGAAACAAACGACAGATGCACAAACACCTCCTCTATTTAATCCACCCACAGTATCAGCCCCAATCCCCCCCCCCCCAATGCTCCCTCCAAGGCCCATTTGCTGGTTCTGGATCGTCCCAAAACCAATGGTATTGTTCCTGTGTCCCTACCTTCGGAGAACAACACTACATTAGTCTCAGTCCCAAGCACTACAAGAGACATGCCTCCCTCCTTAAACACAACCTTAGTAGACAAAAAAGGCATGTTAACACATAAACGCCAAAACAAGAATATCCCTTTGTCTAAACTGGTTAAAACACAAACCTTCCCCTTTGCTAACAGATTTAAAGTTTTACCTCAGGATGTTAGTGACTCAGACGCTGAGATGGATTTATCTTCTGTTTTGTCTTCCCTTTGTGATGCAGCTTCAGAACTGGAGGGGACACCCCTACCAGTGGACAGAAAAAGAAAGGGGAAACAATTGAAACCAAGGGTAAAATTGAAGTCCAGGCCTGGCACTAGATCTATGACAAAGAAGAAATAATGATACTGTACACTGTTTTTCCTAGCATGACACTGACTTTATACTGTACCACTGTTAATGTGAACAGCATCAAAAGCTATAAAAAATGCGCAGCAGTGTTTTCAACTTTACTTTCAAGTTTCTCAGGTATTTATTTTTTACAAGATACCAGGTTGCATACTGTGTCAGAAATTCAACTAGCAACCACAGCTTGGTATGCAGGGCCATCTCACTGGCCCATCAGCCTAAACCATTGCTCAGGGGTTGGGATTTTATTTAATTCATGGATTTTCATTTAATAAAATTGTTAGACCTATTTCCAGGTAGGGCATTACTGTTAGATATCAGTTACGTAGGCCACCTTATTCATCTAATCAATATTTATGCCATGCAGGCTAAAGCAGAACGTGCTGAACTTTTATTACTCCAACATTATTTGCACACTGCTCATGAGGTATTATGGGGAGGAGACTTTAACAGCGGCTTAACAAAGTTGGATAGAGGCAAGCAAACTCATACCAATAAAGTGTTTTGTGATACAACCTGTCTAGTTAGCATCATTAAAACAGCTAATCTCAGCGATGCTTCTCTTACACATGCTGGTAAGGTCATTCCTACTTTCCACAAAGGAGCCCTAGCAACATAAATTGATTTTTTCTTTGTCTCCTGCACTCTGGAGGTATTCACAGTAACTACTAAAGCCGTAGAATATTCAGATCACTCATTACTATCACTACAAACAGGGGCTTCCAGGAAGCCTGGACCTGGGTTCTGGAAATGTAATTCCTCATTGTTGTCACAGGAACACTATAGGACACAAGTCAGGTATTTTTTAGCAGCCAGGAAGTCTGTTTTCTTTCTGTATGATTCTTCTCTTCAATGATGGGAGGACACAAAATATGCATTAGTTTCTATGCTAAAATCTATTAGTAAACAGCAGAGAGATGCCACATATTTTGAGTATTTGCAGAATAGGAAACAATTACAGAAGTTACTCTCATTGTCGCAAGGTTCTTCTCATCAGTACACAACAAATTAAACTACTGAAGGCACATATGCCAAAATACCACCAGAATAAGGCAGCTTCTTTAAAATTCCAGCAATCCTTTGGTTTACAAGGTACCTCTTACTCATTATGCCCCTATGATACTTGCAAAATTAAAACACGGCATAAACAAATCTCCGGCTTGCAAGATAAAAATGTGGTTCTTTATAATGACTTGGGCAACAGTAATAGGATAGTTGCCCTGTATACATCTAATTCCTTTTCAGAACTTAATACTAATCCTGAGACACTACCAGAATCGTTACATACCATTCAGGTTCCAGAATGTCCCCCAGATATTCTACAGGATGTCTTGCAAGATATCACACCTGAGGAAGTTGTCTCAGCTATTAAAGCTCTTCCTACTAATAAGTCCCCTGGGATGGATGATCTGACAGGATAATTATATAAATGCCTGATCAATTGCTTATCAATGGAACTGGCACAAGTCTTTTCTTGTATGCTCGATACTTTCCCTACCCTTCAACATGACAAAAGGCGTATTGATATACTTATATAAATCTGCAAATAAACAATTACTGACCAACTGGAGACCCACTTGTTTGCTTAATACAGATTTCATAATTCTAGTGAAAATCCTTAATACTAGACTTTTACGCATAGCTTCCTATGTCATTAGCACATCACAGGCATGTTCTGCACCAAATAGGAATATCTCAGACCATTATTATTAATCCAGGACATTATTTCCAGTGGTAATAGGAATGCACTAACTGGGTTTCTGTGCTCATTGGACCAAAGAAAAGCCTTTGACTCCATTAGTCACACTTATCTATGGTTGGTGTTATGGAAGTACGGGGTCCCTTTACAATTTGTACAATGGCTGCAAAATCTTTATAGTACAGCAACAGTAACGCCACTTGTTAATGGCTTTAAGGGACCATTAGTCCCTATAAAATGAGGAGTGAAACAAGGCTGTCCCCTCAGTCCACTTCTTTATGTGTTTTGTATCGACCCCTTGCTCCAGTTGATAAATATAGCTTCTAATATCAAGCCATTATGGATGGTCACTGGTGACCTGTCCTATAATTGTCTTGCTTATGCAGATGACCTCTGTCTTCTATTATCAGATGAAACTTCATTTTTTTAAATGCGCTTCGACTTTGTGATCAATATGCAGCGGCCTCAGGAGCCAGCCTAAATATTGATGGATGTAAAAGTGTGCAATTGGGTCCTATGGGACCCCACCTACCTTCAGTTTCTGGAATCCATATTTCTTATGGCCCAATAAAAATGTTAGGGCTTCCTTTTGGTTTAGGAGAATTAGATGTTCTGAACTGGGTGCCTAGAATAGACACTAGTAAGGCCATGGTTGCTACCTGGAATAAGTGGTAACTTAGTAAAAAGAAAAGGATAGTCTTAATCAAAACTTTATTACTACCACAATTTACATTTTTGAGTATGGTATTTCCCCTACCCAAACACTTAGAGGTTACTCTTTTAAGTATATTTTTTCAGGCAGTGTGGGGCAACAGACTCAACCCATTGAAAAGAAATATTACTTATTTACCTTGCGGACTAGGGGGTCTTAGCATGATGAGCCCAATAGCATTTTACTTCAGCATTTTTGTTTATGTTAATATCAGACCACTATTAGTTAATCAAGACAGAATATGGTCTTCTCTTCTCTATCACACAGTACAACCCAGGTTTCAGGCCTGGGAATCATCTACATTATTAACAGTGAGACCAGTACCTTTGCTTTCCTCATATTACAAAGATATATTTGTTAAATTCCATACTTGGAAAATCACTAGCCAAATGTTAATTGGTAAGACCCAGAAACAGCTTTATGCACATGTCCTTGATTCCTTTTTATGGCTGTGGGTGGAGCCTACAGCCATTTTGCTGTCTGTAGCTTGAAAATGGAGTTCGTGGAACTCATTTTTTGGACATTTCAATGTATTCATCCAGGTCTACAAATCACTATGACAAGTAAAATAAAATAATCCCTGCTTTCTGTTTAGAACATTGGAGACATAACTCCAAGTTGTTTATCTGATGGCCATTGGGAAAATAAAACAGCTTGTTAAATATTGGTTACTTATTAAACTGGAGATTTATTTACTCCTTTGAAATGCAACAACTTGTATATTTAAATGAGTAGCATTTAAACATGTTTTACTACTAATTCAGTTGGGGATGAATAGCTTTCAAGAACGGTTCAAACCTCATAAATGTTACCCTTTCCCAGCAAATTTTGTAAAGATTTACACTGTTTTTAACCTCTCAAGACCTATCTGATAAAATGCCAGGTCTTCAGTGAACTACCCATACTAAATAAATAAATTTCTTTTTGACATAAAGGGCTGCAGCCTGCTTCCCAAACATAACAGATAAGAGCTACTGAGATGTTTTATAGTAAGAGTGTGTGTGTGTGTGTGTGTATGGTGTGTTTCGGGGAGGGATGGAGAAACAGTCAAACTCTAGGCAAGGGAGACCTCATCTAATGAATTAACTGCTGACAAACCAAGAGTGATACAGAAGCAAATGATTTGATACTTTTTATTGGACCAACATAGATGTGACATAAATAACTTATACCATTTATAAAATTCCTGACCAAACAATGACAAACAGAAGACTTTTTTTGTCATTTTATAATATGAATCATATTATAAAATGACAAAAAAAACCAGTCTTCTGTTTGCCGTTGTTTGGTCAGGAATTTTATAAATGGTATATATGATATAATGAGTGTGTGTTTACTGAATTGCTGGATCAGGGCCTTGATAAAATAACAACATTTACTTAACTCATTCAAGATTCCATCAGGTGGACAGAAAAAAGTATATGAGAATTTGTCTGAAAACTAACAACTATAAAATGCAAAAATAACATTTGTATGTATATATATATATATATATATATATATATATATATATATATATATATTTATACAATGGGGTGAGACATATTCAGTGAGATAAAACAAGTTATTTTCACTGCAGTGAAACAAATCCTGATGACATCGACAGAGTTAAAATAAATGCCATTTATTACACTCCCAAACCCATGCTAAACCCGCGCAAAGCCTCGCAACCATGCAAAGCCATGCAAATTGTACATTTTGCCACAATGAGGCCCCTATTGTATAAAGAGGATACATGATGTGCACTCGTGTGATATGGGAAATATGTTCAGTCCTGTACAGTGACCTCTGAAACCTCACTCGTGGCTTCGCCACTCATGAGTATTGAGAGGTCACTCTAGAGTAGTGAGAATATTTTCCTTATCACACTCATGCCCATCATGTATCCCATATATATATATATATATATATATATATATCTCTCTCTCTCTATATATATATATATATATATAAGCATTTGTGTGTGTGTATATATATATATGTGTGTGTGTGTGTGTGTGTATGGAAATGTCTCTATTTGCGATGCATTTGGTTATAGGCATTACTAGTATCTTTTGAAAGATTGTCTGAGTTATGATTATTAATTTTGAATATAGTTCATGAAATAATGAGCTTGATATTTATTATTTCATATAGTCCCCCATTATGCCTTATGCATAGCATATATATCCAAATCATTCCAAGGCCATCGTGACATATAATATTAATACTGAGCGGCAAATCAGAGCTATTTTCTTAATAAAAGGTTGCTGATATAATAAATAATGAACCAGTGGCTTATGGAAAAATTTACAGGGATTATACACAGATTTGATTCTGCCTTTGTGGGAAAACACAGGGAAAATGAAGGCTTCTTACAGAATAATGGTTATTTGGATCTGGGAGCACTGAATATTTCTCATCTTATATTTTGTATCCCGGATAGGGCAAGGGAAATACTACATCTCATTGTCACAGGGATGTTCATTTGCACATTTTTGCACTGTATTTACTCAGGCTGTCCCAGATTAGATGCAATATCTTGTTTTCAGTGGGGTCATGATTTTACCATTTTACTATGTATTCAGGCTACCTAATCCAGGGCCCCCATATTCAAAGGAGATATGCAGTGCATCCTTGTGGAAAAGGGAGATGTGCTGAACAACTCCAACAATGTACAACAGCAAGATGTTCAAATGTGCAGGATGCACTGGCCACAAGAAAATGAGCCAGGGCACACACAAATGATATGCTGTTCAAGTTGAGGGTGCAATCCCATGCATGTGCTGTGCTTCAGCATATTCAGTAGGAATGTGCCCCATATAGTCCAGAGCACTGCGGCTCACAGTTAGGACATGAATAGCTGGCTGAAACTGGCCAGCCACCCACAGGCAGGCTGCAGATATGCACCCAGGTGCACAGCAGCCTGGCAGCCCTGGTAGACTAGAGGTATCCCCTTTCCATCCCCAATCTAGCCAACTCCATCCCTGAAGAGCTCCATAGTGTAGGGGTCCCCCCAGAACCAATTGCACCAGAGGAAACCATGGTCCATATACATCATCTAGAGGATTCCCATCCACAGCCCCTGTACACAGGCACCCTCCTTCCCCCCATACCCAACCTGTTGCAAAGACTGGCACTGCTCTCCACACCCTGCTATGGCTAGCCATTGACTGCACTTAACCCAGGCTGGGGACCTGCACTCTGGAATGACACAACTGTCTGTACCGTGCATTGGGGTGCCATGTCAGCTGCAGGTCCACCAGTGTATGCAGCTGTGTGTATATCCCTGGCAAATTGAAGAGGGAATTTACATACCTCCAATGCATGCCTTGTTAATGCTGTATCTTCTTGCTGTCATACTCCACTGCAAGTCCACACTCTCCCCTATTCCCCTGTGTAACATGCCACCCTCTGGACTTCTGAAGTATCATGGGTGCCATGGAGTGCTGTATCCTGTAATGTCATTTGCAGTGTATGCTTCAGGCTATAGATAGTTCATCTGCAGTTCCCCAGTTGTACAAACAAATGGGAGATTGACTGTAACATGCCTGTTTTGGGACCTGTGGGAGTGGGTGCTGCATCTGCCATTACCCACACTGAGCAGTGCAGTGGCACTGGGATGATGGATCCTCATGTGAGTGCCTGAGGAGTATGGCCACTGGGTGTTAACACCCACACACAACTCATGCCTATGTATAACACATTCCAGCATCCTACTACAAGTGCTCTGCCACCCACCAATAGAGTGGTATGATCCCATTACAGAGCCAGTCGTTGCAATGGGATGATCTGAGGGGGGCAGGGAGGGGGCTGTCTGTGCACCGTTGAGGGGTAGCGGGGGCCACTACACCATGGGGGCTGTGGTGCATGCCAGTATGTGCCACACATTCTCCCTGGAAGGTATTTAGTCAGAGTCACCCTGGATGCACTTGACATGGCGACCACCTGCACTGCGACTCCAGTCTAGGGTCACCTTTTTAACAGGAACGATGAAGCCCACCAGGATGAAGTGCAGTGTCACGGGTTTACTGTATGACAAAATGGATGAACTCCCTTTGAAACTGTACTGTTTGCTGCAGTAACTGTACTGCAGAATTCTACAGTGCTGCGCTTCATCCTGGTGGGCTTCACTGTATACACACCCTGTACCAGTGGCGCATTCTCTTTGAATGTTGTATCATAGAAACATAGATTTTGATGGCAGATAAGAACTGCTTGGCCCATCTAGTCTGCCCATTTCCCTACCTACTGGATAAGCTGCTGATCCTAGTTAGCCAAGAGCCTATTTCTTCCTATACCCCTCAAGAATTGCCTTTTGTCTATCCCATGCATTCTTGAATTCTCCCACAGTTTTAGACCCCACAGCCTCCTCAGGAAGGTGGTTCCACACATCCACCACCCTCTCTGTGAAAAATACTTCCTCACATTGTCCCTCTGTCATCCCCCCTCTATCTTCAAATTGTGTCCCCTTGTTCTTACACATCTCTTTTTCTGAAAGATGCTACCCTCTTGGACTTTAATGATTCCACTGAGGTACTTAAAAGTTTCTATCATGTCCCCCCTCTCCCTCCTCTCCTCAAGGGTACACATATTAGCTCCTTTAGTCTCTCCTCGTATGGCTTCTCTTGCAAACCCTGCACCATTTTAGTTGCCCTCTTCTGGACTGCCTCCATCCTGTCTATGTCCTTGTGGAGATGGGGTCTCCAGAACTGGATGCAGTACTCCAGATGGGGTCTCACCAACTGTCTGTACAGAGGAATAACATCTTCCTGTTTTCTGCTGGTAATGCCTCTCCCTATACATCCCAGTATCCCCCAGCCCTCCCTACTGCCTTCTCACATTGCTTGCTAACCTTAAGGTCATCTGATATGATCACCCCCAGGTCTCTTTCCATTTTTGCTGTTGTTACTGCCTCCCCCCTCATTGTGTACTCTTCCCCTGGGTTTTTGTTTCCCAGGTGCATTATTTTGCACTTCTTTGCATTGAATCCAAACTGCCATACTTCTGACCATTCCTCCAACCTTGCCAAGTCCCTTCTCATCCTTTCCACACCTTCTTGTGTATCAACCCTGTTGCAGATCTTTTTGTCATCTGCAAAGAGGCATACTTTTCCTTCCAGTCCCTCTGCAATGTCACTTTAAAGACATTTAAAAGGACTGGACCCAGTACTGAACTCTGCGGTACCCCACTAGTAAACCCCCTTTCTTCAGAGTGGACTCCGTTTATTATTACCTTCTGTGTTCTGTTGTCCAGCCAATGTTTTAGCCAGGCTACCACCCTGGGACCCACTCCCAGGCTGTCTAATTTGTTTATTAATCTTTTGTGTGGGACTGTGTCAAATGCCTTGCTAAAATTAGGTAGGCCATATCTACAGCCCCTCCCTGGTTAACTACTTTGGTCACCCAGTCAAATAAATTGATTAGATTCATCTGACATGACCTTCCTGCTGTAAATCCATGCTGCCTTGGGTCCTGTGCCCCACTGGCCTCTGGGTACTCAACAGGTCTTTCCTTCAGAAGTGATTCCATCATTTTCCCTACCATAGAGGTCAAACTGACAGGTGTGTAGTTTCCTGCCTCTGTCTTGCTCCCATTTTTGTGAGGGGGAATCACATCCACCCTCCTCCAGCCCTCAGGTACCACACCATCCTCCCATTATTTGTTAAAAAGGGCAGTGAGTGGTGTCACTAGTTCTCCCCTTAATTCTTTTATAATACTGGGGTGAATCAGGCCCCATTGCTTTGTCCACCTTCAGTTTTAGGAGTTCTTTCAGAATCCTTTCTTCTGTGAAAGGACTGGGATTGACCCCCTATCCAGAGTGCTTCTGTTAATTGGATTAGGTACCTCCCCCTCCTCATCTTTTGTAAATACTGAGCAGAAATATTCATTTAGTATCCCTGCTGTTTCACTGTCCCTCTCTGCCCACCCACCGTCCATTCTATCAGCCTCACTATCCCTCCCTTTGTCTTTCTGCGCTCCTTAATGTACCTATAAAAGGTTTTATCCCACTTCTTAATTGAGTTGGCTGTCTTTTCCTCAGTTTGGGCCTTTGCTATTCTGATTGCCTTTCCTGCTTCCTTCTGGCTTATCTGGTACAGTTCTCTGTCCTGCTCCTTCTGTATTTCCTTATACTTCCTAAATGCTATCTTTTTCTCCATAACCTTCCCCGCCACCACTTCTGAGAACCATAGTGTTTTTTTGTTTTCATTTTGATTTGTTTATCTGCTTCACACAAAGGCTTGTTGCCTCCGTGATAGCAGTTTTGATGTTTTCCTATTGCACCGACTGGAGTACCCTCTTTGTGCAACGCATCTTTCTGCTCGTGCATCAATCCAGCACTTAATATATCCCACAGATGTAAAATACTGTTTCTAGTGCATTCTGATTGTACACAATGCAGCATAATATTGTGTAGATGTAGAGGCCCACTGAAAATAAGATGCCATTTCTTCTGTGAACTATCCAGACTAAATATATACCAATCAGCAGGCATATTCTAAGAAAACACATTGTACAAATGTATAAAAGGAAGACCACATTGAAACTGCCTCTCCACAGATCTGCATTGGGCAAATTCATTAGAAATAATGGGTAAAAGCATCCCAAATGCTTCCCACAGCCATAGCGGCTCTGACCAGAATTTGTTTACAGAAGCAGCTACTTTTCCCATGTGCCCTGCAACTTTCTATACTTTCTTAATGCAGCTTTTGACAGACTCTAGAATACCTGCTAAAATGTAGGATTCACATTAGTTATGCTGTCATGATAAGCTTACTGTTAAAAGAAATCAAAAACACAAGCAACTCCCTGAACGTTATTGTATAAGAAATGCTTGTATAAATATATATGTATATATATATATATATATATATATATATATATATATATATAAAAGACAAAGAACCTCTGTGCACAAACACTGAAACAAGGGTTACCCCAAAGGGCATTTGGCTGGGAAGCCAAGTTATATATATATATATATAGAAGAGACAATTTCTCACCTCCTCTTCTACTGCACATATATTTCAACATTCTGGTCTGCCCTTTCTAAGCATTGATATACACCGATTTTTTCATATGTTACCTATGATAGTCTAATGTACAGTAATTACCACACAGATTAGAATAATTATCGTCGGAGTACACTTAATTTAATTTTTGCTGTCATCAGATGGTGTATTTGGAATGTATGAGGTGGCTACTCTTTGCAGCATATAGACACACCATTAATGGATTTGACTCGTCATATTACAGGAGAATTGCAAACTCTGTACCAGGAGGAAATTACCCAGTATCCTACGCAAGTGCTAGATGCGTATTGATGGAATTTACCCTGGGTCACTAACTCAGATGTTCCCATTACTTGACAAAATGTTTGTTAGCACAGTTAAGAATTTGTTGGTTTCAAGTATGGTTTCACATGGTATTGGTCAGGTTATATAGCTTACTATTAATATGATTTTATGTTTCCTTTTTGTGCTGGATTGGTTAGTTAACTTACAGTATGACTAGATAATACTAATTTTCTTCTGACTCAATGTTTTGATTGATTGTTTAACTTCTCTTTCTTTAATAAAAAACCTTACTCTGGGGAAGGGGGCGCTGTTGGCCCGCTTCCTGCGATGGAGGAGCCAGATGCTGCTGAGCTGTTGGGGAAAGAGCAGCAAGTTGGAGATGTGGTCTCCCCCATAACCAGTGATAGCAAAACTAAACAGCCAGTTCTGTGTGCGCACACAGCACAGCGTGCTGAGGTCAGTTGTCTAGAGATGGATACTGAGCAGGACATTATCAGTTCTCTAGAGGTGGATACTGAGCAGGACATTATCAGTTCTCTAGAGGCGGATACTGAGCAGGACATTATCAGTTCTCTAGAGGCGGATACTGAGCAGGACATTATCAGTTCTCTAGAGGCGGATACTGAGCAGGACATTATCAGTTCTCTAGAGGCGGATACTGAGCAGGACATTATCAGTTCTCTAGAGGCAGATACTGAGCAGGACATTATCAGTTCTCTAGAGGCGGATACTGAGCAGGACATTATCAGTTCTCTAGAGGTGGATACTGAGCAGGACATTATCAGTTCTCTAGAGGTGGATACTGAGCAGGACATTATCAGTTCTCTAGAGGTGGATACTGAGCAGGACATTATCAGTTCTCTAGAGGTGGATACTGAGCAGGACATTATTGGTGACAACGATACTGCAAAACCCACTGATATGGATGTTACAGAGTCTACTGTTATGGTAGCAGAACAAGTGCTAGAAAGAATATTCGACTGAGATGTCAGCAGTTGTCAATGGACTTGACGAATGAAGAAGAAATATATTTACATAAAAAAAAGATTTACAAAAAAAGAGTTTAAATGACGGAAAGTAGGGGAAAATACTTATCCAAAAGGAAAATGGTTGCATTATCAAACTAGGTCCACTAGTCCCACTCATTCTTCCAATGCCTGGGACAGAATCGAGGGAGCCTTCTTTACTGCCTTACTGAATAAATCAGAGCCAGAATGGACATCAGAGAAGGCATTAGTTCAAGCTGGATGGCAGCAGGATGCAAAGAGTATGGACCCCGGATGACTCAATAGACTTTGCAAGTGGGACCTCACAACTGGAGAGCAGCACAAATGCAGCAGCTGGTGGAGATACCTCCAGAACTGCACAGCTGACAAACAAGACACACAGTAAGCAGGACCCAACTGGGGTAAGTGATACATTAAGTGACCCTTTGTTTTATTTGACCACAATGTACTGAATTATCTGCCTCCATTAGCTTGAAGGCACCGTTTGTTTTCATGGCTGTGGCTTCAGTACCAGAGGTGCCACAAGGTATATTTGGTCACCAGTGTAGTGGGACCACCTCCGAGCAAACATCTCCAGGGAAGGCCACACACCAGGAACCGGGAGAACAGGGGTCAGAATGTATTGCTTCGATGCCCAAGAACCATGGCAGGACATTGCTAGCATACATTCAGTTGGCATTCATCTGTATCCCCCTCCTCCGGGTCGTGCCTGAAAATAGGCAGGATTTGTCTAGTGCGCTTACCCGGTCAACAAAAACTAAAATAAAAAAAAAAAAAAATAGGTTTAGAACACTTCTGGTTTAAATACAATCAGGTTCTATATTCCCCACTGTGGACACCATTTCTGGTGATTCCCCTGGCTATGCCTTTGATAGAACGAATAAATAAAATTGTACGGTTCTTAGTGCCCCAGAAACAATTATTGATTCAGAACAATTTTGGACTGGTGGATGGCATTTTCGAGTGAGATTGAATCAAACAGAGGAAGGCATACATCATCTTCCAAACAGTTTCTTCATCAGGAAAGACAGAGAGGTCTGCTTTTATGCTGGCCAGTCTGAGGCCTGCCATAAATGTGGGGACTGTGTGCATCTCGCCAGTGCTTGTGACAAAATACGGAGCATACTATGCAGGGAATTCAGTAAACAATAAGACACGACAGGGTGTGCGTTAGACACTTTAACACACGGCTAGGAGGTGTAGTGAGGCACAAGGCCATCGGCCGAGTGCGTCCAGCCTCCTAGCCATGTGTTAAAGTGTCTAACGCACAGACCCTGGAGTGGCTTATTGCGCTTATGAAATGGCTATCAAAAATACAGATGTATGTGATAGCTAAAATGTATAGTATTTAAAAGGGAAAAAGTTTAATCTTTGTCTTGGTTTTAAATAAAATAGTTCCTCCGCCTACTGTTTTTTTTTTATTTAAGAAATTTTGTCCTACAAAGGCTTCTGTAGTTTCATATGGTTGTCATGACAGTATAAAATCAATGTAGCAAAACCCCAGTAGAGCACATAACCAATTTTCTGCTATGGCACCAAAGTGAATAGGTAAGCAATCATGAGAGAGAGCACACCGTAGCTGTGAGTGCGGTCGCTGTTTGTTAGTGTGAGCGAAGGAAATTCCGAAGTCCTACAGTTCTGCAGGCCAAAGATCAAGTGGTGCAGCTCACTGAGCAGTAAGTAGTTATAACCCGTGACGAGTGAAGAATCCTGAAACAATGATTAAACAGGGTTAAGGAGAGATTTCAGAGACTCCTGCCCTGCCCTGACCACAGCTCATACTCGCGTGTGTGCGGGAAAGGTTAGTCTCCCCTCAGCCCAGGACACTTTCTTTATTCGCACTGACACTCCGCTCCTTGTGCCCAAAAAACCTCAGTAGTTTCGGTCCAGCCCGCCTGTTACAATTGCATCCGTATTTTTGTCCCAGTGTTATGTTTAGAGAAGCTCTTGTGTTCATTACTAACATGGCTAATTAGGCAGGTTTCTTGATGGACAACGTGTAGCGTGCAATAGGAATACATTTAGTTGGCATACTGAAAATATAGCCTGGCATGTCACTCGCAGTTGGTGAAAATAAGATGGCTGATTTTCAGTTTGACAACGTTCTAAGTGGCATTCTACTAGGATCAGTGCCCACAGGGCACTGCTGGTCCTTTTTCCAGTGCGTTAGACATATCACACAGGTATGGACCAATCAGCATGTCTAAATTCTGATGCCCATTTCATAAACCACATTAGCAAAGCTTGTACCAATGCAGCAAAATGTAAGCTCTGTGATTCAGTTGGGCATATTTTTCAAAAATGCCCATGGCCATCCCGTAACTGAACAGATGGTTTTGACCAAGACATTTTCATTCCAGAAGACCAAAATACAGTATCTTCACAAACACAGACTAATCAAGATCCAGGGTGTAGACCTACCAATAACAACGGTGCCCTAGAGCAATGACTAAATGAGAAACAAGGTTAGGAGCAGACCCATAGAGGATGACCAGATTCAAGGCAGGCCTCCGACATGGAACCTGACATTCCACCCCTGCCCCATGCAGTCCCTCACCCCCCCACTGACATCCAGAAAACTACAGTATCTACAGCATTTCCACCCAGGAAAATCAAGAAATTCCCTCTCCCCTTCCCCCCTGCAGATTGGTTGAAGCCCTCCACAAGAAAGAGTGCCAGACTTAGAGCAGCCCAATCCCCTGTGGTCACAGTAAAGAATAGGTATGAAACTCTTGCAACAAACAAAAACTGGGGAGACATGGACCGTGAAGATTTAGATTCTGACAGCTCAATGCACGCTTTACCCCTGCCAGAAGAAAAGAATGGAAGGCAGGAAAAGAAAAAAAAGAAACATATTGAAAAAAAAGCCATGCCTCCAAATAAGTATTGCCAAATACGGATCCTGACAACTTACACCATCTAAAGTGAACTCCCTCCACCTAACTTCCCTTAATGTTTGTAGCATTAAGATCTCTAGAAAAAGAACTGCATTGTTTTAGCATTAGACCAGCAGCAGGTGGAAACTGTCTTTCTGCAAGAGACGTGAATGCAGGACATATACCAGCTAAACCAAACCAGGAATGCTTGGGTGTGGGGACCTTCTTATTGGTCTTTTGGACTGGAAAAAGCTGATGGGGTTGGAGTCTTAGTTAAAGTGGCTGGCTTTAAGTTACACAAACTTATTTGTTTACTTGCAGGAAGACTGTTAATTTTGAAAGAGAAACCATCTAGGTTTATAAATGTGTATGCTCCACAGGTCAAAACAGACAATTTTGATTCACACCTCACAAACGTGTTCAGTCCCAGGGAGAACAATTCAGGAGATCTATGGACTATAAGAGATTGCTATAAATACTGAGCTCAGCATAATGTACATGGATTTCTCCTGCCATGGATCAAAGCAAGGCATTTGACAGGGTGTCCCACATGTTTTTATTGTAGGTATTGAAGAAATATGGAATCCCTGGTCAGTTGATTGATTGGATCATCACTCTTTATGGAGCTGCCTTAGTAGTACCCTTATTTGGTGAATCTATGGGAGGAAGAATTCCCATGCAAAGTGAGTACAAAAGGGGCTGCCCCCTCAGCCCCTTATTAATGTTTTTTTTTTTTTATTTGGATCCTTGTATTAGACATATAGTTAATAATAATAAGGTTATAGGATTACCAAACCCAACAGGGGGACTCACATGTGAAGCTATAGCTTACACGGATGACCTCTTGTTATTTTGTAACAATGAATCAAGTATTAAGAAAGCGGTAGCTGATTTGATGCAGTTCTCCACAACAGCAGGGGCAAAAATAGATACTGATAAAAGCCAGGGAATTGGTCTAGGGGTATGCAGATAGATACCACAATAACTGGGATTCATATCCAATCTGAACCTATAAAACTTTTAGGAATCTACAGGGGGGAAGGGGATATGGCATATGTAAATTGGAATGAGGCTCTCCCCAAATGAGAAACCCAGGTGGCCAGATGAAAAGGCTGGCACCTCTCAAAGGTGAAAAAGGTATTTATTATTAAACAATTCCTGATCCCCATTCTGTTGCATACCACTTGGGTATACCCTGTTCCCTTCAGGTTAGTAACCATAAATGTACCTGGGCCATATGCAAAACAAAGGCCGATCATTATCGGGCCTCACTCACCTCGTCCTGGGGGAATGCTAGAACCTTCTGGGATAACATCAAACAACTAAATGGTGATACATGCTCTCCTCCACCTTCCCAAATCAATATTGAGGGTATTATCTCTACTGATCCTACCCTCATTGCTAACCATCTCAATAAATCCTTTACTGACCTTAGCTATGTACTCCCTAGCAACTTTTTTGACCCACTCCACTCTCCTGATCCTGCTCCCTCACACGCATCTTTCCACTTCCACTGGGTTACTGTCAATTAAGTCAGACCGTATCTGACCAAGGCGCTAAGAAGCAACACCACTAGCAGTGACTCCTTGGACCCCAGACTCCTCAGCCTGGCATTGGACCAGGTCATCACCCCAATCACTAGCCTCTTCAACAAACCACTCTGTCTAGGGCAATTTCCATCTGCCTGGAAAATTGCCACTGTCACTCCCATACATAAGGGTGGAGATAGGGCCCTTTCCAGTAATTATCGTCCCATCTCAATCCTCTCACCACTCTCAAAAGCCTTAGAGAAAGTAGTATCCTCCCAAATATCTGAGTTTCTTACCAAATGTAGTATCCTCTGCCCTGAACAACACAGCTTCCGTACTGGGAACAGTACCAATACCGCCCTCATAGAGTTTTCTAACTTCCTCCATTCCTCCCTGGACTCGGGCTCTCTTGCTGGTGCAGTGTTCATCGATCTGTCAAAAGCCTTTGACACCGTATCCCATCCTCTCCTGCTGGATGCACTCAGCCATGCTGGCTTTGCCGCAGGACCTGTCTCATGGTGCTCCAGCTATCTGTCTGCCCGGTCCCAGCGTGTAAAAATGAATGGCATCCTCTCTGACCTCTTCCCTATCCGATCTGAGGTTCCCCAGGGCTCTATTCTTGGGTCCCTGCTATTTTCCCTTTATCTCAACACCCTGCCAGGTGCCTGTACTGGTAAACTCCTCCTTTATGCTGATGATGCTGTTATCGTCTGACAGCAACCCCACCACCCTCCAAGATTCCCTGCAATTATCCTATAAAGACGTGGAAGCCTGGTTTAAAGAACATAGACTGGTTATCAATCTTAAAAAGACCAAATCTATGATCTTCTCCCACCCCCAAAACTAAGCTAGTAATTTCCAACTTCAAGTCTTCGCCAGCTCTATGTTCCCACTCGAACAAGTTTACACATACAAATACCTTGGGATAACCTTTGACCCTGCCCTCACGTTCCATTCCCATATCTCCACTTAGCTTCCACCACCAATATTAGGTTGGGAATCCTTTACCGCCACAAACACTGTCTCCCCCCCGATGCCCTCCAACTCGCAGTTATGTCCTCCATTCTGTCACCTGTTGACTATGGCTTACCAGTCTACAGGGCTGCTGACCAGACCTCACGAAACAAAATCCGCCTCACCTTAAATAAGGCCTGTCGACTAATCTTAGGTGCTCCCAGACTTACACATACCTGCCATCTTTATTCCCAGGCAAATCTGCTCAATCTTGATGAACGTCTTAGGTATCAAACCTACATCCTTACAAAAAAAAACTCTCCTTGGGCTCTCTCCTCCTGGTTTGACTACCGTTATCCACCATGTAAACTCACTAGCTTCAACACGGTCCTCCTGTAAAACCAAGTTGAAGGTACCTAGGGCAAGGACCTCTCATGGACAACAGGCTTTCCTCTACCATGCCCCTTCTTGGTACAATTCCCTCCCTGCCAGTATCTCAGACACCCCCACAATCTCTTGCTTTAAAACTACCTTCCAGAACCACCTTCTCACTACTCGCAGCTGTTGCTGTTTCTAAGCTATCTTGCTCACTCTCTGACAAAGCCCCCTGTTGGCTGCTCAAATCCTTACCTTCTCCATCCTTGGTTCCTGTTACCTCCCTGTTGACTCCGCTACAACACACTGTATTGATATCCTATGTTTTTCTGATGTTATTTCCCCTGAACAATGTTAACTTCACCAATCCTGTATGTTGTAAATTGTTGATCTCATTTGTCCTCCTGTATCCTCAAAAAAACTGTACACTGTTTCTCTGTACCAAGTTGTTATCACTATATTGTCCTCTCTGTGACGAGGTACCTTTGTAAACGAGCCTCTGGCTCAAAGGTTGTAAATTGATGCTTAATAAATAAATAAATAAAAACTAGCGTGTACGGTCTTTTTTTTTTCAGATGCTGTGGGGTAGCCACCTCCACCCCATTGAAGGAATTTCACCTACATAAGTAGGAAACAAGGGGATATTGGAACGATTTCCCCCACTAGTTTTTTTTTTTCACATTTTATTTTAGATGGGTGCTTTCAAAATTATAGCTCAAGAAAAACATTCTTTATGTAAAGATTGGTTCCAGGGATTATAACAAAATTTCTTGGCCAAATGGAATGAAGACCCCTTAAAAATAATCCCCCTCTTAAAATTCCAGGTTATTTATAGCCTTCTTTAAAAAAGATGAGTCTGTGGCAAGTTACTAAATCCCAGGTGATGACCTGTACTAGGTAGCTTCTTTATGAGTGTATTTTAGCAAAAATATGACCTTCAGAACCTGAACTAAAAGGATGCAATTCTGGAAAAATCCTAACTGCTGTGCACCAACTCAGCAATGTTAGAACCCCTTTAAGGATGTGGGGTAATCTTTGGTTGTGCACTTATGGTAAGGCGAATGTTCATGGTAATTGGAAGCTTAATGCAACTGATGAAAGATCTTGTCCATATTATGAACGTCTAGCCCCCGTGGAAACTGTGGAGCATGTTATGCTTGGATGCATGTACACTGTTAATTTATGGGCCTTCTTAGCTGATAGATGGAAGGCCCCTGGTTAAAAGATTTAACCTAAAATCTAATTGTACTAGGAGATTATTTTGAAAGATCGACAGAAGTACAT
Organism: Neoceratodus forsteri; assembly: GCA_016271365.2. Lineage (NCBI taxonomy): Eukaryota > Metazoa > Chordata > Ceratodontiformes > Ceratodontidae > Neoceratodus > Neoceratodus forsteri. The sequence goes on along the minus strand of CM057450.1, from coordinate 130,838,715 downwards.
TAGAGGTCCTTTTTGCAATACTAAAATTTTATTTGTGGCAAGATAGAAGTAAACATGTCTTACAACAATTGCGGAAAAGACCTACAATATCATAACTGGGGGAAGGTACAGTGCATGTGGAAAGGTCTTCAGGGTATATTACAGTCAAAATGGTTCTTTGTATTTTTTTATCCGTTTTTGTATTAGATGATTTGTAAAGATTATTTATAAACTGTTCAGTATGGAACCCTGAGTTGGGTGGGAATGTATTACAGGAACACAGGGATTTGTCCTGTACTATGAGAATAGACTGTATGTCTGCCAAGTGTGCATATTGTAAATATTTATATATGACTGCTTGATTGCTGATTACTGTATACCCCGTATTGATTTTTTTTCAATAAAATATCCCTACTCTTTTCAAGAAGTGCCATGAGATCTTTAACATCCACATGAACTACCACCAGAACAGACAAATGGGACCTCAGTTTAATGTCTCATCTGAAAGACGGCACCTCAGAAGCACAGCACTCACCTCATGCTGCACTACAGTGTCAGTATTAGGATTTAACTCAAGTGCCTGCTGCCTTACCAAGGATCCAGTCTCCTAGGATCCACAGTAAATATCTGAAGTATTTGTTGATCTGATCAAGATCCAGGTGACCTGACCATTGGATCTAGGTATAACCATTATATCCAACTATCCAATCTGATGGATCTGACCTCAGATCAACAACTACCCAACTATGGATATTTTTGATGCAATTTCATTTTCACTATATTCACAGGACGCTAGTCTCCCATGAAAATAAATTACAGTGAACATAACCCATTATACTAAGCTCTGAAATTTAGGTTCTGAATGCTACAATAGGTGTCCTACTTATCTCTTCTACACTTTCACTAGACATCCCTCTTTACTTTGGTTATGCTTTAAAAATAAACTGAAAAAAGGAGAATAGTAAAATAAAGACTAACTGTAGCTCTGAGATGCACAAATACAAGATCCAGTAATAGACTGCATGTCGGTATTCTCAGCATTCAAGTGATCAGCATTCTGTCCTCACTGACATTCCTGTTCACCAATGCAGAAACACTTAAAACAGATTCCAAACAAATCAAACAAACAAAAAACAAAGTAGAATAAAAATATAAAGTAGCATCCCAGTAACATTCAATAAGGGAAATGCGAGACAGCCACTGCCTCACCACTTGCTGCTTCCGGTTTCCAAGAAGTCAGCATGTCAGCATCAGAACAATGTCACTACTGTACATTACTGATCTCCTTCAAGCATGACCACCCTTCTGTCCACAATGAATGACAGAAAACACATTTTTAAATTAAAGTTAAATTTCAGAGCAGCTCTGTTTAAAATGTTACTTTTTTTACTCCAGGACACCAACTGAGATGCAGACTGCTTACATCCATCTTCCAGTTTCCAAACAGTCAGCATGCTGGAGTCTGAGAAATGTCACTACATTACTGTTCTCCCCTCAAACCCAACCCCTCTCCCATCCACAATCAAAGCCACAAAATGTAGTTTTATATTATGGTTACATTTTGGAGTTGCTTTGTTTAAAACTTTACTCCAAGACACTGACTGAGATGCTGAAAGCTGACTTCCTGCTTCTGTTTTCCATACTGTTGGCATGTCAGCATCTTAGCTCACTGGTACTGTGATCTCTTCCACCTCTCCAGCATTTCCTGACAGCCCTCCCACTATACCTCCCTCCTGTTAGCCACAAAAACTATGTTTCAGCCTCTACCCTTTCCTCCAACCTAGTTGCACCGTGCAACATACAGTCAATGAGGAACTGACAGCTCTCCCATCTCATGGAAACTGTTTAATGCTGTAAAGTCAGCCAGTGCAAGATCATGAAATAAAGTCAATGTGATAATAAACAGTTCTGCAGTACATTCAAATGTGGAGCTGTTTACCAGTCAATGGAAGATAGTGGGATCAATAAGCACACTACCTGAGCAACACTATTAAAAAGATATATATAGTTGAAAATCATGTTTTGGGATTGAATGGAGTGTCTCAGACAGCAAATGTTGGTGGGCATTAAAATCACATTAAACCAAAGTGGATAACATTACCCTCCACGTTGCACAATATGACTAAGTAACAAGTGCTTATGCACAACAGTTAGTTTAAAAGATCATTGCACACTATACCATAAAATGTACTGAATCAGCATAATTTACTTACATAGAATCCACCAAAAGTAATATAAGCATTAATCACATGGATGCATAGCGACATATGACTATACCCATTTAGCAAGCCTAAGAGAGAGTAAAACATGGAATACAATTATGTGAAACTGTAAATGCATTACAAATTAAAACAGTTGCAAAGCAGCCAAAGGGTATAATGATAAATATTTTGCCCCCTAAAATGTGACTTAATGAAAAGAATTGTTATGTACATGTTATTATTCTGAATGAAACTGTAAAAAGAAAATTGTTATAAACATCAGAAGTGATAGCCCTAGATTACTGTATGTGTGTGAATACATAGTACATACAGAATCTATGGGTTGAGTAAAGTAAGTGATCAGAACATGAACTAGAGAGTAATTCTCACATATCAGTAACTAAATAAGAACAAATTAAAAGTACTAAACATAACAAAGAAATGCTAAAAACAAATTTATACACAAAAGAAAAACTAATTAAAATGCATGTTTTGGATATAGATGTAGGAGGTGGAAAATTAAGCACCAGGACTATAGCCTTGAAGCTAGAAGACAGATAGCAAGGAACAAGGTACTGTATGACTGTAATAATCTTCTAAGTCTTGTAAAATAATATGGAAATGAATCTAAACCATGATAGTTTTATAGCAGTCACAGAGCTAGCCCCCTGGAGAAGACAGAAATGAATGAAAAATTGAAAAACAATTTTATTATACAGAAAATAAAGAATATTTTGTAAACATATTTGGTGTTATATTACTTTATTGCTAAACCAGCGAGTGGCCCACCTTTGCTGTTTTGGTCTTTGCTGGAAAGCGGAAAAATGTATTTAAATTATTTTTGTAAGAGGGTGTGCCAGATGTGATATCATAGGACATACATATTTTACTAGTGAATCCAGTTGCTTGGCTCAAACATCCAGGATAAAATTACAACCAATGCTAGGTCAGGATGAAAAAAGTGTTTTAATTTATTAAACTCACTAAAAAGCCATGCAAGGTTACCAAACAAGTGATTGAGTAGCACACCAGTCAACATTTTATGTCTTAAGTGATGCTTTTTCAAGAGGAACTAGATTTACTTGTACTGAAGGTGTTTTCTCCTTGGCTCTTTCTCTGTGTGTCCTGAGTCCCCCCCAAAAAAATTCTATTGCTTCTTGCTCTGTTGAGTCCTGAAAACAGCATTGCCACCCAGTGTACTTACAAATCAATAAATAAATAAATGAGATTCCAGTTCTTGAACAGCAAAAAAAGGATCAAAAATACAAGTAGGATCAATTTAATCAAATGAGTGTTATTAAAGATAAAAATGAATTGTCCATAGAATGCATCCTAAAATACATTGTGGACAGAACATGTCTTTTCTGAAAATGTAGATTTCAAGCAAAAATTTTAAAAAATGGAAACTGAGGGCTAAATGACATATTAATGATCTGTTTCCAAAACCTTCTGGTCCATGGATCTTTAGTTCAGAATGACAAAAGATAAAGCTTAGCGTAGATTCAGTTCCGCAGTGAAAGAATTTGCTTTATTTAAGCTTGAACATATAAATGGTCTTAGAAATGCAGTATGAGGCAAAGCAATGTTTGGAGTCAACTTGTCTCAGTGCTGTTCCCATAGTGGCAGATCCACATGCATATCTTCCTCAGCTTTGGGTTGCCATAGATGAGCAGATAAGAGCTACTCATGGTACAGGTTATGTAAACAAAGCAAAGGACTATATATAATGGGCCTTTGGTGTTCTCTGCAAAGATGTAAAAGGAAATTACAACACTGACCAACAAGACATAGGTGAAAGTAAGGAAGAGGATCATCTTGGCCACACGGATGTGAACTTTGGAATGGGAACTGCCTAAACCACTTGAACTGGTCTCCTTCTTCCTGGCATGTTGGCATAAAGAGGTGATGATGAGAAAGCTGCTTGTCATCATGATGGTGGAGGGCAAGGCAGCGGCAAGTGATAGGAACAGATAATGGCCTATTACACGAACATCGTCCAATATAAAGTTCCCAGCCTTGACTGTGATGTTGACTGGGGTGTGTAATTCTGTAATAAAGGCTACAGTTCCACTGAGGATGCTGCTCACTACCACGGTACCAAGGCTCAGGTGAGGCACCATGTTAGTGATCCCTTTCTTAACCCACATGAAGAATCTCTGACTGCCATTAACAATCTTCACACAATACAAAATGCAGAGCCATGTCAAGAGCCACGAGCTGAGACAGCAACTAAATAGGTCAAAAAATTAAAAATATTCATCCAGGTAATGCCAGTCATGGAGCAACTCATACACTGCATCTGAGTATTGGATCAACTGGACCAAGGTGTTGGATACAGCCAGGCTGATCATGATCAAGTCATGGGGGGGAATACCTCTATTTCTCTTGAAGTCATGAAGGTTTGCAACAATTATGAAGATGTGTCCCGCAAGTCCAAAAATGGACACCAACGTTGAAATTGTCAAAAAAACAACATTCCCATCTGAAAACATTCTTGTGCCAACAAAAGACAAAGGAGTCTTAAAGCATAACCAGTTTCTGCTGAACACATTTGGTGCTTTAACCTTTTGAGTCTGCTGTGAGTATGCTTGCTTAGGGTGGAAAACACCTGTCTGTCTATTTATGTCAAAGATTCTAATGAATATACAAATTAGAGGAGGTGTATTGGATTCCAGCTTTGAGGTCTCCTTTATCAGTGCTTAACTGCAGTATATCCCATATTTTGCTACTTAAGAAAAGAATTGGAGAATGCTTCAAGAAAGCACTGGCAAACGGAAAAGGAGGGGGTAGAGAAGCAGTGGGAGCAACTCAAGAGAGCCGCAACAGAGGCAACAAGCCTTTGTGTGAAGCAAGTTAACAAGGCAAAAAGAAAGAAAAAACCATTATGGTTTTCTAAAGATGTGGCAGGGATGGTTTGAGAGAAAAAACGGGCATTCAAAAAGTACAAGGAAACACAGAAGGAGGAAGACAAGGAAACTGTATCAAACAAAGCAGAAGGAGGCGAGGAAGCGGTCATAAGCTAAAGGAGCAAACAGAAGAAAGGATAGTCCAGACATTAAAGGAAGGGGACAACACCTTTTTCAAGTATATTACAGAAAGAAAAAAGACAAAGGGAGAGATAGTGAGGCTAAGCGAGGGGGGCGGAGTGGGTAGAGGGGGAATGTAGAAAAAACTGAGATCCTGAATGAATAGTTCTGCTCAGTATTCACAAAGGAAGAGGAGTGAGAGGGACCAAAATTAGGCAGTTAAAAACACACAGGGAAGAGTGGTGGACACCAGGCCATTCACAGAAGACAGAGTACTAAAATAACTCTTGAAACTGAAGGTGGACAAGGCAATGGTGCCAGATGGGATACATCACAAAATACTAAAGGAATACAGAGAGGTGCTGATGACACCACTGACAGCCCTGTTCAACAGATCACTAGAGGAGAGAGGGTGCCAAAGGACTAGAAGATGGCAAACATGATACCCCTTCACAAAAGTGGGAGCAAGGTAGAAGCAGAAAACTATAGACTGGTCAGTTTGACCCCAGTGATATGGAAGATGATGGAATTGGTGTTGTAGGAAAGGATTGTAGAATATCTAGTAGTCAGTAGGGCACAAGACCCAAGGCAACATGGATTCACAGCAGGAAGGTCCTGTCAAATCTGGTAGATTTCTTTGACTGGGTGACAAGGGTAGTAGATCAGGAAGAGGTGGTGGATATGGCATACCTAGACTTTAGGAAGGCATTGGACAAAGTCCAGCACAAGAGGTTAGTAAAAAAGTTGGACAATCTGGGAGTTGGTCCCAGGTGGTAAAATGGATCAGAAATTGGCTTAGCAATGGGACACAGAGAACGGTGGTAAATGGAGTTCAATCGGAGGAGGGGGTGACCATCGGCGTGCCACAAGGGTCAGTGCTGCAGCAGATCCTCTTTAATGTCTTTATAAGTGACATTGCAGAGGGACTGGAAGAAAAGGTATGCCACTTTGCAGATAACACTAAGATCTGCAATAGAGTTAACACTCCAGGAGGGATGGAGAAAATGAGAAGAGACGTGGGCAAGTTGGAGGAGTAGTCAAGACTGTGGCAGCTCCAATTTAATGCAAAGAATTGCAAAATCAAGCACTTAGGTAACAGAAACCCAGGGGAGGAATACATGATGGGGGGAGGGGGAGGTACTAGCAACAGACAAACTGGAAAGGGACATGGGGGTGGTCGTAACAGATGACCTAAAGGTAGCCAAACAATGTGAGATGGCAGTGAGGAAGGCCAATGGAATGCTTGGGTGCATAGGAACAGGTATCACCAATAGAAAACAGGAAGTGGTGATGCCATTGTACATGCAGTTGGTGAGACCTCATCTGGAGTACTGTGTGCAGTTCTGGAGACCGCATCTCCAGAAGGACATAGACAGGGTAGACGCAGTCCAGAGATGGGCAATGAAAATGGTGCAAGGACTGCACCAGGCACCATATGAGGAGAAACTGAGGGCTCTCAATATGTATACACTGAAGGAAAGGAGGACGAGGGGGAATATGATGAAAACTTTCCAGCACCTCATTGAGGCCCTAAGATGCCTGAAGGTGGCAGCAGAAAAGATACTCCTGAGGTCTTTAACGCCTCCAGATGTTCTGCACTTTGTGCCACTGAGGACTTTTGTCGCCTGAGGACGTCACTGCTTAAAACTTAAATATTTCACAAACTGAAGTGAGTAGAATTGTCCACATAGCACTGTTAGAAAGGTAATGTTCTGCTGAACAACTTTGCCACTGATATGTTATGTCTGTTATGTATACTTTAGAAGATATTCACATTTTTGTATACCATGGTGTTAATGGCTGACATTTATCTCTCAAGCTTCACTTAGCCACCTTAATAAAACAGAAAAGAAATACATGCATCATATTAGAAAAACTGCTTTTTAGTACAAAATTTGTTTTGTACTTCCATCTAATGTATGGATGCTTAATTTGGTGTTGATATGTTAAATATTTTCCTATATAAAATTATTTCCATTGCCTTTTTATTGAAAAAAAAATGTTTTGCTATTTCAACCAATATAGAAAAAAATAGGAACTACCTATAATTAATTGCATAGTACCATTGGAAAAGCATGTTTGTGCTGAACAACTTTGCTACCGTACTTTGTATGTAGCACTTATGGTTCATGAGGTATTCACATTTATTTGTGGCATGTTGATTATGACTTGATTTTGCTCAGAAAGCTCCAGGTTGCACTGTTAAAAGTATACAGGCCACAAGTGGTGAAACTCTCAAGGAGCTAATGATGCCTCAGTGAGTTAAGGGAATTAACACAGTTAAGGTAAGCTACAGATCATTCCTCCCCTGGGTTTCTGTTTTTTCTTTTAAACTTTGCGGTCTCATGCCTGAAAAACAAGCCTGAAACAAACTGCGGGTGCAGAGGGGCGATTCAGGTTAATCAGGTCAGACCAAGGAGGTGGCACAGAATTTAAAAGGAGTGAAGTCACCTCTCAGCTTCAGAGCTCCTGAACTGTTGTTGCTGTGATGGGGGGGTAAGAGGTTGGTGGTGTCCATGATGGGACCCCCTCTTCCCCCGCACAACAGAGCTGTCGTATCGAGGACCAAAGCAGGACCGGAGCATAGAAGCTGAATTTTTTTCACCCGCCAACCCATTCCCAACCCCCTCCAGTTTTAAATGCTGTTACGGGACTCCACCTCAATGGACCAATTGGATGCAATAATGTGCATCTGTCTTGCCTAATCGAAGAGTCACAAAGGAATAATCACACTTGGCATTCACACATCAGCACAATTTATTGCAAGCAAAAGATAATTACACTTCATTTAGCAGCAATGTCACTATCAGCATTAATGATTACACTTTAGCATTCATTCATTAGCAATATTACTATCAGCATTAATATATACTTCAATTAAGCAAAACATGATACATCACCGATTCTATGCTACATCCAAGCCTTTTCCCAGTAGCTGGGGAGCCCCCTTGTCAGCCTGGCTAGGAGTCTTGAACCGGGAGAAAGTTCCACAGCGATGCGTCCACCCTGCAGATGAGGCTTCCAACCAGGCATTGAGAAAGCTACATTTATATCTTATTCTATGCTAAAAATAATCGTGCAGCCTTCATAGTGTTGTTTTGCCACATTCTAGAAGCTGGCCGGGCTCCCAGGATGCTGCAATTTCACACCATAAGGACTGCTCAGAATTCCCTACACCTGCTAGGTCACTGTGCTCCAAACACTGGCCCGGGTGCCTAGAACACTATGAGCTAAGCAGAAGTTTAAACAAAACTACAAAAACAGGTTGCCTGATAATATGCGACCTTCAAGTCAGCAAAATACACTGTCTGAAGCAAAACATAATAATGAGGCTATCTAAAGAGCAAAACACCAATTAAATGAAGCAGCATGTAAAATGGAGTCACACAATACAAAATGGAGTATAAAATGACATACATTACATGAAATAGCATACAAAATGGAGTGACAATAATCAACATATTATACTATCACTACATTCGGTCCTTTGATTATTGTGAATACGATTTGTATGATATTGGTACCATAGCAAAATTACTACGAATACAACATGATAAGTAACAAGTCCAAATAAGCAAGATAATTGTCACTACAGCAATGATTATGATAGGATGTATCAGAATATTTAACACTTTTGTAGCTGATGGAGACCATCCTGTAAAAATATCCCACCAATAATGAGTAGTCTCTTGTTGAATCTTGGAACTTAAATCAATCATTTTATTTTTACCTATCGTAGTTTGCACCTGACTTTACACTAATGATTTATTTCTTATTGCCAAATGAGCCTGCATTACATCTGTTTCCTGAATTATCTGTTTAATTTTATTTAATGAGATACTCAATCTTGATTGATCTAAAATATTGGGCTGCCAATACAAAATAAGCTTCTGCTCATTATCAGGGATCTGTGCATTTTACTGTGGTGGATGACATTACAATCCAATGATTACTAGGAATCCATGATTTGAACACGGTCCTCCACACATATTCATTATTACTCATTAAATCACTCTGGGCCTTATTTCTTTGCAGTATAGAATACATATGTCGCATTGTGCATTCTGTCCAATCAATAAAGAAATATTTTCTACTCCCATTCCCATACCTGTGAAGCAATAAATAACTGCAAGAACTCAAAATCATAATTCAAAGTTAATCTTTGGGGTAAGAAAACAGTTGGCATCCATTGAGCTTGTAAGTTAATTAAGCTAAATACATCAATTCCTACTGCCTGAAGCCTGTTAGTCAGTGTTTCTATATCAACACTATTTAAAATTCCCATGCCTGCCCTGCTCCACCTAATAGCGTATCATATCAAGCTCTTTTATATTTGCATTTTCTACTAAACATAAGCGTTATGTTAAAATGGATTACATTTTCTGATACCGCTGCTACTGATGTACATGTGGATGGAACCTTAACTATACTATCATTGCTAATTACAGGATGATTTTCAACACTGTAATGTGATCTGCCAAATAGTTCTATTAGTTATTGCAGTAGCATTCATGCAGAATAACGTGTCTATGTCAATCAAAGTAATACTTGCATTGAAAATGTCTGTTTGATTCATGCAGCAATCAAGTCTATGTTGTACAGTCACCATGCAACTATTCGGTAAGTTGCAGCATCTAATAGCAGTCTGGTTCTGTAATGTAATCCAATTTGTGTCCTGCATAGGTTGGACATATAATCATCCTGCCATTGTCTCAACTGGTTTCCAAATGTTCACATCTGGTGAAAAAGTAATGTTCACTATAGAACATCCTTGGTTTTCAGGGCAAGTAAAGTTGTCTTGCACCCGTAAACTGGTGGAAGATTTCCAACCCCATTGTACAAGTGGGTTGTCAAGCTTCAATATTCTTCCACCTGGGGTAATAGGCTTTACCGAATGGACCATGAGAGAGTGTTATTCCTTTTAGAATCCATTGAAGAACCTAGAAAATACACAGACTGATTATTCTCGAAGATAACATGTGTTCGCTGGTACATATTCCCATCTCTCTTTCCCTGACCTGATAATTAACACTGTTGTCTCGTCCGGTGGCTATCACCTCAGCTGGTTCAGGAGGGCCATTTGGGTTTGTAACCCATATTTTGGCACCATTGTTAAAACCTCCTGTAGATCTAAAACCTTTATCCCCCTTGCTGTTAAGAGTGTGGGGCTTGTCCCTTTATAGGGGTCACTTTGTTAACTGGAATAATTAACAATTGAGCCACTCTGTCATACTGTTGAATTAACAGATTTTGTTCTCTACTATTCAACAAATTACTTTCACTTCTCCTTGGTAATCACAATCAATCACCCCTCCCAAAATTTGTATTCCTTGAGGGCTAGTTCTGATTTAGGTGCTATCCAACCAAAATGTCTCGGTGGAATTTGTATTCCAATACCAGTTTCTATCACTTGAATGTTTCTGCTGATTATTCTGTATTCTTGAAGGGCATGTAAATCAAGTCCAGCAGCTTCTGGGTTGCCCTGCAAGGAGACAGAGCTCCTGGTGTAATTTCCCAATATAACACTGTTTCTGTAGTTGAGTAAGCCTGCACTTGCAAATTAGGAGTTATCATTCGCATTAAGGGGGTCTCAGATTCTCCAATTGGTCTATTATTTAAAATCTGTAATGCTTCATGCAAATTCTCTTTCCATTTTCGTAGGCTCCCCCAATTTCCTAAACTGTTCTTTCAGCAATCCATTCATTCTCTCAATTAACCCTGCTGCCTGCGGGTAATAAGGGATGTGAAATACCCACTGTATGTTATGGGCTTGAGCATAAGCTTGTACCATTTTCCCCCTAAAATGGGAACCATTGTCACTTTGTATCTGCAAGGGTATTCCATAGTACAACATAATTAAGTCAATTGCCTTAATGGTGTTTTCTGTGTAGCTTGTTTACAAGGGTATGCCAATAAATACCCTGAATATGTATCTACAACTGTGCAAGCATATCGACATCCTCCACTAAGGGTAGAGGTCCAATGTAATCAATCTGCCAAATTTGTCCCGGTAATTTTCCCTCCCCAATTGTCCTTTCACAATATGAGGATTGGTCTTTGTTGCCCATGTTGGCATATAGGACACTGAGCAATAACAGTTTTAACCAAATCCAATGTTAGGGCTACACCCTACTATATGCCCACCTGTAAGTGGCTTTCTCTCCAAATGTCCACATTTTGATGTGCCCATTTTGCCAGCCCTGATAACTGCTGACTTTGAGTTTCTTCAATATCCACTGGAAGAATCTTAGCTCTTTCATCTGCAACAGAATTATACCATCGTTCTAGTGTATCTGAAGCACAATGAGCATCAACATGAAATACAGTGGTCTGAGTATTTTGCACCATAGTCCATATTTCCTGCCACAGTTCTTCCTCATATGATCAATGGTCTCATCTAGTAACTGCTGTACTTTATCTTGATCAGCCCCCTGGATCAAGATATCATCAATGTAATGAGAAATCTGCATGCCATCCGGCAGCTTCAACTCATCCAAGTGTTCTGCCACCATCCGTGGCAGATGGTGGGACTATGTACATATCCCTGAGGTAATCTAGTGAGCATATTGCCTCCTGCCATGTGAAGCAAACTGGTCCCAAAACTTTTCCTCAATCGGAATAGTAAAGAATGCATTAGCTAAATCAATAACTGCATACCATACCCCTTTGTGCCTTTGTATTTGCTCTATCAGGGTGACGGTGTCTGGGCGGCAGCCGTCAATGAAGGTGTACTTGTTCAATTCCTATAATGTACTGTCATCCGCCATGACCCGTCACTTTTCTTGACCGGCCACACAGGATTGTTCCAAGCTGTTGTTGTAGGTTTAAGCACTCCTGCCTCTAATAGATCTTTAATAGTGGCAGTTATCTCCTCATGCCCTCCTGGTATTCTATACTGTTTCATACAGATAATTTTTGTAGCAGGTGGAATGGCTACTGGAGGCATCTGCACCTTCCCCACTACTACTGGTCTTGCTGAAATGTAAGGTTTTACTCCAAATTGATATTGTCCATCAGACAATTGCAACATCATCCCCTTTAGTATGTCTATTCCTATAATGTATTCCGGAATCGGAACAATCATTACACAATATTTTCTCCGGGGCAGCTGACCTATTTTCAGTTCCAAAATGGTCTGTACTGCCTCAATTTGTTTACCTCCTAATCCTGTAATTACCACTCGCTGACCTTTGTGTTTTGCTGGGTTCCCATAAATTAATGAGGCCTCCGCCCCAGTGTCAATTAAAGCTCGTACTTTTTGGGGTGAGTCACTCTTCCAATTAATTTCCAATTCTACATGAGGTCTAAAATCCCTCCTAGCCCACCCTTCTACTGGGGCTTGGCCTTCATTTCAGTCATATTTTAGGTTTTCAGTTGCTGTAACTCCCTAACTGGGTACAAATCACTAGGATACAGATCTGCATATTCCTGCTCCGGTCGGGGTGACTCAATGGATCCCTGAGTGGGAGCCCCACCCCCACCCCCGGACATACTTTCATCATCAAACTCTGCCGGGGGAGCAGTTGGACTTACAGACTCCCCTGAAGAGACATGTACATCTGTCTTTAACTTTGAATTGATCTGCTTATTTACTCGCTTCTTAGTGTTCAATCCCCTCTTTTGTACATTTCCACATATCAAGGTACTAGTCCATCAATGTTTTCCTTGCCACCCCATCCTTTAAGAGAGCCAGGAACATATCTCTCCTAGAAACTCGACCCTCAGAGATTGGACCACTGTTTATCCTGTCCTGAAGAATCATATAAACTAGACCCCTTTGGGCCCAATCTCCCAGTTCCCCTAACTGCCGTGTTGCCTCTAGCACTTCACCTACTGTTTTCCCGTCTGATTAATCAACAAAGTCATCATTACTGCCTTATATGCAGGTGGTGCAGTTTTGATAATCTTATTACGTACAGACACTGGCACAACAACACTCATTAAATCAGCATGGTCTTCTGTGGAGACCGCAACTTTCATCATTTCCATTTTAATGTTTTGTATACAGTCCTTTAAGGTAAACCATGGTTTACTATCCTCCGGCCAGTCACTCACCATCAGATACTTGTGTTTGCAAGCCATAGCCACCACGTCCAGCATCGTGGCATAGCCCTGCCCCTGTATTCGGAGGGTCCGAAACGCCTCCTTCACCACAGGGTCATAGCTTAGTGACAGAAACCTAGGGGCATCAGTTTCATCTAAGCTTACTCCATCCACCCCTGTGTCATACAACCTCACCAGCCATCTCAACAAACTCTCCCCCTGGGTGTACCACTCCAGGAGGTCTGATACCTCCTGTTGAGAAAAATCCTCCACTACATCTCGATTCCTAGGATTTCCCTGATCCAACACTTCAGTACGTCTTCTAGACACTGGCTGTGCATGCAATATTGGAACCTTACGTCCCTCAGCCTTTTCTTCTTTATCTGAGGCTGACCTTTCCTCATCTGTAGAAAACCAAATATCTCCATCCCATGTTTCAGGATCCCAGTGGGCTCCTGCCCTAGCTATTGCTAGGCTTACCTTTCCTACTAACTCTGCCCTCCTCTTTTATACTTCATACCACTCGGACAGCTGCATTTTCTGCAACTGTCCGATAGGTATCAATTTATCACTCAGCAAATGATTTTGACATTGTAACATCACAGCTTTACTTTCCAAATCACAAACCTTTCGTTCCAACTCTGCCTTTTCACTAAGAAGTCCACTACCTTTCATGCATCTTCCTATAGGCAGACAATAAAATCCACCCCTGCGCCCCCAAGGCAGCACATTCTTTCCCTTTGCCACAGGCACTCTTTTCATACATGTAACAACATCTGCAGGCTCAGAATCCTTTAAACAGGATTCCCAGTGTTCACTCAACCCTGCACAACATGACCACTCAGTGGCTAAATCAGCATAAGGTTGGTTTTCCCAACCAGGAATTTCCACTTGTGCACATGCAACATTAGACTCTTTTCTTTTAAACATTTTTACTTCACCTTAGTGTGTACTTTCCTTTATGAATCCTGCCGACTATGCCAAAATTGTCTTGCCTAATCAAGAGTCACAAAGGAATAATCACACTTGGCATTCACACATCAGCACAATTTATTGCAAGCAAAGATAATTACACTTCATTTAGCAGCAATGTCACTATCAGCATTAAGGATTACACTTTAGCATTCATTCATTAGCAATATTACTATCAGCATTAATATATACTTCAATTAAGCAAAACATGATACATCACTGATTCTATGCTACATCCAAGCCTTTTCCCAGTAGCTGGGGAGCCCCCTTGTCAGCCTGGCTAGGAGTCTTGAACCGGAGAAAGTTCCACAGCGATCGTCCACCCTGCAGATGAGGCTTCCAACCAGGCATTGAAAAGCTACATTTATATCTTATTCTATGCTAAAATAATCGGCAGCCTTCATAGTGTTGTTTTGCCACATTCTAGAAGCTGGCCGGCTCCCAGGATGCTGCAATTTCACACCATAAGGACTGCTCAGAATTCCCTACACCTGCTAGGTCACTGTGCTCCAAACACTGGCCGGGTGCCTAGAACACTATGAGCTAAGCAGAAGTTTAAACAAAACTACAAAACAGGTTGCCTGATAATATGCACCTTCCAAGTCAGCAAAATACACTGTCTGAAGCAAAACATAATAATGAGGCTATCTAAAGAGCAAAACACCAATTAAATGAAGCAGCATGTAAAATGGAGTCACACAATACAAAATGGAGTATAAAATGACATACATTACATGAAATAGCATACAAAATGGAGTGACAATAATCAACATATTATACTATCACTACAGCATCCATAGTTGATCAGGAACTGGCAAGAGGAGGAGTACGGTGAAGAGGGTGTTCTCAGGGCATACATTAATGCAGGACTGCTGCTGCTGCTGGAGAGACTTAAAAATCATACTGAAGGTACTGTGAATGCATCCTTTAAGTTTAATCTTGGAATAAGCTGCTGCATCATAATCACGGGCACTGAAACTGTGACTTTTGAGGCACTGCTGCATAACCAGGGGCACAGTGACTTTTGAGGGTCATCTGGGTAACCTCGAGTTGTTACAGTCAGTTTATCTACTTGTGCATTTATTTATTTCTTGAGTATTCGGATATATCTTTGAGTCAAAGAGACTCCTTTACGAAGGTTCCACGCCACAGAAATTAAAAACAAAACAAACATTTGAAAGTAATTCAACACAGAACACAATACAGCGTGTTACAAAGAACAGTGAAGGCTAACAGGTAGTTACTAGAATAACTTGTATAGGTCTTTAGCAAAACATTTATAATCACATATATAACAGAGTCTGACAACTCAAGTAGGGGTCATGGTGGGGTAAGCCGGCCAGAGGCCATACTCAGGGGAGAAAAAGGGGGGTAGGGCAGGATCAGTGGCACTCACCAGTGTTACAGGCTTGAGGTGGGCCCTAAGATAGGTTTTGAAAGGGCCAATTCTGTTTTTTTGTTAACAAGTGAAGTGGGTAGTTGTTAATCCAAGAAGGGGCCCTGTAGCTGAAGGACCTTTGGAACTGGGAGGTATGGCAGTAGGGAACTGAGAGGAGTCATTTATCTGAGCTATGGGTGAACTTAACCATCAGAACTGGGTGAACTAAGCGGGTGGGCCCGGGGGAGGGGGATAGGCTGAGGGCAATCTTTTTGGCCATGAGGCAAGTGTGGAACCTAATTCTATTGTCGAGATTTAGCCAGTTAGTAGCATTATAAAGAGAGCAAGTATGGGCGAGACGGTCACATCCCAGTATTAGGCGGCAAACTTTATTTATGGGGAGATGGAGTCTATAAAGGGCTGAGATGTTTGCCGCACTATAGATCAGTATACCATAATCGAGCAAGGAGAGGACCGAGGAGAAGACTGCGAGCCTAAGGGCACCAGAGGTAAGGCAATGTTTGAAACGATACAGTAACTGGAGCCTAGCATTGAGGGCAGTGGACAGGAGATGGATATGTTGGTGGACATTAAGAGCTGGGTCAAGAGTGATGCCTAGGTATTTAAAGGAGCCCACTTGCTCCAAAGGCGTCAGGTTGGCAGTTAGTACTTGTTCCAGAATTTGCACCCTGAGCTCCCGGGAGATATTAGGGAGGATTTATAATACTCAGCTTTGGCCGTGTGCAGGGTGTGTGTATTTCTGCCAATAGTGGCATTGTCTGCTTATTTGGAGGATATTTTAATTGAATTACACTGCCAGTTACAATGTAACTGTATGCTAACCTAGTAATTAAGTTAGTAATTTAGTATAGTTCTGCTCAGTATTAATCTAGCAATCAAGTAGTCATTTAATGTATTTTAGCTTACCTTTAGGGTACTTTATTATTAACTTAGTAAGTAAGTCAGTAATTTAGTGAATTTGTGCATATTACTCTGGTACTTTTTAATTAGTACAGCTGCATTTAAGCCAGCCATTATGGTGGAGACTGTTTAGGAAGACATTGCTGACAAGCATGCAATTGCAGATAACTCATTAATTTGTAGGGTACAGTGTGGTTAAGGGATTGAGTAATTCCAGAATTAAAGGAGTAATTATAGCCAGAAGAGATGTGGGTAAAATGTGGGGCGTCAGGGGACACAACATGGGACAGGGCAAACAGGGAAGGACTGTAGGTTGTAACTATTGTGGAGCGGCTGTATTTATGGAGATATTGTGGAAGAAGGGGGTATCCAGTGTGTAGGAGCATAGGAAAACTAACAAGCATTTGTCAATGCTGAATGTTGTCTCACTGGCATTGGCATTGGTAGTGCAGGAGTTAGAGATGCATAATAGGAATGGCAGTGAAGTATTGAACTGAAGCCAACCCCACCCCCACCCTGCAGAGACTGACAGGCATTGGGGTGTGCCTTTGGGTCGTCAGCTATAACGCTCATGCCATTCTACCTCATCCTACCCTGTAGACACTGACAAGTGTTGTGGTGTGCTTTGGGGTCTTTGGGCCTTATACTTACTCCATTCCATAAGGAACTACATTGAGGTACATGTACTCCCTGGAGGAGAGGAGGGAGAGAGGGGGGATATGATAGAGACATACAAGTATCTTACAGGGAGGAACAGGGTGCAGGAATGCACTATTTTTAAGCGAAAAAGATGTTCCAGGACTAGAGGGCATGGGATGAAGTTGGAGGGAGGACGATTCAGAGGAAACGTGAGGAAGAATTTCTTCACAGAACGGGTGGTGGACAAGTGGAACACCCTGCCAGAGGAAGTGGTGGGGGCTGAAACAATCATGGGATTTAAGAATGCATGGAATAGACATAAAGGAATTCTGGAGGTCAGGGGTAAGGGGCAACAGACTTCCTGGAAAACATAAACTGAACTTACAAACTTAAATGGGCAGACTGGGTGGGCCATAGGCCCTTATCTGCCTACACTGTCTATGTATCTATGTATCTATGAGGTGAGTGCAGTATAGGAGAATGGGGTGAACTTTTTGGGCCAAACACTCCTAGGCACACCTCGATGCCTGTCAGTGGCTGCAGGGTCAGGGTAGGGGTGGGGGTGGAATGGCATAAGCATTACAGCCAATGATCCCAAGTCACACCCCTGACGCCTCACAGTCTCTACAGGGTGAGATGTTACAGTTGGGAACTCTAACGCCGTAGGCGTTTGTTGGTATTTTCACTCCAAATTTTCAACATAAGCTTTTTGTGACCCCATCTCATGAAGAGCGGCACTATCAGTTTGTTAGCTGAAAGGTGGTTTTGCACAGCGGCTATGCCATTTGGCGACACAGGGATGAAAACACATTTTGGGCAGGATGTGAAAAATGACAACTGTATTGTTCATGAGGAGGTGTAAAAAATGGCAACATTGAAAATGTGGAGTGAAGATATGAAAAATTGGTGAAGTCATGAGCATGCATAGAAACTGTGCAAAACACGTCCGTAAGCCAATGATTTTCAGGATTTTATAACCACGTTTTCAACATAGTCATTTTGGGACCTCCCCTCATGAACAGTTCACTGTGATTTTGTTAATTTGTCCCAAAGTTGATTTCCAGAGCAACCATGCCATTGTGCTCACAGGTGCAAAAACACATTTTGGGCAGTATATGAAAAATGACAGCTGTACTGTTCATAAGGAGGTGTGGAAAAATGCCAGTGTTGAAAATCTGGCATTAAAATATTACAAATTCTTGCGAACTTCTAGTAGCATAGAAAGCGCATACTGCGCTTGTAACAGAGTCATTTTATGGACGTTCATCACCAAATTTTCAACATAGGCATTTTAGGACCTCTCCTCATGAACAGTGTCACCGTCATTTCCGAAAACTATCCCGAAAACTGATTTTGCACAGCGACTGCACTATTCTGCGTCGGAAGTGCAAAAACACATTTCAGCCACGATATGTAAAATGACAGCTGTACTGTTCATAAGAAGGTGTGGGAAAATGCCAATCTGGAAAATCTGGAGTGAAGATATTACAAATTCACAAAGTTATGAGCATGCATGGAAACTGTGCAACACACGCTCATAAAACAGCCATTTTTTGGATTTTTTCCACCAAATTTTCAACATAGGCTTTTTGAGAGCCCCTCATGAACAGTGGCACTGTCCTTTGTATCGATCCGGAAAGGTGATTCCACGCAGTGACAGTGAAATCACCTTCCGGGACTGAATAACGCCATGACAGTGACTGAACTCATGAGGCGGGGTCCCACTAACCCCATGTTGCAAATCTGGTGCCAAAATTCCCAAAAATGGCCGAGATATGCACCAAAGTTGAAAAACCCCTATTTATGCCATTTTACAGCTTACCAGCATTTCTTCAGTTCACGGTTGGCTTTGAAGAATGTAGACATGTTCCCGGTCCACCGAAGAACGTCGCGCCAGGCTCAGAGGTAAGTATGGGGTGAAGAGGGTGTGTGAGAGGAGTACGCAGAGGTGAGGCGCGGAGTTGGGGAAGGGGCAGGGGAGACTGCGAGGGACCATTTTCTTCTTTCACAGGTTAAAAAGAAAAAAAAAACATTACAGGATGGTTTTGGTTTTTCTGGGGCATTTAGCACACAGGGGTGGGCTCCAACATTCCACCTGAGTGTTTTTTTTGGGGAGGGTGCTGTAGCCGACGGAGGATTGGGCACCCCCACCAGCAGATACTGAAGGGGGGACGAGCCGAGGGGGATTGGGCATCCCCTTGGCACACAACAAAAGGGAGGGGGACATTGTGCCAACAGGGAGTGGGCTCCCCATCAGCAAAATAAATGGGGAAGGGGGGACTGAAGCCGATGGGGATTGGGCCCGCCGTCAGCAAAGAAAGACTGTTGAGGGGGTGCATGATGCTGAGGGAGATTGGGCACCCCCTCAGCATTCACTTTAAATGTGAGGGGGGCATTATGCCAATGGGGAGTGGGCTCACCTGTCGGCAAATGAAGTGGGTTGGGGCACTGTGCAGAGCGGCAGTCAGTGCCGCCATGTTGATTGAACGGTTTTACTAGGACAGGCATGTCTGGAGGGCATGTTATTGTGCCACGGCATGATTGCAGCCTACCTTTTCTTAGATCTGGTTGCCACTTGACATATGCCTGGTGTCAGTGCCTGCAGCAGCCTTATTGGGGAATGAGGGATGCATCTACTGATGTGTGCCCTGCATTCGCCCACAGTGACTGCACCTCCAAATCTGCTACTAATGCAATATGTTATCTGGCGCGCATGCGCGAGCCAACATAAAAATGGAGATATAATGCCTCACTAAGGCACTTCAAGAAATGATAGAGGGCAGCAGAAATGGGATGCAGGGACAAACTAGATATGGAGCAGACATGCATGGACTAAAGAAAATCATCAATGAGGAGAGTCAGAAAGATGACAGGTGAGGGATAGGTCAGCAGGAACAGCAACGCCCATATGAAAGGGGCAGAGGGAAGAGGTGGAAGATGGCAAGAAATGGAAAAAATATACAAAGGCAAACTGGACACAGAGTAGACAAACAGAAACTAAAGAATATCAGTAATAGGAAGAGGCAGGAAGAAGACAGATGAAGGCAAGGGATAAGTCAGGAGGACAAGCAATACCTAATTGATAGGGAAAGACGGGAGAGGGGGAAAAATGACAAAAATAAGGGGACAAAAACAAGGAACTCAGGGCAGGAGCTAGATTGCACAGGAAACCTCTGTCATGGGGTGGCAACATACAATAGATATGCAATACTGACAGAGGGGACCCAAGGGAACAAAGGCAAGGTGGGTATGGAGTTGCAGCAGGATACCGAGGAGGTTGTGGGTGAACAAGGCCAGAAGGTAGCTCATGAGGGCCAGAAACCATATGTCTCAAAGGGAGGAAACAAGGAGGGCAGAAACGAGGGAGAGACAGGAAAGGGGAAGTGGGAAAAAAGTTAAACGAGGGCAGGCAATATAGGAGGCAGGAACCAGGATGGAATGGTAAGGAGAACGGGCACTCTGGAAAGAATAAAATAATAGTTTAAGGGGACGCGATAATAAAAGGTATACAATGAAAAAAGAGAGGACACATGCATGAGGACAGCAGTGGTGTGTGCACCTTGGACGGAGGCAGGCAAAGCAACTCAAAAGATAAGGGAGCTGATAAGAGAGGTGGGGAAAAAAACAGATTTGAAACTGCACATTGGGACAAATGATTTAACCGGGGAGGAGACTGAGGTGATGCAACACAGATTTATGGACTTAGCAGTGGCATGTAGGCAGTCAGTGAAATCACTAGCCTTTTCTGAGATAATTCCTGTACCAAGGGCAAGCACAGCTAGGAAAGAAAGGATAGGGGAATTTAATGGATGGCTAGACCGGTGGTATAGGGAGGAGGGATTCAGTCTTATAGGTCAGTGGGGTGACACATGGGTGGACAAGAGACTCTATAGCAGTGACAGACTACACCTGACCTGGGAGGGGAGAATGAAAATTAAAACTAAAATGGGGGAATACATGGCAAGGGAGATGGGTTTAAACTACTAAGGGGGGAGGCAGAAAAGGGGAGGACAGAGTGCCTCCCCCATACATCAGCAGAGTCAAGGAACAGGGAACAAAGATGAATGACAATTCAGAAAAGGGGGGAGAAGCAAGTCAAGTAGGATTAAGTCAGAGGAAGAGCAAGGGCATGACAGAGACAAAGTGGAGAGTGGTGGTGCTGAATGCGCGCAGGCTTGAAAACTAGATGGCAGAACTGCAGGTGCTCTTAGCAGAAAGCAGGGTAAACATTGCCACCATTACAGAGACCTGGGCATCAGCACTCCAGGACTAGGACCTACCAATCCCAAGTTACGGGCTATATAGAAAGGACA
Source organism: Neoceratodus forsteri (assembly GCA_016271365.2). Taxonomy (NCBI): domain Eukaryota; kingdom Metazoa; phylum Chordata; order Ceratodontiformes; family Ceratodontidae; genus Neoceratodus; species Neoceratodus forsteri. The sequence goes on along the minus strand of CM057450.1, from coordinate 130,817,243 downwards.
GGAGACAGAAAAATGGGAGCGGAGTGGTAGTATACGTAAGGGAAGGTATTGTGTGCGCAAGGGAGGAGGATTTTGAAAGAGGGAGCATGGAAGCTCTATGGCTCCAGCTCCAGATGAATAAAGGAAGGAAGATAAGGATGGGTGTCAAATACAGACTGCCCAGTCTGGGTGAGGACAAGGACAGGGAGTTATGCACCCAGTTAACAAATGCAGCTGAAAGGGGGGAGTTAGTAGTGGTAGGTGACTTTAACCTGCCCAAAATCGAATAGGTTAGTCTGGCCACATCCTGTGCCAGAAGCCAGGCAATCCTGGACGCAATCCATGATGGCTTCATGTTGCAGTATGTGACCAGTCCCACCGGGGGTGGTGCAATTCTGGACCTGGTGCTCTCCAATGGGGAATACGTGCAGGACATAGACATTGGGGAACCCATGGATGCAAGTGACCACAACACAGTGTGATTCAACCTGGACATGGGTAGGGAAGACATCCACATTAAGACAAGAGAGCTAGACTTCAGGATGGTGAATTTTAAGAGAATGAGGGAAATGATCAAAGAAGACCTAGGGAACCTAGAGGAAGGATTGGGTGTGGAGGAAATGTGGGATGCGATCAGAGGGGCCATACAGAATGCCACAAACAGATGCACAAAGATGAGGGGAAAGAGGCCGGGAACTCAACTGCCTAGCTGGTTTAGCAGAGAGGTCGCTAAGGTAGTGAAAGATAAAAGGGCAGCATACAAGAAAAGTAGAAGGACAGTGACGGAAGAGGATGAGGAGGAGTACCGAAGGCTGGCTAAACTAGCAAGAAGGGAGGTAATACTGGCAAAAGCAAAGAAAGAACTCCAGATAGTGGAAGGGATAAAAAAGGGGAATGAGGCCTTCTTTTGATACATTAAAGGAAATAGAGACAAAAAGGATGGCATAGTCAGGCTGAAGAAGGGAGAATGCATAGTGGTGGAAGATGAGGCAAACGTGGAGATATTAAACAATTACTTCTGCTCTGTCTTTATCAATGAAAGAAAGGGCCCAATACCGCACAGTGTGAAGAGCAGGAAGGGGGCTGGCAAGGACCCATTAGGGGCCATAAGGATTGAGTGAGTGAGGGAGGGGCTCATGAATTTGAAGGTAGAAAAATCTCAGGGGCCTGATGGAATACATCCCAGGATACTAAAAGAGATGGCAGAGGAGCTAGCAGGCCCACTGACAATACTTTTCAATAGATTTCTTGATACAGGGGTGGTGCCAGGGGAATGGAGAAGGGCACATGTTGTGCCAATCCATAAGAGTGGCCCCAAGGAGGACCCCGGTAACTACAGGCCAGTCAGCCTGAAATTGATTCTGTGCAAACTAATGGAGACGATATTGAAAGAGGGCTTGGTCAAGTTCTTAGAGGAAAATAGCCTGCAGGATAGCAGACAGCATGGGTTCATGGCAGGCAGATTGTGTCAAATGAACTTGATTGAGTTCTTTGACTGGGTCACCTTGACAGTGGACAAAGGCCAGGCAGTGGATATTATACATCTGGACTTTAGCAAGGCCTCTGGCTCTGTGCCACACAGAAGGCTAATTACGAAGCTGAAGGACTTAGGGGTGGGAGAAAGGTTGATTAGTTGGGTCGATAACTAGTTGAGTGGCAGGACACAGAGGCTAGTAGTAGGGGGAGGGGCGTTCTCCAGTACAAGGGAAGTCACCAACGTGGTTTCACAGGGGTCAGTATTGGGACTGGTGTTGTTTAACATCTTTATTAGTGACATAGGGGAAGGCATTCAGGCAAAAAATGTGTATGTTCGTTGATGACACCAAGCTCTCCGGGAGGGTGTACACTGAGGAAAGGGATAAAGAAGATGAGAGAGGACCTAGCCAAACCAGAGAGATGGGCAGAGATATGGCAGCTCGGGTTCAACGCCAAAAAGTGCAAGGTGATGCACATGGGGCGAAGAACCCGAGAATAGAGTACTACATTGGAAAAGTTCAGGTTACACCATCGGAGGATGAAAAAAATCTAATCAAAATCAAATAAAATAAAACTTTATTTAACCAGGCAGTTATATCATTGAGCAAGCTCATTTTCAAGATGATCCTGAACACAGGGGACACTTTTGCTTACAATAGACAATATTTCATAAAATCATAGACATAAGCACAAGCAGTTAAAATATCGGACAGTCAATATCATAATTGGAGGAATTAGAAGAAAAAAAGTGCAAATATAATGCATTTAAAGTGCCGCGTATACAGGCTGTAGACTATAGAATACAAATGAGGAGAGGAAGGAAGGACATACAGAAGGGCAGTAGGAAGAAGGGGGTATCTAGTTCGGGGGAGGTGATTGCCCTAAAGGGATGCTGGCCGACACGGGAAATAGGTGGCACAGGATTTCAGAGGTTAAGGTACTCCATTTAGTGGGGTATGGCTTTACATAAAACACTTGCACATCATTTTCAGGCCTCTGTAGAGCAGCCCCCTACATATAAAAAGGCTGGGCAGCAGGGAGATTTTAAGTGATTTTTGCAGGCTGTTCCAAAGCGTTGCAAAGAATGAGCTAATGGCAGTTGAGCCAAGTCCTTGTTCATGGTAGTTTAAGGAGGAGGAGTTCCTCAGTCCGTAGGCACCCTTTGAGTGTTCAAACGGGTCACAGATATAGGGTGGTAATTTGTTCGACAAGGCCTGGAAAAGCCACATGAGGGCTTTTATTTGCCTCCTCATGGAGAGGCATGTCCCGTCTAATGGTTGGTACAACAAACAGTGATGAGTCTGCAAGGGCAGGTCAAGAACAAATCTCAAAGCGCGATGATAAAGTGTATCCAGCTTTTGGAGCACATACTGGGGGCAATGGCTGTATAAGAAATCAGCGTAGTCAACCAGAGGAAGAAGGGTTGTTTGAATCATCCGTTTCCTAGCTTCCAGGGTGAGTAGACGCCTTTTGCGGTAGAAAATACTGAGGCGCTGCCTTAGCTTTTTTGTTAACTCAATTAGATGTGCACTGAAGGAGAGTTTGTTATCCAACCAGACTCCCAGATATTTAAATTTATCCACTAGCTCTAGTGGTTCATTAAGGAGGGTAGATTTGTGGGGTCCCAGGTATCCTCATGTTGTGGGATGTAGAGATAAGCATAGCTTTTGGTTGTTTTGCATTTAACAATAGCTTTAGATTCAACAGGTTGTGCTGGAGGATGATGAAATCCTACTGTAGCTCCTTGTATGCAATGTCCAAGGAGGGGTTGATCATGTAGAGGACTGTGTCTTCTGCGAATAGATGAACTTTTCCAGCAACCAGGCCAGAGTCGATGCGGTTGATGTAAAGGGTGAAGAGGATAGGTCACCTTGCGGAATGCCTCAGGGCAGTAATTGTAGTGGGGAGAATTCCCCTTGAGCCTTAATTTGCTGCTTACGACTTGTGAGGTAGCAGCAGAACCACTTTACTGCAGCAGAGGATAGACCGATGCTACTCAGTGAATCAAGAGGTGTGGAATGGTCGACCGTATCAAATGCTTTTCTGAGGTCAAGGAAGAGTGCATAGATGTGCCGTTTGCTGTCCAGGGCGTTTAGCCAGTCATTTGATACTTTGGCAAGAGCAGACAAAGTACTGTGCTTAGGTCTGAAGCCTGATTGGACTGGATTGAGGATTTTCTCATGATACAAATACTCCCTTAATTGAGAGTTTACAATTTTTTCAAGTAGCTTGGATAGAACAGGCAGCAACAAAATCGACCTAGAGTTATTCAAGTCAGTAGGATCACCTGACTTGAACATAGGATAATGTGCGTGGTTTTCCAAATAGGTAGCAATTCCACTTGGGACAATGAGCTGTTGAAGAGATGGGCACTTGGAGTTGCCAGATAATAAGAACCTGCCTTTAAGAAGAAGGGTTCAAGTGAATCGGCACCAGCGCTCTTTTTGGTGTCCAGCGAGAGGAACAGGTCCTCCACCTGTTTAAAGGAGACTGGCTGGAACATGAAGAGGTGGCGGTCGGTAGGGGGTGCTATGGTTGGTCTAGAAGCTATGCTGCCAGTGCTTGTAGTGCTCAGTTTACTAATAGGTGACATGTCGAATGCGAGGCCTGCAGTGGCGAAGTGGTTATTGAGCTTACCAAGGATCTCAGCTCTAACTGTGTAGGATGTGTTATTTGCCACAATTTTGGCTGGTAGTGCGGTGGCAGGGGAATGTCCCTCAACCTCTCTCAGTATCTGCCAAAATTTGGTGGAGCAGTTTTTGTTTGCCTCAAAGGCTGACTGGAAGAACCATTGTTTTTCTGACCTTACCAGTTTAGTGCAGGCATTTCTGCCTACCCGGAAGGAGATCCAGTCTGAATTGGCCTGCGATTTCCTAACCCTTTTCCAGAGGGTGTCTCTATGCCGTAAGGCCTTCTTAAGTAGTGAGCTAAACCAATCAGGTGTGCGTTTCCTGGATTTGATTTTCCTTAAGGGTGCATGCAGGTTGATAACGTTTACTAGCAGATACTGGAAGATACCGAATGCTTCAGACACAGAGGGTGTAAGGTAGAAATCCTGCCACTTTATGTTCCCAAGATCTGTCAGGCTGGGAGACTGAAGTATTTTAGGTTGCGCTTAAGCTTCAAAGTAGAGTGGAGTGGAGGTGTGGGGAGCACCTAACACAGGTGACTGCAAAGTGATCACTCAGATCATTGTGGAAGACCCTAGTATGAGAGATATTATGGGGCTTGTTGACAAGTATGAGGTCCAGAAGTGAACTTCAGTCAGGATTTTTCTTGTTAGGTCATGTAGGATCAGAAATAATCTGCATGAGCCCGTGGTCGTCGCAGAAGTCCTTAAGCTTGTTTGCGCTGGTATCGTTCCAGTTAATGTTAAGGTCATCCATGATGATGCATTCTGTGTTCACTTTTTCCGGGAGAGTATGAATATGGGGCAGTATTCTGTACACAGGCCTGCTGCAGGAGGACTATAGCATGCAGCTACCAATAAGGCTACACCAGGCGAGAGGGTAATTCTGAAGACAAGATATTCAAATTCTTTTGGCACTGATGTAAGGAAAATATTGGTGGTTAGTAATTTATCTTTGATATATATGGCAACACCACCACCTGTAGTCAACCTGTCACACCTGATCAGGTTGTATCCCAGAATGTTAAACGTTTTGTCAGGTAAAGTAGGTTTCAGCCAGGTTTCTGAGAGCATTGCTACATCAGGCTTTGCCTGTAGTACCCAAGTTTGGACCTGGTCAAGCTTGTTGACAAGGCTGCATACATTCATATGCAGGAAGCTCAGACCCTTTAGCTAAGGGAGTTCACAAGGTCACCAGGGTCAGTTAGCAGTGTGGGGGGGGTGGGTTTAATTCCACACTGCCTGCACAAAGTAGCAGCAGTACTAGTAATTTCCTAAGCCATCTTACCAGGAATCTTAAGAAGGCTTTGTTTGGTAGTTTGCCTCGGGCACTATCAAGGGTAGCAGAGCAGGAATTTGATGGGCAGCAGAAGTTAACCAGAGCAGATAATGCTACCCTAATAGAGAGGGTAACAGGGGTCTGCGTAGTGAACGTTAGGCAGTAGGAGGTGTGAAGGGTTTGGATCATGTAAGGATTATGATCTTTGGAGGAAGTTAGCTGTTTGGCAGTCACTGTGGGGCTTATTTCCAGTCCTATAGGAGTGTTCAGGTAGGATGAGTCTTTCCTCACCTCCAAAATTGGTTCCACTGTTAGAAAGAGGATGCAGGCAATGAAGAAATGGGGGGCTGAGGAAGCCATCTCTTGGATATCTTTCCCTAGCTAAAGAAACAGTACTATCTAGAGCTGTAATACACAGCCAGGGAAAACAGAGAGCAGGGCTTTAAGGAGAATGTGTTTTTTTGTGAGGATGCCTTTAAAGGGAGGGCAGAAGAGGAGTGTGCAAGGGGAGGGGCTTAGCAAGGGGAAAACCAACCATGGGGAGGAGGTGTATTTAACAGCAGTCGGGTTGGGGCAGGTGGGCAGGAAAAATTAATAGAGAAAGAGGTTGCAGCAGGAAGCCAAAGCTGTACAGGCTGAGCAGGTTCAGTCTGGTCCGATTGGCAAAAAAGGACTCAAATAGGCAAAGTTACAGCTGCTGGATCTCAGCAGTATCCTACAGCTCTGCAGGCAGTAAAGTTACAAAAATGTACTTGTATAAATGAGCTGTGGCAGGAGTTGTATTTTACTATTTATCTTTTTTTTTTTTCTTATTCTTTATGTCGGCACCAAAAGACCCGCTTGAATAAAGAGCCAATGAGATGGTCACGGTGAGGAGGCTCAGCCAATACTAGGGCTGAAAGCTCTTGAAGCAGAAGTAAAAAGTTCTTGGCAGCATACCTTGCTGTGGAGGAGCTGGGTGGACATCACTGTGCCCCTCAGGAATTCTTCTCTATCGTTTCAGGCAGCTGGCAGCAGCGGGAGTGCCTGCAGATACGGATCCCTTGCTGTGGAGTAGCTAGGCAGACAGCTGGGGGTGAAAATTTCTAGTGACCTGAAACACCCGACTCAACACAAAAAGACTATAACAAAGGCTAATAGGATGCATTGCTAGGGGATTTAGCATTAGGAGGAGTGAGGTTATTCTGCCACTATACGGGTCATTGGTCAGACCTCACTTAGAGTACAGAGTAAGATATTGGCACCCACACCTGAAGAAAGACATAAATATAATGGAAAGGGTCCAGAGGAGAGAGACTACAATGATAGAGGAACAGCAGGATATATCATATGCAGAGAGGTTGGAGAACCTGAGGATGTACACTCTGGAGGAAACGAGGCAGAGGGGGGATATGATTGACATGTTCAAATACTTGAGGGGAATTAACAGAGTGGACTGCAGAAGCCTATTCAATAAAAGGGCCACCACCACCACAGGGCGCAGCCTAAAACTGTTGGGGTATAAATTCAAGAAGTACATAAGGAAGCACTTTTTTCCAGAAAGAGTGGTGATGGCATGGAATGAGTTGCCACAGGAGGTGGTGGAGTCGAAGTCAGTGGGGTCCTTCAAAATAGCCTTGGACAAGCATAAAGGAATGTCAGGAGGCCTTGTAAGAGGAAAGAATGGAACATTCGGCACAGGGGGATGGGGTCACAGATATAAGCTGAAAGTCGGAAACAATCCATATTATTTCGAGTAGTCCTGATAGATGAGAGCTCTCCTTCTGCTGGCCATTTTCTTATGTTCGTAGTTCAAGAGGGCAGCATCTTTCAGAAAAGGAGATGTGCAAGAACAAGGGGTCACAGCATGAGACAAGAGGGACAACGTGAGGAAGTATTTTTACACAGAAATAGTGGTGGACAGAAACATAGAAACATAGACTTTGACGACAGACAAGGACCACTTAGCCCACCTAGTCTGCCCATTTCCCTACCTACAGGATAAGTTGCAGATCCTATTTAACTAACAGCCTATTTCTTCCTACCCCACACAAAAATTGTCTTATGTCTGTCCCATGCATTCTTGAATTCTTCCACAGTTTTAGACCCCACAGCCTCCTCAGGAAGGCTGTTCCATGTGTTCACCACCCTCTGTGAAAAAATGCTTCCTGACATTTCCCCTGAGCCGTCCCCCCTCTATCTTCAAATTGTGTCACCTTGTTCTTGCACAACTCTTTTTCTGAAAGATGCTACCCTCTTGGACTTATTGATTCCACTGAGGTACTTGAAAGTTTCTATCATGTCCCCCCTCTCCCTCCTTTCCTTAAGGGTATACATATTAAGCTCCTTTAGTCTCTCCTCACATGGCTTCTCTTGCAGATCCTGCACCATTTTAGTTGCCCTCATCTGGACTGCCTCCATCCTGTCTATGTCCTTGCGGAGATGAGGTCTCCAGAACTGGATGCAGTACTCCAGATGGGGTCTCACCAACTGTCTGTACAGAGGGATAACAACTTCCTGTTTTCTACTGGTGATGCCTCTCCCTATACATCCCAGTATCCCCCCAGCCCTCTCTACTGCCTTCTCACATTTCTTGCTTACCTTAAGATCATCTGATATGATTACCCCCAGGTCCATTTCCATTTTTGTTGTTGTTACTACCTCCCCCCCCCCAATTGTATAATCTTCCCTGGGTTTTGTTTCACAGGTGCATTATTTTGCACTTCTTTGCATTGAACCCAAGCTACTTCTGACCATTCCTCCAACCTTGCCAAGTCCCTTCTCATCCTTTCCATGCCTCCTTGTGTATCAAACCTATTGCAGATCTTTGTATCATCTGCAAAAAGGCATACTTTTCCTTCCAGTCCCTCTGCAATGTCACTTATAAAGACATGAAAAAGGACTGGACCAAGTACTTAACCCTGCGGTACCCCACTATTAACCCCTGTTTCTTCAGAGTGGACTCCATTTACAGTTACCTTCTGTGTCCTGTTGTCCAGCCAATGTTTTACCCAGGCTACCACCCTGGGACCCACTCCCAGGCTGGTTAATTTAACTATTAATATTTTGTGTGGGACTGTGTCAAATGCCTTGCTAAAGTCTAAGTAGGCCATGTCCACAGCCCCTCACTGGTCTACTACTTTGGTCACCCAATCAAAGAAATCAATTAGATTTGCCTGACAAGACCTTCCTGCTGTGAATCCATGCTGCCTTGGGTCCTGTGCCCCACTGGCCTCTAGGTACTCAACAATTCTTTCCTTCAGAAGTGATTCCATCACTTTCCCTACCACAGAGGTCAAACTGACAGGTCTGTAGTTTTCTGCCTCTGTCTTGCTCCCACTTTTGTAAAGGGGTATCACATCTGCCTTCCTCCAGTCCTCAGGTAACACACCATCCTCCCATGATTTGTTAAAAAAGGGTAGTCAGTGGTGTCACTAGTTCTCTCCTTAATTATTTAAGAATTCCGGCGTGAATTCCATCAGGCCCCATTGCTTTGTCCACCTTCAGTTTTAGGAGTTCTTTCAGAACCCTTTCTTCTGTGAAAGGACTGGGATCGACCCCCCTATCTAGAGTGCTTCTATTAATTGGATTAGGCACCTCCCCCTCCTTCCTCTTTTCTCAATACTGAGCAGATGTATTCATTCAGTATCCCTGCTTTTTCACTGTCCCTCTCTGCCCACCCGCTGTCCATTCTCTTCAGCCTCACTATCCCTCCCATTGTCTTTCTATGCTCCCTGATGTACCTATAAAAGGTTTTATCCCCCCTTCTTAACCGAGTTGGCTATATTTTCCTCAGTTTGGCCTTTGCTATTCTGACTACCTTTCCTGCTTCCTTCTGCCTTATCTGGTACTGTTCTCTGTCCTGCTCCTTCTGTATTTTCTTATACTTCCTAAATGCTATCTTTTTCTCCCTAACCTTCCCTGCCACCACTTCTGAGAACCATAGTGTTTTTTTGTTTTCATTTTGATTTGTTTATCTGCTTCACACAAAGGCTTGTTGCCTCTGTGATGGCAGTTTTGATGTTTTGCCATTGCACCGACTGGAGCACCCTCTTTGTGCAACACATCTTTCTGCTCGTGCATCAATCCAGCACTTAATATATCCCCCAGATGTAAACTACTGTTTCTAGTGCATTCTGATTTTACACAATGCAGCATAATATTGTGTAGGTGTAGAGGCCCACTGAAAATAAGATGCCATTTCTTCTGTGAACTAACCAGACTAAATCTATACCAATCAGTAGGCATATTCTAGGAAAACACATTGTAAAAATGTGTAAAAGGAAGATTACATTTAAACTGCCTCTCCACAGATCTGCACTGGGCAAATTCATTAGAAATAATGGGAAAAGCATCCCAAATGCTTCCCACAGCCATACTGGCTCTGACCGGAGTTTGTTTACAGAAGCAGCTACTTTTCCCTTGTGCCCTGAAACTTTCCATACTTTCTCAATGCAGCTTTTGACAGACTCTAGAATACCTGCTAAAATGTGGGATTCACATTAGTTATGCTGTCATGATAAGCTTAATGTTAAAAGAAATCAAAAACACAAGCGACTCCCTGAACATTATTGTATTAGAAATGCTTGTGTATATATATATATATATATATATATATATATATATATATATATATCTCTACATACATACAATAGGGGTGAGTGGTAAATGAGTGAGATAGAACAGCGTATCATCCACTGCAGTGTGATATTTTTACCCTCTGCTCTACTGTGATGATATGAGACATTTACACACACAGGTCACAAAAGGTCACTGATATCATCACCCTAGGCAGCTTTTCCCTCAGCATGAAAGAAACACCTGTGCTGTTACCATAGACACAAATGCAGAACTACCTGAGAGGTCTCACTGCTGCCTACAGCTAACTCAGTGAGCATTACAAAACACACCTACCCCCCAACTTCCAGCTCATTTCTGTGATGCTCTCAACTTGATGCAGCCAGAATTCCAAACAGCACAGCTTCACAGAACAGTCTAAACTACTGCCTGCAGGTAACTCAACTACCACTGAAACACATTCTCACTTGTTCCTCAAACTCTGATTCTCACCCATTAAAATTGCTGTGACAATTTCAACTTCACTGCAGGCAGAATCCTAAAGAGCACAATTTCACAGAACACTCTGCACTCTGCCTGCAGTTAACTTAATTACCACTGAAAACAGTATCAGCTGTTCTGACACTCTGCCTCTCAGTTCATTACAATTACTGTGATGCTTTTAACTTCACTGCAGCCAGACTGCTAAACAATACAGCTTCACAAAAGTATGTTTCTCATTCCTATCTGAAACTAACTCATTTAGCATTGCAAAACGCACTCATGTGACTCTCAGGTTTATAAAACTGCCAGCCCATTCAGAAAAGCTCACACACAGAATGAGCAAACACATTAACAGGAACAGAACACAAGACAGCATAACAAAACTTCTGAAACTCTTGGCCCTATTGAATATATCGAATACGTGATGGGCAGATCGTGTGCTATGGCAAATATTGTCACTCCTGCATCGTGAGCTTGGATATCTCACGAGTGCCGAAAGAGCTCACTCTGCAGGAGTGACAATATTTGCCATATCACAGTCATGCCATCATGTATCTATATATATATATATATATATATGGGATACATATATATATGTCAAATTGTTCAGCACCTTGATATGTTGAAAGGTACTATATAAATAAATTATTATTATATATATATATATATATATATATATATACATATATATATATATATATATATATATATATATATATAGAAGAGATAATTTCTCACCTCCTCTTCTACTGCACATATATTTCAACATTCTGGTCTGCCCTTTCTAAGCATTGATATACACCGATTTTTTCATATGTTACCTATGATAGTCTAATGTACAGTAATTACCACACAGATTGGAATAATTATCGTCGGAGTACACTTAATTTAATTTTTGCTGTCATCAGATGGTGTATTTGGAATGTATGATGTGGCTACTCTTTGCAGCATATAGACACACCATTAATGGATTTGACTCGTCATATTACAGGAGAATTGCAAACTCTGTACTAGGAGGAAATTACCCCGTATCCTACGCAAGTGCTAGATGCGTATTGGTGGAATTTACCCTGGGTCACTAACTCAGATGCTCCCATTACTTGACAAAATGTTTGTTAGCACAGTTAAGAATTTGTTGGTTTCAAGTATGATTTCACATGGTATTGGTCAGGTTATATAGCTTACTATTAATATGATTTTATGTTTCCTTTTTGTGCTGGATTGGTTAGTTAACTTACAGTAGGACTAGATAATACTAATTTTCTTCTGACTCAATGTTTTGATTGATTGCTTAACTTCTCTTTCTTTAATAAAAAATCTTACTCTGGGGAAGGGGGCACTGTTGGCCCGCTTTCTGCGATGGAGGAGCCAGATGCTGAGGAGCTGTTGGGGAAGGAGCAGCAAGTTGGAGATGTGGTCTCCCCCATAACCTGTAATAGCAAAACTAATCAGCCAGTTCTGTGTACGCACACAGCACAGCGTGCTGAGGTCAGTTCTCTAGAGGTGGACACTGAGCAGGACATTATCAGTTCTCTAGAGGTGGATACTGAGCAGGACATTATCAGTTCTCTAGAGGTGGATACTGAGCAGGACATTATCAGTTCTCTAGAGGTGGATACTGAGCAGGACATTATCAGTTCTCTAGAGGTGGATACTGAGCAGGACTTTATTGGTGACAACGATACTGCAAAACCCACTGATATGGATGTTACAGAGTCTACTGTTATGGTAGCAGAACAAGTGCTAGAAGAGAATATTCGACTGAGATGTCAGCAGTTGTCAATGGACTTGACGAATGAAGAAGAAATATATTTACATAAAAAAAAGATTTACAAAAAAAGAGTTTAAATGATGGAAAGTAGGGGAAAATACTTATCCAAAAGGAAAATGGTTGCATTATCAAACTAGGTCCACTAGTCCCACTCATTCTTCCAATGCCTGGGACAGAATCGAGGGAGCCTTCTTTACTGCCTTACTGAATTAATCAGAGCCAGAATGGACATCAGAGAAGGCATTAGTTCAAGCTGGATGGCAGCAGGATGCAAAGAGTATGGACCCCGGATGACTCAATAGACTTTGCAAGTGGGACCTCGCAACTGGAGAGCAGCACAAATGCAGCAGCTGGTGGAGATACCTCCAGAACTGCACAGCTGACAAACAAGACACACAGTAAGCAGGACCCAACTGGGGTAAGTGATTCATTAAGTGACCCTTTGTTTTACTTGACCACAATGTACTGAATTATCTGCCTCCATTAGCTTGAAGGCACCATTTGTTTTCATGGCTGTGGCTTCAGTACCAGAGGTGCCACAAGGTATATTTGGTCACCAGTGTAGTGGGACCACCTCCGAGCAAACATCTCCAGGGAAGGCCACACACCAGGAACCGGGAGAACAGGGGTCAGAATGTATTGCTTTGATGCCCCAAGAACCATGGCAGGACATTGCTAGCATACATTCAGTTGGCATTCATCTGTATCCCCCTCCTCCGGGTCGTGCCTGAAAATAGGCAGGATTTGTCTAGTGCGCTTACCCAGTCAACAAAAACTAAATTAAAAAAAAAAAATAGGTTTAGAACACTTCTGGTTTAAATACAATCAGGTTCTATATTCCCCACTGTGGACACCATTTCTGGTGATTCCCCTGACTATGCCTTTGATAGAATTAATAAATAAAACTGTACGGTTCTTAGTGCCCCAGAAACTATTATTGATTCAGAACAATTTTGGACTAGTGGATGGCATTTTCGAGTGAGATTGAATCAAACAGAGGAAGGCATGCATCATCTTCCAAACAGTTTCTTCATCAGGAAAGACAGAGAGGTCTGCTTTTATGCTGGCCAGTCTGAGGCCTGCCATAAATGTGGGGGCTGTGTGCATCTCGCCAGTGCATGTGACAAAATATGGAGCATACTATGCAGGGAATTCAGTAAGCAATAAGACACGACAGAGTGTGCATTAGACACTTTAACACACGGCTAGGAGGCGTAGTGAGGCACAAGGCCATTGGCACACTACCTGAGCAACACTATTAAAAGGATATATATAGTTGAAAATCATGTTTTGGGATTGAATGGAGTGTCTCAGACAGCAAATGTTGGTGGGCGTTAAAGTCACATTAAACCAAAGTGGATAACATTACCCTCCACGTTGCACAATATGACTAAGTAACAAGTGCTTATGCACAACAGTTAGTTTAAGATCATTGCACACTATACCATAAAATGTACTGAATCAGCATAATTTACTTACATAGAATCCACCAAAAGTAATATAAGCATTAATCACATGGATGCATAGCGACATATGACTACACCCATTTAGCAAGCCTAAGAGAGAGTAAAACACGGACTACCATTATGTGAAACTGTAAATGCATTACAAATTAAAACAGTTGCAAAGCAGCCAAAGGGTATAATGATAAATATTTTGCCCCCTAAAATGTGACTTAATGAAAAGAATTGTTATGTACATGTTATTATTCTGAATGAAACTGTAAAAAGAAAATTGTTATAAACATCAGAAGTGATAGCCCCTAGGTGCTACTGTATGTGTGAATACATAGTACATACAGAATCTATGGGTTGAGTAAAGTAAGTGATTAGAACATGAACTAGAGAGTAATTCTCACATATCAGTAACTAAATAAGAACAAATTAAAAGTACTAAACATAACAAAGAAATGCTAAAAACAAATTTATACACAAAAGAAAAACTAATTAAAATGCATGTTTTGGATATAGATGTAGGAGGTGGAAAATTAAGCACCAGGACTATAGCCTTGAAGCTAGAAGACAGATAGCAAGGAACAAGGTACTGTATGACTGTAATAATCTTCTAAGTCTTGTAAAATAATATGGAAATGAATCTAAACCATGATAGTTTTATAGCAGTCACAGAGCTAGCCCCCTGGAGAAGACAGAAATGAATGAAAAATTGAAAAACAATTTTATTATACAGAAAATAAAGAATATTTTGTAAACATATTTGGTGTTATATTACTTTATTGCTAAACCAGCGAACGGCCCACCTTTGCTGTTTTGGTCTTTGCTGGAAAGTGGAAAAATGTATTTAAATAATTTTTGTAAGAAGTTGTGCCAGATGTGGTATCATAGGACATACATATTTTACTACTGAATCCAGTTGCTTGGCTCAAACATCCAGGATAAAATTACAACCAATGCTAGGTCAGGATGAAAAAAGTGCTTTAATTTATTAAACTCACTAAAAAGCCATGCAAGGTTACCAAACAAGTGATTGAGTAGCACACCAGTCAACATTTAACGTCTTAAGTGATGCTTTTTCAAGAGGAACTAGATTTACTTGTACTGAAGGTGTTTTCTCCTTGGCTCTTTCTCTGTGTGTCCTGAGTCCCCCAGCCCCCAAAATTCTATTGCTTCTTGGTCTGTTGAGTCCTGAAAACAGCATTGCCACCCAGTGTACTTACAAATCAATAAATAAATAAATGAGATTCCAGTTCTTGAACAGCAAAAAAAGGATCAAAAATACAAGTAGGATCAATTTAATCAAATGAGTGTTATTAAAGATAAAAATGAATTGTCCATATAATGCATCCTAAAATACATTGTGGACAGAACATGTCTTTTCTGAAAATGTAGATTTCAAGCAAAAATTTTAAAAAATGGAAACTGAGGGCTAAATGACATATTAATGATCTGTTTCCAAAACCTTCTGTTCCATGGATCTTTAGTTCAGAATGACAAAAGATAAAGCTTAGCGTAGATTCAGTTCCGCAGTGAAAGAATTTGTTTTATTTAAGCTTGAACATATAAATGGTCTTAGAAATGCAGTATGAGGCAAAGCAATGTTTGGAGTCAACTTGTCTCAGTGCTGTTCCCATAGCGGCAGATCCACATGCATATCTTCCTCAGCTTTGGGTTGCCGTAGATGAGCAGATAAGAGCTACTCATGGTACAGGTTATGTAAAAGAAGCAAAGGACTATATATAATGGGCCTTTGACGTTCTCTGCAAAGATGTAAAAGGAAATTACAACACTGACCAACAAGACATAGGTGAAAGTAAGGAAGAGGATCATCTTGGCCACACGGATGTGAACTTTGGAATGGGAACTGCCTAAACCACTTGAACTGGTCTCCATCTTCCTGGCATGTTGGCATAAAGAGGTGATGATGAGAAAGCTGCTTGTCATCATGATGGCGGAGGGCAAGGCAGCGGCAAGTGATAGGAACAGATAATGGCCTATTACACGAACATCGTCCAATGTAAAGTTCCCAGCCTTGACTGTGATGTTGACTGGGGTGTGTAATTCTGTAATAAAGGCTACAGTTCCACTGAGGATGCTGCTCCCTACCATGGTACCAAGGATCAGGTGAGGCACCATGTTAGTGATCCCTTTCTTAACCCACATGAAGAATCTCTGACTGCCATTAACAATCTTCACACAATACAAAATGCAGAGCCATGTTAAGAGCCACGAGCTGAGACAGCAACTAAATAGGTCAAAAAAATAAAAATATTCATCCAGGTAATGCCAGTCATGGAGCAACTCATACACTGCATCTGAGTATTGGATCAACTGGACCAAGGTGTTGGATACAGCCAGGCTGGTCATGATCAAGTCATGGGGGGGAATACCTCTATTTCTCTTGAAGTCATGAAGGTTTGCGACAAATATGAAGATGTGTCCCTCAAGTCCAAAAATGGACACCAACGTTGAAATTGTCAAAAAAACAACATTCCCATCTGAAAGCATTCTTGTGCCAACAAGAGACAAAGGAGTCTTAAAAGCATAACCAGTTTCTGCTGAACACATTTGGTGCTTTAACCTTTTGAGTCTGCTGTGAGTATGCTTGCTTAGGGTGGAAAACACCTGTCTGTCTATTTATGTCAAAGATTCTAATGAATATACAAATTAGAGGAGGTGTATTGGATTCCAGCTTTGAGGTCTCCTTTACCAGTGCTTAACTGCAGTATATCCCATATTTTGCTACTTAAGAAAAGAATTGGAGAATGCTTCAAGAAAGCACTGGCAAACGGAAAAGGAGGGGGTAGAGAAGCAGTGGGAGCAACTCAAGAGAGCCGCAACAGAGGCAACAAGCCTTTGTGTGAAGCAAGCTAACAAGGCAAAAAGAAAGAAAAAACCATTATGGTTTTCTAAAGATGTGGCAGGGATGGTTTGAGAGAAAAAACGGGCATTCAAAAAGTACAAGGAAACACAGAAGGAGGAAGACAAGGAAACTGTATCAAACAAAGCAGAAGGAGGAGAGGAAAGCGGTCATAAGCGCAAAGGAGCAAACAGAAGAAAGGATAGTCCAGACATTAAAGGAAGGGGACAACACCTTTTTCAAGTATATTACGGAAAGAAAAAAGACAAAGGGAGAGATAGTGAGGCTGAGCGAGGGGGGCGGAGTGGGTAGAGGGGGAATGTAGAAAAAACTGAGATCCTGAATGAATAGTTCTGTTCAGTATTCACAAAGGAAGAGGAGTGAGAGGGACCAAAATTAGGCAGTTAAAAACACACAGGGAAGAGTGGTGGACACCAGGCCATTCACAGAAGACAGAGTACTAAAATAACTCTTGAAACTGAAGGTGGACAAGGCAATGGTGCCAGATGGGATACATCACAAAATACTAAAGGAATACAGAGAGGTGCTGGTGACACCACTGACAGCCCTGTTCAACAGATCACTAGAGGAGAGAGTGGTGCCAAAGGACTAGAAGATGGCAAACATGATACCCCTTCACAAAAGTGGGAGCAAGGTAGAAGCAAAAAACTATAGACTGGTCAGTTTGACCCCAGTGATATGGAAGATGATGGAATTGGTGTTGTAGGAAAGGATTGTAGAATATCTAGTAGTCAGTAGGGCACAAGACCCAAGGCAACATGGATTCACAGCAGGAAGGTCCTGTCAAATCTGGTAGATTTCTTTGACTGGGTGACAAGGGAAGTAGACCAGGAAGGGGTGTTGGATATGGCATACCCAGACTTTAGGAAGGCATTGGACAAAGTCCAGAACAAGAGGTTAGTAAAAAAGTTAGACAATCTGGGAGTTGGTCCCAGGGTGATAAAATGGATCAGAAATTGGCTTAGCAATAGGACACAGAGAATGGTGGTAAATGGAGTTCAGTCACAGGAAGGGGTGACCAATGGCGTGCCACAAGAGCCAGTGCTGCAGCAGATCCTCTTTAAAGTCACACTGCAGAGGGACTGGAAGGAAAGGTATACCACTTTGCAGATGACACTAAGATCTGCAATAGAGTTGACACTCAAGGGGGATGGAGAAAATGAGAAGAGATGTGGGCAAGTTGGAGGAGTAGTCAAGACTGTGGCAGCTCCAATTTAATGCAAGGAATTGCAAAATCATGCACTTAGGTAACAGAAACCCAGGGGAGGAATACATGATGAGGGAAGGGGGAGGTACTAGCAACAGACAAACTGGAAAGGGACATGGGGGTGGTCGTAACAGATGACTAGAAAACAGGAAGTGGTGATGCCACTGTACATGCAGTTGGTGAGACCTCATCTGGAGTACTGCGTGCAGTTCTGGAGACCACATCTCCAGAATGACATAGACAGGGTAGATGCAGTCCAGAGATGAGCAATGAAAATGGTGCAGGGACTGCACCAGAAACCATATGGGAAGAAACTGAGGCTCTCAATAGTATACACTGGAGGAAAGGAGGGCGAGGGGGAATATGATGGAAACTTTAAAGCACCTCATTGAGGCCCTAAGACGCCTGAAGGCGGCAGCAGAAAAGATACTCCTGAGGTCTTTAACACCTCCAGACATTCTGCGCCTTGTGCCAATGAAGACTTTTGTCGCCTGAAGACGTCACTGCTTAAAACTTAAATATTTCACAAACTGAAGTGAGTAGAATTACCCACATAGCACCATTGGAAATGTAATGTTCTGCTGAACAACTTTGCCACTGATATTTTATGTCTGTTATGTATACTTTAGAAAATATTCACATTTTTCTATGGTATGGTGTGTATGGCAGACATTTGTCTCTCAAGCTTCACTTACCCACCTTAATAAAACAGAAAAGAAATATATGCATCACATCAGAAAAACTGCTTTTTAGTACAAAATCAGTTTTGCACCTCCATCTAATGTATGGATGTTTAATTTGGTGTTGATATGTTAAATATTTTCCCACACAAAATTGTTTTCATTGCCTTTTTATTGAAACTTTTTTTTTTTGCTATTTCAACCAATATAGAAAAAAATAGGAACTACCTATAATTAATTGCATAGTACCATTGAAAAGGTATGTTTGTGCTGAACAACTTTGCCATTGTACTTTGTGTGTAGCACTTACGGTTCATGAGGTAGACACATTTGTTTGTGGCATGCTGATTATGGCTTGATTTTGCTCAGAAAGCTCCAGGTTGCACTGTTAAAAGTATACAGGCCACAAGTGGTGAAATTCTCAAGGAGCTCATGACTCCTCAGTGAGTTAAGGGAATTAACACAGTTAAGGTAAGCTACAGATCATTCCTCCCCTGGGTTTCTGTTTCTTCTTTTAAACTTTGCTGTCTCATGCCTGAAAAAAAAACCTGAAACAAACTGCGGGTGCAGAGGGGAGATTCAGGTTAATCAGGTCAGACCTAGGAGGTGGCACAGAATTTAAAAGGAGTGAAGTCACCTGTCAGCTTCAGAGCTGCTGAACTGTTGTTGTTGCTGCTGCAACGGGGTGTAAGAGGTTGGCAGTGTCCATGATGGGACTCCCTCTTCCTCCACACAACAGAGCTGTCGTATCGAGGACCAAAGCAGGACCAGAGCATAGAAGCTGAATTTTTTCCGCCCGCCAACCCATTTCCCACCCCCTCCAGTTTTAAATGCTCTTCTGGGGCTCCACCTCAATGGACCGATTGGATGCAATAATGTGCATCCATAGTTGATCAGGGACTGGCAGGAGGAGGAGTACAGCGAAGAGTGTGTTCTCAGGGCATACATTAAGGCAGGACTGCTGCTGCTGCTGGAGAGACTTAAAAATCATACTGAAGGTTCTGTGAATGCATCCTTAAAGTTTAAAATGGCAATAAGCTGCTACATCATAATCACGGGCACTGAAACTGTGACTTTTGAGACACTGCTGCATAACCAGGGGCACAGTGACTTTTGAGGGTCATCTGGGTAACCTCGAGTTGTTACAGTCAGTTTAGCTACTTGTGCATTTATTTATTTCTTGAGTATTCGGATATATCTTTGAGTCAGAGACTCCTTTACAAAGGATCCATGCCACAGAAATTAAAAACAAAACAAACATTTGAAAGTAATTCAACACAGAACACAATACAGCATGTTACAAAGAACAGTGAAGGCTAACAGGTAGTTACTAGAATAACTTGTATAGGTCTTTAGCAAAACATTTTTAATCACATATATAAACAGAGTCTGACAACTCAAGTAGGGGTCATGGTGGGGTAAGCCAGCCGGAGGCCATACTCAGGGGAGAAAAGGGGGAGGGGAGTAGAGCAGGATCAGTGGCACTCGCCAGTGTTACAGGACTTGAGGTGGGCCCTAAGATAGGTTTTGAAAGGGACAATTCTGTTTTTTGTTAACAAGTGAAGTGGGTAGTTGTTCATCCAAGAAGGGGCCCTGTGGCTGAAGGACCTTTGGAACTGGGAGGTATGGCAGTAGGGAACCGAGAGGAGTCATTTGTCTGAGCTATGGGTGAACTTAACCATCAGAACTGGGTGAACTAAGCGGGTGAGCCTGGGCGAGGGCATAGGCTGAGGGCAATCTTTTTGGCCATGAGGCAAGTGTGGAACCTAATTCTATTGTCAAGATTTAGCCAGTTAGTAGCATTATAAAGTGAGCAAGTATGGGCGAGATGGTCACATCCCAGTATTAGGCAGCAAACTTTATTTATGGGGAGATGGAGTCTATAAAGTGCTGAGATGTTTGCCGCACTATAGATCAGTATACCATAATCGAGCAAGGAGAGGACCGAGGAGAAGACTGCGAGCCTAAGGGCACCAGAGGTAAGGCAATGTTTGAAACGATACAGTAACTGGAGCCTAGCATTGAGGGCAGTGGACAGGAGATGGATATGTTGGTGGACATTAAGGGCTGGGTCTAGAGTGATGCCTAGATATTTAAAGGAGCCCACTTGCTCCAAAGGAGTCAGGTTGGTAGTTAGTACTTGTTCCAGAATTTGCGCCCTGAGCCCCCGGTAGATATTAGGGAGGATTTATAATACTCAGCTTTGGCCATGTGCAGGGTGTGTGTATTTCTGCTAATAGTGACATTGTCTGCTTATTTAAAGGATATTTTAATTGAATTACACTGCCAGTTACACTGTAACTGTATGCTAACCTAGTAATTAAGTTAGTAATTTAGTATAGTTATGCTCAGTATTAACCTAGCAATCAAGTAGTCATTTAATGTATTTTAGCTTACCTTTAGGGTACTTTATTATTAACTTAGTAAGTAAGTCAGTAATTTAGTGAATTTTTGCATATTACTCCGGTACTTTTTAATTAGTACAGCTGCATTTAAGCCAGCCATTATGGTGGGGACTGTTTAGGAAGACATTGCTGATAAGCATGCAATTGCAGATAACTCATTAATTTGTAGGGTACAGTGTGGTTAAGGGATCGAGTAATTCCAGAATTAAAGGAGTAATTATAGCCAGAAGAGATGTGGGTAAAATGTGGGGCATCAGGGGACACTAAACATGGGACAGGGCAAACAGGGAAGGATTGTAGGTTGTAACTATTGTAGAGCGGTTGTATTTATGGAGATATTGTGGAAGAAGGGGATGTCCAGTGTGTAGGAGCATAGGAAAACTAACAAGCATTTGTCAATGCCGAATGTTGTCTCACTGGCATTGGCATTGGTAGTGCAGGAGTTAGAGATGCATAATAGGAATGGCAGTGAAGTATTGAACTGAAGCCAACCCAACCCCCACCCTGCAGAGACTGACAGGCATTGGGGTGTGCCTTTGGGTCGTTAGCTATAACGCTCATGCCATTCTATCTCTTCCTACCCTGTAGACACTGACAAGTGCTGTGGTGTGCTTTGGGATCTTTGGGCCTTATACTTACTCCACTCCATAAGGAACTACATTGAGGTGGGTGCAGTATAGGAGAATGGGGTGAACTTTGGGCCAAACACTCCTAGGCACACCCTCGATGCCTGTCAGTGGCTGCAGGGTTGGGGTGGGGGTGGGGCTGGGGGTGGAAAGGCATGAGCATTACAGCCAGTGATCCCAAGTCACACCCCTGATGCCTGACAGTCTCTACAGGGTGGGATGTTACAGTTGGGAACCCTAACGCCGTAGGCGTTTGTTGGTATTTTCACTCCAAATTTTCAACATGAGCCTTTTGTGACCCCGTCTCATGAAGAGCGGCACTATCAGTTTGTTAGCTGAAAGGTGGTTTTGCACAGCGGCTATGCCATTTGGCGACACAGGGACGAAAACACATTTTGGGCAGAATGTGAAAAATGACAACTGTATTGTTCATGAGGAGGTGTAAAAAAATGGCAACATTGAAAATGTGGAGTGAAGATATGAAAAATTGGTGAAGTCATGAGCATGCATAGAAACTGTGCAAAACACGTCCGTAACCAATTATTTTCAGGATTTTATAGCCACATTTCAACATAGTCATTTTGGGACCTCCCCTCATGAACAGTTCACTGTGATTTTGTTAATTTGTCCCAAAAGTTGATTTCCCAGAGCAACCATGCCATTGTGCGCCACAGGTGCAAAAACACATTTTGGGCAGTATATGAAAAATGACAGCTGTACTGTTCATAAGGAGGTGTGGAAAAATGCCAGTGTTGAAAATCTGGCATGAAAATATTGCAAATTTTCGAACTTACGAGGGTGCATAGAAACTGCGCAATGCACGCTTGCAACAGAGTCATTTTATGGACGTTCATCACCAAATTTTCAACATAGGCATTTTAGGACCTCTGCTCATGAACAGTGTCACCATCATTTCCTCAAACTATCCCGAAAACTGATTTTGCACAGCGACTGCGCTATTCTGCATCGGAAGTGCAAAAACATGTTTCAGCAAGGATATGTAGAATGACAGCTGTACTGTTCATAAGAAGGTGTGGGAAAATGCCAATCTGGAAAATCTGGAGTGAAGATATTACAAATTCACAAAGTTACGAGCATGCATGGAAACTGCGCAACACAAGCTCGTAAAACAGCCATTTTTGGGATTTTTTCCACCAAATTTTCAATATAGGTTTTTTGAGAGCCCCCCTCATGAACAGTGGCACTGTCCTTTGGTAATCGATCCCAAAAGGTGATTCCGTGCAGTGACCATGAAATCACCTTTCGGGACTGAATAATGCCATGACAGTGACTGAATTCATGAGGCGGGGTCCCAATAACCCCATGTTGAAAATTTGGTGCCAAAATTCCTGAAAATGGCCAAGATATGCACCAAAGTTGAAACCCCCTATTTATGCCATTATACAGCTTACCGGCATTTCTTCAGTTCACGGTTGGCTTTGAAGAGTGTAGACATGTTCCCGGTCCACCGAAGATCGTCGCGCCAAGCTCCAGAGGTAAGTATGGGGCAAGGAGGGTGTGTGGGGAGGCAGGGTACGCAGAGGGTGGGTGCAGGTTGGGGAAAGAGGCAGGGAGACTGTGAGGGACCATTTTCTTCTTTCACAGGTTAAAAAGAAAAACAAATTACAGGACAGTTTTTGTGTTTCTGGAGCATTTAGCACACTGGGGTGGGCTCCAATGTTCCACCTGAGTGTTTTTTTTTTGGGGGGTGCTGTAGCCGACTGAGGATTGGGCACCCCCATCAGCACATACTGAAGGGGGGTCGAGCCGAGGGGGATTGGGCACCCCCATGGCACACAATAAAAGGGAAGGGGGGACATTATGCCAATAGGGAGTGGGCTCCCCATCAGCAAAATAAATGGGGAAGGGAGGACTGAAGTCGATGGGGATTGGGTGCGCCGTCAGCAAAGAAAGACTGTTGAGGGGGTGCATGATGCCGAGGGAGATTGGGCACCCCCTCAGCATACACTTTAAATGTTAGGGGGGCATTATGCCGATGGGGAGTGGGCTCCCCTGTTGGCAAATGAAGTGGGTTGGGGCACTGTGCACAGCGGCAGTCAGTGCCGCCATGTTGATTGAATGGTTTTACTAGGACAGGCATGTCTGGAGGGCATGTTATTGTGCCACTGCATGATTGCAGCCTACCTTTTCTTAGATCTGGTCGCCACTTGACATATGCCTGGTGTCAGCGCCTGCAGCAGCCTTATTGGGGAATGAGGGATGCATCTACTGATGCGTGCCCTGCATTCGCCCACAGTGACTGCACCTCCAAATCTGCTACTAATGCAATATGTTATCTGGCGCGCATGCGCGAGCCAACATAAAAATGGAGATATAATGCCTCACTAAGGCACTTCAAGAAATGATAGAGGGCAGCAGAAATAGGATGCAGGAACAAACTAGATATGGAGCAGACATGCATGGACTAAAGAAAATCATCAATGAGGAGAGCCAGAAAGATGACAGGCAAGGGATAGGTCAACAGGAAGAGCAACACCCATATGAAAAGGGCAGAGGGGAGAGGTGGAAGATGACAAGAAATGGAGAAAATATACAGAGACAAACTGGACACGGAGTAGACAAACAGAAACTAAAGAATATCAGTAATAGGAAGAGGCAGGAAGAAGACAGATGAAGGCAAAGGATAAGTCAGGAGGACAAGCAATAGCTATATGATAGGGAAAGACGGGAGGGGGGAAAATGGCAAAAATAAGGGGACAAAAACAAGGAACTCAGGGCAGGAGCTGGATTGCACAGGAAACCTCTGTCATCGGGTGACAACATACAATAGATATGCAATACTGACAGAGGGGACCCAAGGGAACAAAGGCAAGGTGGGAATGGAGTTGCAGCAGGATACCAAGGAGGTTGTGGGTGAACAAGGCCAGAAACCATATGTCTCAAAGGTAGGAAACAGGGAGGGCAGAAATGAGGGAGAGACAGGAAAGGAGAAGTGAGAAAAAAGTTAAACGAGGGCAGACAATATAGGAGGCAGGAACCAGGATGGAATGGTAAGGAGAACGGGCACTCTGGAAAGAATAAAATAATAGTTTAAGGGGACGCTATAATAAAAAGTATACAATGAAAAAAGAGTGAGGACACATGTATGAGGACAGCAGTGGTGTGTGCACCTGGGATGGAGGCAGGCAAAACAACTCAAAAGATAAGGGAGCTGATAAGAGAGGCGAGGGAAAAAACAGATTTGAAACTGCACATTGGGACAAATGATTTAGCCGGGGAGGAGACCGAGGTGATGCAACACAGATTTATGGACTTATCAGTGGCATGTAGGCAGTCAGTGAAATCACTAACTTTTTCTGAGATAATTCCTGTACCAAGGGCAAGCACAGCTAGGAAGGAAAGGATAGGGGAATTTAATGGGTGGCTAGACCGGTGGTGTAGGGAGGAGGGATTCGGTCTTATAGGTCAGTGGGGTGTCACGTGGGTGGACAAGAGACTCTATAGCAGTGACAGACTACACCTGACCTGGGAGGGGAGAATGAAAATTAAACCTAAAATGGGGGAATACATGGCAAGAGAGCTATGTTTAAACTACTAAGATGGGAGGCAGCAAAGGGGAGGACAGAGTGGCCTTCCCCCCACATCAGCAGAATCAAGGAACAGGGAACAAAGATGAATGACAATTCAGAAAAGGGGGGAGAAGCAAGTCAAGTAGGATTAAGTCAGAGGAAGAGCAAGGGCATGACAGAGACAAAGTGGAGAGTGGTGGTGCTGAATGCGCGCAGGCTTGGAAACTAGATGGCAGAACTGCAGGTGCTCTTAGCAGAAAGCAGGGTAAACATTGCCACCATTACAGAGACCTGGGCATCAGCACTCCAGGACTAGGACCTATCAATCCCAAGTTACGGGCTATATAGAAAGGACAGGAGACAGAAAATGGGGCGGAGTGGTAGTATCGTAAGGGAAGGTATTGTGTGCAAGGGAGGAGGGTTTTGAAAGAGGGAGCATGGAAGCTCTATGGCTCCAGCTCCAGATGAATAAAGGAAGGAAGATAAGCATGGGTGTCAAATACAGACTGCCCAGTCTGGGTGAGGACAAGGACAGGGAGTTAAGCACCCAGTTAACAAATGCAGCTGAAAGGGGGGAGTTAGTAGTGGTAGGTGACTTTAACCTGCCCAAAATCAAATAGGTTAGTCTGGCCACATCTTGTGCCAGAAGCCAGGCAATCCTGGACACAATCCATGATGGCTTCATGTTGCAGTATGTGACCAGTCCCACCGGGGGGGTGAGCAGTTCTGGACCTGGTGCTCTCCAATGGTGAACACCATGCAGGACATAGACATTGGGGATCCCATGGGTGGAAGTGACCACAACACAGTGTGAGTCAACCTGGACATGGGTAGGGAGAACATCCCCACCAAGACAAGAGAGCTAGACTTCAGGATGGTGAATTTTAAGAGAATGAGGGAAATGATCAAAGAAGACCTAGGGAACCTGGAGGAAGGCTTGGGTGTGGAGGAAATGTGGGACATGATCAGAGGGGCCATACAGAATGTCACAATCAGATGCACAAAGATGAGGGGAAAGAGGGCGGAAACTCGACTGCCTAGCTGGTTCAGCAAACAGGTGGCTAAGGCAGTGAAAGATAAAAGGGCAGCATACAAGAAAAGTAGAAGGACAGTGACGGAAGAGGATGAGGAGTACCGAAGGCTGGCTAAACTAGCAAAAAGGGAAGTAATACTGGCAAAAACAAAAAGAACTCCAGATAGTGGAAGGGATAAAAAAGGGGGATAAGGCCTTCTTTTGATACATTAAAGAAAATAGAGACAAAAAGGATGGCATAGTCAGGCTGAAGAAGGGGGAATGCATAGTGGTGGAAGACGGGGCAAAAGTGGAGATATTAAATAATTACTTCTGCTCTGTCTTTACCAACAAAAGAAAGGGCCCAATACCACACAGTGTAAGGAGCGGGAAGGAAGCTGGCAAGGACCCATTTGGGATCATAAGTACAGAGCGGGTGAGGGAGGGGCTCATGAATTTGAAGGTAGAAAAATCCCTGGGACCTGATGAAATACACCGCAGGATACTAAAAAAGGTGGCAGAGGAGCTAGCAGGCCCACTGACAATACTATTCAGTAGATTTCTTGATATGGGGGTTAGTGCCAGGGGAATGGAGAATAGCACATGTTGTGCCAATCCATAAGAGTGGCCCCAAGAAGGACCCCGGTAACTACAGGCCGGTCAGCCTGACCTTGATTGTGTGTAAACTACTGGAGACAATATTGAAGGAGGGCTTGGTCAAGTTCTTAGAGGAAAATAGCCTGCAGGATAGCAAACAGCACAGGTTCATGGCAGGCAGGTTGTGTCAAATGAACTTGATTGAGTTCTTTGACTGGGTCACCCAAACAGTGGACAAAGGCCAGGCAGTGGATATTATACATCTGGACTTTAGCAAGGCCTCTGGCTCTGTGCCACACAAAAGGCTAATTACGAAGCTGAAGGACTTAGGGGTGGGAGAAAGGTTGGTTAGTTGGGTCAACAACTGGTTGAGTGGCAGGACACAGAGGCTAGTAGTAGGGGAAGGGGAGTTCTCCAGTACAAGGGAAGTCATCAGCGGGGTTCCACAGGTGTCAGTGCTGGGACTGGTGTTGTTTAACATCTTTATTAGTGACATAGGGGGAGGCATTCAGGGAAAAATGGGCATGTTCGTTGATGACCCCAAGCTCTCCGGGAGGGTGTACACTGAGAAAAGGGATAAAGAAGATGAGAGAGGACCTAGCCAAACCAAAGAGATGGGCAGGGATATGGCAGCTTGGGTTCAGTGCCAAAAAGTGCAAAGTGATGCACATGGGGCGAAGAACCCGAGAACAGAGTACTACATTGTTAAAGTTCAGGTTACACCATCGGAGGATGAAAAAATCAAATCAAAATCAAATTAAATCAAATTTATTTAACTAGGCAGTTACATCATTGAGCAAGCTCATTTTCAATATGATCCTGAAAACAGGGGACACTTTTGCTAACAATAGACAATATTTCATAAAATCATAGACATCAGCACAAGCAGTTAAAATATTGGACAGTCAGTATCACCAAAACAGTAATTGGAGGAATTAGAAAAAAAAAGTGCAAATATAATGCATTTGATGTGCCGCGTATACAGGCTGTAGACTATAAAGTACAAATGAGGAAAGGAAGGAAGGACATATAGAAGGGCAGTAGGAAGAAGGGAGTGTCTAGTTGGGGGGGGAGGTAAAGGGGGGAGGTGATTGCCCTAAAGGGATGCTGGCCGACATGGGAAATAGCCAGCACAGGATTTCAGAGGTTAAGGTACTCAATTTAGTGGGGTATGGCTTTACATAAAACACTCGCACATCATTTTCAGACCTCTGTAGAGCAGCTCCCAAAACATAAAAAGGCTGGGCAGCAGGGAGATTTTAAGTGATTTTTGCAGGCTGTTCCAAAGCGTTGGTAAGAATGAGCTAATGACAGTTGAGCCAAGTCCTTGTTCATGGTAGTTTAAGGAGGACAAAGGAGGAGTTCCTCAGTCCATAGGCACCCTTTGAGTGTTCAAACAGGTCACAGATATAAGGTGGCAATTTGTTGGACAGAGCGCGGAAAAGCCTCATGAGGGCGTTTATTTGCTTTCTCATGGAGAGGGACGTCCAGTCTAATGCTTGGTACAACAAACAGCGATGAGTCTGCAAGGGCAGGTCAAGAACAAATCTCAAAGTGCGATGATAGAGTGTATCCAGCTTTTGGAGCGCATACTGGGGGCAATGGCTGTATAAGAAATCAGCGTAGTCAATCAGGGGAAGGAGGGTTGTTTGAATCATCCGTTTCCTAGCTTCCAGGGTGAGTAGATGCCTTTTGTGGTAGAAAATACCGAGGCGCTGCCTTAGCTTTTTTGTTCACTCAGTTAGATGTGCACCGAAGGAGAGTTTGTTATCCAACCAGACTCCCAGATATTTAAATTTATCCACTAGCTCTAGTAGTTCATTAAGGAGGGTAGATTTGTGGGGTCCCAGGTATCCTCGTGTTGTGGGATGTAGAGATAATCATAGCTTTTGGTTGTTTTGCATTTAACAATAGCTTTAGATTCAACAGGTTGTGCTGGAGGATGATGAAATCCTACTGTAGTTCCTTGTATGCAATGTCCAAGGAGGGGTTGGTCATGTATAGGACTGTGTCTTCTGCGAATAGATGAACTTTTCCAGCAACCAGGCCAGAGTCGATGCGGTTGATGTAAAGGGCAAAGAGGATATGTCACCTTGCGGAATGCCTCAGGGCAGTAATTGTAGTGGGGAGAATTCCCCTTGAGCCTTAATTTGCTGCCTACGATTTGTGAGGTAGCAGTGGAACCACTTTACTGCAGTAGAGGATAGACCGATGCTGCTCAGAGAATCAAGAGGTGTGGAATGGTTGACCATATCAAATGCTTTACTGAGGTCAAGGAAGAGTGCATAGATGTGCTGTTTGCTGTCCAGGGCGTTTAGCCAGTCATTTGATACTTTGGCAAGAGCAGACACGGTACTGTGCTTAGGTCTGAAACCAGATTGGACTGGATTGAGGATTTTCTCTTGATCCAAATACTCCCTTAATTGAGAGTTTACAATTTTTTCAAGTACAGCAGCTTGGATAGAACAGGCAGCAACAAAATTGGCCTATAGTTATTCAAGTCAGTAGGTCCACCTGACTTGAACTGGAGGGTAATGTGCACGGTTTTCCAACTAGGCAGCAGTTCCCCTTGGGATAATGAGCTGTTGAAGAGATGGGCAATTGGAGCTGCCAGATAATAAGAACCTGCCTTTAAGAAGAAGGGTTCAAGTGAATCGGTACCAGCTCTTTTTGGTGTCCAGCGAGAGGAGCAGGTCCTCCACCTGTTTAAAGGAGACTGGCTGGAACTTGAAGAGGTGGCGGTCGGTAGGGGGTGCTATGGTTGGTCTAGAAGCTATGCTGCCAGTGCTTGTAGTGCTCAGTTTACTAATAGGTGACATGTCAAATGTGAGGCCTGCAGTGGCGAAGTGGTTATTGAGCTGATCAAGGATCTCAGCCCTAACTGTGTAGGAGGTGTTATTTGCCACAATTTTGGCTAGTAGTGCGGTGGCAGGGGAATGTCCCTCAACCTCTCTCAGTATCTGCCAAAATTTGGTGGAGCAGTTTTTGTTTGCCTCAAAGGCTGACTGGAAGAACCGTTGTTTTTCTGACCTTACCAGCTTGGTGCAGGCATTTCTGGCTACCCGGAAGGAGATTCAGTCTGAATTGGCCTGCGATTTCCTAACCCTTTTCCAGAGGGTGTCTCTATGCCGTAAGCATACCTCTCAACTGTCCCTGATTTTCAGGGATGTCCCTGATTTTGCCTCAGAATTTTACTCAGTCCCGCCTAAAAATTGTGTTTCTGTGACCAAACAGTGAGAGCTGTAAGCACAAAATAATGTCAAACATTAAAGTTACAGAGTTGTTCTTCCTTAGAAAATGCATTTTACATTAAGCCTCTTATTCTACTGGCTTTCAGAATGGATATCCCTAATTTTGAAGATGTGTCCCTGATTTTGGTCTCTTGTCCCTGATTTTTTTTAAGCCTTGTCCCTGATTTATGAGGCAGGAGGTTGAGAGGTATGGCCGTAAGGCCTTCTTAAGGAGTGGGCTAAACCAATCATGTGTGCGTTTCCTGGATTGGATTTTCCTTAATGGCGCGTGTTGGTTGATAATGTTTACTAGCAGATCCTGGAAGATACCGAATGCTTCAGACACAGAGGGTGTAAGGTAGAAATCGTGCCACTTTATGTTCCCAAGATCTGTCAGGAAGGGAGACTGAAGTATTTTAGGTTGCGCTTAAGCTTGAAAGTAGAGGTGGAGGGGAGGTGTGGGGAGCACCTAACACAGGCGACTGCAAAGTGATCACTCAGATCATTGTGGAAGACCTTAGTATGAGAAATATTATGGGGCTTGTTGACAAGTATGAGGTCCAGAAGTGAACTTCAGTCAGGATTATTCTTGTTAGGTCATGCAGGATCAGAAATAATCTGCGTGAGCCCGTGCTCGTTGCAGAAGTCCTTAAGCTTGTTTGCGCTGGTATCATTCCAGTTAATGTTAAGGTCACCCATGATGATGCATTCTGTGTTCACTTTTCCAGGAGAGTATGAATATGGGGCAGTATACTGTACACAGGCCTGCTGCAGGAGGTCTATAGCATGCAGCTACCAATAAGGCTATACTAGGCGAGAGGGTAATTTTGAAGACAAGATATTCAAATTCTTTTGGCATTGATGTATGGACAATATTGGTGGTTAGTAATTTATCTTTGAGATATATATATATATATATATATATATATATATATATATATGGAAACACCACCACCTCTGGTCAACCTGTCACACCTGATCAGGTTGTATCCCAGAATGTTAAACATTTTGTCAGGTAAAGTAGGTTTCAGCCAGGTTTCCGAGAGCATTGCTACATCAGGCTTTGCGTGTAGTATCCAGGTTTGGACCTGGTCAAGCTTGTTGACAAGGCTGTATACATTCATATGCAGAAAGCTCAGACCCTGTAACTGAGAGAGTTCACCAGGGGCAGTTAGCAGTGGGAGGGGGGTTTATTCCACACTGCTTGCACAAAGTAGCAGTAGTACTAGTAATTTCCTAAGCCATCTTACCAGGAATCTTAAGAAGGCTTTGTTTGGTAGTTTGCCTCAGGCACTATCAAGGGTAGCAGAGTAGGAATTTGGTGGGCAGCAGAAGTTGACCAGAGCAGATAATGCTACCCTAATAGAGAGGGTAAGGGGGGTCTGCGTAGTGAACGTTAGGCAGTAGGAGGTGTGAAGGGTTTGGATCATGTAAGGATTATGACCTTTGGAGGAAGTTAGCTATTTGGCAGTCACCGTGGGGCTTATTTCCAGTCCTATAGGAGTATTCAGGTAGGATGAGTCTTTCCCCACCCCCAAAATTGGTTCCACTGTTAGAAAGAGGATGCAGACAATGAAGAAAAGGGGGGATGAGGAAGCCATCTCTTGGATATCTTTCTCTAGCTAAAGAAACAGTACTATCTAGAGCTGTAATACACAGCCAGGGAAAACAGAGCAGGGTTTTAAGGAGAATGTGTCTTTTTGTGAGGATGCCTTTAAAGGGAGGGCAGGAGAGTAATGTGCAAGGGGAGGGGCTTAGCAAGGGGAAAACCAACCATGGGGAGGAGGTGTATTTAACCGCAGTCAGGTTGGAGCAGGTGGGCAGAAAAAATTAATAGAGAAAGAGGTTGCAGCAGGAACCCAAAGCTGTACACGCTGTGCAGGTTCAGTCCGGTCCAATTGACAAAAAGGACTCGAATAGCCAAAGTTACAGCTGCTGAATCTCAGCAGTGTCCTACAGCTCTGCAGGCAGTAAAGTTACAAAAACGTACTTCTGTAAATGAGCTGCGGCAGGAATTTTGTATTACTATTTTTCTTTTTTTTTTTTTTTTATTCTTTATGTCGGCACCAAAACACCCACTTCGATAAGGAGCCAATGAGATGGTCACGGTGAGGAGGCTCAGCCAATGCTCATGCTGAAAGCTCTTGAAGCAGAAGTAAAAGTTCTTGGCAGTGTACCTTGCCATAGAGGAGCTGGGTGGACATCACTGTACCCCTCAGGAATTCTGTCGTTTCAGGTGGCTGGCAGCAGCAGGAACACCCGCAAATACAGGACCCTTGCTATGGAGGAACTAGTAGGACAGCTGGGGGTGAAAATTTCTAGTGACCTGAAGCACTCGACTCAATGCAAAAAGACTGTAACAAAGGCCAATAAGATGTTAGGGTGCATTGCTAGGGGATTTAGCAGTAGGAGTGAAGTTATTCTGCCACTATATGAGTCATTGGTCAGACCTCACTTAGAGTACAGAGTAAGATATTGGCATCCACACCTGAAGAAAGACATAAATATTATGGAAAGGGTCCAGAGGAGAGAGACTACAATGATAGAGGAACAGCAGGATAGATCATATGCAGAGAGGTTGGAGGACCTGAGTATGTACATTCTGGAGGAAACAAGGCGGGGGGGGGATATGATTGACATGTTCAAATACTTGAGGGGAATTAACAGAGTGGACTGCAGAAGCCTATTCAGTAAAAGGGCCACCACCACCAGAAGGCACAACCTAAAACTGTTGGGGTGTAGATTCAAGAGGTACATAAGGAAGCACTTTTTTCCAGAAAGAGTGATGATGGCATGGAATAAGTTGCCACAGGAGGTGGTGGAGTGAAAGTCAGTGGGGTCCTTCAAAATAGCCTGGGACAAGCATAAAGGAATGTCAGGAGGCCTTTTAAGAGGAAAGACTGGAAAATTCAGGGGGGGGGGATGGGGTCACAGATATAAGCTGAAAGTCAGAAACAATCCGTATTATTTCATGTAGTTCTGATAGATGAGAGCTCTCCTTCTGCTGGCCATTTTCTTACGTTCTTAGTTCAAGAGGGCAGCATCTTTCAGAAAAGATGTGCAAGAACAAGGGGTCACAACATGAGGTTAGAGGGACAACGTGAGGAAGTATTTTTACACAGAAATAGTGGTGGACAGAAACATAGAAACATAGACTTTGACTGCAGATAAGGACCGCTTGGCCCACCTAGTCTGCCCATTTCCCTACCTACAAGATAAGTTGCAGATCCTATTTAAGTAACAGCCTACTTCTTCCTACCCCACACAAAAATTGCCTTATGTCTGTCCTATGCATTCTTGAATTCTCCCACAGTTTTAGACCCCACAACCTCCTCAGGAAGGCTGTTCCATGCCTTCACCACCCTCTCACATTTCCCCTGAGCGGCCCCCCCCATCTTCAAATTGTGTCCCCCTTGTTCTTGCACAACTTTTTTTCTGAAAGATGCTACCCTCTTGGACTTTATTGATTCCACTGAGGTACTTAAAAGTTTCCTTCATGTCCCCCTCCTTTCCTTAAGGGTATACATATTAAGCTCCTTTAGTCTCTCCTCATATGGCTTCTCTTGCAGACCCTGCACCATTTTAGTTGCCCTCCTCTGGTTGCCTCCATCCTGTCTATATCCTTGGGGAGATGAGGTCTCCAGAACTGGATGCAGTACTCCAGATGGGGTCTCACCAACTGTCTGTACAGAGAGATAACAACTTCCTGTTTTCTACTGGTGATGCCTCTCCCTATACATCCCAGTATCCCCCCAGCCCTCCCTACTGCCTTCTCACATTGCTTATTTACCTTAAGATCATCTGATATAATTACCCCCAGGTTCCTTTCCATTTTTGTTGTTGTTACTACCTCCTCCCCCACTGTATAATCTTCCCTGGGTTTTAGTTTCACAGGTGTATTATTTTGCACTTCTTTACACTGAACCCAAGCTGTCATACTTCTGACCATTCCTCCAACATTGCCAAGTCCCTTCTCATCCTTTCCATACCTCCTTGTGTATCAACCCTATTGCAGATCTTTGTGTCATCTGCAAAGAGCCATACTTTTCCTTTCAGTCCCTCTGCAGTGTCACTTACAAAGACATGAAAAAGGACTGGACCCAGTACTAAACCCTGTGGTACCCCACTAGTAACCCCTGTTTCTTCAGAGTGGTCTCCATTTACAATTACCTTCTGTGTCCTGTTGTCCAGTCAATGTTTTACCCAGGCTACCACCCTGGGACCCACCCCCAGGCTGGTTAATTTGACTATTAATATTTTGTGTGGGACTGTGTCAAATGTATTGCTAAAGTCTAAGTAGGCCATGTCCACAGCCCCTCCCTGGTCTACTACTTTGGTCACCCAGTCAAATAAATCAATTAGATTTGTCTGACACGACCTTCCCACTGTGAACCCATGCTGCCTTGGGTCCTGTGCCCCACTGGCCTCTAGGTACTCAACAATTCTTTCCTTCAGAAGTGATTCCATCACTTTCCCAACCACAGAGGTCAAACTGACAGGTCTGTAGTTTCCTGCCTCTGTCTTGCTTCCACTTTTGTAAAGGGGTATCACATCCACCTTCCTCCAGTCCTCAGGTAACACACCATCCTCCCATGATTTGTTAAAAAGGGTAGTCAGTGGTGTCACTAATTCTCTCCTTAATTCTTTTAGAATTCTGGGGTGAATTCCATCAGGCCCCTGCTTTGTCCACCTTAAGTTTTAGGAGTTCTTTCAGAACCCTTTCTTCTGTGAAAGGACTGGGATCGACCCCCCTATCCAGAGTGCTTCTGTTAATTGGATTAGGCACCTTCCCCTCCTTCCTCTTTTCTCAATACTGAGCAGAAGTATTCATTCAGTATCCCTGCTTTTTCACTGTCCCTCTCTGCCCACCCACTATCCATTCTCTTCAGCCTCACTATCCCTCCCGTTGTCTTTCTACACTCCCTGATATACCTATAAAAGGTTTTATCCCCCTTCTTAACTGAGTTGGCTATCTTTTCCTCAGTTTGGGCCTTTGCTATTCTGACTGCCTTTCCTGCTTTCTTCTGCCTTAACTGGTACAGTTCTCTGTCCTGCTCCTTCTGTGTTTCCTTATACTTCCTAAATGCTATCATTTTCTCCCTAACCTTCACCGCCACCTCTTTTGAGAACCACGGCGGCTTTTCTTTTGTTTTGATTTGTTAATTTGTTTCACACAAAGGCTTGTTGCCTCTGCGATGGCAGTTTTGATGTTTCCCCATTGTTGCTCCACCCTTCCTTCTAGCCTGTTTGCTAGTGCTTTTCTAAGGCACTCTCCCATCTTACCAAAGTCAGCCATCCTGAAGTCCAGAACCCTCACTTTTGTATAACTTGACTCAAGGAACAGCCTCCCTGAGAATGTTGTATGGGCAAAAATAATAGGTGAATTCAGGAATGCTTGGGACAGATAGAAGGCAACCCTAATGGTAGGAGGGAGAAGGTAAGCTACAGATCATATAGGATCTAGGGAGAGGTATCACCGGTAGAAAACAGAAAGTTGTTATCCCTCTGCACAGAGAGTTGGTGAGAGCCCATCTGGAGTTCTGTATCCAGTTCTGGAGACCACATCCCCACAAGGACATAGACAGGATGGAGGCTATCCACAGGAGAACAACTAAAATGGCGCAGTGTCTGCACCAGAAGACATACGAAGAGAGATTAAAGAAGCTTAATATGTATACACTCGAGGAGAGGAGGGAGAGGGGGGGAACATGATAGAAACTTTTAAGTACATCAAGGGAATCAAGAGAGTCCAAGATGGTAGCATCTCTCAGAAAAAAAGATGTGCAAGAACAAGGTGGCACAATTTGAAGATAGAGGGGGGACAACTCAAAGGTAATGTGAGGAAGTATTTTTTCCCAGAAAGGGTTGCGGATACATGGCACAGCCTTCCTGAGGAGGTAGTGGACTCAAAAACAGTTGGGGAATTCAAGAATGCATGGGACAGACATAAGGCAATTCTAGTGCGGGGTAGGAGGAAGTAGACTGTTGGCTAACTAGGATCTACAGCCTATGCATTAGATATAGAAATGGGCAGACTAGGCGGGCCAAGTGGTCCTTATCTGCTGTCGCTATGTTTCTATGTTTCTATGGAGTTTATACAATAGGTAGGGAAATGGGCAGACTAAGTAGACCAAGCGATCCTTATCTGCCATCAGATTCTATGTTTCTATGCAGATACAGTAAACATATATGATTTTGTAGTTATACTTTATTTACCCAGCATTACCCAGCTGAGATGCAACATCCTTGTGGGTCCTGGTTTATTTAACTTATCACTGCAGCTGAATGAACTGAAGCACTGAGAGAGTAAGTGGCTTGCTAAAAGTCAAACAGCATTTAAAAGGCTCTGATGGGATTTGAACATGGGTCTGTTGTATCTCTTGCTTCACAAGCTGATGGTATAACCATTAGGCCATGCTACCAACATACAGAATATGTTATAGTGCACTGTGATAATCATACAGCACGAATCAAATGGTGTTTGGCCATTTCTGGCTTCTCATTCATCTTAGCACCATCACACGGTAATGCATTAGCATAGCACCTACCCCTGCTATGATTACATCATAGTGGGGTATCATCAACATCACAACCTGACAGGGTCAAAGGGATAATATTCAATTCATATGGCTCAGCAGCACCAAAAGAATTTATACAAAGCACAAAAAAATCAAATGACAAATATTACCCTTTCCACATTCCAACAACATTGCTCAACAATCATAAATTAAGATATACTGCTTAAAAAATGAAGAACAATATTTATCTAGAGAAACATGAAAATCTACACAACTTAACAAAAAACAATGACTTCTTACTTAAAAAATCTAAACTCATAATGCTTCAGTGAGGCTCCTCATTAAAACGAGCATAGAAGCAAACACAGACAAGCATTTGTCAATGCCGAATTTTTGCTTGCTGGTATTAGCATTGGAAATGCAGGAGTTAGACAGATACAGAATAGGAATGGCAGTGAAGTATTGAACTTCAAGCCAACCCACCTCCAACCAGTGGAGACGGACAGGCATTGGGGTAAGTGTTTGGGTCGTCGCCCATGACAGTCATGCCATGTCACCTCACCCTATTCTGCAGACACTGACATGTGTTGAGGTGTGCCATAGGGCGTTTGGCTTTATGGTCACCCCATTCCATAAGGACATACAGTGAAATGGGTGCAGCATAGGAGAATGGGGTGAAGTCTGGGGCCAAAGAGTCCAAGGTGCACCTCGATGCCTGTCAGTAGCTGGTGGTTGGGGGTGGGATGGCATGAGCAGTACAGTCAGCAATTCAAAGGCACACCCCGATGCCTGCCAGTCTGTACAGGGTAGGACATTATGGTTAGAAACCCTAATGCCTCAGGCATTTGTTGGTTTTTGCACTACAAATTTTCAACATGGCCTTTTTGTGACCCCATCTCATGAAAACATTTGGGACCTCTTCTCATGAAGAGTGACAGTGTGATTTTGTCAATGTGTCCCGAACACTGAATTCCAACAGTGACAGTGCCATTCTGCACCACATGTATGAAAACACAGATCAGGCAGGATGTGAAGAATGACAGCTGTACCATCCATAGAGAGGTATGAAGAGATGGCAATGTTGAAAATCTGTAGTGGGAATATTAAAAATGCTAGCACTTCTGAATATACGTGGAAACTGTGCAACGCATGCGTGTAACACAGTCATTTTCTGGACTTTTGCCACCAAATTTTCAACATAGGCATTTTAGGACCTGTGCTCATGAACAGTGTCACTGTGATTTTCTTAATGTGTCCCGAACACTGATTTCCCACAGCAACCACGCTATTCTGCGCTGGAAGTGCAAAAACGTATTGCGGCCAGGATGTAAAAAATGACAGCTGTACTGTTCATAAGGAGGTGTAGAAAAATGGCAATGTTGAAAATCTGGAGTGAAAATATTACAAATGTGTGAAGTTATGAGCATGCATGGAAACTGCGCAATGCACGCTCATAACACAGTCATTTTATGGACTTTCATCACCAAATTTTCAACATAGGCATTTTAGGAACTCTGCTAATGAACAGTGGCACTGTGATTTTTGTAATGTGCCCCGAACACTGATTTCCTATAGCGACCATGCTATTCTGCACCAGAAGTGTGAAAACACATTTTGGTCAGGCTGTGAAAAATGACAGCTGTACTGTTCATAAGGAGGTGTGGAAAAATGGCAAAAATATTGCAAATTTGTGAAGTTATGACCATGCGTAGCAACTGTGCCATGCATGCTCATTAAACAGTAATTTCTTGGATTATTTCCACCAAATTTGCAACATAGACTTTTTGAGAGCCCACCTCTTGAATACTGGCACTGTTGTTTCGTTAATAGGTCCCGAAAGATGATTCCATGCAGTGACTGCAAAATCACCTCTCGGAACCAAATAATGCCATGACAGTGGCTGAATTCATGAGGAGGGGTCCCAATGACCCCATGTTGAAAATCTGGGGCCAAAATTCCCCAAAATGCCTGAGATATGCACCAAAGTTGAAGAAAAAACTATTTTTGCCATTATACAGCTTATTGTCATTTCCTCAGTTCGCGGTCAGCTTTGAAGAGTGCAGACATGTTTCCCATCCACTGAAGATCTTCGAGCTGGGCTCCAGAGGTGAGTATGCGGTGAAGGGGGAGGGGAAGCAGGGTGCGCAGAGGGTGGGCACTGGTTGGGGAGGGGCCGCTGGACTCGACGAGGGACTGTTTTTTGCTTTACAGAGGAAAAATAAATTGCAGAATTTTTTTTTTTTTTAACAGGGACATTTAACATGGACATTTGGCATGCTGGGGTGGGCATCCAGCATGCCAACCTACTTTTTTTTGGGGGTGGGTGACTTTGGAGGCGGGGATTGGGCACCCCTCGGACACACCTACTTTTGTTCAGGAGGGAGATTATGCCCGATGGGGTGGGCTCTCTATCACCTAGTCAAACTGGGAGGGAGATTATGCGGCCAGGGAGTAGGCTTCCAAGGTGGCAACCTGAACTCACACAGGGACTGAAGCCAACGGGATTGGGGCCCCCGTCGGCAAGCAAACACTGTTGTGAGGGGGGCACATGCTGCCGAGGGGGATTGGGCACCCCCTCAGCACTGGGGGCTCAGTAATATTGTTTGTGAACATGGCAGCAAGCTGCTGCCATGTTCACAAACAATATTACATTACCAACGCTCCGCCCAGCAATTAAGGGTTGCTCCTTCTTTGCAGTAGAATGACTGACACTGCAATGACAAGGTGGCCCCTGATTACTGCAGCAAAAATGTTTGTACTTGGTGGCACTTTTGGAGACCAACGTCATTGGCACACTGTGCCTCCATTGGTCCACCAGTGCCAAGCCCCCAAATGCAGTGCCTCCCTTGGCTGCCACAGTGCCGCGCCTCCACAACCTGATTCTCTCCTAAGCTGTTGCATAATGTTTCTTGTGCATGAGCGCAAGCAAACATAAAAAGGAAACAAACACCAAATGGAAACATTAGGAAACATACAAAAATACAGCTAGATGTAAAATTAGCAACAAATATAAGTAAAACATTAAAGCATCTCGAAAACATCTGGGAAAGCTGAGAGAAAGGAGAAAGCAGACCAGCAAACCTAAAGCAGGAAAGGTAATGTATTTCATTTTATACTTAATGGGTCTGTGTGAGGAAGTTGGCAGATATACTGTAGGCATATTTGGACTAGTGGTTTGTGTCTGTTCTTTAAATTTCTGAAGCTCTTATTTGCCAGGTCAGGAACCTAGCTGGGAGAATGTTTGTAGTCTTTTGTGGGTTAGTTGGTTAGCAAAAGTCTGTGAAACAGGGGTCTGATTGTGGGAGAAACTGAAGCCAGCTTAGAAGGGATAGGAGATTTAATACCCACACCTGCCAGTGTCCCTTTGCATGACATCCCATCATGTGAGTGTCATAGAGTAGGGGTGTAGCATCTGCCTCAGGGTCATCTGCGGAATTTCTTTAGGAAGACCGCAGAACCACAGAGAACTCTGGATACCTGATCAGGTATATCATAGAACAGTTATAAGTAGCAAAGCTGGGGGGACATATTTAGAACTGGCCAGTTGTGCTGGGGCAAAGATGCACCGCACAGAATAGATGTGCTGGCCGGCTCTGAGGGTATATTCAAACAGTATCCATGATCGGTACTGATCGCGCACACTGTCTTAATGCCTACCCTGGATGCTCAGCCCATAGCGGGCTGCTGCTGAGTTCCATGCATAGCAACCAGGGACTGTGCTGCATGCCACCAGTGGGCTATGCGTGATGCATACCTGGATGCGCCATGACCCAAGCGTGATATTCAGACAGGAAATGCTAATGAGTTCATTGGACATGCATGGCACAAAGGGGCACCATGCATGCTTATTATGAGCCCATTAGCATAGCTACACCCAACTGAATGTGCCTGGTGCACTGCAATCACCATGTGAAATAATGAACACCTCACATCTCCCTGGAAGTCTAGTGGTCCCCCCTCCCACCCTGATGTTCAATCGTACAACACAACTGTCACTAAACACTTCCCTGGCAGCCAAGTGGTACCCTCCTCCCATCCCTGAACCCTGTCCATAGAAACTATGACATCTCTAACATACCTAGTAGTCTAGCGGACCCCTTCCATCCCCAATTGTATGATAACATACCATCCCCATAGTTCCCTGGTAGGCTAGTGGCCCCTTCCGAGCCCTGATCATAACAGAAGATGTAATCCCAACACATCCCTGGTAGTCCAGTGGACCCCCCCACCCACTGAGGCACCCACACCCCAACCCTTCTCCCCAGCCCAGCATGGCCAATGAAGCTGGCGGGCAGCAAAACCTACCCACACACCTCCACGGCTGCCCACCAACTGAGCTGCCACAGAATGACAGCTTACAATATGCACTGTAATACCATTAGTCGACATTGCCAAGGGCTTGCAGTGTGTACTGTAAGCTTTCTTTCACAAGGAAAACTTGAAAAGATTACATCAGCTTTCGAATCGGGGTTTATTTATGGGAAAACTAAAATAACTTCATAAATAAAGATCCAGTAAAAGCAACTTTTTATCCACTTCCAAAAAGTCACAAATCTCTGGAACATCCGCCAGGGCGCCCGATAGTGAGTGGTATCAGGCCATTGATTGAGCCATTGTCTCAATTTCTTGATGCTTATTTGAGACCATTTGTGAACACTCTGCCAGCATTTATACAGGATACCACAGATGTTCTATTACAAATGAAAGACGTCACTGTCACTTCAGACACCATATTAGTGACTTTAGACATTGAGGCACTTTACACTAGTATCCCTCATGAGGGCACATTCAGTGCTGCAGCACACTACTTAAACCAGAGAAACAGCGATGTTTTACCACCTACTGACTTTCTTTTAAAACTTTTAGATCTGGTACTGACCGACAACGTTTTTACCTTTAATGGAGAACTGTATCAACAAATTAGAGGTACTGCAATAGCCACTACAGAGAAATCACCAATGAAACATGGCTTACATGTGGAGCACAGTGCTGTTACCCATGTAAAAGATGCTTCTTTTGCAGATTTGTGGAAACAGGTAAAAAATTCACAAGTATTAACACCACTAAAGATTTTGACATAAGACAGATTACAACCTGTGATTCTAATGGTGTTATTCATTCAGCCACCTGAAGTTGCATGGCTTTCTATGTTGGCAAGACAACTGGATATGTTAAAGTCAGGATCAGTGAACATAAAAGGGCAATACATAATGGGGACAATACATATGCCACAGCAAACCATATTAAACATAATACTGATGACACCGCACTTATTTTCAGATCCACAGCTATAGATAGAATAAACCCATGCTCTAGAGGTGGAAATTATAATGACTTAGGTTTACAGAGAGAATCCTTTCGATTATCAGTCTCAAGGCACATCAGTTTCCAGGCATGAATACTGGCTTCAATCTTAAATCTTTTTTGAGAAAAAGATGATAAATTACTTCTGTTTTTATATATGAAACTCTGGAATTGTTTAGTATCTAAGTAGCATTGAGGTGTTTTAATATTTATCTTTCTAGTCTGTTTCCTTCCTCCCCCACCACCACCCCCATTCTATCTTTTGCTATTTAGATGGTTGGGCTCTCAATTACACCTCTTCAATCACAGTGGGATATGTGTTTAATACAACTAGACTGATCTGCTTAATTATAAGTGACATCACTGTGACATAACTACATGTTTTGTATATAAGTTTGTTTTGTCTGTTACTGCATTAGCTTTTGAGAAAAGACCTTGTCCAGGACACATCAAGCGTGCAGTATGTGTGTTTTGGAATAAAACTGCTTTTAATGGAATCTACTTGGAGCCGGTGTGATGTCTATTTTGGTTGCTGAGCCTATGTTCTATGTAATTGATAACCTGAACAGGTGGAGCATGGAATGGGTGAAGTCAGACTTCTGTGCTCTGGAGAAGGTAACAAATGAGAGAGCAGGAGTGATAACCTAATCCAAGGTACTGCCATGGTCATGCCTGAAGCAGAGGGAACAATTACATGTGTTCCAATTCAATGTATGGCTAAAGGGTTGGTGCAGGGAGGAGAGATTTTGGATATTCAGGGAATGGGGCCCACCCTGTCGGGATTGCAAGCTGTTCAAAAGGTATGACCTGCATCTCAATGATAAAGGCAGGAGGACACTGGGAGAAAGGTGGGCATAGCATAGTGAGGGGGAATCAGAATGGCAAGGTACACACAAGATGTTACAAACAAAGGTGGTTTGCTGGACTTTCCCTATCAACCAAAACAGTAGAAACATATGTACCCAGGGTAAAGGGAAAAAAATAAATGTTATAGATAGATGTTTGAACATGATGTGCACCAATACAAGTAATCTTTGTGACAAAATGGTGGAACTTCAGGTGATGACCATGGAGAGGACCATCAATGAGGTGGCTGTGACACAGTTGTGGGCAACATCAGTCCACAAATTGGACATGACCATATCAAGGTACTTGCTGTTCAGGAAGGACAGAGCAAAGGGCAGGGGAGAGGGAGTAGTGCTGTATGTAAAAGAGGGGATATAGGCAATGGAAATAGCCTAGGGGAGTCAGGCAAACTAGAAACCTTGTGGGTACTAGCAGTAAAAGGGAATGGGAAACAAATCAGTATTGGGTATCTGACAACCACCAGGTCAGGATCAGAGGGCAGACAAGGAACTTGGATAGATGCTTAGCATAGCAGCTACTTTAGGGGAGGTGGTAGTAATAGTGGTTATGATATGCCAAATGTGGACTAAAAAGAGCCAGTTGCAGAAAGTATTAAGATTCATTGTGAATGTATACAAAGAGGAGGTCCTAGTTGAGTTAGTCCAGGGAACAACAAGGAATTTGGCACTGCTGTATCCATTGCTCACCAACAGTGAGATAATCCAAAATGAAACAGTCCTGGAATCATTCAGTTCCAGTGAATACAGAACAGTGGTGCTAGAGATTCAGATGGGGACCACCAATGAGGCAAACACAGTAAGAGTATGGAACTTTAAAAAAAAAATGATTCTGGCAAGATGAGCAAACAACTAGAAAAATAGCACAAGGAGTATAGAGCAACTAGAAGGGCAGAAGCAAAATTGGAAGAACTCAAAATAGCAAAGACAGAAGTGACAGAAGACTCAGTCACAAAAGTATCAAAGGGAAAAAGGGCAGGGCGGCAAATGTGGTTCACAGTCCATGTAAAGATGGTAGTAAGAGCCAAAAGGAGAGTATTCTTAAAGTTTAGGGAAAGTCACTGGGAGGAAGATCAAGAGAAGTAAATGACAGCAACACTTTATTGGCAGAAAGGTGAGCAAGGCCAAGGTAGATATAGGACTGTGGATGGTAAAAGGAGTTAAGCAAGGGGAAAAGGCATTCTTCAGGTACATCCAGGAGAAGTATAAGGTCAAAGGGGGTACTGTGAGACAGAAAAGTGGAGAAGGATAGAAGGAGGGTGGCAAAACGTTAAGCAGAGATAATGAACAGACATTTTCGTTGGCATTTACTAGGGAGAAGGATGGGCAATGACAGAATATTTTGTTATAAGGGGAAGGGAGGACAGCAATGGCTCAGGTAGCATAGTGATATAATGAAGAGAAGGGTTTTGAAAAAGTTTACAGGTTTGAAAGTACTGTAAATAAATCTACGGGACCCACCCATGATGGGGAAATATTGGACCTGGTACTCACTGATAGTACAGTGTTGCAGATGTCAAGGTAGGAAGCCACCTGTGGACCAGTGATTCTCCATACAGTGTGGTTTAATATAAGGATGGCTGCAGAATCAAGCCTCACAAGATCAGGGTGCTGGCCTTCAGGATGGCAGATTTTATAAAGATGGGTGAATGCCTCAGGGATGGCCTAGTGAGGGGATGACCTGGGTGAGGTGGAGGAACAGTGGACAAAGCTAAAAAGGAGTATACTAAAGACAACAAACCTCTGCATCAAAAAAGGAAAAAGGGACCACTATAGTTCTTTAAAGAGGTGGCTGAGAAGGTAATGTCTGAAAGGGTAGTACAGTATTCAGAAGTTATAAAGAGATGCAGAGAAAGGAGGATAGGATGATGTATTAGAGGAAAAGGAGGGAAGCCAAGGAAGCAGTAAGGGGTACAAAGTTGTAAATTAAGAGAATTGCCCTGGACGTAATAAAAGGGGAGAAGACTTTTTTTAGATATATAAGTGAAAAGAGGAAGACCAGAGCTGGGATTGTATGGTTAAAAAGGAAGGGGGCGCTGTGCAGAAGGGTACCAGGAAAATATATTTTATTTTTATTTTTTATTTAGCCTTTGTTAACCGGGTAAGTGCATTAACCATAAAATGACTATTTACAGGCACGACCCGGGAGAGTACAGACATGCAGAAACTTAGCAGGATAACAAATTATAAGTGCTTTACATATAATGAGTTAAACAGGATACAATATATTAGAACACACAAAGTAAAGCACTTTACATACAATGAGTTAAAGTGAATGCAATACATCAGAGACATACAGAGAAGACCATTCATAAGTTCATAGGTGCCTACCTATGCAATGAATAGAGAAGACCTTGGACAATAAATTATCAGGTGACATATCATATGAACAGAACAAGGTACACAAAAACAAAAATGGGTAATACAAAATGAAGAAATAATCATTGAGAACAGGGGGTGTCATTAAGGAAAAGGTCGGTAAGTGAGTAAG
The DNA here is from genome assembly GCA_016271365.2 of Neoceratodus forsteri. NCBI lineage: Eukaryota > Metazoa > Chordata > Ceratodontiformes > Ceratodontidae > Neoceratodus > Neoceratodus forsteri. The sequence goes on along the minus strand of CM057450.1, from coordinate 130,772,271 downwards.
AGGGGAACAAGCCATGAAATTAGATTATATGAGTGTATGTAAGTGTAAGGGAGATGCCTGCAGTGCAAGATTGTATATGGGCTGGGAAAGGGAACCAGGACAGGCTGAGGCAGTAAGAGGGTTATATAGAGGTGAGGAAATACTATTGTATGGCCAGAGACATCAGTCATTAGGTAGGTGAAAGCAGGAACAGGTATCAGCAATCAGCAGATTCGCACGCAGTTTTCTCTTAAAGCATGTGTGGGAGCTAGAGAGTCTAATGTCGAGGGGAAGGGAATTCCACAGCTGTGGAGCCACATGCTCAAATGCAACAGTTCCTTTCCTAGTGCGGCACCTCGGCAAATTCAGAAAGGATTTATCAGCTGATCGTAGACCATGGAGTGTGTCCTGAGGAACAAGCATAGCTGCAAGACACCTAGGGGTTTGATTTCGAATTATTGAATCAATAAGAGAGCCAAGGTAGTATTTCCTACTAGCTAAATGAGACAGCCAACCAAGATCATTATAAAGCTGACAGTGGTGTTTAAGCCGAGGAGCAGAAGAGGCATAGCGACATATGTTGTTATAAGTAATATCCCATCTGACATCCTGAACGAATACTTTTTTTTGTTGTTCACAGAGGAAGGAGAAGGGGAAGAGCTAAAAAAAGTAACAGAAGCAGAAGCTTTGGAGGTATCCCTTACAGAAATAATTGTGTGAAATGTTTTCATGCTACACACACACAAAACTACCCAAGTGAAATGCGTGCTGCAAGTATGATTTAAATGTTAAACTGGAACTGATTGCATGCATATGGCATGAGTGCAGCAAGCAAGTGTGGATACCATGATTTTTATATTAAATTGGGAAAGACTACATGCATGTGGCATACGTGCAAAAAAGCAAGTGATCACTGCACATGTAAAAGTTAAGTGACTTGCACAGGATCACGTCATGCACAAGCGGGAGTTGATGAGATTTAAACCCAGGTTTTTATGCCTTCAAGTCTCCTGACTTGTAGTTCAGTGCATTTAACCACTAAGCCATACTGTCTGCACACATGTGACTTGTTTCTACTTCAGTACATGCTGTATCTGAATACATCTGCATGCATGCGGCATGCTTGTAGCCAGTGTATGCTTTTCAGTTTTCTTCTCTTCCTCATCTCATTTTCACATTTGAACTGTAGCACCCATACCAATGGAAACACATGTTTTTCACCACCCCAATACACAAATTTATCCACAAAATGACTTAATTACTTCTGTCTGGCCTGTACTCCTACTATTTTTCTTTTCATGGTTTTGAATGCTTACACGCAAACAGACTTTAAGTTGCAAACACAAAAGTAGCAATAATTTGACAAGTTCTTGTGCAATAGCCACCATAATTTTTGTATGCACATCTGCTTTATATAAACGCTAAGTTTTACATATATTAACAGCATTTGTGACATTTTCATTGCTGTGTGGGTGCTATTTCTTCTTGTGACTTTGGTTTATACTACCTTGAATAGAGCACCACACGTTTCCTGGTGCTCCTATTTTTTTATTTTTGTATCAGTATATACCCCCAGAGCAGTGTATCAGATTTGGTCTTAAACCCACCCAGTTACTAACCAATTTTTTCCTGGCTGACCCCCCCAAAAAACAACTTTGTCCTGATTTTTCTCCCTGACTCCATTCCATTCAATATCCCTCCCCTATGGATCATGAAGCCACCCAAAGGTGAAGAAACATGAAAAACACATCAATATTTTAGTCCTTCCTCCTTCCCCAATCTTCCTGTAAAAATAATTATTTACTTTTACTTACCTGGACATATGGCCTGAACCTGCAGCCTGGCATAGTGTGCCACCTAGTCCACTCCCCATTGCTCCTTCACCAGAAGCTAGATGCTTATAACCAATCATCACTGGTCCCCAACGTGGTCCAAGACCAAGTCACCTCATCATATGAATCCACCCAACCTGGGTTTTTTTCTTCTTGCTTGGTTGCTGCTTTGGCTGCTGCCACACTACACTGATCAAGGCCTATGAAGGCCACCCACACTGCTGTCACCACTGCTGCTAAGCCTAGCTTGCTGCCACAGGGGTCTGTGCTATTTTTTTTGTAAGGCGAGCCTAGTAGAGTAAGTAGATAGCCTAGTCTTGAATTAACTTCTCTCTCACCCTCTGCCCCTTCAGCCATCAGGGGAGATGGAAACTCACTAAGAGTAGAACAACAAAAATATGTTGCCACAAAACTGCTATTGAGAGTTCAGTGTTCACTGACTCCTCCCGGCTGTAGTGTTCAGCCTGTCTACTCTGTGGTTGGAAAGACAGTGTCGCACTTGCAAGGCTCATGCACACTTTCTTGGCTGGAGCTCATCCACATCACATGTGATTGTGCTGCTGCTAATAGGTGGGGAGAGTGGACAACACAGTACAGACACAGTCAAGTCTGGAGAGCACCTGCAGTGTGATCACACACAGGTCAGGTGGGCACTTATTGTGCAAAAGATTAAATCCAAATTTAAAGCCATTACTGCCACGCCATAAGAACAACCTAGGCACAAACATGGGGGGGAGGGCAACTGCACCCCTCTCTGCCCTTTCTAAATGGTACCCCTGCTTAATGGTAGAAATTCATTTTCAGGTGCTAATACAATAGTTCCCATTGTGTTCTAAGGTACTGTATCTCCATGTTTCATGATGTGTTCTGATCATCATGTGGGTTAGTGTCCCTCATTGTCGCTCATTTTGAGTGTCCATGTCCCTCATTTCAGTGACAAAATGTCAGGTATGGTGCATGCTTCCAAGACCCTACTCAGCACAAAGAGTGCCGAGCATGGCCATAATGTTTATGCTCAGTACAGAATGACAAAGGGAAAGTAAGTGAGATGAAACACTCATGGAGAAACACATTTGTAGCACTAAATATGCATAAGGGATTTGCATGGCCCAAAACAAAAAGTATATGCTTCACTACACAGAGGCCCCTTTTCATACATCTGGAATGGAGGAGGTTGACAGGCTATATCCTAGGCATTTAATGCAATAAGCAAACAATACTTTACAGATTAATGGCGATTTAATGACAAAACTCAAAAGCCATTAAACAACTTGCAAAAGGATCAGAATGAATGAGTTTACCTAATTTTTATGGGAATTCAAATAAAAATGTATTTTCAATCAATCAATCTTTATTTTACCAGGTGGAGCACCGTTGAGCAAGCTCATTTCCAAGGTGGGCCTGACTAATTGCTAGCAGTAGTATAAGAAATTGAAACTGCAGTGTTTTTTTAGATGAGATTTGCACCAGCTTAGCTGCTGCACACATGGCAAGCATGCAGCATGTGAACCTGATGTGATGTTTAATTGATGTTCACACTAGCTTAACTGCTGCACTCATGTCAAGCGTGCAACTCGTGAACCTGATGTAATTTTTAGAAGGTCTTCACACCAGCTTACCTGCTGTGCACGTCAAGCTTGCAACATGCAAACCTGATTTGCCTTTTAGACCTGGTTGGCATATGTTCACTTAGTCTAAGCAAACCGCATGCAAACGTTGCACAGTTAAGCATGTGGCATGTATTGTGCATGCACACAGCACACCTATATTTCTGTAAGAAAGATGGACACAAGTCCTTTTTCAGAGGAGAATTGTGAAGGGACTTACTAATCTGAAGGTGTACAAAGCATTCCAACCTACTATTAAGAGCAAAATGAAAAAAAAAGGGAAAAATGCATGACAAATATAGATTAAAAAAAAATAAAAAGAAACCAAAGCAAGAAACAAATCAAACAGCATTACATAAATCAAATATGCAATGGACCTACTGGAAATATCACTAATATTTGCCCTCGTACAGATAACGTGTTATTTTTACTGCAGTGAAATAAACACTGTGATGACATCACCACTGTGAGAATATTTATGGATCTACATATAATCCCTACATCACTAGCAAATATTTTCACAATGGAGATGTCACCAGAGTGAGAATATCTTCACTGCAGCCTGCATTCTAAAAGTAACAGCTTCACAGTTTCTCTTTCTCACTGAATCCTGCAACTAACTTAATTAGCCTTGCAAAAGACAATCACCTGTGTCCCCTAGTTTTTCTGACACTCCTAGCCCATTACTGTGCTGCTCTAATCTTCAAAACAACCTCCTTCATAAAGCAGTTTCTCATTCTGAGTGCTGCCTGCAACAGTTCTTCTGTCTCACTGAAGCATGCCGCTTACTCAATTAGCACTGCAAAACACACGCACCTATGTCCCATAGTATTTGTAAAACTCCCAACCCATTACTATGATACTCTCACCATCAAAAATGCCTCCATTGTAAATGACAGTCCTTCATCACACAGCTTCTGTTTCTCCCTCCTAGCTGCAGGTATCTCAATTACCATTGCAAAACACATTCACCTGTTTCCCATAGGGTTTCTAATACTCCCAGCCCATTCAGAAACACTTACACACACTCAGATCACACATAACTGCTGCTATCACTATAGCTTAGAGGTTAAAGTAATGAGCTACAAACAAGCTTGCTACATCCAGCAGACCAGACCTGGGTCTGATTTTCACAACCTCCACTTGCATACTGTGTGACTCTGAACAAGTCATTGAACTGCCCAGTGCTCTCAGGTCATCCCCCAAAAACTTACCTGTTTACCAAACACTAAAATAAAAAATAAACAGAGTAAACAGGAAGAGAACACAGAAAAAAATGTTACTAAAGCTCCTAGCTCCGTTGTATAAATCGTACACATGATATGCAGATTGTGGGATATGGAACATATTCTCATGCTGCAGGAGTGAGAATATCTTCCATATCCCACTCCTTCCAATCATGTATCCCATATATATATATATCTTGAATACATACATCTAAAATATTTTTTAAGGCAAGGCAAAATTTATTTAAAAGATGCCCAATCCCAGAGGCTCGGGGCACCGCACAAAAATACAAACACGTTTCAAAAAAATATCAATAAAACATAAAATAATTATTAAAAATAATCCATATCAACATTAAGCAAATACCAAATTCTCAGCATCTATACATAAATCAGTACTCATGGATTGACAGTTAATCTAAAAGTGCCTGGGCAAATAAGAGGGCCTTGAGGCAGGTCTTAAAAACCTCCAAAGTGGGGGTCCCCTTAACCCTGGAGGGAAGCGAATTCCACAGGGCAGGATCGGTGACACTGAAGGCTCTGTCGCCAGCCGATTTTAGTCTTGACCTGGGAATTGCTAAGGGGCCTCCACAGGAGAAGCGGAAGGGGCGGAACAAGAAAGCAGGTACGAGAAGGTCTAACAGGTAACCAGGGCCCTGGCAATGTAGGGTCTTATACGTGAGAAGCCCCACCTTAAAGAGAATCCTCTACCTGACCGGCAGCCAGTGCAGATCACGTAACACAGGTGTGACAAAACTTCGACTGCCCAGTAAGCAGTTGAGTGGCTGCATTCTGCACTAGCTGCAGTCTGCGGAGAGATCCTCCCATGACCCCGAGGTACAGCGCATTACAGTAGTCAAGCCTCGATGTAGCAAAGCGTGGAGGTTCAGAGGAGGAACAGGGGGCTTTATCCCTGGCGGCATTTCTAAGATGGAAAAACAGGAGCGGGCAATGGAGGAAATCTGTGCCTCCATAGTCAAACTCCTATCCAAAATGATGCCAAGATTTCGCACCTTAGAGGAGGCCTTCAATGAAACAGAACCCAGAACAAGTCCATTCTCTAGATCAGAGGCCATCCTATCACACACTCTGTTAGACTCCACCACCAATACCTCTGTCATATCGGGGTTCAGTTACAACCTGCTAGAGGCCCTCCAGTCATTGATATCAGCAAGGCAGCTGTTAAGCACATCCACTGCATTAGATGTTCCTGGGGCAAAGGATATCACTGGCATAACAATGAAATCTCAAGCCATACTTCCCAATGATACCCCCCAGAGGCAGCATATACACCGCGAAGAACATTGGGGCCAAAACCGATCCCTATGGTACTCTGCAAGAAAGGAGGGTAGAGCTGAAGGTGAAATTCCCCATCACAACCTGTTGCCTCCAATTGGTTAAAAATGACTCAAACCAGCAGATGACAGTGCCAGTGAGTCTGCAGAGTTCCCTAAGATGGTTAAGCAACACACAATGGTCCACAGTATTGAATGCTGAGGAGAGATTAAGGAGAACAAGAACTGTCCTATCTTCTCGAGCTCTTGCCCCAAGGAGATCATTCTGCACTCAAACAAGTGCAGTTTCAGTGCTACGCCTTGCCTGAAACCCTGACTGGAACTGTTCATACAGCTCATGGGTCATGAGGTACTCCTCCAACTGAAGCGCCACCACCTTCTTCACAACCTTCCCCAAAAAAGGGAGATTAGAGATAGGTCAGCAATTTGCCCTGACCTCCAGGTCCAAAGATGGTTTCTTTAAGAATGGTCTCACCAATGCCTCCTTCAAGGCATCAGGGAAGACCCCCTCTCAGACAAGGAACACTGGACAATCAGAGCAAACACTGGGCCAATGGTGTCAATGCATCTCATCAAGAAACGTGTTGGCACCGGATCCAGTTCACAAAAAGTGTGGTTCAGATTGGTCACCACCTCGATAACCTCACTTGCCTCCACTGGTCTAAACTCCCCCCACCCAGATGGAGTGCACTTAGAACCCATTTGGCGACTACTGCCAGCTATAACATTGCTGACTGGGGAAACCCCCCACCGGATATCGGGCACTCTGTCCGAGAAAAACTGAGCAAACTCCTCGCATTCAGCATTTGAAAAAACTTTCTTTGGCTGCAGACAGGCAGGATGGAGTAGCCTGTCCACAGTCCAAAAAATGTATAGCTGGTCAGTTCTTCCTGGCAGCAATCTCCCTGGACAGGAACACTGCCTTCTTATGGTTGATTGCCCACTGGTAAGCATTATAATGCACATGCAGGGCCAGTTTGTCCTTCTCCAGCACGGACTTTCTCCAGCAGTGCTCCAACCTCTGACCCTATCTCATCAACTCCCTAAGGTCCTCATCAAACCATGGGGACCTCAGGTAGGAAGATTTGGGTCATACACGGACAGGTGCGAGGGAGTCAATAGCATCGGATAACACTCTATTACAAGAGTCCACCATGCCACCAGTGCCTACGACGCATGCATTACCCACATCAGATAGATTTGCTGCCACCAAAAAAACCTCTGGGGTCAATCCCTGCAAAGGGTGACAGCTCATCAACTCTGTAGGGGGAGGGCATGTGGTGGGAGCCCCAAACATGAACTGCACCATGCAATAATCGGACCAAACTACCCAATCAATCCTGAAATTATTTATCTCAAGCCCCAGCAAGAACACCAGGTCCAATGTGTGGCCGCCCGAGTGTGTCACACCTGAAACAGCTTGTAACAGACCCAAAGATGACATGGTTAGAAGGAGGTTATGACCAAGCCGAGAAGATTCGTCATTGGCACAAGCATTGAAATCCCCCAGAAAAATATACCTGGGGGCTGCCAATGTTTCACCGGTGATGAATTCAGCAACCTCCTGCAGGAAGTTCCCTGCTGCCCCCGAGGGCCGATAAACAAGGAAAATCCTGCAACCAGGGCCTGGACCCCGACGGATGCCCACACATTCAAAAGAGCCCAGAGCTCTAACTGGGTGGACGGTGAAGCCCAAGTTGGATCTAAAACAGATGGCTACACCACCACCCCTACGTTTCTCTCTGGGGCAGGGCACCACAGTTTACCCGGCGGGGGGGGGACAGCACCCTCAAAAACAGGACCCGCATTGTCTCTAACCCTGATCTCCATGATGCAAACCAGATCGACCAAGGAAACCAAGTCCGCAAAAATTGCGGTCTTGTTCCTGATTGACCTGGCATTGCAAAGCACTGCTCTCAGGGGATTCATGGGTAAGGCAGCCCCTTGGGTTACCTGACCACTCGGTCTGGTGGAATTCCTGGAGACAGACACCAAACACATCTGGCCTCTCTCTTGTGTCCATTGCAATCCAGGGAGCCTTCTAGTCCTAACTATCTCAATCCTACCACCCTCCGCTGCGCACGGGGCTCCCCTCCACCCAAGATCACCCTGGCCTCTCCAGATCCCCACCTCCCAGCAGTGTCTTATCATAGTATCCAATACCGAGAGACTGGTGAAGGGCAGTAAATTACGTAAGAGGGATGGTCTGTACACTATCCAACCCCCCCGGCCCCTCCAAGCAGCCCCTACACATAAATAATTCCAAAGAAAATTACTAGTAAAACCCACTAAATAAACTAAAATACTCCTACCTTTAGCATACAAATGACCACTTTATCATATATTTCTCTATATAATATATATTGCAGCTTACTACAGGCAAACAGCTATAAGCTAAACTAAACACAGCAGCTTTTAAATAACCCCTTCCCCAGGCCCTTTAAGATACAAATTTGTACAAGTACCTTTAAACAGGTGAACTACTACATATAGCCACCTTGTTTTACCTGCAGGCAAACAATAAACTGATTTTCCTCTGAGTAGTGGCACTGGTGCCACTCACTATAGCTCACACTAGCGAGCGGCGCAGAGATTTAAGCAGTGTAACCCCTCCCCAGCTGTGATGTCAGTGGACAGTTCCCAAACCCCCAGTTCACTGTGCATACAGATAACTGGAAATGAAATGACTCTGAGAACAAAACAGGCATCGTGATTAGTCTCTCACCCTGCTCACTCAGCTTGCAGGCTCAATATCGCTCTCTGGTCTACAGCCAAAATATACAGGGGTGTCCACAGCATACCAGTCCCAAACACAGATGTAAGTTTTTGCCGCTAGCAAGCAGTGTGGAGATTTAAACAGTGTAGCCCCTCCCCAGCTGTGATGTCAGTGGCCAGTTCCCCAACCCCCCTGCTCGTTGTGCATATAGACAGTTGGACGTGAAATGACTCAGAGAACAAAACAGGCGTTGTGACCAGTCTTTCACCCTGCTCACTCAACTTGCAGGCTTAATATCGCTCTCCAGTCTACAGCCAAAATATACAGGGATGTCCACAGCATACCATTCCGAACCACAGATATAAGTTTAAATATATGCAAAGTAAAAATATCTTACAATATCCAGACAAAAAGACAATAGATTAATCTTGATGTAACATATCTTTAACTGTACATTTGGAATTCCTCTCATTAGTAGCCATTTAGATATCTATAGTAGAATAATCAATCAAAATCAATCAATCAAAATCTTTATTTATTCAGGCGAACATCGTTGAGCAAAGCTCATTTACAAGATGGACCTGATTGGTCAGAAACAACATAAAGGTATAATTTCACATATATACAAATACAAATTGAGTACAAGAACAGAGACTTTATAAATGAACAGGTACAGTAATAAACACATATATACAAGGCGGTTAACCAGTGAATTTGGGCACCAAAGCAAAAGAAAAAGAGACAGATTTGACTAACTAAAGGTAGGGTATTGGGATTTAGGAGATAATCTGGTAAGGTGTAAGTGGATGAATTCTTAAACAAGTAAAGGTGGGGAATATAAAGGGGCAGGGGTAAGGGTATGAAGGACTGGCCTTGTGGAAGCAGTTGCATATCTCTGGGAAGAGACTTATATACCGTTTTTTAAAAGAAGTTATGGGAATGAAGGTGTTCAACTTCAGGGTCTTCTGCAGGGAATTCCAGATAAGTGCTAGAATGTAGCTGATTGCAGCCCTCCCATGCCGGGTACTGGCATTTGGTACCTTCAAAGTGATGAGGCTATTGCTTCTTAGGGCATATGGCCTGGGTGTAACCAGAGTAAAGCAATTTGAGATGTAGGATGGTAGTTTGTTTGTCAGAGCTTTGTAGATCCATAAAGCAGCATTTTTGTTCCTTCTGTGATGTAGGGATGTCCAGCCAACTGCAGTATAGAGAGAATAAAGGAATAATGCTGGGATAACATCACTCCTTGGGTGGTTGGGCACGAGGCTGCAGGCCGAGTGTGGACAACACCCGAGAAGTGACATTATCCCAGCACAACACACACCTTGGAGTGCATTATTCCTATTATACAATAGCTAATTTTTAAAAAAGTGAGAAATTATTAAAGCCTTCATTTAAGCTGCATTTTTCTGTTACGTTTTGAAAGGATAGGAATACTTACAGAAAAAAAAATAGTGCAGATTATTTGCATTGCCCAATAGGTGGAGCTGTTGTTTTGACTATGACTGTGCCTTGCATCCCACCTTCCTTACTACTTGTTCTGCCACCCCCTTATTTGTATTTGTTACTGTCTAGTTATACAGAGACTATATTAAATTTACATTTTAATAAAGTCCATGGGTTGTTGCCAGGAAGCCATCAGTATGACTCTCTTCAGATGTCCCAACTCCGATCGGTGTCCCAGAACGGATGGAGAGTATGTGGTGAAATGACAGTGCAGTGCACTTCAGTTACTTATTTTTGGTTTTTTAGATGTGGGTAGTTTGCTTCATTTAGTTTTGTTCTCCCTGTACAAAAGAAATGTCGACTATACTGAGAGAATGCCACTGAGGGTTAAAAGGAATTTTAATATGGAGTGGGGGTGGGACAGCAGCCTGTTTCTGGTTTCACTGACAGCATTTGGGTTGCTTGATGTTTTTTGGGGGCTAAAAGAAGGAGGAAACAGTGGCATAATTTGGATATAAGTGTAGCAGCTTCATAAAAAGGCCAAGTAAGTGTTATTTTTTTTACTTTAATTGATAACCCAAAGTCACAGCAGTCCGGTGTCTGTCCCACTCCTACGTGCAACATTTTTTTTTCTAGTTTGAAACTCACAAGGTCAGCAGCCCTCCTCATCTTGCTCCTGACATGCTCCCATGACAATTTACTCCTGTGACAACCCGCCCCCTGTCTATTCACTCCCACTACAACATTATCACCACCATCATAATGTTACTAGGCTCTTACCTACACATTCTGAGAGTTTTTGTGGACATTCAGGAGACATTCTGGGAGTGAGAGTCTCTTCATGGAAGTCAGATAGTCAGGACATCAAGTGGTCAGGTGTTCATGTGATCAGGTGCATGGATATTGGGGGTGGTCTGCTGAGTCAAGGTGAGTTAAACACATCAATCTTTATTTCTAAATAAAGGGCGGAGGTACTAACAACAACAAAAATGGAAAGGGACCTGGGGGTAGTCATATCAAATGACCTAAAGGTGGGCAAGCAATGTGAGAAGGCAGTAAGGAGGGCTGGGGGGATACTGGGATGTATAGGAAGAGGAATTACTAGTAGAAAACAGGAAGTTATTATCCCTTGGTACAGACAGTTGGTGAGACCCCATCTGGAGTACTGTGTGCAGTTCTGGAAACCCCATCTCCGCAAAGACATAGAGAGGATGGATGCAGTCCAGAGGAGGGCAACTAACATTGTGCAGGGTCTGCACCAGAAGCCGTATGGATAGAAACTAAAGGAGCTTAATATGTATACCCTTGAGGAAAAGAGGGAGAGGGAGGACATGATAGAAACTTTGAAGTACCTCAAGGGAATCAACAAAGTCCAGGAGGGTAGCATCTTTCAGAAAAAGAGATGTGCAAGAACTAGGAGGCATAATTTGAAGATAGAGGGGTTTGGCTCAGGGGCAACATGAGAAAGTATTTTTTTTCATGGAGAGGGTGGTGGACACATGGAATGGGCTTCCTAAGGAAGTTGTGTGGTCAAAAACAGTGGGGGAATTCAAGAATGCATGGGACAGACATGAGGCAATTCTGGTGGGGGTTAGGAAGAAGTACTGTAGGCTGTTGGTTAACTAGGATCTGCAGCTTATCCAGTAGGTAGGGAAATGGGTAGACTGGGTGGGCCAAGCTGTCCTTATCTGCCATCAAAGTCTATGTTTCTATGTTTCAAAAAATGTGTGGTCGTGAGCATTTACATTCAAAGGTATGTGCCACACCATGGAAGAACTCCTCCGTCATGCGATCAGCACATTTTTCTAAAATATAGGCTAGGCATTCAACATTGTCATGGTACACACATCATGACCCTGGAGGGGCATTGTTAGCAGTTAACTACCCTACCTCCAAGTCTCTTTTTTTCTAAACACCATGTAGCTTATCAATAACTTCCACACTGTGGGATGCGCCATGCATAGAACGCATTTCATTCCATGGTGGAAGGCCTCCACAGCATTATTTGTTTTTTCTCTGCCATCTGTCACACTTTCAGAGTGGTTCCATAGCTCTATTTCATAATGTGGCTGTCTCCCACCGTTAGCTCTTCTGTTTCGTCTGCCTATACACACACATCCTCAAAGTAGTCTATTATGGGCTTGAGTTCTTGAGGAAAAACATTTTACATTTCATCCGTTATTTCCTCAATCCATGCAATAACCTCATCTGGTAGACAGAAGGCAAGGGAAGGGAGATATTTGCATTTAAGAGCAAATTTATTTATTTATTTATTTAAAAGTTTTACCAGGAAGACACACTGAACAATAGTGCTTGATTCCAGGTGCGCCCTGGGGGAAGGGGGCAGAGGAAACAGTACATACATTAGGCAGTAGAACAACCAATCAATTTGCATATAAACACAGGGTAATAATGTACATGCTTATCAGGAAGCTAATATAGAGATAGCAGTAAATTCAGGGTCTTGAGAATATCTTAGAACCAGTCCTCCCATTTGAATCTTCACTGTGTGAAGTGAAAAAAGCAACCAACTTGTTTTGCATGGGGGAAAACTGATCTGAATGCATTGATGGTGGCCCTTTCACAGTCTGTCATCACCAACTCAGGGCACAGGTTTGGGTTCAGTGTTTTAAGAACATTTAGGATTTTCTTGTAGCATTCCCATCTCTTTCCTGGCAAAAGGGCATAAATTGCAGAATGCATATTACCAAACTGCTCTCCCATAATCACATACATTTGCTGGAAGAGTGGTGGTGCTACGCAGAATGTTCAATCAGCATACCAGTGCTTTGCTTTTTCCAGGAACTGGAGATCATTTTCTGTTCCAAGTATTAAAATTCTATCACTGCCAGGACCACTGTCATGTAGCAAAAACATTACTGTGGTATCCCCTGAGTCCGACTTGTATGTCTTATAATATTTAGGAATGATTAATTCAACAAGGTCTTTGGAGTGTGGAGGTGCCGCATGAACTCGGACCCTCTGAATAGTTCTCTTGAGGCTTTTGTCTTTGATTTTACCTTGGGCTGCAAGGGACACATGTTCTTTAGCATGAAACAACACTTGTTCAGTTGTGTCTTGTGTGGAAGATGCCCTCTGCTTTGCAATATTTACTGTTTCACCTTTTTCAACAGCACAAGGGTCAGGTACATGAGTGTGCTGAGAAAAACGGTGAATGATAGTTGGGTCATTGTAGGTGGCAGTGTGTTTTCGAGCATTGCACGCCTTCACTTTTTTCACTGCATGCTCACATTGCCAAATCACCTTTCCCTCATGAACACATTTTTGATAGCTGTAGATAAAGTTGTGGTCATCTAATAGTTACTTCCTCCATCGTTCGGAAATTAAAAAACTGCTGGTCATTTTTCAGTGCTCTGTTCGAATGGCACGCAACAAATGTCTAAGGAGTGATCCATTTCTAGATCAGCAGCTTTATAGTTAAAGAGTCACTGATGCCAAAAGTGCTACATTGCAGAATCCAAATAAGCATACTCCCAGTAAATCTCATACCAAAAACTAGATTTTTGCATTACTTTGTTTTAAAGTTATTAGTCATTTTTTTTTTTTAGTTGTTTAACCAGAAGTAGCACACTAAGCGGAAAGCTTTTTTACAGGTGTGACCTGGGAGCACAGAGAAGTTAAGTGACTTGGTCAGAGTCACACAGTATGCAAGTGAAGGCTGTGGGATTCAAACCCACGTCTGGTCTGCTGGGTGTCGCCAGATTTGCAGCTTAGAGCCTTAAACCACTGTGCTATACTGCCTTCTAATTTTGTAACTTTGATTGCACTACCTGTGCAATAAAAGCAGGTGTCAGTAAAGAGCTGCTGATGATGTCATGTAGGAACCTCAAAGTCTAGTAATCCCTGTCAGCAAGCTTATACAACACATTTCTCCAAAGTTGTAAAGATCATGTGCAGTGGTTTTCACAAGTAAAATAGACAGCACCAGACAGTAAACATTGCTATAAATACTATATATGTTCCAGGTTTTGTAACAAAATTGATAAAATTGTATTATTTAATGCTGTTTTTGTGTGGTCCATTTCTCCAGGGTTGCTGGATACTAAGTCAGCATGCCTCCAAACTGCTGAAGCCAGTTAGAGTGCTACTAATTTTACTGCTGTCTGTCACTGTCTGCTTTACAATATGTTTTAATAGGGGCCTTATATGTGTTAATTCCTACTAGGTGTGGAAGTGTTAGCCCTGATAAAACGATCATTGTAATTTAGAGTAGAACATAGATGAGTCTGCCCCACCCCCATTAACAAGGAGATGGGATAATTGTTTTAAATTGCCATTCTTAGAAGTTGCCTCAGTTGACTGATAGGTGTGAATGAGCTCAGCCTTTCATCAGACACTTGTTCAGCCAGCAAACCTCACAGTGTGCTATGATCCAACATTCAGCAAAAGGATCTCAACAAAAAGGCATCCAGACAAATATTGTCAGTTTTGTTACAAAGCCTGAAACACAACGTTTTTAAAGCAATGTTTACTAACTCATGCTGCCTGTTTTACTTATGAAAAACATTGCACATGATCTTTACAACTTTAGAGAAACAGGTCCTATAAGCTTGCTGACAGGGAAGGTGAGACTGTAAGGTCCCTAGATGACATCAGCAGCAGCTCTTCACTGGAACAGGCTTTCCTTGAACAGGTAGTGAAATCAGGGTTACAAAATGGCTAATAACTTTAAAATGAAGTAACATGGAAATCAATTTTTTGGTATGAGATTTACTGTGGATATGCTTATTCTAATTCTGCTATGTAGCACTTTTGGCCAGATGGCGTCAGCAGCTTTTTAACACTGCACTAAAGCTGCTGACCTGGTTGGTTAATGGCAAGATTGGTGCTTACAGTGGTTAATTGATGTAAGCTGGGCACATACAGTGACTAGGTGATTACAGTTGCTGATTGAGGTGTTGGGACTACAGTGACTGACTGACTGAGAAAAAAACAATAATCCAGTGCTTTAACATGCTGTGTTTTTTACTTTGACATGGGAGCATATTATCAGGAGCATGTTGTCAGAAGCGGGTTGGCACAGGAGCAAGTTTGCACGGGAGTGTATTGTTGGGCACGAATTGCCCAGGAGCGAATTGTCATGTACCCATTATTCTGAGCTGCACTGTGCTTCTGGTTCTCCCGGTACAGTTGTTTTGTACCGGGAGAGAAATACTAAAGAACTGTAAGGGAAAATTAGGAATTTCATTAATGAGTAGCACCTGATGCTGTCAGTGTGTTAATGGCAGATGGGAAGTGTACATTCTCAGTGGGCAGCACTAAAGCTGATCGGAGGGATGGCTGGGGTCTGGGGAGTGATTTTTTTTTTTTACATTTAATGTGGTCATAATAAGTGTGCTGGGGCTAAATCTGTGATGTTATACCAGGATAACATCACAGGTCCAGTCCCACACTGACCAATCAGAGCCTAAGATTCTTTCTTGCCATTTTATAATTAAGCAATAAGGCACGACAGGATGTGGTATATCATGGGATATCGTCACGCCTCAGGTGGTTGGACATGAGGCCACAGGCCGACTGCATCCAACCACCCGATAAGTGATGATATCCCATGATTTACCACACCCTGGAGTGACTTATTGCTATTATGAACTGAGTTTTGCGTTTAAAAAATAAATAAATAAAAGAAACAGGTTTTAAAATGTTTTATGAATGAGTTTTTGGATGGCGTACAAATACATTTTGAAAACATAGTTCTCGGACAGTAGCAAGCAAATAGGTGGGTGGTGCCAGAACTTTTTCTAAGCCATGATGATGTAGCCTGATCTCACCATGGCTTCAAAGAGCTCTTAGCCCATCAGATTCCTCTATTTACAATTCTCAATTCATAATTATTATTTAGCGATGCACCATTACCACAGACTTATAGATCATAAATTTACATTTATACATAGGACTTACCTCTTGATCTCACAATTTGTTATTGCTCAAACTGGTATTTATACCACCCCTTTTTGTTTCCCTTTTATGTCAGGGTGAGTTCCTACATGTACTTGTTTTTCACTCTTTACCTTTCTCTCTGGTCTGTAAGCTAATTCTGCCAATTCAAAACTATTTAAAAAATATAAATTACCATGATTTTGGTTGATAAACTGTACTTTTGAAATATGCAAATTAGTTATGCAAATACATACAAAGTACCACAGCAGGCAATTGCAAAAATATATATGACATATATAAAAATATATATTCTGCACATATTCTTCACATACTGTATCTTACAAGCAAACAAGATACATATCTTACTCACAGCACACTTGGGGGACTACAAGTGTACGTCATTAATGAACAGGGCTGATCAAGCTATAAAAATAAAAAGGAAGTCAACACACTAATTAAAGGTAACTCCCCGGTCTCCCTCAGCACCTTGCAAGCTGAAGGTATTGCTCTATCTGACCCATAATCTGTTGCTGCTGGTTTAAACCACTTTTTTACTGATCTCACCAGCTATACCATGCACTTTGCCCCCCTTCCAATTTTTGACCTCTACTCCCTCCCACACAGACAGCTACCTTCTCACCCAGAGTTTCACCTCAAACTAGCTACCTGCAAAGAAGTGTTGCAGTTTCTATTAAAGTTAGAAGATGATAGCTCCCCAGGTTTTGACTCCTTAGAGCCTTGTTTTCTAAAACTAGGAGCTTCAGTCCTTGCTGTTCCCATTCAAGACCTGATAAACAGGTCTCTCATCACTGGGAGTGTGCCAGCTAAATGGAAAGTTGCAATAGTCATTCCGCTGCACAAGTGTGGCGTATATGCAGTTGAAAACTTCAGACCCATATCAATCCTCTGTCCCTAGCAAAGATACAAGAAAGATTCATTTTCAACCAACTGCAATCTTACCCGGAATGTCATCACCTCCAAACTAATTGTCAGCATAGTTTCAGAAAGAATTATAACACCCTCACAGCCCTTACCAGGGTATCTACAGATATCTTCAACTCACTCGACAAAGGGCTATACACTGGGGCCATATTTGTAGAGTTAATTAAGGCCTTTGATTTGATAAACCATAGCTTTCTGTTGCACGAATTGCACTCTCTGGATATGGACTGACTGTCACTCTCTTGGTTCCGTAATTACCTCTTCGAACACTCTCAAGGAATAAAATGGTCAGGGGCCCTCTCTTCATTTAAAACTATAACTCATAGTGTACCCCAGGGCTCAGTCCTGAGACCCTTTTTGTTCTCTCTATTTATAAACAAGTTACCATTGCATTGTGGCAGGTCAATGGTACAACTTTATGCTTATGATGCTGTTTTATACCAGTCATTTTATGATATTCAGTGGCTTAGTCATAACTTGGAAACCGACTTCCATACACTTGAGAAATGGTTCTTTAAGAATTGCTTAGTCCTGAACACCAAAAAAATTAAATCAATGCTTTTCTTCAACCGCTCTGCGAAAGCAGCTCCCCAAGGCATGCTTCATGTTCATTCTAGTACAGGGGAAACCCTCAAATCAGTTCAATCTTTCAAATACTTGGGCATCTTGCTAGACCTTTCTCTCTCTTTCGAACAGCATATAACACAGACAAAAAAAAACTCAATCAGCAACTTGGTTTGCTCTACCACCTTTGACCCCTCCTCTCTCATACCTCCTATCAAAAGATTGCTACCTTCTCCCTCTTCCCCATACTTTTCTATGGTGCCCCCCTACTACTCCTGCCAAGGCCACCATACTCGCCTGCCTGAGAATGCTGTACTACAGGGTGGGACAATTCGCTCTTTAAGTCAAACCCGCAGCCACCACTGTGAGGTTTTAGCGTCACTAGGCTGACCTGATTATGACCAAAGATTGCAGTTTTCCTCCCTCTGCTTTGTCTACAAACTTACCTTCCTCTTCTCTCCCCCGATCTGAGTGACTTACCCGAAACAAACATAAACCCTCTCCACATTTACTCAGGCCCTCCTCTGCCCCGTTGCTGACTACTCCATGTCCTTGCCTGGCTATTGGCAAGTGATCATTTGCCTATTCAGCACCCACCACTTGGAATGTTCTCACCTTATCTACCCTCACCCTCTCCTTTCTTGCCTTGTTCAAGCATTTCCTTTCTGTGCACCCATTGCAGCTCAAGCGCTGCGCCTGCTTTGCCTAATCATTGAATTTCACAGTGTAATTTGAGGGAATCTGCTTTTCTTGTCTTTCCCATTGAAACTGTTTGCCACCTATGACTATTTGAGTCAAGTACCATGTACCATCTGTGGTCAATTGTTTAGTGTATGTATGATCCGCTGTTGGTTTTTCACCTACTAAACAATCGAGATTATGCATTGATCTATTGTAATTTACTCTGGAACATTTACTGCACTGTTCACTGGTCATGATGTACTTATTTATTTAGAAACATTTCATCAGGAAAGACAACATGAACTGTAAACAGCTTGTTTCCAGAAGTGTCCTGGTGAGGGGGTTACATGTGGGGGACAGCAAAAATCAGCAAAGAACACAGTGTGCAAATCAAATACAGTGCAAAATAAGCCAGTAAAAATACAATGTTAAGAACATGATAATGTAAATAAGTAGTCAAAAATCAACAAAGAACATAGGCCCGGATATTCAGATTGCACCAGGCTGTGGCGCAAGCCTGGGCGCAGCACAGCTTGGCTGCGCAGGGGCATTGACAGGGTGATATTCAATGGAGCTGTGCCATGGCACAGCAGCATTGAATATCGCACCCCGGCCACCTGCAGTGCACATGGCGCAGTGGCACTGCACCAGCACAAGTGGCCAGAGTGGAGCAGAGGGATGCGCTAGCGCAACAACTGCGATATTCAAAAGTGCACATGCAAATAGGGCCATAATGCATGCAAGGCACAAATGGGGCCATTAGCATGTCATTATGGCACCATTTGCATGCAGGTGTGCTGATCTCCGGAGACTTCCACCTGGCGCCCTGTCAGGCAGTAGCCGTCAGGGACCGACACCCCCTGCACAGTGCAGCAATGTGCCCCACTGCCTGATCGTGGGCATTTGTTGAGTTAAATAACCATCTGATATCCCTGGTGGTCCAGTGGACTGCTTGCAGCCCAATTGCGGGCATAAGTTTAAATAAAAAAATTCCAATAACCCTGGTGGTCCAGCGGTACCCCCTTCCCCACCTGCCTACTGAGCCCCACCGCCCTGCTCCTCCCCCAGTCAGTGGTGGTCGGCAGTACCCCACCTGCCTTCGGCCCCGCCGCCCACTGACTGACACCGTGCGGAAGGGCTGTACGCCAATTGGTCCACAGCGTGAGCCAATGGGCGTGCAGCCTGTACCGTACTACACAATCCAGGATCCATTCATATATCTGGACTGTGTAGTCCATGCTGTGGGCCAATGGGTGTACAACCCTTCCGTATAGTGTCAATCGGCAGGCGGTGGGGCGGCAGGCGGTGGGTGCTGCCGCCTCGCCGTTGACCAGGGGGAGCGGGCGGTGGTGCTCAGGTGGGTGGGGGGAGGGGGTACAGCTTGACCACCAGGGTTATTGGAATTCTTTTATTTACACTTATGCCCGCAATTGGCTGTGAGCGGTCCACTCGACCACCAGGGATATTGGAATTCTCTTATTTAAACTTATGCCCGCAATCAGGCTGTGAGCAGTCCACTGGACCACCAGGGATATTGGAATTCTTTTATTTAAACTTATGCCCACGATCGGGCTGCGAGTGGTCCACTGGACCACCAGGGACATAGGACCTCCATTTTTTACAACATACGCCCGCGATCGGGCTGAGAGTGGTCCACTGGACCACCAGGGATTTAGGAGGGTCCTTTTTCTATGTATGCCCGTGATCGGGCATGGGGGGGTGCCGCCAGATGCAGCCAGAGCTCGGGTGACCACCCACAGGTGGCAGCTGCCATGTTACGCCCTGCAGTACAGCAGCTCACCTGTGGGTGGCCAGCCGTTGTTCGTTTTTTTTTTTGGCTCACCTGTGTGCAGCACAAGTGTGGGCTGCACATGCATGGGCTCAGCACATCCCAGGCTGAATATCGGGATGTGGAGTAGCTGCATACACCGCCTTATTACTGATGCGCTCAGTGCATCGAGTTTGTGCCGAGCACAATCGCCTTGAAATCACATCAAGGCGCATCAGTGGGTTATGAGCCTGCAACAGTGTTGCGCCATTTGCAACCCTTCTGAATATCTGGACCATAGTGTACAAATCAAATACAGTGCAAGACAAGCAAGTACAAATACAATGTAAGAACATGATAATGTAGACAGGTAGCCAGGTAAATGGATGCTTCACAAGTGCTAAATGAGAGTATAGGAGGGAAGGAGAGAAGGAAACTAAGTGCTATTCTGTGATGTAATAAATGGTAAAATGTCAATGGTAGTATATGTACTAATATATATATGTGTTTATATGTATATATGTTTATGTTTTTCACATCTACTTTGTACTATCATGTATATTTGCTGTATATATTTTTTCTCACAAACTTTGTATAATTACTGGCACATGTTTTTAATGTTTTGTACCCTAGAGCCAGATCACCCCTGAAAAAGGGACTGCATTGTCTCAGTGGGCCTACCCGATTACCAACATTCAAATAAATAATAAAATGCATCCTAAGTATACTAAATTTATAAGTAAAACACTGCATCAGAAAGCAAGAGAAATGGACTTAAGAATAATTCAGACTCTCAAGGTATCCAACTGGTTGGTTAGAAATACAATGGGATACTGCCTGAAATAGGTATACCATGATGATAGTGACCGCATATGGGCAACTGTTGAAATGGAGACCCATATGATGGCACTATCATCATGGGCGATGGTAGGAGGATAGCAAATGTTGTGACCGTGAGGGTAGGGAGGGTGACAGGAAGGGATGGTGGGTAACAGGACATGGAGGGATGGGGAACAGGGTTGTAACCCTGTAGTGTGCCTGCTTCCACCAAGCTAACCATTTTGTGTTGTGGGTAGGGTGGTTGGCTCTGTCGGAGCAGGTCCTGGGTTTGGGACTGGAGGTGGGTACAATTTTGCTGCGTCCCACAGCTGTGGTACTTAATTCTTTTTTAAACTGGGCTGTGCCCCCCTCCCTGATATGCACCCCCCTGGAGTTGAGAATCTTTAGTTAGAGGGGTGCGGGGGGTGCGGGGGAGTGCAGCCCCCCTGCATGCATAGTTTACTGGTCACCTTTTACTGTATATCGCCGAAAATGTTTTCAGCAATAATGCTATTACCACTTAGAACCCCTGAAATGCTATTTGTTGCATTACAGAATCCAGTGTATAGAGACATACTATCTACAGATTTGAGTTATTTCCCAGTAATGTTCTAACATCAAGATATAAGAAAGAACAAAATGTGCCAAAGAACTGTAGCTGCTAATTAAAGGAAATAGAACATTTTATTTTTATTTTTTATTTATTAAGTTCTAGGATTGAACATCTTTGAGCTGAGAGCTCTTTTACAAAGGTTCCACGTCAGTGGGAGGAAAGACAATATTGCAAAGGTTTAAACAGCATAGAGCATAAGACATGTACAATAACTACAATAGTTAACAGTAGTTTATACAGACAGTTTATACAAACAAGACAAAACTATGGAGGGTGGGTTACCTTCGGTCCCCAAATAGAGTAGTTAGAGGAGAGAATAGTTGATGGTCCTAAGGGGTAGGGACAGAATTAGTAGAGAGGGTAGTTAGTGGAGAAAATAGTAGCTGGTAGGGATGAGAACGGCTAAAATGATGATGGGCGTTCGGAGACAGTAGTGAGAGAATGAGTTGCAGCAGTCATAGACCTTGTCAAGGGGGGGGTGTAGTGATGCGGCAGGTGGTCAATCAGAGTTGTGAGCCACCTTGTGCCACTGTGGTAGGGAGAGGAAGGGAGAGTTGGTGGGGAAGAGGTGGCACAGGCATGCCAGTACTGGGAGCCACAGGGGTAGTTCAGAGTCCTAAGGCAGGGGGACTAGTGGAAGCAGTCACAGGTGCTGGATGTGGAAAACTGCTGGCGTAGTAGTCTCTTGAAGGGGCCCAGAGTAGGTTGAGTGGAGATGGCCTGGCTGAGGGCATTAAACCAGAGGGGTGCTGTATAGACAAAAGAGCACTGACCCTGCGTTGTTCGAAGGAAGAG
The DNA here is from genome assembly GCA_016271365.2 of Neoceratodus forsteri. Taxonomy (NCBI): domain Eukaryota; kingdom Metazoa; phylum Chordata; order Ceratodontiformes; family Ceratodontidae; genus Neoceratodus; species Neoceratodus forsteri. The sequence continues at coordinate 130,750,087 of CM057450.1, read as the reverse complement.
GTAAGTGCTAGCACTTCTCGTCCTTTGGGAGTTGCTGCTGTGTGGCTGAAGTAGGTTTGCTGTGCCATGGGGGAGAATAGCTAGTTGCGCCTATTTTGCCAGCAAGCAGGTTTGGTAGTGTAGCCTCCCACTGAGTTGGAGCCAGCCAGATTGGGCATAGAGTTCACAGGTATGGGTGAGATGCTCAGCTCCTGTGAGCAGCCTGCAGGCCTTGTTCAGTGCAACCGATATTCTGCAGAGGGCGGTGTGGCTAGCAGCACCATAGATGACCAAACCGTAGTCTATGACAGATAGGACAGAGCTGTTGAAAGCTAGTCTAAGAGCGTACGAAGTGAGGCAGTGCTTGTGCCTATGGAGGAGACCAATTTTATAGTTGACAATCCTAGCCACATTGCTGATGTGCTGGTCATAGGCAAGACTGCTGTCAAGGATGACTCCAAGATATTTAAAGTGCTGGGTATGTTCAAGCAGAGTTCCAGATCGTGTGCTAATGTTGAGAGTGTGTGATTTGTACTTGCTTCGAGTGCTGCAGAACATCATGGTTTTGGTTTTTTTGCTGTTTAGGATAAGTTTGTGGTTTTGGAACCATTCCTCAACAATCCCGAAGCTATGTTGCAGCTTGCATTCAAGTTCCTCTGGGTTTGGGCAGTTTGAGAAAATTACTGCATCATCTGCATAGAGTAGCATCTGCTGAGTGCAGCGGCGTGGTAGATTGTTGAGGAAAATTCTGAAAAGGAGCGGACCCAAAATGGAGCCCTGAGGGACACCAGATTTTACAGGCAGATAATCAGAGAGGGCATTGTTGATTTTCACTCTTTGTGTACATTGTCCTAGGTAGCTTTTGAACCAGAGGGTTGATTCTGCTGAGAGGCCAATGGAGGTTAATTGGTTTAAGAGGAGGATGTGGTGGACAGTATTGAAGGCCTTTGAGAGGTCAATGAATACTGCCCCTGCTAAGGTTCCTTGGTCAATTGACCGGTGAATAAACCCAGTGAGTTTGAGTAGTGCCATGGAGGTACTATGGCCTTTACGGAAGCCATGCTGTTCCGGGCACTGGATTGAGTGTTTTACAAGGTATTCAACCAGCTGGTCAGTCACTATGTGTTCCAGCGCTTTAGAGAGCAGTGACAGAATAGAGATGGACCGGTAATTTGACAGTGATGCCCTATCCCCATTTTTGTACATGGGGGTCATGACAGCCGATTTCCACAGCTGTGGGAATTGCGAGTGGCAGAGTGACATGTTCAGGATCTGGGTTAAGGGAAGGAGAACTTCATTAACAGTGAGGTCAACAAGTTTGAGGTCCAGTGTGTCTGCACTTTGTCGCGATTTCCCGAGCACTTTGAGGAGGTATTTTCTGACTAGTGAGGGGGTAAGTTTCTTGAAGTAAAAAGGAGGGGTAGATTGAAGGCAGGTATCGGTAGTAGAGGTGTTGGAGTGAGGATGGTCCTCGAAGAAGTCTGGGGGAGTGTCCCTGAGAGGTCCGAGAATGCTTCATTGAAGGCGTTGACTAAAGTAAGTGGGTCCTGGGTAGGGGTTCCCTGTATATTGATAAGGTTTGGTGCAGATTTCACATCCTTCCCTAGGACTTCCTTCAGGTTGGTCAAATAGTTTTTTCCATCTCCCCAGGTGGCAGTAAGTGACTTCTTGTGGTGTTCTGATTTAGCCTGCCATATTGCCCAGGTGCATGCATTTCTGGCTTGCTTGTACACTTGTATGACTGACGGCTTACCTGACTCTCTGGCAAGGTGCCATAGGTGATCGCGCTTCTTCAGTTTGCTTAAGAGGTCAGATGATAACCATGGGTTAACTGATCTCCTTGCTTTGACTTTTTGTGGGGCGCATGCATGTCACATACTTGTGCAAATTGTTTTATAAAATAGTCCAGGGCAGTGTTGGCATCAGTGGTACTGTCAATTGGTGACCAGTTGGTCACCAATGAGATAATGAGATGTCCATCGTATGATAAGATTATGTAAAAGTACTTGGCCAAATATCTTGGCTCATATTTTATACCTATTAGACATACTTTATGCTGGATTTACTTGTTAATGCTGAAAATGTGCAAATTTTACAGGATCTAACAATGTTTCTTCTACTCACTAGGAACATCAAAAAAAGAAACTACAGTGTAAATGAAGAGTCCACCCTGTCTTCTAACCTTAACAGATCTACAACATTGGATCACTAGTCTTCATGCAAGATAGGGGATTATAGACTTATAAAGATATAAAGAAAGGGAACATCGTTTAACCAGGAGTAGCACACTAAACCAAAGCTTATTTCAGAGCCAGCCTGGGAGCACAAGGAAGCTAAGTGACTTGCTCTTGATCACACAGTATGCACCTATGCGGCTGTGGGATTTAAACCCAGATCTTCAGATCTGCAGCTCAGAGCCTTAACCCACTACACTATACTGCCTCCTATATAGGAAATGTAGGTAACCAGACTCAAACCCTTCTTATGTCTGTTTATACTCCATTATATCATTTTGATACAGAAATGGAAAAAATGGGCAAACTGGGTGGGTCAAGCGATCCTTATCTCCCATCAAATTCTATGTTTCCATGACCTGACAACCTACACACAAGGATGCTGAAGGAGGTAGCAGAAGAGATAGCAGGGTCATTTACAGACACATTCAGCTGATCTCTGCCACTGGTGTGGTCCCTAGGGACTAGAGGAAAGCAGATGTAGTCCCTTTATACAGGACCAGAAGGAAGGATAGCTAGGGAACCATTGGCCAGTCAACTTGACATCTACAGTGGGAACAATTATGGAGACTTTACTATTGGGAGAACTTATGGACTTACTGGAGGGAAATTAGCTACAGGACCCCAGACAACATGGATACATGAGGGGACTTTCTTCCCAGACACATCTGCTCAACTCCTTTGCCTGGACTACTGGGGCAGCAAATGGGGAACAGGTAGCAGATGTGTTATATTTGGATTTCAGGCAAGGCCTTGACTCAGTCCAACACAGGAAGCAGGTTAAAAAGATGAGGAACCTGGGTGTGTGAAGAAAATGGGCAACTTCCATGGATAATTGGCTATGGGGAAGAACACAAAGGCTAGTACTTAATGTGGAGTTTTCTGAGGTAAGGGAAGTATCAAAATGGAATGACTCAGGGATCGGTGCTGGGTCCAGTGTTTTTCAGTGTATCCATCTGTGACACAGGAGATGGTATCAAGAGCAAAATCTTCCTCTTTGCAGATGACACAAAGATCTGCACATGGGTAAACGTGGAGCAAGGGATAAGGGAACTCGAAAAGGATCTGGGTAGGTTGTAGGGCTGGTCAAAGATATGACAGCTGGATGTCAATTCTAAAACATGTACAGTGATGTACTTTAGGGAGAGGAACCCAAGCTTGCCATATGAAAGAGCGAGAGAGGGGCAGGAAAGTACAATGGAGGAAACAGAGCTAGAAGGCATGATATCAGAGAGCTTAAAAGTAACAGCATATTGTAATAGAGCTCTGGGGCAAGGCAAATAGTATGCTGGGTTGTATAGGAAGGGGGATAAGTCATAGAAGCTAGGATGTGATTCTCTCATTGTACAGGTCACTGACATGATCACACTGAGAATGCTGCACGAGTTACTGGAGCACAGATCTGAGGAAAGGCTGTGACATGGTGGAAGCAGTACAGCGCAGGGCACTAAGGATGGTCCATGGACTGGGGCCAAAACATACATGGAGCAGCTGCAGGAGTTGAACAAGTACACCCTTGAGAAAGGGAAAGAAGGGGAAAACATGACTGAAACCATAAAAGTACCTGCATAGGATAAATAAGGTGGACACCAAGGAACTTTGCTCCTTGAGCTCAAATACAGTGTTGAAAGGGAACTCACACTCATATGGGGGAGATTCAAAAGGGACATCCAAAATAACTTTTTCACAGAAAGAGTGACAGACAAGTGGATCAAGCTGCTCTAGGAAGTTGTAATGGCCAAATCAGTGAGCAGCTTTAAGTCAGGATGGAACAGGCACATGGGTTTAGTTAGCAACGAGGGGCGTCAGAAACAAAGAGGATGGCCTCTATGGCCAGTGCAGTGTAGTTAGGCAGGTGTGCAGACTGGATAGACCAACAGGCCTTTTTGTCACTGTCTATGTATCTATAGCTATGTAAACTGCTCTAAAAATATCAAAATATTCACTTACTTGTAGTACTGGGAAAGAAGTAACAAAGCACATTACAGTATTTCTGAATCAGATCTAACTCTAAGCTAATTAGGAACCCTCGCATCCAGCTGAGACACAGATCACATGTAAAGAACTGCAAGCAACCCCTTACCACTAGGCATTTAAGAAACAGCACCAACTACAGTATAACAGTTCAACCATAACCCAATTGTCACAGTACAACTGCAGCCAACTAGTGAGGATTACTAACCGCAGCCTAATCCCCGCAATACATTCTAATGTTTGCTAATTGTTCAAACTGGAATTTAAATATATAGGGCCAGATTTTCAAAGGTTAGTGCCAGTGCCAATGTGATTAGCACCAGTGCTAACCTGGGGGATTAGACTGTTATCTAGCAGATTCTAAACCAGATGATCAGGTATTACACAACTCAGAAAACAGATAGTATGACTAAAGGTTTATTTCCTAAAAACAAGTAACTAGGACAGCATACAGGACCTGCTGGGAGTGAGGAACCCCCTAGCACCAGATGTAGTCATCGATCTCATCACTCTCCGGTAAACAAGGATCTCTTATAATAAGAGAAGAAAATGTCCTTTTGCCTGGTAACAGGATCATGTGCATATTAAAGATGTTATACAAAACATTTCTATTGGTCTAAATGCTGGGCCACTCAGACCAAGACTTTGGCATTTGCATTATACATTGCAGATAGATATTACACAGATGCCAATGTTGAACATCTGGAATGAAAATATTACAGATTCGCGAAGTTATGAGCATGCGTAGAAACTGCACAACGCACGCTCGTAAACCAGTCATTTTTTTTATTTTTTTCACCTAATTTGCAACAATTATTTATGTAAGTGTTTTACCTGGGAGGCATGCTGAGCAGACTAATGCTCAATTCCAGATGCACCCTGGGGTAGGGGGAATAGGAGAGCATACAAACATGTACAGTAAGGTCAAATACATGATATACATAAAAGAATGGGAGAGCATGCAAACATATACAGTAATGACAATTTACATGATTGCATAAAAGAAACATTAACAAGGTAGAGCACAATTTCCACAGGCAGGTACATAGCCATGGCTTCAATATAGTAATACATACAAGGTGCATAATTTGTGGTAGCGAGCTTTTATGATAGGAGGAATACAAGACCAGATGACAGGAGACTTCTGGGAGGTTCTATTGTCAGGTAAGTGGACGGAACAGTGAAATTTGGGAGTGGTGAATGAAAGTGGTAATTTACCCTGATGCAGGGGTTTGAGGACTCCCGGTTGGTGAGCTCCCAGGGTTGCAAGCACAGATAGGGTGGAAGTTCATTTTGAGTAGGGAGTTAAGGTGCCTACCAGGTGTGGCATGCCGGATGTCTGATGTGAGAGAGTTCCAGAGGCTGGGCAAGCAGAAACTGAAAGCTGACTGGCCTGCTGAAGTTGACATGCGTGGGATGGCCAGTAGATGTGAGTCTTTATTTCTCAGTGCATAGCCCTGAGGGGTGTGGTCTGAGAGGACCTTGGTAAGGAACATAGGGAGGGACTGTGACCAGTATTTGGCCGTGAGGCTCGCACAATGGGCTAGACACCGGCCCTGCAATGAGGGGGGAAGTCTAGGTTCCTGTACAGGACAGTGATGAGTGCTAGGAGAACAGTCAAGAGCAAAGCGACAGAAGGAATGGAAGAAGGAGTCCAGTCTGGCCAGGGTGGACTTTGGAGCAGCACTGTAGACTATGTCCCCATAGTTAAAGATGGGGAGGATCATCCTCTGCACAATGGCAAGTCTTGCCGGCAAAGGGATGCAGCCACAATTTCTTTATAGTGCACAAAGCTTGGGGTGAAGCTTTTTGTGGATGGCATCAATGTGTGCAGAGAAGTCAAGGTACTGGTTAGGCCAGACCCTGAGATACCTGAAGGTGGAGCATGTTTCAATAGAAGTCCCATCAAGGGTGAGGAAAGGGAGGGTGGGGGGTTGCCTTGAAAGTCTCTGCCTTGTGCCGAAGGTCATGGAGATAGTTTTCTTGGCATTGAGAAAAAGCTGATTTGAGCAAAACTAGCGCTCAGCTTCATTGAAGTCCTGCTGGAGTCTGGTCACTACTTTGGCAGTCGAGGTGCCAGATGTGTACAAAACTGTATCATCTGCGTACATGTAAATGGATGTGCTGGGGCAGGTGGCCGGCAGGTCATTGAAGAAGATGGAGAACAGGATAGGGCCAAGGACTGAGCCTTGCAGGACCCCAGAAGTGATAGGAAGGGAAGCAGAGGTGGCATTGCCAATTCTGACAGATTGGGATCTGTCATAGCAGATAGGACTGGAACCACCTGGTGACCAAGTCTGAGAGCCCTGCGTGAGACAGTCTTGATAGCAGAACTGTATGGGAGACAGTGTCAAAGGCTTTAGCAAGGTCAACAAAAATGGCAGAGGTAAGTAGGCCCTTGTCCATACCAGTGAGTATGGAGTCTGTGAGTCTTAGGATGGAGGTGGTGGTGGAGTGGGTCTTCCTAAAGTCAGACTGATAAGGTGTGAAAAAGGAAGAGGAATCAAGATAGGAGGAGAGTTGAGAGAGAACTAATTTTTCCTGGATTTTGGCCTGGATAGGAAGCAGGGAAATCGGGTGGTAATTACCGGGTGTTGAGGGGTCACCACCTTTTGGCAGCAGGATGACTGTAGTGTGTTACCACTTGGTTGAGACCACAGCAAGAGAGAAAGAGAGGTTGTAGAGATCTGCTAGGGGGGCAGCGATAGCTGGGGCTGACAAGTAGAGCAGTTTGGAGACGAGGCTAGTAGGACATTGCCCTTGTCAGGATTTAGGGCAAGTAGAGTTTTGTAAACTTCAGCAGGGGTAGTCTGGTGGAAGGCAAAGGAGTTGCCTGCTGAGGGAGTATTTTGGGGATGGGATGGCTAACAGAATTGGATGACTCGAGGGTTGACGCCCAAGAGAGACGAGGTACAGTCCATAAAAAAGGAGTTGAAATGAGAGGCCACATCCAGGGGGTCAGTAATCATGGGGTCACCAGTGTGAGAGTTGGGGTAGGGGTTTGAGAGTGAGGGCCAAAGAGAGATTTAACCACCTTCCAAAAGTTGGAGGGTTGGCTCAGGTTAGCTTTGAAGTTGTCACTGAAATATTTTGCCTTTGCCCTGCAGATCTGCCTAGTGCAGGCATTTCAAAGAGCATGATATTTTTGTTGATGCACCTGAGAGCCAGAGACCTTAAAAGTCTTCCAGGCTGTGTCCCTGTCTTTGAGGAGTGTCAAGATGTCCGTGGAAATCCATGGCAGGTAGGTACCCCTCACCTGAGCCCTTTTAACTGGGGCATGTGAGTTCCAGACCACTATAAACCTTGACTTAAAGTATTCCCAGGCTGAATCAATAGAGATGGCCCTTTGGATGAAAGACCAATCCAACCTAGACAAGTCGGACAGGAGGGATGCAAGGTCCAGGGATTTGTAGGATCTTGTAAGGATGGTTCTGGTTGGGTTAGCTTTGGGGTGGTGGATTTTTCTATTTGAGTATATCATGTTATGATCACGTAGAGAGTCCAGTAGCAGGCCAGAGGTGAGTATACGATGTGGGTGTGATGTAAGGGACCAGTCCAGGAGAGAGTGGTTTGAGGATTTGTAGTTGAGGCGGGTGGGCTCTGTTATTAATTGGGCTAGATTTAGTGCTGCCACCTGGTGCTGCAATCTGGAGCTGCTACTGGGGAGCCAGTTTTGGTTGAAATCGCCAAGGATGTGCAACTCGCCTCCTGCTGCCTGCGAGGTGATGCTGTTCAGCCGTTCCAGAACGGAGGGTGAGGATGTGTCAGGGGGACAATAGGACCCAGCTATGAAAATGGGGCAGGTGTGCGCTAGGGAAAGTTTGATTAGAATGGCATCGATGGATTACGTGGGTCTGGGCAACGGTACTGGTGTGAACTTCAGAGATGAGTTTATATACATGGCAACGCTGCCCCCTCTTTTGGGGCTGTGGCGGTCCTGACGAATAAGGGTGCATCGAGATTGTGTGGTTTTAGCCATGTTTTGGTAATGATCAGTATGTCTGGTTTTAGACTGAGGGCAATGGGTTGCAGCAGGCTGATTTTATTTAGAATGCTGCAAATATTTAGGCGCATGAGTTTAAAGCCCCAGGGCAGTGAGAGGCAGGTGGTGGAATTTGGACAGGGGATTTGGGGTGAGGGCCTGGGTTGCATTCAATGCCATTGGCTAGCAGGAGCAGAATGGTTAGCAAGAAACTGCTATATGGAAATGCCCGCACAGGTTTCCGACTTGAGTGTGGTGAATGTCCTGGGGTTGTTGAGGAGGCTTTTGCCTGAACTTTTAGGGCAACTAAGCCAGCATGAAAGGAGGGTGGGAGGACTGAAGGGCTAGCAATTAAATTTAGTTGCAGTGGTGTAGGGGATGCCTGAACAGTAGAGGTATGGGAGGGGGCAGATGTGGAGGCTAGGATGTGAAATTTATGCAAGCCAGGCTGATTCTCTGGAAAAAAGGAAGGGGGGCACAAGAGTTAATGGGCATGAAATAAAATTGCTGCTACCCCTGTAATCTAGGTTTTGGGCATGATTACCGAAGGTGCAGAGGTCAGAAGGACTACTGCCTCTAGTGGTGGGCACCGATAACCAGCAAATGGAAAACTGGGCTGGTAGGCTAAAACAGTCACGTGAACAACACTATAAATAACACAGTCGACCAAGGGTGGTGGTGAGGGTGGTGGGGAGCTGACGCAAAGTGTTGGTGGGGTCAAAATGCTCTGGATTTAAAATTTGTCTGTTGCACCCAGTGCTGTATCTGCTTTCTTTGCTCTGACAACGATGCAGCTCAGGGTAGGGCCGTGGCAGATCTGGCCCTCACGACCACTCTGGGGGGGGGGGCTGTGGAGAAATTAGACAGACAAAGGATTAAATAAGGTAGGATGGAGGAAGGGAGGGGCTGGGCAGACAATAGGGCAGGGTTTGGCACTCTGGAAACAGGAGGGAGAAGTTTGCTTATCTAAAGTGCATCAGGGTTTTAAAATGGTTTCAGAGCACAACAGGAATTTAAGCACCACAATAACTCAGAATAAGGCAGAATAAGTAAATCAGGCAGGTTTAAAGAAAAACAAGAGCAGGGTTTTCAAACTGGATTAGCTGTGGAAATGGAGTCCTGTTTTAGCATGCAATATAGTAAGGGGGAGATTAAAGGCACACTGCTGGCAAATTAAGCACAGAAAAACAGACAGGTTTAAAGTAAAACAGGAACAGGGTTTTCTGAGATTTAAGGTACACTGTAGGAAAATTACATGCAGGCAAAATAACTGAGAATAGAGCTAATCAATCAAGAAAATAGTTGGGAATAAAGCTAAAGCTGCAGCATACATGTCAGAATTACCAGTTTTAAAGCCTACAGGACAGCCAGTATAATGTGCATAATGTGTATATGAAAATCCAAATTAAAGCAACAACATCCAGGTGTAAAAACAGTGCTAGGCAGACTGCTAAGTGATTTAAAAAACTATCAGAAGTGTTCAGCCGACTTAAATTAGGCAGATAGCAGTCAGAGAATTCCTGTTTGAAATTGGCACCAAAATGCTCTGGATTTAAAATTTGTCCATTGCACCCAGTTCCCTACCTGCTTTCTTTGCTCCGTCGACAATGCAGCTCAGGGAGGGCAATGGCAGATCTGGCTCTCACGATCACTCGGGGGGGGGCTGCTTTCTTTGCTCCGACGATGATGATGCTCAGGGGAGGGCCATGGCAGATCTGGCCCTCACGACCACTTGGAGGGGGACATAGGATTTTTGAGAGCCCACCTCATGAACAGTGGCACTGTTGTTTCATTATTCGGTCCTGAAGAAGGTGATTTCCATGGTGACCATGAAATCACCTTTCAGGACCGATATGCCGAGATGCAGGTGCGGGTTGGGGGAGGGCCAGGACAGTGAGGGACCGCTTTCTACCTTGGCAGGGTTAAAAAAAATTAAACATCACACAGGAAAGGTTTTTTTTTTTTTTTACAGAACATTGCCTTACACTGGGTGGGCTCCCAGCATGTCACCTGCATGTGTTTTGGGGTGGGGGACTGGGGCCAGGCGGGGATTGGGCACCCCTCAGCAAATAAAAGGTGTTTGGAGAGAATGATGCCGAGGGTTGCACCCTCAGCGGACAACTGCTGCGTGACATGATGCCGGCATGGAACTGGGCTCCCCCATCGGCAAATGAACTCAGGAGGGGGGCATGATGATGCCGACAGGGGGATTGGGCACCCCCCTCATCGGCTATTCTAGTGACTGTGTGAGGCGGACAGCACAGCCACTGCCGTGTCTGATTGAAATGTTACACCAGGAAAGGCACAGCCCTGCAATGAGGTGGAGCTCCCTCATTGCAGTGGCTAAAATGTTTCAAGTTGGTGGCATGCTTTTGGACTGCTGTCATACACAGCGTGCAATATAATTCTCACAGGCCCAAGCCACAAAAAGCAGTGGCGCCACTGGCCTCAAAATAACTGCGCCTCCAAAACCTGCTATTCCAAAGTTACCACAACATGTTTCTTGCACATGTGCAAGACAACATAAAAAGTAGGAGCTCTATTTACTTGATTTTGACTCATATTGCCATACCCTACAGAAGGCAAAATACTTCGGATGGGTAGCCCACCTGAGGTAATGCCTGATAGTCAATATACTCCCAATGGTTTCTCATTGAAAAACAGCTATGTAAGCAACACAGAATATATTTGACCTCTATCTTACATGTCATACCTACCAAGTTCCCAAAGCCCCTAAATCATACGGCAATAGCAGGTTTCATAACAATCCACAGGCAGCTAAGTAGACTACTGAAATTTAAAAGACAAAGAACCTCTGTGCTCAAACACTGAGGCAAGGGTTACCCCAAAGGGCATTTGGCTGGGAAGCCAAGTTTCAAGAAAATACAAAATCACACATGCCCCCACAATGCAAAGCATCATGGGCTGCATATGCAAATCACCACAGAATGTTATGCTGGTCCGACTTTAAGCAGAATTGCATGGTGCCAAAAGGCCTCTCACACAGTTTGCAAAGGGTGCTAACAGAAGACATAGACACGTGTTTCGTCCTACCAGGACTCATCAGTATGCCTCGTCTGTTTGACACCCCAGTGGAATGGACCGGCTACCCTTAAGGCAGTGTGCCTTGGATATATTGTGGTGAACCCATTAAAATAAAAAACTATTTAAAAGATAAAGAACCGAAATTTAATCCCACCCTAATGGTCTCTCGGCTAACAAGGTCAAATCCAAACTTTACAGTAGAGGGTCAAACGTGTTTAAATCCAAATTGGCAAGTAAAAGGCATTACAAAAGTCTGCCACCTCCCATATCAAAATAAAATGGGCAGCCTTCAGCACATAAAAAAGCAGTATGCCTTGATAGAAAAAGACATTTTCACATTTTTACAGCTCCAACATTTATTACTAAAAATGCTGAGATACCCCCAGAAGATAGCCAATGTAGCAACTATACAGACTTGGTACAGATTTCCCCTGAGTCTCATGCTGTAACTAAACAATAACAATTGTTAAGAAATTCCATGCCCAATTGGTTTGGGAGACCTTCCTGATATTGGCCAAAAACACTAAATTGGGTACCTAATGAACATGAGTTGGGGGAAATCTGGCACAATACCCACAATTAAAGAAAAAAATAGGCTTCAACAGACTCATGCAATTCAAAACTATTCAAAGCATGTATTAGACCCCAGAGAAACTGCATGCAGGGCACAAACTGGAGTCTCCGCTCAGTACTACAGTAGATGTAGCAAAGAGACTGGCTCCCTTATGTGTGTCATCTGTGAGTGCGAAAAGGCTAGCGTGGGAAACACCCACAGTAGCTGAGTGGCACCAGGAAAATATGCAAGCCCTGAGAATGGAGAAGATGCGAGCCTCCATGTGGCGCACTTACTGATCAATTCAAAAGTAACGGTAAACTCTAAACGCGTTAATAGGGATCATGCTAAACTGCCAGCAACTGTGGCGTATTGTACCTTTGGGATTAATTCACGTTGATGCTGATCCAGCTGTATATTCAGGCACAAATGTAATGTGCAGGTTTGAGGGGTGGAGGGGATTGCGGTTGTCAGGAGGTCTAAACCTCACTTTCAGGTTCTTGGCAATATTGGGAATGCAAGTAATCACAGACACATTGCATAAGAGTAATAAACTTGTTTATTACTACCAAAAAGGATAAAATCACAGTTGCCCTAAGCAGTTCTTACCAATATGAACCCGGAGCCAGTGCTAAGCGTTCCCTATACCTTGAGGTTTCTTTGTGTCTCTTGGGATCTCTGAGGTACAAGACTAGTGTATCGCATTATATACCTATGATAATTACTATGGTTACTGTAAGACAGAAACATTTCTAGTTACAGAGATGAGCCTTGTTGGCTAAATTAGAGGAGGCTCCACAGTTCAAGATAACATTATACAATTTTGTAGTAGTCATCAGTTTGTGAAACAAAAGAGTTCTTATACAGAGTCTTACATAACTCAGTGTAGTAGTACAAATCACCAAAAGGTGGCAATGCCGACTTATATATCATAATTATTCCAAGGACACAAATGTCTTGGCATCTTAAAAGTAAGAAATACACAGAAAATACATAGAAGAATATATGTGAATTTGCAAGGAAAGTGTATTAAAACAATATGTGTACATATCTTGACATCTACTCTTATATGGTAGATGCCCTAGCCCTATATGTTAGTATAACATATGCCTAAGCACTAGCTGTCTATGGTATACCTCTGAGGGTACCAATAAGAGTGCAGGGACCTCGTGTAACATTCCCCCCCCCTTGTTGCCTCCAAAGGCAACACAGGCAAATCTCAGGAAAGGTCAGGGAGCAGTAATCATTTACAAACCTGACGTGCAAGCTTTGTAAAGGAACTCGAGCTGTTCACGGTGTTGGCGCAGTGTGTGCCGTAGGCAGCATAACATAATAATCAAGACAAATATCAAAAATGCTTGTATAATAACAAAACCTTTAAAAGTAATTTCTAACCAGGTGTTAGTCAATGCATCTTGCATGTCACCGTCATTAATCAACGAAAGGATAGCTTCATTGGCCTTGGTTATATTATTGCTGATGTGGATGAGGTGTTTGTCTTTCCTGTCTAAAAGTGATTTTAATGTAAGTGTGAGTGGGTCTATGTGTACATTAAAATATGGTAAATATTCAGAAAGTGTGATCAGATAATCGGGGTTACCATCAATGATGTCTGCATCCATAAGGGGGATGGGGGTTATAACGATATGTCCAATAACAGTCTTCTGGTGGGGGACAAAACAGAAATTGGGGGCTTCAATAATACATGTCACAGATCCACAAGTATAGCTTTTAAAGTTAGTTACCACACAGTACTCCCCATCAGAATTATATTGAGAGTGAACAGTAGGGAGTCTCCACTTTTGCAACTGTACTGGGCAGGTGTAGGTCATCTTCGGAATCCGTGCTGACAGACGATGAACCTCCTCATGATATGACTGATAGAGTTTATCCGGAGCCAAAGTAGAATCCAAGAAATCCGTGCCATTAGTGGTGATGTCATCATCCAGGGTAAAAAGTCCAATCAATGCTATCTGGAGAATAACCACAAACAGGTTGAATAACATCAAATAGATCACATCGACACAAGTAAATGTATTGCTTCTTCTCACAGCAGTCAATGTGCGGAACCACCCAGGTGTCCAGGAAAGGATGGAAAACCAGTAGAGGTGGTAGATCCAGGCGTTCTCAGTAGATGTCTTCATCCAGGTGCCCAATGGAATGTACCAGTGCAAGCTTGTCGAACAAGGCTGTAGTGGGATCAAAGCGTGGTAAAGAGACAGTAAAAGAAACATTGTATCTCTTATGGAACATTTCTTGGCAGTGAAACAAGGACCAGTGTTAGGGTGTCTGGTCACAAACCCCAGGTTCCTAGCTATAGAAAGAGGAATGGTTAGAGATTGTTGCATACACATAGCAATACAGCTAGGGGTTTTACATCATGGACAATACCATTTGGAAATGCGTCTATCATGTATGATATCAGGAATTCTTCCAGATTCTAGATCACGGAAGAGATTGTTGATGGTAGTGATAATGTATGAGCCATAGGCAGAGCAGAGGATTTCTCTAGCAATATATTGTTTATCTGCTTCCTTGTTGTCCTGTGCAATGAGAGCATTAATCTTGTCTTTAGAGTCTGTAAATGCCTTAGCAATGTCGTGCATGTTGTATACAGTGTATCTTTCTTCCTGACTAAGGCCATCCACACCATGCAATAATGAGGGTAGCATATTATTAACCAAACCAGTCAAAAATTTGGCAGTATGAGATTTGATAGCAGCAATGTCTGCTTTATTCCAAATAGACATGGCTGTAGCAAAAAGGCCTGTAACAGTTCCTGTTGCACCTGTGACATTAGAACTGTCAACTTCACTTGTATTACGTTTATGACTTTGAGCATCAGGATTGGGACTTCTCCTGAAGTTGCCTCTATGTTCAGTAATACGGACCCCAGCAATAGGGTCTTGAGTACGAATCTAAAATGCAACTAAACTATCAAGCAATAACGTACTATAAAATGTTGATGTATTAGTATTGTGACACATACCAAATTCTTTCATATTCCAGTAAGTAAGATTAAACAAAACAGGTATATGCATAAATTGTAAGTTATTAATCAATGAACCAGGGAGGGCAGTGGCTGTTAGACCACTACGGGGACCAGGGGTGTGCATTGGACATTCCAAAAGCTGTTTATCAGTAGGTGGTAACACAGAGAGATACATGGCAGCAGAAACCATCTGATGTACAGCATAAAACTTTCTAGCAGACTCCTTAGACAAAGAATTACAGTACGAAGGATCAATTAAGGCAGTAATATTGTACAAACCAGAATGCCTGGAAGCAGTTTGTAGCAAGGACAGAGAATCATTTGGGGATAATTTAGCATTGGGCCAAACCTGGAAATTTCCTTTGGAGAGTTTGGCCACAGGGAGAATTTGTCCTTGCGATGTGGTTTGCCACTCAGTTTATAGGGTAGATTTATCAGGAGCAACAACTGAGGCAGTGAGGTAAGCATCGGAACCTTCCTGGACAGTAATCAGACTATCGGGTATATTGATGGATACTCCCTCTGAAGGAGATGCTTGATGATCAAGGTGTGGTAGGAGGTTCAGTACCATATCTTGGATGCAGGGGATAACTCCTGAGATGAGGAGATAATGGAACAAGATAGCCATCTTGTCAGTGTTTCTGAAAGGCAAAATCAAACATTGGTAAGTCAGTACTATTCCACCCAATGGGGTGAGGAAAAGTAATTAAGTTCCTTTATACAGTTTCAGTTGGTTTGCATGTAACCATTTGTCAGTCAGTTTATTGTTGTGCAGGAGTCTAACTTGATAGACTGCTGGACTGAGCTTGTTGACAATGGGGTAAGGGCCTTCCCATTTATTGGAGAAGGAATGGGTTGGATGTGCGAATCGAAGGACCATTACCTGATCTCCAACCTGCCAATCCACTTCTTGTGTCTGTTTTTCAAACTGTATTTTGGATTGTTGCTGGGCCTTGCCCATGCAATTGGCAGCATACAAGTGTGTGTGTATGAGGTCTTTTCTGAGTTTTTCCACATATTGATCTACAGACACGCGGTCTGCAGTGGGAGTGTGGAGGTCAAACAACAGGTGTTCATTTAATCTCATCTGTCTTTCACTCATCACTTCAAAGGGTGTGAACTGGGTGATGGCTGAGGGTGTGCCCCTAATTGCCATAAGGAGTAATGGCAGTAGGGAATCCTAGGTTTTGGGATTGTCCTCAATGAATTTGGAAAGCATTTGCTTAATCCATCTGTTGGCTCTCTCTACTTTGACCTGAAGACTGGGGGTGATAGGGTATGTGGAACTTTTGTTGAACTCCAAGGAGTTCAAGAGATTATTTCATTAACTCACCTATAAAACTGGTTCCTTTGTCAGAGTCTACCTTAAGAGGCGGGCCCCGCCTGCAGAAAATCTGTTCCATCAGGACTTTGGCAGTGGTTTAGCAGTGCATGTTTTAGTGGGGAAAGCTTCAACCCGCTTGGAGAAGAGGTCAATTATCACAAGAGCATATTTGTTATTTCTGCTGGTGTTGGGCAAAGGACCAATAAAATCAATCCGTGTGGCATGCCAAGGGCAAGAGTGTCATTGTGGTAAAAGCTTGGCATTTTGTTTGGTAAGGATGGGGTTGTTTTGTGCACAAACAAGGTAGTTGTCTATGTACTGTTTAACATCTTTGGTGTCACCAGGCCACCAGGCAGTGGTTTTAAGCCTTTGGAGGGTGTTTTCCACGCCATGGTGTCCATCAGTGGGTGTATCGTGCACTTGGTGAAAAAATTCAGGCCTGAGGTGTCTGGGGACCACCCACAACTTAGTGGTGGAATCATCTTGCTGATACCAGATGAGCTTGTCATCTTGTGACAAGTGTAACTTACCTTCATGCCTCTGGTAGGGGCTGCGTGTGGGAAGTTTCTCTTCGGTACTTTTGTCAAGGAATCTGAACACTTCTTTGAGTTCAATATCAACATGTTGGGCTGCTGAGAAGTCCAAGGGTGAAAAGGGTTCAGGTTTTTTCCTGAGTGCTGCAATGTGTACGGCTGCATTGGCCTCTGGATGGTCCATCATCCAGGTTCCCCCCCTCGGACCCCTTCCTTGGCAAGGGTGTCTACTGTGTCATTGAAGGCATGATAGGGATCATGAAGAGAGTGAGCTTTGACTTTGTGTACATAGAGTTTGTGTGCAGATATTTGTGCCAGTGAATGTATGTATATTACCAATTCCTTGTACTTCACTGGGCTACCATCAGAGGAGAGGAAGGAGTTCTTCTGCCAAAAAGGAAGGAATTCTGTAAGAAAACAACAGACCCAATTAGAGTCTGTAAAAATGATGGTATCCTCGGTCCCATGCTGGATGAACTTGAGGGCACATTGCACCGTAGCCATCTCTGCATACTATGATGATGCTACACTGCAATGCTTAGATATTTTAACAGTGTTCCCATAAGGGTAAATCACTAGAATACCCATCCCTGCAATTTGTTCTTCCTGATAGCAAGATGCTGAACCATCAGTAAAGATATGACACAAAGAGGTGTTGTCAAGTATTTGTGGCATGGCAGGGAGGAAAGGATCTGGATCCAGAAGATCAGGTGACTGCGGTGTACAGTCATGGGGCTATCCTTGGAAAAGGAGTCCATGAGCCAGCATGGATGGAATTTTAGTTGGGTGCACCTGTATGTCTCTGTCCTGGAGAAGAAGTGACCAGTGTGTCAGCCTGGTGTTAGAGACTGACCCATCCTTTACTCTATCTGAGAGCAGAAAAGTAGTTGGTGTGTGATTGGTGTTGATAATCAACGTAGAATACCCAATGATATACAGAAAGTGCTTGACAGCCCAGTAGGTGGCCATAAGGTTCCTTTCACAAAGGCTGTACTTCTGTTCCACTGGGGTCAAGAGCTGTGATGCATATGCAATAGGTCTCAGGGTGCCATGAACCTTCTGGGCCAGTACTGCTGACATGACAATATCAGAGGTGGCACATTCCAGATGGAACAGTAGTGATGGATTGGGGTTGACCAGAGCTGGGGCAGAGGCCAAGGCCTGCTTCAGTGACATCACAGCCTAGGTATGTATAGAGCCCCAAGTCCATGAAATGTCCTTTTTCAGTAGCTCATACAAAGGAGCAGCTTTCTGAGCAAATCACAGATAAAATCTCTCAAATAATTTACCATACCTAGAAACCTTCTAAGAGTTGCCACGCTGGTAGGCAATGGAAAGTCTTGCAGTCCTTTTATCTTCTTCCAGGTAGGGCTTCGACCTTGGTCAGTTATTTTTAGACCCAGAAAGAGTACTTCTTTCTGTCATAATTGCGCTTTTGCTGGATTGCATTTCAGACTTGCTTTCTGAATGAGAGTCAGTAATTTGTCCAAGAGATCCAGGTGTTGTTCCTGTGTGGCAGTTGCCAGCAACAGGTCATCCACATACTGCAAGAGACATTGGGGAGTAGAGAAACCCACAAGAGCATCCATCATATGCAGATGGAACAGGGACGGGTTGTTATAGAATCCCTGTGGTAAGTGTCCATGTATACTGTCTTCCTTCAAAGGTGAAGGCAAATTTATACTGACTCTTAGGGGCCAATGGTAATGACCAAAAACCATTGGCGATATCCAGGGCACTGAACCATTTCAGGTCAGGGGTCAAAAGTCATAGCACATCAGATGCTGATGCCACAGTCGGGGAACAACTGGGGGTGACCTGGTTCAATTTCCTGTAGTCAATAGTAAGTCTCCAGGCACCTGCGAGTTTTTTCATGGGCCACACTAGGGAGTTAGCAGTAGAAACACAAGTTCTGATTACTCCTTGCTTGAGAAGTGACTTGATTGTTTCTCTGAGAGAAGGCAAGGCCTCAGCTGGAAAAGGGTATTGCCTTTGCCCCTCATGTGCTGGGCCTGGCACTTCGATGACAGTGTGCATTCTGCCACAGTCATGTCTGTTGACTTCAAATGCTTCCAAATGTCACTGCAAAATGGGGAGAAGCTTCAGAAAAAGCTCACGGTCTTTGAACAAATCTATGATGTCATACTCTTTGTTGTTAGCAGAAATTTTCACCACAACGTTTGAGTCAGGGATCAAAATGGTGTGGTATTGACCCTGAATCTGTATCAATAGCACGTAAGCTAGATCTACCACACAGCCATGTGGTGCAAGAAAATCAATTCCTATGATACTAGGATGATCATGCATTACCATCAGTTGGAAGGTGTGCGAGGCCTTAACATGGCCTAGTTCGACCAGCAGGGGTAGAGATTGGTATACAGGTAACCTAGTACCATCTACTTCTGATATGTTGGTCCTCCATCCGGTGGACCAAGGAGATGTGTCTGGATGTTCATCATGTAATACAGACACAGCCACAGCTGTATATATCAAGACTACAAGTAGGCGGCTCCCGACCTCAGACTCAGTGCAGGGCCTTCCGTTTGCATCCAAGACCAGCTTGTTTACAATCTGGACTGGGGCCTGTAATTGTCAATCTGTACTGCTGGGAGCATGGAGAGGTTGGGCCTGGCTTCTTTGAATCACTGCACCATGCTGCAGCAATACTATATAGGGAGGAGCTTCCAGGTTCAGGCCTGTATGGGCCTGAAGGCGTGTACTTCCGGTGTCACCATGGCCCGTTGGGGTCTGGGTCACCGGTTGTACAGCCACAAGGGCCTGAGTGGGAACAGCATCCACCACAGAGCACACTTGCCCCAGGAGCTCTGGGAATTTCCAGTTTTCCTCAGCCATCTCCCCATGTGAAGGGCCCATTCTTTGTTGTTGTTGTTTGCCCTTATTCTTGTGCTTTTCATTCTTAGGCCAGTTCCGGTTCCCACCCCATTGCTGCTGTTGCTGTTGTTGTTGTTTTTGTTGGTGTTGGGCCTGTTGGGGGTGTTGGTTATCAGCTGGGAGGGCCTGTTGGTGTTGGGCATGTTGGTGTTGGGCCTGCCCTTCCACAGTGTAGTGTGTCACGGCCTTTGAAATAGGCTCCACGGTGGCTACTTTCTTGGAACCAGAGCCCAGGTCACGGATGTAGAGTTAGTAAACTCTTTCAGTTTTCCGAAGAATGTCAGCAAACCTGTCCATGTTGGGATAGGTGGTTGGCTCTACCTTTCCTTGTACTGCAGGAATCATGTTCCAAAGGAACAGGGTCTTATACTCAATAAGATCTAGATCTGCAGCTTCTTGTGCCAAGTGCTTTCCTCCTCTGGTAAACAGTATCCTGACACAAACCAGGATAGGAAGTGCAGACCCCATCACAACATCTCACATAAAAAACAAAAACAAATGTTGAGTGCAGACCGGAAAAAAATGCTGGAGAAAGTCATGCTTGTCACAGTTATGTCATTGGGTGGAAGAACTCCATTTTTTTTAATCATGAAGGGCTCTGACCAAGATAAAAATGTTTCTAGAGTTGACAAGAAACAATAGCAGGGTCAAATAGGAAAAAGGGATCACTGCTATTTTTAAGACTGTATGGAGCAACCATGTTTGGCCAGAGGAGACACTGATAGATCTTAGGAAGATCTGTTGGTTCCTGGCTACTACGACCATCTTGACTCAGTATATATTCTGCTCTGGCTCTGTCACAATGTACAAACCTTCTATTCAAATAGTACCTGTGCCATGTATGTCTGTCAATTAATGTAGACATCAGCAGCATGCAGATTCATGTAGGGGTACTATATAATTCCATTCTGCCTACATGAATAAACATTTATTTATTTATTTATTTATTTATTTAAGTCAGCGGAAACAACCTTTGAGCAAGTTTGCTCTTTAACAAAGGTTCCTTGTCATTACAACAGAACAAATGATAACATAGAAGGACAAAGAACACCAATGTTATAATTACAGTACCCAGAGGGCAAGGTAACGATGTAGAACCTAATATACAAAGATCAAATAGTGAGCACACGTGTTTCAATCACAATACCCAGGGGGCATGGCAACATCATAGCTCTTACATAACATAGTTCAGGTAAGGAACAAAGAGGAAGAAGGGGGAAGCAAGCAGCCTAATAAAGGGCATTGTCCATCACAGGTGGAATATCTTTGAGTGAGTGGCAGGAATTGAGGGGAAGGGGAAGACCAAGAGGCAATGCATGAGAAGAAACTGAGGGTAGAAGGAGGTCAGACTGAGGGTTGGAGTAGCAGGTATGGAAGATTAAGATCAGTTAAAATGGGACAGAACTGGAAATTGAAAGCAGAGTGGGGCAGTGCACAAGGGATGAAGTGGGGTGAGGAAACAGGATGGTGAACAAAAAGTGCAGGGAATGGTAGGAGAGGGATCATGTTTAGTAAAAGGCTTTTTAGTGAGGTGTCAGCCAGTGATAGGAAGGTTGGGCAGTGGAAAAAAGGGGGGGCATGGAGGAGTCAAGTACCTATGAAACATGGACAAGCACCAGTGCTGACAAGATGCTGTCTCAGTTCATGTTTGAAAGCTCGTAGACTAGCAATATTCTGGGTCAGGGCAGGAACCTCATTCAAACATATTTCCTGGGAAGACAAAAACAATACCAAGGCTAGTCAGGAGAAAGGGACATCTGTCTTTTTTGTGGGGAGTGGACAAACACATCTAACCTGAGGAATTGCTGACAGATCTTAGGAAGACCTGCTGGTTCCTGAATACTATGACCAGCTCAGGTCAGTACTGCAGTCTGCTCTGGCTCTGCCTGATTCTGCACTCCTTCTTTTAAAATAACATCTGAGTAATTTATTTTTGTCTATTTACAGTATGTGGGCATGGAAATTCATGCGGGGGTATAAGATCATTCCATTCTGCTTACATAAATAAAACTGTTTCTGGGGTAGACAAGAAACAATACCAAGGTCAAGTAAGACAAAAACACATCTGACTTTTGTTTGAGATGGGAGAGCAGCCAAGTCTGAGCTCAGGGACCACTATCAGATCTTAAGCAGATCTGCTGGATCCTGGATATTATAACTAGCTCACGTTAGTTTCACTTGCTTCTCTGGATCTGCATGATTCTTACTCATTTATTTTGTTTGCTTTTACCAGGTAAGTGTTCTGTACAAGGAGTTGCCAATTTTAAGGTACAACCCAGGAGGTTATGATTACAAATGAGATCAAGACATACTGTAAGTAACATGTTGAATTACATAATATAATACTATCAGGATTGGTGCAATACATCATAAATTTGAAAACAGGAAAAGGGAAGAAAGAACTCACAATACAGGTGAGATTATTGGATAAAGTACAACAAAATACAAAGTATAAAAGACTACAGTGAAGTGCTTTAAGTCTGGACAAGTATAAACCCTGAATTTTATTGGGTCACTTACAGTTCCAATCCCACAGAGCATAACACTTTTTTATACAAAAGAATAGATGCTTCAATAGTAAATGTTAAATGAGATTGGTTCTGAACATGGAGTGTATAGGCTACAATGAATATCTGAAGGGAGAGAGTTCCAAGTTTTGGTACAGAGCTGGAGAAAGCAAGATCATCTAAATTAGTGCAACAATGCTTTATCTTGAGGCCTTTGGCTTGTGCACAGTGGGTCACTGTCAGGAGCAAGGCTAAGGTGGATGGGAGATCACAGAGTATATAATATTTATCACATTATCATTGTTAGACCAACCTGATAGTATTCCTTGACTGGGCAAAGAGTGTATTGGATAACAGAAATACTGTGGGTTTACTCTACTTCAATTTTAGCAAGGCTTTTGACTCAGTATGTCACAGAAGGTTGCGGAAGAAGCTAGAGGATCTGGGTACAGCAAAATACACACTTAGATGGGTGACAAACTGGTTGGATGGGAGACAGCAGAGGGTTGTAGTTAATGGAGTCAAATCAGAAGGGAGGGAAGTCACCTGTGGGGTGCCACAAGAAACAGTCCTGGGTCCAGTCCTTTTCAATATGTTCATTAGCAACATGAAAGAAGGAATCCAGGGTAGATGTGTCTCTACAGATGGCACAAAACTCTGTGGCAGAGTAGATAATGAAGAGGGGTTTAAGGAGATGCAGAGAGACTTGCAGAAGCTAAAGAGGTGGTCAAAGGTTTGGCAGTTGAAATTCAACACCAAAAGGTGCAAGGTGATGAACAAGGGGACAAGAACCAGAGGACAGAGTACTGGACGGGGGGGGGGTGTAGAGCTTGGTATGATCTCTAAGGAAAGAGACCTAGTGATCATCATTAGTGATGCCTTAAAATAATCAAACCAGTGTAGCAAGGCTTACAGTAAAACAAACAGGATGCTGGGATGTATAGGAAGGGGTACTGACAGCAGAAGGAAGGAGGTATTACTACCCCTCCGTAAATCACTGGTGAGGTCCCACCTGGAGAACTGTGCCTATTTCTGGAGTCCTCAACTACTGTAAGGAAAGATAAGGACTGGCTGTAGACAGTGCAATGTAGGGTGACCAAAATGATTCGGGGCCAGCAGGGCAGCTCTTATGAGGATCCGCTCAAGGCAGTGAACATGTACTTGCTGGAGGCCAGACAAGAGATGGGAGTCATGATAGAGACCTTCATGTCCCTCAAAGGAATGACCATGGTAAACTGTGAGAAACTAATTAGCATAAGTAGTGGGTCAAGAACTTGGGGGCATGAGTAAAAACTGACAGGTAGAGATTCAAGAGGGAAGTGAGAAAGTTTTATTTTACAGAAAGGGAGGTGGAACAGAGTAACAATATGCCAACTGATGTGGTAGGCTCAAAAACTATCAATGGTTTAAAACACAGCTGGGGTAAAGTGTAGGCTTAGTGGTTGCTTAGGGTGATAGTGATAGGGTGAGGAGCATGGTGGCATTGGATCGTGTGGGTTAGAACCCTATATAGGCAATAGGTCCTGGGTTACTTAGGGTTTATGGGTAGACTGGATGGATCAGTGATCTTTTTCTGCCATCATAGTCTATGTTTCTGTGTATCTACCAGGCATCCTAGGTAGAATATATGCAGATGTCTTGGAGTGCCATTGAAATATTGAGTATAGGATGCAGTGATGTATTAGCCATATTGCAGCCCTTGCAAATACATATTGTAATAAGTGAAATCCCACCTTCAAGAGTTTTTTCCATACCTGTCAATATTTTGGTTTTGTAGCCAGTGTACCTTTGTACTTGCGCACCTGCACTTTGATCTTTAATAAAACCGATTGTCTACCAGGTCCTTACTGGGAGTTGACTCTTCTGGAATGCTATAATTCATTTGGTACAGCGCCAGTCCATTCTCGATGGCACTTTCCAGTTTTTCTCATTAGATATATGCAGTATGAAACCAGGAGAAGGATGCAAGGCTACTTCCAAATATTTAATAACGGTACCTAGTAGGCTAATTTCAAGCTATCAGATGCTATACCTGTGGACAGAGACAAGCTGAACAACCTGGTGATGGGTGAAGAGATAATATGTGCAGCAATCTTTAACAGTCTTGGCTATGCCATCCAAACCTGCACTTTTGTTTGGGGGTATGCTGTTTAGCAAGAATAATTTTATCCGTTTTAACTATCCTGAGGTAAAAAAAAAGGTCTAGGTTATTTTCAATAGGGAAAAAGATGAACCAGGAGTCAAGGGAGACTGAGGGAAAGAGAGGGTAAAATGTTATAGTCCCAGCACTTTCAGGAAGTTCTGCCTCTTCATTAGAGGGGAGGCAAAGTGACCTTGAAGCGCTGGTGCCAAACCTTTCTTGCATTTCAGTCTCTGTCTGTTTGTACTGTATTTGCACTTCAATAAATAGTTGTGCTAGCATTTAAGATGGTACATGTGCATTGTTTTTCTGTGTCCCCTGATTGCTGCAATTTATGCCATATATATATATATATATGTTATATATATATATGTCACAGAGACTTCCATTAGGATTTAGGTCCAGAATCCGCTGGATACCTTTCAGGAAACAATGGGGAGGGACCACCAATGCATGTACTAAGTAAGTTTCTGCAGTAATAGCTTTACCGTTTCACATAATTTCAAAATCATCTATATTCCTTAATCTGACTGTAACTCAGTGTTCAACATATGTTCTGGCCCTCATAATTATCTTAGCCATTTGGTGGTTTTGCCTCCTACCCTCCCTTTCTCAAGTGGAATAGGCTTGTTTTGGATGGTGCGACATTTGCATCAGAGGTATCCAAGAGGCCTGAAAAGTCAGACTGATTTAACTCAGTTTATAGAGCTGGGAATATTGAGTTTAGGATAGTCCTTAGACAGAATTATGCTGTGAGCAATTTTGTGAACTTACTGCTCCAAATGTAGCAGAAGAGAGAGCGATCACTAATTGCATCAGGTAGTACCCCACATTAAATGATTCTGTCTTCTCTTTTGGTTACAATTCAGTTAATTAATGTAGAAAGTGTTCCACTTTTAGATAGCCAAGTAGGTTCCTTTATGATCTAAATGAGATTTAGTCTACTTAAGAGTCAAGCCCTTTTAACTTATTCACAAGTAAATCAACCTGCACACCTTCCATTAAAATAACACCTGTGCCATATATTTGGAACTATTTATGTAGACGCCAGTACCATGCAAATTCATGCAGGAGTAGTATATGATTCCTTTCTGCCTACACATACACACTGCTTGGTATCAATTTCTCTGTTACCAGGTGGACAGATAAATGAATTCAAGTTCCATACTTGAGGGTCCAGCTGAGATGCTGCGTCTAATTTGTTTTTTTTAACTTGCTATGAATTGAATTTGCAGATAAAACACACTAAATGCATTTAATTGTAAACTAGTATTCAAGTTGTAAGCAGTGCAAAAAAGGCAATTTATTCATATTTACTACAGAATAATTATAGCCAGTACTCATATGTAACCTTACAAAGTGGAATACGTAATCTTATACAGAGAACACACATTCCTAAGAATAAGACTTTGCCATCAAGGAACATTTCTTCCTAACAATGAAAAATAAAGTGTTTCCTGCACTGCTATACCCTGACCCAAACTTAGTCATGGAGCCTGTATAGAAACCCAATGAAAAACTGCACAGTATAGTTTAGATGTTCAGCCTCCCAGTGCAGCACAGGAATGAAGGACGTAGAGCAGAAGCTTCAGAGAGAAAAAAAACACAGACACCCCAAATGAGCCAGGGCAATGCTGCAGTATACCCCAGTACAAATCATGTAACCCTGCATAACTTAACTTTTCATTTTAAAAGGCATAATAACTATACAACCTATATAACATAATTTTTCATGACAAAGAAATAACAACCACATGGCGCAGCATGAAATTTATTTCAAGTAACAACAGAAAACCCGCCAGTAGATGTGTGATAGCTAAGCATAACTGAGGTGCCAGCAATCATGGAACCACTTCCCACCACCCCCTGGTCCCCATACTTCCACAGTGGGAGACATGTGATCTCTGCCATATTGGCACGGAATATGCCCTAAATCATAAACCAAAAGTGCATCCATCTATGTTTGTTCAAAAGCAGTTTATGTAATAAAATGATGCAAAATTCAGAATTAACCATAAACTGTCAGTTTCAGTAGTGCAAGCTGGGAGTGGGGGGATCCTGATAACAGCACTCACACCACAGTCCCACTCAGAGAAATGACAGCCCTTACCCAGGAATAACAGACCTTACTCACCTCATGCCTCAATAGTGCACTGCTTCCCCATGTCTTCCTCAAGCTTCTCTTTGTGCACCAAGTCCATGTCCATTTATATTCTCTCCCCATTCAATTCCAGCTTTAGAATAAACTTCCTGGCCTCTTGTGGGTTATTAAACATGGATCTATGACCTCAGCTCGACAAAAATTTTGTCGACTGCCATTACAGCGATACCTTTATGTCAAACGCATTTGTGGTCAGGATAAAGGTGGTCAATACCTCCCATGTTTTCTTTGGGGCTTTTCCCCAAACCCTCAAACTGGAGGATGTGCCCCTGCAGCCCCAATTAAAATAATCAACTCTGAGTTGGAGATGATTAGGAGATGGGTTGCAAGACCCCAGAAAACAGTGCAAGGGTCCAGTGCTGACACTACAGTGACCTGTCGCTGTTGCCGCTGTAGTATCAGTAGACATGTCAACATATCGCTGTGGGGGTGTATACAATTAAGGATACAGGTCCCTGCTCCCTCAGATACCTGAAGCTGCACTGTGACAAGTAACGGGAGCTCTATTACTTGCAGACAGCATTTGGTGCCCTTAAATTCTTTGAAGCACTGCTACATGGCATATGAAAGTTCTGAAATAAAGTGAACAACTGTCTTTCCCACAATCAACTCCCATGCATGCCATTTTAGAAACAGCATTTGGTCCATTATGCTGGACCTGACAAAAGTAATTATGACAGTCATTAGAGAGCAGTTAACTGCTGCCGTATGCTAGGGTGTGATCCGTTATGCCCAATCTATGTAGAACAGTGCTGGTAGTATACCCAATTTAGCAGGTGAGGTAACCATCCTTCAAAGAACATTATCAGATCCTGGCCTTCAAAGTTGTCTAGGAACATAAAGACTCCTGCATCAGGAGCTCAGTGAAAGCATGTCTTTCTTAGCCGATGTCTAGCTCCACCCATGCAACATCTCATTTTCAGGGTATATGGTGGTGACCTGCTTCTACTCAGTTTTCTGTCTGGGAACAAACTGAAATAAAGGGAGGTCATGTTACTTGACCAATATCACACAGAGTGTCAAAGACAGTGCTGGGATTCAAACCAGAATTCTCCTGGCTCACAGTCCCTTTTGCTCATACCACATTTTTAGCTTATTTGTAATGTGCAGTTGTTTGACTGGAAAAGGCACACTGGGTTATGACAACTCATTTCCAGGTGTGTCCTGTGAGTGGATTATGTGGACCCATTTTATTGACCATGGGAATGTGGTAGGGAAAAGACCTACTAAAAAATGTTTTTAATAAGAAGGGTGTTAGTAGAAAGTAATATTGTCCCTACTAGGCCTTCCGCCATGACACTAAATATGCCTTGATAGAGGTGTGAAAGGATCCCTATGCAGTAACAAATGATGCTTCTTCTTAAATCTTCTGTTCTTCTGTCATCTAATCCTATTGTCATTGAATCCCTCTGTCCTGTTGCTATATCTGGTTCATGAGAATGCCACTGAGGACAACCTCTCCTCCTTTGGCACTTCTTCTGCCCTTCCTTTTTCATTCCATTTGTGCTCCAATTGGCTTCTCTTTTCTTCTTTCCTTTGTTATTTGGGCCTGATATTACCCCTGCAGGAGTAATAGCTCCTGGTGACTGGTATAATCAAATAAAGTACAGTGTATGGTAGAACACTACTACCGATAGAAATTCGTCCCCAGAATTTCCTTGTTGTGCTGCATTAGCTATGTCACAATGCTCTTGTGCTGCATTAGTGATGTCACTAACGCCGCACAGCAACACAGGACATTGTTGTGGTGCCATCTTCCCCTCAGGAGTCACTGGTGATCAGGAATGAAGTTCCTTTTTTCTTTAATCACTGATTCTGTGGCAGGCCATTTTGTTTGTGCTGCACCATGGCTCTCCCATTTGTGGTCAGCACATTACAGATTGGGAAGTAAGAAAGAGGCAACACAAAGTAAGATTCTTTGGGGTGAAGTACAAAACCCCAAAATGCTGGCTGTCTGTCATATGTAAGTAGATACCAGAAAGGCACCTGTTTATTTGACTTAGACTTTCTTTGTTATGAGAACAAAACACTATAAAAGTTTGTGTATGGTTCTCCATACACAAACAAGGCTGCATCTGAATCTTGAGGTTGCCGTGGTGACCAGTGGACCTCTCAAGCAGCACTCTTGAGGTCTCTGGCAATCACACTAATCTTTCAATTCAGACACAGCCTTGTTGTGTATCCCAGAAAACACAATCCTCTATATTGTCCTTCCCAGCTCTTGTCTAGAGCTTCTCTGCAAGCCCTGCAGCTTGTTTGGGGAAGAGATTTGTTTAAATTACTGTATATCTTTGAATAAAAGCCACAGTTTTTATTTAATTGTTCCAGTTTTTGTTGTGGCTTCTATTTGATGGTGGCCTTTGTTAACTTGATCACCTTTCAAGCACTGCCAGTGTGCATGAAACTACTGGTCTTTTGATTCAGTAGTTCAGTAGATTCAGGAGAGATGTGAGGAAGTACTTCTTCACAGAAAGAATTGTGGATTCCTGGAATAGACTTCCAGCAGAGGTGGTGAAGTTGAAAACAGTGGTGGGGTTCAGTAATGTATGTGATTAGATAAGCACAAGAGAGTCATAGTGGAAAGGAAGGGGGGACAACAGCTGTAGATCGGGTACGGTCTGTGGTAATAATGTGGGTAGGAAGGAGCGGGCGGACTGGGTGGGCCAAGTGGTCCTTATGTGCCATCAAATGCTATGTTTCTGTCTGACACCTGTTAGAATCAGCTGACCTGTTTCTAGCAGCATTTCTCTGGCAGTGTTCCTACTGAGAACTCTGGCACTGTTACAAGGCCAAGAAGAAAGTCCAATGATTTGGACTTTAAACTAATGGTTGCCCATTGTGCTGTGAGTGAATGTAACTAGCAACTCCCTCAAAATTGGTGAGAAACATGAGGGAGTGATGAAAGACGTCTGGAAAAGTGGAAGAAAAATTTGTCTATTGAAGGCTGTATGGGGAGCAGTAAATGTGACATGTCTCAACAGCAGAGGCAGAAACAGCCAGTTCCTGAGCATTGAGAGCAAGCTGGCAGCACGGATTTAATGCAGAGAGCAGCACCTTAGAGGAGAATCAGGTTAAGAACTGGGCTAAGAACTGGTTGAGGGCAGAAAGCAGAGGGTGGTAATAAATGGGATCAATACAAGGAAAGGGAAGTGACCAGTTGGGTGCCTCAAGGATCTGTCCTGAGGGGTATCCTGTCAAAATAGTGACTGAGATTGAGCAAGTCAGATATGAGTGACTCAGACTCAGTACCTGTGCTGTAAGGCTACCTTGTAAGAGTAGCGATGGGCGAACAGGAGGCAATAGGCCAGATCCATACCATGGGGGATGGAAGGGAAGGATATCTATGAGGCAGTGCACTGGAATGCTGCCAAGCTGGCCATCTAGTGTGTTGGGGAAGGGGCTGGCTACAGTTGGGAGGGTACAGGGTTCAGGTCTGGGAGTGCAAGGTTTTTTACAAGTCCCCCGACCTGCACCCCTGGAGTTGAGAATCTTTAGTTAGAGGTGTGCCCTGCATATCAAGTATATCCATGTCATCTTTTTTTCTCCGTGAGTGTTCATCATCGTTTTATTTTTGATGATGCACAATCGCTCTAATGACAATCTCTGTTATCAAAAGAACAATCCTGAAGTCAGTCCTTTTTAATGTCTTCATTGGTGACATCGCTGAAGGACTGGAGGGGAATGTTTGCAGATTTGCAGATGACTCCAAGATCTGTAACAGGGTGGGCACTCCAGAGGTGGTCAAGAGAATGTGGAGGACCCTAAGAAAGCTGGAAAAATGGTCAGACGTGTGGTAAATAAAATTTGATGCAATGAAGTGCAAAATCATACACCTGGGGAGCAGAAACCCCGCAGAGAGGTACAGGATAGGAGGGGAATTAATGATGGTTACTAGGAAGGAAAGGGATTTAGGGATAATCATCTTAGGTGACCTAAAGGTGGCCAAACAGGGCATCAAGGTGGTGTGGAGGGCCGGTGGCGTGGTGGAGTGCATAGAAAGGGGTATCACTAGCAGAAGAAGGGAGGTGGTCATGTAACTATACAAAACACTGGTGAGGCTTCGTCTGGAGTATAGGGTATAGTTCTGGAGGCCACATTTTAGGAAGGTCCAGAGAAGAGCACTCAAGATAGTGCAGGGTCTGCACACAACAAATATGAGGAGAATTAAAGACCTCAATATATACTCTGGAAGAGAATAGGGAATGGGGGATATGATAGAAACTATCAAGGATCTGAAGGGCATAAACAAGGTGCAAGTGGACAACATCTTTTAGGATAAAAGCTGTACAAGAACGATAGGGCACAATATGAGGTTTGAGGGGGCAGGCTAAAGGGGAATGAGAGGAAGTTTTTCTTCACAGGCAGAGGGATGAAGGGAGATGTTCCAGAGAGTTGGTAGGTGATAGGAGAAGACAGATTGCCCAGCAGAGGAGCAGGGATGAGGAGTGGAGAAGGTTCCCTGGTCCCTGGAGCACAGGAAGCATGAAGCAGATGTAACTGGGAAAAGAAGTAATTAGAGGTAGGAGTTAAGGGAACCAAACCAGTATTTAAAGATAAAGGAGGAACAGTGTGACTGGTGACATGATAGTAAGGGGATGGATGGTGGACAGGAGGGTGAGACCCTTACAGAAATAATTATATGAAATGTTTCATGCTGCACACATAAAACTACCCAAGTGATATGCATGTTGCAGTATGATTTTAAATTGGAACTAATCAAACCAGTGTAGCAAAGCTTACAGTAAAACAAACAGGATGCTGGGATGTATAGAAGGTTACTGACAGCAAAAGGAAGGGGTATTACTACCCCCTTTAAATCACAGGTGAGGTCCCACCTGGAGAACTGTGCCTATTTCTGGAGTCCTCACCTACTGTAAGGAAAGATAAGGACTGGCTGGAACAGTGCAATGTGGGGTGACCAAAATGATTCCAGCAGGGCAGCTCTTATGAGGATCTGCTCAGGGCAGTGAACATGTACTTTCTGGAGGCCAGACAAGAGATGGGAGACATGATAGAGACCTCCATGTCCCACAAAGGAATGACCATGCTAAACTGTGAGAAACTAATTAGCATAAGTAGTGGGTCAAGAACTTGGGGGCATGAGTAAAAACTGACAGGTAGGGATTCAAGAGGAAAGTGAGAAAGTTTTATTTTACAGAAAGGGAGGTGGAACCAAGTAACAATATGCCAACTGATGTGGTAGGCTCAAAAACTATCAATGGTTTTAAACACAACTGGGGTAATGTGTAGGCTTAGTGGTTGCTTAGGTTGATAGTGATAGGGTGAGGAGCATGGTGGCATTGGATAGTGTGGGTTAGAACCCTATATAGGCAATAGGTCCTGGGTTAGTTAGGGTTTATTAGTAGACTGGATGGATCAGTGATCTTTTTCTGCCATCATAGTTTACATTTCTGTGTATCTACCAGGCATCCTAGGTAGAATATATGCAGATGTCGTGGAGTGCCATTGAAATATTGAGTATAGGATGCAGTGATGTATTAGCCATATTACAGCCCTTGCCAAATCAACACATATTGTTATAAGTGAAATCGCATTCAAAAGTTTTTCCATACCTGTCACTATTTTGGTTTTGAAGCCAGTGTACCTTTGTACTTGTGCACCTGCACTTTGATCTTTAATAAAACTGATTGTCTGCCAGGTCCTTACTGGGAGTTGACTCTTCTGGAATGCTATAATTCATTTGGTACAGCACCAGTCCATTCTCGATGGCACTTTCTAGTTTTTCTCATTAGATATATGCAATATGAAACCAGGAGAAGGATGCAAGGCTACTCCCAAATACTTAATAAAGGTACCTAGTAGGCTAATTTCAAGCTATCAGATGCTATACCTGTGAACAGAGATAAACTGAACAACCTGGTGATGGGTGAAGAGATAATATGTGCAGCAATCTTTAACAGTCTTGGCTCTATGCCATTCAAACCTGCACTTTTGTTTGGGGGTATGCTGTTTAGCAAGAATAATTTTATCCGTTTTAACTATCCTGAGGTAAAAAAAAAAAAAGGTCTAGGTTATTTTCAATAGGGAAAAAGATGAACCAGGAGTCAAGGAGACTGAGGGGAAAGAGCAAGGAGTAAAATGTTATAGTCCAGCACTTTCAGGAAGTTCTACCCCTCTTCATTAGAGGGAAAGTGACCTGGGCGTTGGTGCCAAACCTTTCTTGCATTTCAGTTTCTGTCTGTCTGTACTGTAGTTGCACTTCAATAAATAGTTGTACTAGCATTTAAGATGGTACGTGTGCATTGTTTTTCTGTGTCCCCCGACTGTTGCAGTTTATGCCATATATATATATATATATATATATATATATATATATATGTGTGTGTGTGTGTGAAAGACAAAGAACCTCTGTGCACAAACACTGATGCAAGGGTTACCCCAAAGGGCATTTGGCTAGGAAGCCAAGTTTCAAGAAAATACAAAATCACACATGCCCACACAATGCAAAGCATCATGGGCTGCATATGCAAATCACCACAGAATGTTATGCTGGTTCAACTTTAAGTAGAATTGCATGGTGCCGAAAGGCCTCTCACACAGTTTGCAAAGGGTGCTAACAGATGACGTAGACACGTGTTTCATCCTACCAGAACTCATCAGTATGCCTCATCTATTTGACATCCCAGTGGAATGGACTAGATTCCCTAAGACAGTGTGTCTTGGATATGTTGTGGTGAACCCATTAAAATAAAAAAAATATTTAAAAGACAAAGAACCTCTGTGTGCAAACACTGAGGCAAGGGTTACCCCAAAGGGCATTTGGCTGGGAAGCCAAGTTTCAAGAAAATACAAAATCACACATGCCCACACAATGCAAAGCATCATGGGCTGCATATGCAAATCACCACAGAATGTTATGCTGGTATATATATTTTTGTGTGTGTGTGTGTATTTCACAGAGAGTTCCATTAGGATTTAGGCCCAGGATCTGTTAGATACCTTTCAGGAAACAATGGGGAGGGACCACCAATGCATGTACTAAGTAAGTTTCTGCAGTAATAGCTTTACCTTTTCACATAATTTCAAAATCATCTATATTCCTTATAATCTGACTGTAACTCAGTGCTCAACATATCTTCTGGCCCTCACAATTATCTTAGCCATTTGGTGGTTTTGCCTCTTACCCTCCCTTTCACAAGTGGAAACGGCTTGTTTTGGAAGGTGCGACATTTACATCAGAGGTATCCAGGAGGCCTGAAAAGTCAGACTGATTTAACTCAGTTTATAGAGCTGGGAATATCGAGTTTAGGATAGTCCTTAGACAGAATTATGCTGTGAGCAATTTTGTGAACTTACTGCTCCAAATGTAGCAGAAGAGAGAGTGATCACTAATTGCATCAGGTAGTACCCACATTAAATGATTCTGTCTTCTCTTTTGGTTACAATTCAGTTAATTAATGTAGAAAGTGTTCCACTTTTAGATAGCCTAGTAGGTTCCTTTATGATCTAAATGAGATTTAGTCTACTTAAGAGTCAAGCCCTTTTAACTTATTCACAAGTAAATCAACCTGCACACCTTCCATTAAAATAACACCTGTGCGATATATTTGGAACTATTTATATAGACGCCAGTACCATGCAAATTCATGCAGGAGTAGTATATGATTCCTTTCTGCCTACACGTACACACTGCTTGGTATCAATTTCTCTGTTACCAGGTGGACAGATAAATGAATTCAAGTTCCATACTTGAGGGTCCAGCTGAGATGCTGCATCTAATTTGCTTTTCTTTTAACTTGCTATGTATTGAATTTGCAGATAAAACACACTAAATGCATTTAATTGTAAACTAGTTTTCAAGTTGTTAGCAGTGCAAAAAAGGCCATTTATTCATATTTACTACAGAATAATTATAGCCAGTACTCATATGTAACCTTACAAAGTGGATTACCTAAACTTATACGAGAACACACATTCCTAAGAATAAGACTTTGCCATCAAGGAACATTTCTTCTAACAATGAAAAATAAAGTGTTTCCTGCACTGCTATACCTGACAAACTTAGTCATGGAGCCTGTATAGAAATCCAATGAAAACTGCACAGTATAGTTTAGATGTTCAGCCTCCCAGTGCAGCACAGGAATGAAGGACGTAGAGCAGCAGCTTCAGAGAAAAAAACACAGACACCCAAATGAGCCAGGGCAATGCTGCAGTATACCCCAGTACAAATCATGTAACCCTGCATAACTTAACTTTTCATTTTAAAAGGCATAATAACTATACAACCTATATAACATAATTTTTCATGACAAAGAAATAACAACCACATGGCACAGCATGAAATTTATTTCAAGTAACAACAGAAAACCCGCCAGTAGATGTGTGATAGCTAAGCATAACTGAGGTGCCAGCAATCATGGAACCACTCCCACCACCCCCTGGTCCCCATACTTCCACAGTGGGAGACATGTGATCTCTGCCATATTGGCACGGAATATGCCCTAAATCATAAACCAAAAGTGCATCCATCTATGTTTGTTCAAAAGCAGTTTATGTAATAAAATGATGCAAAGTTCAGAATTAACCATAAACTGTCAGTTTCAGTAGTCCAAGCTGGGAGTGGGGGGATCCTGATAACAGCACTCACACCACAGTCCCACTCAGAGAAATGACAGCCCTTACCCAGGAATAACAGACCTTACTCACCTCATGCCTCAATAGTGCACTGCTTACCCAGGTCTTCCTCAAGCTTCTCTTTCTTCACCAAGTCCATGTCCATTTATATTCTCTCCCCATCCAATTCCAGCTTTAGAATAAACTTCCTGGCCTCTTGTGGGTTATTAAACATGGATCTATGACCTCAGCTCGACAAAAATTTTGTCGACTGCCATTACAGCGATACCTTTATGTCAAACGCATTTGTGGTCAGGATAAAGGTGGTCAATACCTCCCATGTTTTCTTTGGGGGCTTTTCCCCCAAACCCTCCAAGCTGGAGGATGTGCCCCCTGCAGCCCCAATTAAAATAATCAACTCTGAGTTGGAGATGATTAGGAGATGGGTTGCAAGACCCCCAGAAAACAGTGCAGGGGTCCAGTGCTGACACTACAGTGACCTGTCGCTGTTGCCGCTGTAGTATCAGTCGCTGTCAACTTATCGCTGTGGGGG
Source organism: Neoceratodus forsteri (assembly GCA_016271365.2). Classification (NCBI taxonomy): domain Eukaryota; kingdom Metazoa; phylum Chordata; order Ceratodontiformes; family Ceratodontidae; genus Neoceratodus; species Neoceratodus forsteri. Next base: position 130,714,644 of record CM057450.1, on the reverse strand, counting down.
GTGTATACAATTAAGGATACAGGTCCCTGCTCCCTCAGATACCTGAAGCTGCACTGTGACAAGTAACGGGAGCTCTATTACTTGCAGACAGCATTTGGTGCCCTTAAATTCTTTGAAGCACTGCTACATGGCATATGAAAGTTCTGAAATAAAGTGAACAACTGTCTTTCCCACGATCAACTCCCATGCATGCCATTTTAGAAACAGCATTTGGTCCATTATGCTGGACCTGACAAAAGTAATTATGACAGTCATTAGAGAGCAGTTAACTGCTGCCGTATGCTAGGGTGTGATCCGTTATGCCCAATCTATGTAGAACAGTGCTGGTAGTATACCCAATTTAGCAGGTGAGGTAACCATCCTTCAAAGAACATTATCAGATCCTGGCCTTCAAAGTTGTCTAGGAACATAAAGACTTCTGCATCAGGAGCTCAGTGAAAGCATGTCTTTCTTAGCCAATGTCTAGCTCCACCCATGCAACATCTCATTTTCAGGGTATATGGTGGTGACCTGCTTCTACTCAGTTTTCTGTCTGGGAACAAACTGAAATAAAGGGAGGTCATGTTACTTGACCAATATCACACAGAGTGTCAAAGACAATGCTGGGATTCAAACCAGAATTCTCCTGGCTCACAGTCCCTTTGCTCATACCCATTTTAGCTTATTTGTAATGTGCAGTTGTTTGACTGGAAAAGGCACACTGGGTTATGACAACTCATTTCCAGGTGTGTCCTGTGAGTGGATTATGTGGACCCATTTTATTGACCGTGGGAATTGTGGTAGGGAAAAGACCTACTAAAAAATGTTTTTAATAAGAAGGGTGTTAGTAGAAAGTAATATTGTCCCTACTAGGCCTTCCGCCATGACACTAAATATGCCTTGATAGAGGTGTGAAAGGATCCCTATGCAGTAACAAATGATGCTTCTTCTTAAATCTTCTGTTCTTCTGTCATCTAATCCTATTGTCATCGAATCCCTCTGTCCTGTTGTTATATCTGGTTCATGAGAATGCCACTCGGGGACAACCTCTCCTCCTTCTGGCACTTCTTTCTGCCCTTCCCTTTTTCATTCCATTTGTGCTCCAATTGGCTTCTCTTTTCTTCTTTCCTTTGTTATTTGGGCCTGATATTACCCCTGCAGGAGTAATAGCTCCTGGTGACTGGTATAATCAAATAAAGTACAGTGTATGGTAGAACACTACTACCGATAGAAATTCGTCCCCAGAATTTCCTTGTTGTGCTGCATTAGCTATGTCACAATGCTCTTGTGCTGCATTAGTGATGTCACTAACGCTAGCAACACTGAGGACATTGTTGTGGTGCCATCTTCCCTCCAGGAGTCACTGGTGATTAGGAATGAGTTCCTTTTTCTTTATCACTGATTCTGTGGCAGGCCATTTTGTTTGTGCTGCACCATGGCTCTCCCATTTGTGGTCAGCACATTACAGATTGGGAAGTAAGAAAGAGGCAACACAAAGTAAGATTCTTTGGGGTGAAGTACAAAACCCCAAAATGCTGGCTGTCTGTCATATGTAAGTAGATACCAGAAAGGCACCTGTTTATTTGACTTAGATTTTCTTTGTTATGAGAACAAAACACTATAAAAGTTTGTGTATGGTTCTCCATACACAAACAAGGCTGCATCTGAATCTTGAGGTTGCCGTGGTGACCAGTGGACCTCTCAATCAGCACTCTTGAGGTCTCTGGCAATCACACTAATCTTTCAATTCAGACACAGCCTTGTTGTGTATCCCAGAAAACACAATCCTCTATTTGTCCTTCCCAGCTCTTGTCTAGAAGCTTCTCTGCAAACCTGCAAGCTTGTTTGGGGAAGAGATTTGTTTAAATTACTGTATATCTTTGAATAAAAGCCACAGTTTTTATTTAATTGTTCCAGTTTTGTTGTGGCTTCTATTTGATGGTGGCCTTTGTTAACTGGATCACCTTTCAAGCACTGCCAGTGTGCATGAAACTACTGGTCTTTTGATTCAGTAGTTCAGTAGATTCAGGAGAGATGTGAGGAAGTACTTCTTCACAGAAAGAATTGTGGATTCCTGGAATAGACTTCCAGCAGAGGTGGTGAAGTTGAAAACAGTGGTGGGGTTCAGTAATGTATGTGATTAGATAAGCACAAGAGAGTCATAGTGGAAAGGAAGGGGGGGGACAAGAGCTGTAGATCGGGTACGGTCTGTGGTAATAATGTGGGTAGGAAGGAGCGGGCGGACTGGGTGGGCCAAGTGGTCCTTATGTGCCATCAAATGCTATGTTTCTGTCTGACACCTGTTAGAATCAGCTGACCTGTTTCTAGCAGCATTTCTCTGGCAGTGTTCCTACAGAACTCTGGCACTGTTACAAGGCCAGAAGAAAGTCCAATGATTTGGACTTTAAACTAATGGTTGCCCATTGTGCTGTGAGTGAATGTAACTAGCAACTCCCTCAAAATTGGTGAGAAACATGAGGGAGTGATGAAAGACGTCTGGAAAAGTGGAAGAAAAATTTGTCTATTGAAGGCTGTATGGGGAGCAGTAAATGTGACATGTCTCAACAGCAGAGGCAGAAACAGCCAGTTCCCTGACATTGAGAGCAAGCTGGCAGCACGGATTTAATGCAGAGAGCAGCACCTTAGAGGAGAATCAGGTTAAGAACTGGGCTAAGAACTGGTTGAGGGCAGAAAGCAGAGGGTGGTAATAAATGGGATCAATACAAGGAAAGGGAAGTGACCGGTTGGGTGCCTCAAGGATCTGTCCTGAGGGGTATCCTGTCAAAATAGTGACTGAGATTGAGCAAGTCAGATATGAGTGACTCAGACTCAGTACCTGTGCTGTGGGCTACCTTGTAAGAGTAGCGATGGGCGAACAGGAAGGCAATAGGCAACAGGATCCATACCATGGGGGATGGAAGGGAAGGGAATGTATCTATGAGGCAGTGCACTGGAATGCTGCCAAGCTGGCCATCTAGTGTGTTGGGGAAGGGGGCTGGCTACAGTTGGGAGGGTACAGGGTTCAGGTCTGGGGAGTGCAAGGTTTTTTTTTTTACAAGTCCCCCCCCCCGACCTGCACCCCCTGGAGTTGAGAATCTTTAGTTAGGGGAGTGTGCCCCTGCATATCAAGTATATCCATGTCATCTTTTTTTTTCTCCGTGAGTGTTCATCATCGTTTTTATTTTTGATGATGCACAATCACTCTAATGACAATCTCTGTTATCACAAAGAACAATCCTGAAGTCAGTCCTTTTTAATGTCTTCATTGGTGACATCGCTGAAGGACTGGAGGGGAATGTTTGCAGATTTGCAGATGACTCCAAGATCTGTAACAGGGTGGGCACTCCAGAGGGGGTCAAGAGAATGTGGAGGACCCTAAGAAAGCTGGAAAAATGGTCAGACATTTGGTAAATAAAATTTGATGCAAAGAAGTGCAAAATCATACACCTGGGGAGCAGAAACCCCGCAGAGAGGTACAGGATAGGAGGGGAATTAATGATGGTTACTAGGAAGGAAAGGGATTTAGGGATAATCATCTTAGGTGACCTAAAGGTGGCCAAACAGGGCATCAAGGTGGTGTGGAGGGCCGGTGGTGTGGTGGAGTGCATAGAAAGGGGTATCACTAGCAGAAGAAGGGAGGTGGTCATGTAACTATACAAAACACTGGTGAGGCTTCGTCTGGAGTATAGGGTATAGTTCTGGAGGCCACATTTTAGGAAGGTCCAAAGAAGAGCACTCAAGATAGTGCAGGGTCTGCACACAACAAACATGAGGAGAAATTAAAAGACCTCAATATGTATACTCTGGAAGAGAATAGGGAATGGGGGGGGATATGATAGAAACTATCAAGGATCTGAAGGGCATAAACAAGGTGCAAGTGGACAACATCTTTTAGGATAAAAGCTGTACAAGAACGATGGGGCACAATATGAGGTTTGAGGGGGCAGGCTAAAGGGGAATGAGAGGAAGTTTTTCTTCACAGGCAGAGGGATGAAGGGAGATGTTCCAGAGAGTTGGTAGGTGATAGGAGAAGACAGATTGCCCAGCAGAGGAGCAGGGATGAGGAGTGGAGAAGGTTCCCTGGTCCCTGGAGCACAGGAAGCATGAAGCAGATGTAACTGGGAAAAGAAGTAATTAGAGGTAGGAGGTAAGGGAACCAAACCAGTATTTAAAGATAAAGGAGGAACAGTGTGACTGGTGACATGATAGTAAGGGGATGGATGGTGGACAGGGAGGAGTAGACCCTTACAGAAATAATTATATGAAATGTTTTCATGCTGCACACATAAAACTACCCAAGTGATATGCATGTTGCAAGTATGATTTTAAATTGGAACTAATCAAACCAGTGTAGCAAAGCTTACAGTAAAACAAACAGGATGCTGGGATGTATAGAAGGGGTACTGACAGCAAAAGGAAGGCGGTATTACTACCCCTCTTTAAATCACAGGTGAGGTCCCACCTGGAGAACTGTGCCTATTTCTGGAGTCCTCACCTACTGTAAGGAAAGATAAGGACTGGCTGGAGACAGTGCAATGTAGGGTGACCAAAATGATTCCAGCAGGGCAGCTCTTATGAGGATCTGCTCAGGGCAGTGAACATGTACTTTCTGGAGGCCAGACAAGAGATGGGAGACATGATAGAGACCTCCATGTCCCACAAAGGAATGACCATGCTAAACTGTGAGAAACTAATTAGCATAAGTAGTGGGTCAAGAACTTGGGGGCATGAGTAAAAACTGACAGGTAGGGATTCAAGAGGAAAGTGAGAAAGTTTTATTTTACAGAAAGGGAGGTGGAACCAAGTAACAATATGCCAACTGATGTGGTAGGCTCAAAAACTATCAATGGTTTTAAACACAACTGGGGTAACGTGTAGGCTTAGTGGTTGCTTAGGTTGATAGTGATAGGGTGAGGAGCATGGTGGCATTGGATAGTGTGGGTTAGAACCCTATATAGGCAATAGGTCCTGGGTTAGTTAGGGTTTATTAGTAGACTGGATGGATCAGTGATCTTTTTCTGCCATCATAGTTTACATTTCTGTGTATCTACCAGGCATCCTAGGTAGAATATATGCAGATGTCGTGGAGTGCCATTGAAATATTGAGTATAGGATGCAGTGATGTATTAGCCATATTACAGCCCTTGCAAATCAACACATATTGTTATAAGTGAAATCGCACCTTCAAAAGTTTTTTCCATACCTGTCACTATTTTGGTTTTGAAGCCAGTGTACCTTTGTACTTGTGCACCTGCACTTTGATCTTTAATAAAACTGATTGTCTGCCAGGTCCTTACTGGGAGTTGACTCTTCTGGAATGCTATAATTCATTTGGTACAGCACCAGTCCATTCTCGATGGCACTTCTAGTTTTTCTCATTAGATATATGCAATATGAAACCAGGAGAAGGATGCAAGGCTACTCCCAAATACTTAATAAAGGTATCTAGTAGGCTAATTTCAAGCTATCAGATGCTATACCTGTGAACAGAGATACACTGAACAACCTGGTGATGGGTGAAGAGATAATATGTGCAGCAATCTTTAACAGTCTTGGCTCTATGCCATCCAAACCTGCACTTTTGTTTGGGGGTATGCTGTTTAGCAAGAATAATTTTATCCGTTTTAACTATCCTGAGGTAAAAAAAAAAAAAGGTCTAGGTTATTTTCAATAGGGGAAAAAGATGAACCAGGAGTCAAGGGAGACTGAGGGGAAAGAGCAAGGGAGTAAAATGTTATAGTCCCAGCACTTTCAGGAAGTTCTGCCTCTTCATTAGAGGGAAGGCAAAGTGACCTTGAAGCGTTGGTGCCAAACCTTTCTTGCATTTCAGTCTCAGTCTGTCTGTACTGTAGTTGCACTTCAATAAATAGTTGTACTAGCATTTAAGATGGTACGTGTGCATTGTTTTTCTGTGTCCCCCGACTGTTGCAGTTTATGCCATATATATATATATATATATATATATATATATATATATATATATATATATATATATGTGTGTGTGTGTGAAATACAAAGAACCTCTGTGCACAAACACTGATGCAAGGGTTACCGCAAAGGGCATTTGGTTAGGAAGCCAAGTTTCAAGAAAATACAAAATCACACATGCCCACACAATGCAAAGCATCATGGGCTGCATATGCAAATCACCACAGAATGTTATGCTGGTATATATATGTTTGTGTGTGTGTGTGTATTTCACAGAGAGTTCCATTAGGATTTAGGCCCAGGATCTGTTAGATACCTTTCAGGAAACAATGGGAGGGACCACCAATGCATGTACTAAGTAAGTTTCTGCAGTAAGCTTTACCTTTTCACATAATTTCAAAATCATCTATATTCCTTATAATCTGTCTGTAACTCAGTGCTCAACATATCTTCTGGCCCTCACAATTATCTTAGCCATTTGGTGGTTTTGCCTCTTACCCTCCCTTTCACAAGTGGAATCGGCTTGTTTTGGATGGTGCGACATTTACATCAGAGGTATCCAGGAGGCCTGAAAAGTCAGACTGATTTAACTCAGTTTATAGAGCTGGGAATATCGAGTTTAGGATAGTCCTTAGACAGAATTATGCTGTGAGCAATTTTGTGAACTTACTGCTCCAAATGTAGCAGAAGAGAGAGTGATCACTAATTGCATCAGGTAGTACCCCACATTAAATGATTCTGTCTTCTCTTTTGGTTACAATTCAGTTAATTAATGTAGAAAGTGTTCCACTTTTAGATAGCCTAGTAGGTTCCTTTATGATCTAAATGAGATTTAGTCTACTTAAGAGTCAAGCCCTTTTAACTTATTCACAAGTAAATCAACCTGCACACCTTCCATTATAACACCTGTGCGATATATTTGGAACTATTTATATAGACGCCAGTACCATGCAAATTCATGCAGGAGTAGTATATGATTCCTTTCTGCCTACACGTACACACTGCTTGGTATCAATTTCTCTGTTACCAGGTGGACAGATAAATGAATTCAAGTTCCATACTTGAGGGTCCAGCTGAGATGCTGCATCTAATTTGCTTTTCTTTTAACTTGCTATATATTGAATTTGCAGATAAAACACACTAAATGCATTTAATTGTAAACTAGTTTTCAAGTTGTTAGCAGTGCAAAAAAGGCCATTTATTCATATTTACTACAGAATAATTATAGCCAGTACTCATATGTAACCTTACAAAGTGGATTACCTAAACTTATACAGAGAACACACATTCCTAAGAATAAGACTTTGCCATCAAGGAACATTTCTTCCTAACAATGAAAAATAAAGTGTTTCCTGCACTGCTATACCCTGACCCAAACTTAGTCATGGAGCCTGTATAGAAACCCAATGAAAAACTGCACAGTATAGTTTAGATGTTCAGCCTCCCAGTGCAGCACAGGAATGAAGGATGTAGAGCAGAAGCTTCAGAGAGAATAAAAACACAGACACCCCAAATGAGTCAAGGCAATGCTGCAGTATACCCCAGTACAAATCATGTAACCCTACATAATTTAAATTTTCATTTTAAAAGCATAATAACTATACAACCTATATAACATAACTTTTCATGATAAAGAAATAACAACCACATGGCGCAGTATGAAATTTATTTCAAGTAACAACAGAAAACCTGCCAGTAGATGTGTGATAGCTAAGCATAACTGAGGTGCCAGCAATCATGGAACCACTCTCCACCATCCCCTGGTCCCCATACTTCCACAGTGGGAGACATGTGTCTCTGCCATATTGGCACGGAATATGCCCTAAATCATAAACCAAAAGGGCAACCATCTATGTTTGTTCAAAAGCAGTATATGTAATAAAATGATGCAAAGTTCAGAATTAACCATAAACTGTCAGTTTCAGTAGTCCAAGCTGGGAGTGGGGGGGATCCTGATAACAGCACTCACACCACAGTCCCAATCAGAGAAATGACAGCCCTTACCCAGGAATAAAAGACTTTACCCACCTCATGTCTCAATAGTGCATTGCTTCCCCAGGTCTTCCTCAAGCTTCTCTTTGTTCACCAAGTCCATGTCCATTGATACTCTCTCCCCATCCAATTCCAGCTTTAGAATAAACTTTCTGGCCTCTTGTGGGTTATTAAACATGGATCTACGACCCAAGCTCGACAAAAATTTTGTCGACTGCCATTACAGCGATACTTTTTTGTCAACCGTATTTGTGGTCAGGATAAAGGTGGTCACTACCTCCCATGTTTTCTTTGGGGGCTTGTCCCCCAAACCCCCCAAGCCAGGGGCTATGTCCCCTGCAACCCCCAATTAAAATAATCAACTCTGAGTTGTAAATGATTAGGGGATGGGTTGCAAGACCCCCAGAAAACAGTGCAAGGGGTCCAATTCTGACATTACAGCGACCTGGGGCTGTTGCCGCTGTAGTATCAGTCACTGTCAACTTGTCGCTGTGGGGGATGTATACAATTAAGGATATAGGTCCTTGCTCCTACATACTCCTAAAGCTGCACTGTGACAAGTAATGGAAGCTCTTTTACTTGCAGACAGCATCTGGTGCCCTTAAATTCTTTGAGGCACTGCTATGTGGTATATGAAAGGTCTGAAATAAAGTGAACAACTGCCTTTCCCACAATCAACTCCCATGCATGCCATTTTAGAAACAGCATTTGGTCCATTATGCTGGACCTGACAAAAGTAATTATGATAGTCATTAGAGAGCAGTTAGCTGCTGCCGTGTGCCAGGGTGTGATCCGTTATGCCCAATCTATGTAGCTCAGTGTTAGTGATATACCCATTTTAGCAGGTGAGGTAACCATCCTTCAAAGAACATTATCAGATCCTGGCCTTCAAAGTTGTCTAGGAACATAAAGACTCCTGCATCAGGAGCTCAGTGAAAGCATGTCTTTCTTAGCCGATGTCTAGCTCCACCCATGCAACATCTCATTTTCGGTGTATATGGGGGTGACCTGCTTCTACTCAGTTTTCTGTCTGGGGACAAACTGAAATAAAGGGAGGTCATGTTACTTGACCAATATCACACAGAGTGTCAAAGGCAGTGCTGGGATTCGAACCTGAATTCTACTGGTTCACAATCCCTTTTGCTCATACCACGTTTTTAGTTGATCTGTAATGTGCAATTGTTTGACTGGAAAAGGCACACTGGGTTACGACAACTCATTTCCAGGTGTGTCCTGTGAGTGGATTATGTGAACCCATTTATTGACCGTGGGAATTGTGGTAGGGAAAAGACCTACTAAATTTTTTTTTTAATAAGAAGGGTGTTAGTAGAAAGTAATATTGTCCCTACTAGGCCTTCCCCCATGACACTAAATATGCCTCGATAGAGGTGTGAAAGGATCCCTATGCAGTAACAAATTATGCTTCTTCTTAAATCTTCTGTTCTTCTGTCATCTAATCCTACTCTCATCGAATCCCTCTATCCTGTTGCTATATCTGGTTCATGAGAATGCCACTCAGGGACAACCTCTCCTCCTTCTGGATATTTCTTTCTGCCCTTCCCTTTTTTCATTCCATTTGCGTTCCAATTGGCTTCTCTTTTCTTCTTTCCTTTGTTATTTGGACCTGATATTAACCCGCAGAAGTAATACCCCTGGTGGCTGGTATAATCAAATAAAGTACAATGTATGGCAGAACACTACTACCGATGGAAATTCATCCCCAGAATTTCCTTGTTGTGCTGCATTAGCTATGTCACAATATTCTTGTGCTGCATTAGTGATGTCACTCTGAGAGTACCTGCAGCATGAGAACACACAGGCCAGGTAGGCATTTATTGTGCAAATGTTTAAATCCAAATTTAATGCCATTATTGCCACACCATAAGAACAATCTAGGCACAAATATGGGGAGGGGGGGCAACTGCCCCTCCTCTACCCTACCTAAATGGCACCCCTGCTTAATGGTAGAAATTCATTCTCAGGTGCTGATGCAATGGCTTTCACTGTGTTCTGAGGTACTGTATCTCCATGTTTCATGATGTGTTCTGATCATCATGTGGGTTAGTGTCCCTCATTGTCCCTCATTTTTAATATCCCTGTCCCTCATTTCAGTGACAAAACGTGAGGCATGGTGCATGCTTCCAAGACCCCACTCAACACAAAGAGTGCTGAGCATGGATATTGTGCATATGCTCAATACAGAATAACAAAGGAAAAGTAAGTGAGATAAAATAGTCATGGAGAAACACATGTGTAGCACTAAATATGCATAAGGATTTGCATGGTCCAAAACAAAAAGGATAGGCTTCACAACACAGAGGCCCCTCTTCATACATCTAGAATGGGGAACAATGACTGACTATATCCTAGGCATTTAACGCAGTAAGCAAACAATACTTTACAAATTAATGGTGATTTAATGACAAAAATCGAAAACTATTAAACAACAAAAAGGATCAGATTTAATGAGTTTAAGTAATTTTTATGGGAATTCAAATAAAAATGTGTTTTAATGACTCTAATTGCTAGCAGTAGTATGAGAAATAGAAACTGATGCATGTTTTAGATGAGATTTGTACCAGCTTAGCTGCACACATAGCAAGCTTCCAACATGTGAACCTGATTTGCTTTTTAGACCTGGTTCACTTCGTGTATGCGAACCGCAAGCAAACATTGCACAATTAAACATGTATCATGCATTCTGCATGTACACAGTACACCTATATTTCTGTCAGGGGAGGGAACAATGCTGAGTTTGTGGAGGGGGTTTGCTATGAACCAACAAAAGGCATTGTAGAGGGTTTTCAGTCTGGCTAGGGAAGTGGAGGGGACAATACTGTAGACCATTTTGTCACAGTCAATAACTGGAAGTGCCATTTTGATAACCAGCTCACAGAAGATCAACAGGGGATGCAATCTTTGTTACAGTACAGGGCATCCAACTTAGGATGAAGTTTTGCATGGATAACATCAATGTGGCCTGAGAAGTTGAGCTAGTTGTCTCACCACATGCCAAGGTGCTTGGAGGATCGCACTGCTTCAAGTGGAGAGTCATCCAGTGTGCAAAGAACGGAATGTCTCAAGAACCTGGCCAATTTATGGCTGGTACCAGTGGCGAAGGACACTGTTTTTTGGTGTTGATCCAGAAATGGTTGGTGTGAAACCCACACAGGACATTGTGAAAATTATGATGAATCAGGTCTTCAACAGAAGTAGTAGTAGAGAGACCAGAGGTGAAGATGACTGTGCCATCTGCATACGTGTATAATGTGGCACAGGTGGATGAAAGGACATTCACAAAAATGAAAAACAGGATATGGCCTAGTATGGAACTCTGTGGGACCCCATCCTTGATGAAAAGTGGTGAAGATAATTTTCCTGCAACATACACCGACAGTAGATGGCCCGTTAGGTAGGAAATAAGCCATCTAACTATGGGAGCTGAGAGGCCAGTGGAGCTTAACTTGTCCAGAAGGAGTAGATGGAACACCAAGTTGAAGGCTTTGGCCAGATTAATGACAATGGCAGCTGTAGTGTGTCCCTGATTCATCCCTGGGAAGATAAAGTCAGTGACTTGCAGCATGGAGTAGACAGTGCAATCATGCTTCCAGAAGTCAGACTGAGGTGGGGAGAAGAAACTGGAGGAGGTAAAATAATCTAGGAGAATGGAGTAGACTAAACATTCTTGGAGCTTGACAAGGGAGGAGGTGAGGGAGATGGGATAGAAGTTCCCAGGGGAGGAGGGCTTCCCGCCTTTGTGCAGTGGAAGGACTTTAGCAAACTTACAGGATTGAAGAATGGAACAGAGGGAGAATGAGAGGTTGTGCAGGTGGCTAAGTGGAGTGGCAGTTGAGGAGATGAGAGGTGGAAGAGTTTAGGATCAAGTCCATTAGTGCTGGACTTTGACAGGTTAAGGGGTGATAGGCCAAGCAGAGTTTCCTGAGTAGTGGTGAGGGGAAAATGGAAACTTTAGGAAGTTCGGGGGAGAGAAGAGGAAAGAAGAGAAGGGAATGGGAGAAGAGACATGCCCAGTGCTAAAACCTTGGAGCCTCTATCATGTCCCCCTCCTCCTGATCTCCAGGGGGTACAAATCCAACACCCTCTACCTCTCTTCATATAGTTTCCCACTTAGCCCATGCACCATCTTGGTGGCCCTTCTCTGTAATTTTTCCATGCCATCTATATCTTTTCATAAGTGAGTCCTCCAGAACAGAACCCCGTACTCCAGGTGGGGCCTCACCATGTATTTGTAGAGTGGTATCAGCACATCCTGTCTTCTACTAGTTATCCCTCTCCCTATGCACACCCGCATTCTGTTTGCTTTGCCAACCACCTTGCTGCATTGTGTCCCAATCTTGAGGTTGCTTGTGATTATGATTCCTAGATCCTTTTCCTGCTCAGCTGCTTTCATTTCCTACCCCCCCCAGTGTATTTTTGGCTTGAGGATCATTCCACCCCATGTGCATCACTGTGCATATTCTGGCATTAAATTTTAGCTGCCATGTTTCCCACCACCTCACCAGCAACTTTGGATCTTCCCTTATAGCCTCCACCCCCTCTTGGGTGTCCACCCTGCTGCAGATATTTATATTATCTGAAAAAAGGCAGACCCTCCCCTTTAGCCCCTCCACTATGTTGCTGATGTAGACATTAAATAGGATGGGCTTTAGCACCAACCCCTGGAGGACCCCACTCATTACCCAACATCCCTGGAATGCACTCTGTTAACCACCACCCTCTGGCTTCCACTCAAAAGCCAGTTCTCCACCTAAGTTGTTTTCTTCTGTCCTACTCCCTAACACTCCAGTTTATTTACACGTCTTCTGTGGGGCACAGTGTCAAAGGCCTTTCTGAAGTCCAAACAGGCCATATCCACTGCCCTCCCCGATCCACCACCCTTGTCACCCAATCAAAGAACTCGATCCAGTTTGTCTGGCATAATCTCCCCCATGTGAAGCCATGTTGACGGATGTCCTGCAGCCCACTATCCTGCAAGTAGCTAACCACCCTTTCTGTCAATATCACCTCCATCACTGTTCCCACCACCAATGTGAGGCTGACCAAGTGGTAATTGCCCACCTCTGCCCTGCTGCCACTATTATGAAGTGGCACCACATCTACCCTCTTCCAGTCCTCTGGTACCCACCCTGTATCTAACAACAGGTTGAATAACCTCACTAGTGGTGCTGCCAACTCCTTCCTTAGCTCCTGGAGCACCTAGGATGCAGGGCATCCGGCCCCATAGCCTTGTCTACCCTCAATTTACTCAACTCCTCTCTGACACTCTCCTCACTGATTTGACTAGGATCCACCCCTCTGTCCTCCTTTGCCTTCCCCCAACACACATTCCCTCCCTTCTCCCGCTATTGTGAAGACCTGGCCAAAGTACCTATTCGGCACCTCTGCCTTCTCGAAGTCCCCTTCTACATGTACTCCCCTTCCCCCTTTACCCTTACTATCCCCTGCCTTGCTTTCCTCTTCTCCCCTATGTTTTATTTATGACTTATTTATTTGAATTGTGATGACCGGGTGGGCCCACTGAGACAGACATGTCCCTTTTTCAGGGGCGACCTGGGCAATGGAGGCATTTCACAAGTAGAAGGATGATATGTTGTACAAATTGGTGAGCATGAGACAACTACATACAGAGTATGAAACAGTCTGAGGTCATAGACAAATTTAAATGTCTAGAGGTGTCATAGTAAGGACAATGAGGCACTGTATTGGCAGCAAGTTGAATGACTCCCATCCTGATCATTCGAGGTCCAATGGTGAACAATCCTTTGCAGATTTGAAGACCAAGACACAGGAATAAGGCAAACATATCAAATATCAAATTACAGAATATACAATCACATAATACAAACATTTACATATGTACAGTTAAGAGTGGGGAGAAGGTGTAGTCAGGAGGGGGAGAGGTAGGAGAAGATAGGAAGAGTATAAAGTGATGGTGAAGGGAGGAGGAATTGGCACAAGAAGAGAGGAGGGTAATGGGTGCAATTACCACCACAAAATGGATGGGGAAAGAAGATTTTCTTGAAGAGACTTTTACACGGGGAAGAGAAGTACAGGAAATTATACTGTGTGGAAGGCAAATTTTGGGTAGGCTTAGTAACGGTAGGTGGGAGTGTCTGAGGGTCCTGGTGAAGGATTTCAGAGTGATCATGTCAGAACGGATGGGTGGGGAGAGAAGGTGGATGAGTTTAAAGATGGTGCAAACTATGGGGAAGTCCATTTTAAGCTCAAAGGATGACCAGCCTAGGATCTTGAGTACGTCACAGTGATGGGCCCGAGCAGGTGCCATAGCAGCAAAGTGAACAATTCTGTGATAGGCCTGACCCCCTTGTTGTGTCTTGTCACTCCATGTCTCCATTTCCCCAGCTGTCCTCACTCCTTTCTCTTTCCATTTCGGTAGCGCCTCACATCCTTGTGCTGCCCTTGTAGTTGCAGTCCCACCCTCCCCTTTACTTTCCTACCACTTACTTTTGAGTAGATGATTTTCTTTTGGGATGGGACATTAAAAGAACTGCAGGACTTAGGTGACAGATGGGTGCAGGCAATGCTTTTTACTTAAACAGTTGTGTGGTGTCCACTGCTGCACGTACAATGTTTGGTGTCCACCATTACAAATGCAACACTGAAGGTGCTATTTTCTCAAGTCTGATATGGAGTTATTCCACAGCATAGTCTCTTTTTTACTCTTGGGTCATAGTGTCTTGAAATGCTTTGTAAAATAAAGTAAAGAAAAGTATTTTTTTCCCAAGTTAGACACCTGCGGAGTCCACTGCTGCACATGCAATGTTTGGTGTCCACTGTGACATGTGCAACACTGAAAAGGATTTTTCTCAAACCTCTGCCAGGGAGTTTTCTCACAATCTGGTTATTTTTTCACTCTTGTGTCACAGTGTCTTGACAAGCCTATTAAAACTGATCTATTGTGGATTTGAAAAATTGACCCTCATGTCACACTTTGGTAACCCCTTTTCAATGACTTACTCAGCCATTAGTAGCTCTGAAGTCACTTTCCTACGTAACATCCTCTTTTTTTTGATGAGTATGCTTTATGGGGCATGAGCAACTGAAGGCTCAGCTCCTGTCCTCTCCAGTTTCTCTCTCCTTGCCCCCAGGACTTACCACCAAGGACTATCCTCCTAGCTTAACCCCAGGGTGGGGCCATCAAGCTGATGTGAAACCTCATGACACTAGTACAAGGGTACTGTCAGGGAGAACCTACCAACATTGCCTCCCTGGCTTAACCCCTAGGGAAGGGCATGGAGCTGGGTTAGACCAGATGGATGACAGTACTAAGCTACCATCAGAGTGCTGCAGCAGGTGATTGGGGCTGGAGAAGGGGGGTGTCATTAATGGCAGTCACAATATTTTTAGGACAAGGGATCCCATGGGGCCATGGCGTGCAATGATATGGGGTACCAAAGTGCCAACATCCGTCATGCCCCTTCCCCAGACTATCTAGGCCTTGGTAGCTGCTGATCCCTGTCTGCCAGTAGGAATCAGACATGCACTGAGTGCTCACCCACCCTAAACAAAGGAACACTCAGTCCTTCTCCCACCGGCCAGCCCTCTGACTCTCAGGTCTGTTCCCAAACCCAGGATGTCAGAGATGCGAGCTGAAATCTTACCACTGTGCCAGCAGGCAGACTTCTACTTAACATCCTCAAAATGCTGTTTTTCGAGGTGGGGCTGTGGTAGGCACTCAGTGGCCTTCACTGATGCAGTAGGGTTATCACAAGTAATGCAATTTAAACATCTGCCTAATGCCTTAAGGAAGACAATCAAAGTATGGATGATTTAAGTCGTCAGACAGGCAACTCTTTGCCATGAGATACCTGACCTGAGGTGTTAATAGCTCTTTATGAAAGGAGAAAAGAGCAAATTAAGAGTATAATAAAGAAAATGTTTGTGTTTCTCTGAAATTCATTGCTTGCACTGTGATTTTGTTGTACACATTCATGCACCTGTTGTCACTTTGTTATTGCTGTTTCACTCCCTGTTGTGTCCTTACCCCTGGGTCACACCTGGAATGAATCTCCAGCTCAGTGTGCCTATATCTGTTACCAAATTTCAAATAACTAAATGTGGGTGGGGGACTGGGGTCTGGACTACTCACTCTGCAGAGTCTGCACTAAAAAAATATAAGTTCTGGTCAGAGCCAATAAAACTGCTCAATGTACCTGTAGTGCCGCGAGTGAGTAAAAGAGTAGCTCGTGACATGCGATATCACGCATGCATAGAGTCATACTGGGCCACCATCTGCACACAGGCCATCTCTTCTGTAGTTGAGGAATAAATATAAAGTAGTGAGCCTGGGGAAAGTGGGCAGTGCACCAAGGAGAGGAGCTGCATCAGCGAAGGAAAGGGGAGGAACAGACACCTAGTATGGATGGCAGACCACATCACTGTAGGAGAAGACGGGGACTGTTTCCACTCATGGTCCCTTCTGTCACCAGCAGTGATGTGATCCCAAAATGCCTGCAGGGCTCCACCCATGCAACCATAAAAAAGAAGAAGAAAAAAAACTTCCGAAGGTGAAAGATTAAGAAATAATGAAAATAAAATGAAAATATAGAAAAAGTAAGAAAAAGACTGAGTGGGTGGAAAAGTGATACTCAGACAAGAGGGCAAAGGCCAGGCAGTCAGGGTACACACAAGTGTATAGTACCATCTCATAGTGTGAAGCAGCACTGCACAACTGCAAAGAAAAGAAATTCAAATTAAATTAAATTAAAAAAATAAACATTTTAAACGAAAAAGCTTACAAAAAAAGAGCTAAAAAAAGAGTGTGTGTGTGTTTGGATAAGGGTCAGGGGTTGAGGTCCGCGGTGTCAGCAGGCATTTCACATGCAAGCTGGAAGGAGTCTAGAAAGAATACTTTTTATTTCTGTAGTCCAACAAAAAGTAAAGTTCAGGGCCAGACCTGGTACAGGCTTGCATCACATGCGAAGCCTTTTCGCATGAAGGTGGAAGCCTTTGGCAGTTAATTAGCCCCTACCTGCAGCGTCACTAGCCATTTCCCATGCAAGCAGGAAAGAAAGAATATTTTTTCTTTTGCACAGTCCAATAAAAAAATAAAATACAAGACCAAACCCGATACAGGCTTGTATCACATGTGAAGCCTTTTTGGAAGGATAGGGCAGCTTTTGGCAGTTGAGTAGCCCGTGTATGCAATGTCATTAGCCATTCCCCCATGCATTCAGGAATATTTTTGCAGTCCAATAGCAAAAATAAAATAAACTGTACAGTCAAACCCAGTACAGTGTTACATCACTTGATTCAGTGTCTCACATTATGAAAGCCCATGTCCAAAAATGTCCATATCCCATACTATAATGGTCTATGCCCCAGGGTGTCAGTGTCTCACATTATGACAACCCATTTCCAAAATTGTTAGTGTCTCACATTATGACAGCCCATGTCCAAAAATGTCCATACTATGATGATCCATGTCACTCGGCATCAGTGTCTCACATTATGAGAACCTATGTGTCAGAGTGTCTGAATCCCTCATTATGAGGGCCCATGTCCCAAAGTGACCATAACCTACATTGAGGGACTGTGTCCCAGGGTGTCAGTGTTTCACATTATCAGAACCTATGTGTTGGTGTGTCTGAATCCAACTTTATGAAGGCCCATGTCCTGGAGTGTCAGTGTGTCACATTTAAGGAGTGCCCATATCTCAGAGGGTCAGTGTCTCACATTATATGAGAGACTATGTCTCAGAGTATCTGTGTCTAACATCATGGAGACTTGCCTGAGTGATGATGCCACTCCAGTCTTTAAGGTGATGTTTCTAGCTGGATGGCATTACAGGGGAGTGGCCATCTGCTTTAGACCTGAATTGAGTTTTACTGTACACCCAGTGGGAGAACCCTAATCATTTGAAGGTGTGGCTGTGTTTGGGGTCACAGGTAAAGGCTGCATGATCCTATTCATGCATCTGCCTCCTGGATGCAAGGGGAATTTCCTGAAGAAAATCACAGGCTTCATTGTTATCAGGGAGTTAGAGTGGCTTAGATGGTTAATTCTGGAGGACCGCAATGCCTGAGTCAACAATGAATTCTTGCAGTTTGAACAAGATTTTTCTCTGACTGATGGAAACACTGGGCCTAGCACAAGTGTTGACTTCTGCAACCCCTCAACATAAGCATGCCTTGGAGATACTTTTTTCCTCTGGCCTCAAGATTGATAACCATGAGTTTTATCCAGTCAGTTGGTTGGATCAGTGCACAATGAAATTCTTTTTTGAGACTTCCCCTTGTAGTCCACCCCTATGGAGATAGTTCATTACTGCCAAGGTTGACACCAGAGGGACTTCAGGTGATGATGGACATCTTGGGTGTGATGGCAGTTTGAGAAACTGGATTGAGGAAGTGATGCTGGCTAATAATATGGCCATTGCCTTGGCCTTCAATTCTGCTGCGTAAACTTGTATCTGACCCAATGTTTCACACCATAGATCCCTGTGGTTTGAGGCGGAACAAAGGGAGTTGAAGTCTAGAGGCTGGAGGTTAGAGTGTTTTTGGAGGAGATCCAGAGCTCAGGAGGATAAACTGGCTTTGACCATTCACTATGGTGAATACCAAAGGACAATCACGTGAGAGGAGGCAACATGTCTGTTCAGGGAGATTGTTGCTGGAAGGATTGACCAATTTAAGTTCTTCCTGACTGTAGACAGGTTACTCCATCCTATCTATCTGCAGTCAGGGAGAGCTGGTTCATCAGAAAAGTGCAAGAAGTTGGCATGGTTCTTATCAGACAGGATGTCTTCGATTATGGCTGGGATTACACCAAGTGGACTGTTGCAATCCCACAGGATTGAGACTGCATTTCACAAATATGCTGTTTTGTTCTGTGGTATGTTTAGGTCTGTTATGATGGATGAGGTTTGTAAGGTGATTTCAGAGCTGCATCTCACTTTCTGTGAACTAGATCTGGTCCAAACATGGCTACTAGTGAGTTACATAGGGTTACTGGGTCTGGTGTTTGTTAGGATTGTATGATGTTCCCTCTTGGAGGGGGTCTTCTCAAGTGCATTCAATGTGCTGGTGAGGCCCCTTCTGAAGAAAAAACAAATTGCACATACCTCAATAATGCAAAGCATCATGGGAAGCATATGCAGATGCCCATTAATTAATTCAGACTGGATCAACTTTAAGTAAAATTGTATGGTGCCAACAGGCCTCACAATACAATTAGCAAAGGTTGAGAACAGCAGACACAGACACGTGTTTCACCCTCATTTGGACTCATCAATTTGCCATATCTGTATCTCAGCCCAGGGACAGGGAGCCAGCCCATAGGGAATCTTATTTGTTTGGGTCATGGGCAACCCAAAGTAGAGAGAGGGAGAGAAGAGAACTACAAAATAACTCCAGAGTAAATGCACTGGGGTCCTTTTGAAGAAGCCTTCTTCGGACCCAGACTGCCTAGTGAATAATTGACCTGTCTCTAACAGTCCATTTTTTGGAGAAGGTTATTGACAAGATTGTGGTTCTGCAACTTGAGACACACCTGACATCCCATATCTATGAGCACCTCCAATCTAGATTTAGATCAGGCACATCACTGGGACTGCCGTGGTCACGGTGCACAATGACCTCCTTAGGACAAGGGATTGAAGGGAATAGTCAGTTCTCATTCTCCTCTATCTCTTCTCAGTATTTGAGACTGAGGACCATGGGTAGATTTAGGACGGAATTAAGGAGCACTGCAGACTCAGTGGCACTGTCATCTGTTGGTCTGAGTCCTACCTCAGACTGAATGCAGAGGGTCTACTCACTCTCAATCTCCCTCCTCTATAGTGTGCCCCAGGAGTCAGTCCTCTCTCCCATGCTCTTTGCAGTGTATATGCTAATTCTCAGAAGGAGGATTAGACATTAAAGGCTGTGTTTCCATTGCTATGCAGATGGCACCCAGCTGATTCTGTGGTCTGCACCAGGTTTGCTTGGCACAGTCAAACAGCTGAATTCCATGTCTGAGGGAGATTCAGTGATGGATAGTTATTTAGCTGGCTGAGACTTGACCCAGATAAGATGGAGGTAATGGTGATTGAGCCAGGTCAGAGGAGGGCTGCAGTGGTGGCTAAAGAGGAGCCAGAGCTGATGCTTTGGTCCTGCAGTCTGGTCGCCTCCACTATGATGACAGATCTGAGGGTAATTATGGATGAGAAGCAGACATTTGAGGCTCAGACATCTGCCACTGTCTAGAGTAACATTTACCATTTTAGGAATAGCACCTGGATTAAATCCCTTGCAACTCCAAAGACTTGCCATGGCTAGTGCATCAATTTGTGACATCTAGGCTTGATTACTGTAACACTTTTTACCTCAGGGTAAATGAAAGTGTCCCATGATACCTGCAGCTAGTACAGAATGCAGCAGCTAGTTTGCTGACAGGCCTTTCCAGGTGTTGCCATGTAACCCTGGTCCTGCATGATCTGCACTGGCTGCTGGTGAGGAATATCACCTTCAAGGTCAGCTTACTGATCAGTAAGGCCCTATATGGATTAGGCATGGGCCACCTTGTGGGGCTCTTGACACCATATTGACCTACCTGCCCTTTTCACTCCACTGAGGTGGGACTCCTTATAGTTCCCAGAGCAAGGTAATACTTTACGGGGGTCTGCTCATTTGAGGTAGCAGATACAATTGTGTGGAACCCCCATCCAAGAGCTTTGAGGGAGGCCCCCTCAGTGGCAGCCTTCAAGACCTATTTGTTTCGAGAGGGATTTGGTTCTCTATAAGGACATCTTATTTACTACATGTTGATGCTGTGAATTTTAATTAATTTAAATGTATTTATAATTTAAATATTTTAAGTATTAATTTAATGCAAATATGGATTATTTACTGCTGTTTATTGACATCATTGATGATTTTCTCTAGCAGTGTATATTATTCAGTTTTATTATTGCAATGTTTTATGTAAGTAATAATACCCGACAGGGTGGGCGTTATTGGGATATAACGGACCGCCCAGGGGCGTAATGAGGCCCGCCACAGGCGGAGGGGCATATAGCCCCGGGAGGGTCCGTTATATCCCATAACGCCCACCCTGTCGGGTATTACTACGCTTAAATAATGGATTACAGATACTATTTTGGGGAAGAAAACACAACACAAAAATTTATATATAAAAAATAAGTAAAAACTAAGCAGAAGTAGTGTTTGTTGTAAAATAGTTCCAGTGGTGTGAAGTGCTGGAATCACCACCAGAGCTCGCTGCTCTGTATTTTTTGTGGTCTTTCAGTAGCTTGCCCTCCTGCTTCGTATCTGTTTGTGTCTCACATACACACACACAAACATTCCCCGATTGAAAAATGGTGTCTGAGAACAAGAGAAATCTAGATTGGTGAGTTTTATTGAGACTTAATTTTGTTTAATGTGATTGGGATTAGAAGTGTGGCAGGAGTCTGCCACTGTTTTTAAAAGTAAGCACAGGATTTAGAGGGAGCGCAGCAGTGAAGGGAAATGGAAGGCTGGGAAGTTTCTGTTACGTGAGGTGGATTGAACTGGAAAGAATGTGAAAATGGATGGTTTTTTTTTTTGCAGTGACAGAGAGGAAGAGAGTGAGTTCAGGAGGCGGTATGAGGCTGTCTGACATTTAATTTTAGCCACATGCTGGGCTTCGGGTTCGGGCTGCCATCTCGGTAGCTGAGTAATAAATTTGCATCTGGCAAGCTTTGGTTCCAAATGATTGAGCTGGCACTTTTTCTGAGCGGGCCGTTGTTAAGAAATAACATCCCGGGTGCCAGGCTCTTTCAGCCAATCAGGAAGCGAGTTTGAATTTACCCATTATCTAATTGCATATAACTAATGGTCTCCCTTTTTCCTATAGGGAAACCGTGGTGTAATTTGCCATAATAAAGGAGTGTTTATCATGGCAAACATTTACATGGTTTCCCGCACTCTGCGCATGCCTCACTTCCTGCCTGCTGTCCCCTTCTCGCTAACCTGCTAAGCAACACACCGAATGGCCTTGGGAACCACCACTTGGACACGGTGGTAAGTTTCTAAAATAAAACCTGGTACCAGAGCAACTTCTTTCAGCTGCTCACAAGAAAAAAACACAAAAACATTTAAATAAGAAACATGACTTCAGATGGAGGGCTGTAACCTAACCAGATTGCGTGGCACAGCAACTTTTATTTTATACAATTGCTGAGGCAAAAAAAGGGAAGCCCAGCAATTATATAAAACAAAACATGGGGCGGTATGTATAAACTCGAAGTTGACACACCCCCTCAAGGTTAGATGCTTTTCATAAACCCCTCAAGCTTCACTTTTGGGGTTTATGTAGCATCTAACCCCTCGGGTGTGTGTCAACTTCTCGTTACACACACCACCCCATACTTTATTCTATATGTAAGGCATCCTAAACTTCAGGAAAAGGACACAGTATAAATAAACCTATTACTACTACTACTACTACTACAATGTGAGGACTCACATCTCAGAGTGTCACTGTCTCACATATGTGGACCCATGTCTCAGTGTGCCAGTGTCTCACATTGTATGAGGCCCATGTCTCAGTGCCAGTGTCTCACATTACATCAGGGTACATGTATCAGAGTGTCCTTATCACACATTATTTGTTATTCTCTGTAGTATACTTTAAAATTATGGTATGGGACAATTTTATTGTTAATGCACATTGGCTATGAATAAAAAATTAAAAAAAAAATAAAAAAAAAAACAGGTGGTTTGGCAAAACCAGAACCTCCCCAATTTTACACACTAAGTATTATCAGAAAAGCATATGATCTCATTTGCCTATAGTCATATAGGCCTTATAATATAGTTCCTTGTAGCTTCATTCTGTGGTGCCCTATTAAAGACTGGTCAATCCTAACCTGCTGCTTTTATAGTGTGCTTGAGCTGCTTGGAGGAACCATATTAATTTGATATAAGAGTTGGAGGTAGACCCAGGCTTGAGTCTACCACTTAACTCATTCCATGTATTTTTTTATTCTAAGAAACATTGAATTTGTCAGCAGAAAATTACCACTTGGCCTAGCCAGTTCGCCTAAGAATTGCCAACATAATCCACTTGGACACCTTTCGTTTTATAAACTGTCTTGTTGTGATGAAACATACATTTTGAAAGAGTTGTGCATTCTCATATTGTTCGGTGTAACTACTGTAATGGGCAAATCACATGGTCCTGGGGAAGCAATATAAAAGGCCGTAGTGGGACATCAGTTCAGCCTAGATCCCAGTGAGGAATGATGTCTCCTGTGAGTCATGCTCAGAGAAGGAAGCTGCTGTTTTGTAAGTAATTGAGCCATCTGAAAACGTACATTGAAGCCAGACAGCAGACTTTGAACTTTTTGTAAATCATATGATTTTGCTAACTAAATTTGAACTTCTAAGAAAATACTATAAGTCTGGTGACCAGGTGATCAACCAAGACTGGTAGTGCTGTGCATCCTTACTCTGTTCTTCTACAAAACTTTTGCTTTAAAATGAAATAATGCTTACTCAGTGCCTTGCACCATAGCTATCTGCATAGTGCCTAAACATTTTTCTCCCTCTAGCCTACCACAGGAATGCTGACCAGGATAGTGGGGACAGTCCCCTATTTTTACAGTACCTGCAAGTACCATGAGATCTAACTTTCACCACCAGAGATGAGAAGCAGTGAGTTGCCCAACAGACCAAAGGACACGATCATTTGTGGTGCACATTGTAACAGCCTAACCATCATTAGCCAATGCTTTTGATGTCCATCTCACTGAGTTATCTTCCTTACATAGACTTTGATGGCAGGTAAGGACCACTTGGCCCACCTAGTCTGCCAATTTCCCTACTTACAGGATAAGTTGCAGATCCTAGTTAACCAACAGCATATTTCTTCCTATACCCCCACAAGTATTGCCTTATGTCTGTCCCATGCATTCTCCCACAGTCTTAGACCCCACAACCTCCTCAGGAAGGCTGTTTCATGTGCCCACACCCCTCTCTGTGAAAAAATACTTCCTCACATTGAACCTGAGCTGTCCCCCCTCTATCTTCAAATTGTGTCCCCTTGTTCCTGCACATCTCTTTTTCTATAAGATGCTACCCTCTTGGACTTTGTTGATTCCACTGAGGTACTTAAAAGTTTCTATCATGTCCCCCCCTCCCTCCTTTCCTCAAGGGTATACATATTAAGCTCCTTTAGTCTCTCCTTGTATGGCTTCTCTTGCAGACCCTGCACCATTTTAGTTGCCCTCCTCTGGACTACCTCCATCCTGTCTATGTCCTTGCAGAGATGGGGTCTCCAGAACTGGACGCAGTACTCCAGATGGGGTCTCACCAACTGTCTGTACAGAGGGATAACAATTTCCTGTTTTCTTCTGGTGATGTGTCTCCCTATACATCCCAGTATCTCCCCAGCCCTCCCTACTGCCTTCTCACATTGTTTGCTAACATTAAGGTCATCTGATATGGTTACCCCCAAGTCCTTTTCCATTTTTGTTGTTGTTGCTACCCCCCCCCCATTGTGGAATCTTCCCCTGAGTTTTTGCTTCTCAGGTGCATTATTTTGCACTTCTTTGCATTGAATCTAAGCTGGCATACATCTGACCATTCCTCCAACCCTGCCAAGTCCCTTCTCATCCTTTCCATGCCTCCTTGTGTATCAACCCTGATGCAGATCTTTGTGTCATCTGTAAAGAGGCATATTTTTCCTTCCAGTCCCTCTGCAATGTCACTTATAAAGACATTAAAAAGGACTGGATCCAGTACTGTACCCTGTGGTACCCCACTAGTAACCCCCCCTTTCTTCAGAGTGGACTAAATTTACAATTACTTTCTGTGTCCTGTTGTCCAGCCAGTGTTTTACCCAGACTACCACCCTGGGACCCATTTCTAGGCTGGTTAATTTGATTATTAATCTTTTGTGTGGGACTGTGTCAAATGCTTTACTAAAGTCTAGGCAGGCCATACCACCCCTCTGCTGTGCAAGCTACTGTCTCTAGTTCTCTTCAATGGCCACACCTCCTATTCCTCCTAAAAAGGGTTTTCAGAAGAGACATCTTTAAGCTACTAAATTCCTCATCCCTAGGATCCAGTGCTGGCCTGATGGAATAGAATCTCAAAATCTTCAGCTACAGCTATCTATTCACTTGCTTGTGGATCACCCATATTTTTATCTCACTCTCACTACTGGGGTTGTTCCTTCCCAACAAAAGATCACTAAGATTGGCCTTTTCACCCGTAGAGAAGGGAGTTTCCTCCAGGTTAGGGTTGGGATATAATGGTGGAGCAGTCTTTGTGAAAGGCTACACTATGCACTACTAGCAGAGTACCTGTCCCTGTGTAAAAATATGGGATTTTAGTGTCTCTCACTCCAGGAAAAGATGATCCCACCAGGTCCCACCTTGCTACCCTCCCACCTCTCTTCCCTCTTCACTTCCCCTTACCACCTGTGTGAAAGGTTACACTATGTTCAGCTAATTCTGCACCTGTCCCTCTATACAAATATGAGGTTTCTGTGCCTCTCATTCCAGGTCAGGGATGGTCCCTCCAGGTCTTATCTAGCTTCCCCCCTCCTACCTCCCTTCCCCCTTACCACATCATACTCTCTTCACAAATCTGGCTCCCACTGTCTTGTCTTCCACCCTATGAAATCCTTTGCTTATCAAGCTGCCTTCTCCTACTAATCCCCCAAACTATGAAGCTCTCTCTCCCCCCCACACTTCCTATCTGATCTTCCTCTTTCTCTCTCACTCTTAAAATACTCCTCCCTGGGGGTGCTAGAGAGCCACGCTATAGAGAGGACGTGCTTCACTTCAGCTCTCAACACCTTACAACTTAAAACCCTAAAAACGTAACCTTTTCTCAAAGATTTTTGATTTGTGACTACATTACTAGTTAGAGTCACATTTCAGGACTCTCTCTGCAAAAAACCATATGGGATGCAATGAAGGTACAGGAAGAGCAACCCAAAAATCTGGGACAGCCATGCAGCAGGCCCCAAACGAAACACCAGGTCCTTCACAATCTACTGGGCAAAAATCGTCAGATGAAGCACCCCCTTGGGATATTGTTTTAAAAGCAGTCCAGGACATGGATCATAAGATTGAGGGTATCCTGGAAAAAATGGGTAACCAGGATGATAAAATTGAAGCAGCTGACTCCTCAGCTAAAGATCCAGATGATTGGTCAATTAAAACTTTATCCATAGTACATATGCTAACTCAGGAGAATTCTCACCTCCATGCCCTTTTACAAACTTTGGAGAACGGAGCCTGGGCAATGAATGTGAGTGTTGTCAGATTTCAGGAAGGAATAGAAGGGGTCAACACTCTTCAGTTTCTACATTCCTGGGTAAGAGGGTCACTACAGCTACCGGACAACTGGCAAGATTCTGACCTGCGGCAGGCTTACCGAATAAACCATCATTCCTCCCACATGAATTCTTCCCAACCACGCACCATTATGCTGATCACAACAGGACTGGAGATAAGGGACATTCTCCTTGTGGCAGCTCTTGCCGGTCATCCTTTGCAACACAAGGGTCAGGATGTATGCCTGTTCCTGGACTGGGCCAATACAACCCGCAATAGAAGAGAACAGTTCAATGGCATCCGTCAACAGCTTCGTGGTTTGGGGATCGCCCATTCACTGTTAGCTCCAGCGCACCTTCAGATTCAATATGGAGGTAAAACCTTTCAGTTTAACGGTCCAAAAGATGCAGAGAAATAGGTACAAAAGACAGCTGCTGAATTCCGGAGCGCCCCAGAAAATTGCAGCCAAGATGACTCTGATGATCAATCAGAGGGACCGTGAGTAAGCAAGAGACTTTAAATCAGCAGAACTGTGTTTCTTGGCCCTTTTTGAGCAGATCAGCTAAGAAGTCAATAACTTTCCTGCACCACTGAGAACTTCTCTGATAGGGTGATAGAACATTGTTGTCACTGTTTAAAATATGTTGTCCTTATATTTTTTCTGTTTGGTATCAGTGCTGTAGTTTAAAATGGTGACTGATATAAGAGATATAATTGCTTGAACATTCAGGTTTCAAAAGGGCATAATTTTTCTATCCACATATCTGAGATGATATAACTCTGGCAGGACTGTGGTTCTCTCTTATAAGATCTGGGATTTTTCACAGTTATTTGAAGTAAATTTTACATAAGTTTTATACACGAGTTGTGGGGAGTAATGTTGGTTGAAGCCAAACAGATTCCTAGAAAATAACTTCATTAAGATTGTGGGCATAGTAACTGACTAGGTTACAGATACCAATATCCTTTTTTTCACCTAATGTTGTAAATGCCACACACTTCTTGCGAGGCTCAGCATATGGGTACAATCCTTTGTTTACTACTAGCCAGTGGGGGTGTACCCCCAAATGTTGTATTAACTCTGTAAAAAAAGAATCCTGAAGCTAACATGATGGATGGAAAGTATTGTAAAATCTGATATATTTACAGAAGAAATTAGCTGTATGGCTTATATTATTGAAAACTCAATAAAGAAAGTTTGGAAAAAAAAATACTCCTCCCTGATTGTTGGTCTCATTCCTGCAGCTGTCCCTAATACTGAGTCCCAGGCAGCACCTGCCACCCTGCTACTCTGGTCCCCATTTGCCTTGCATTGCACCCCCATTAATACAGTTCCCTCACTCACCCACCCGCCCACTTCATTTGTAATCTTTGAACTGTAAACCCTGTATTCCTTTTTGAACACTGTTAATTGTTTGTCCCTGGCACCTTTTGCATCATTGTGTACCTACAGTATTGTTTTGCCTTTTCACATTAATTGTTATTTTTGATGCATATTACCTTGGACTTACCTTATTAATGTTTCTGTACTTATCTATCTTGTTACATTTAAATGTTATATTTTTTTCCTGTGACCCCCCCGCATGTGAAGTTGGAATGAGCTGTTACTGGCTCAGTACATCTTTCCTGGTAAAACTTTTAAAATACATAAAAATATATTGGTGGAGTGAGGACACCTGCACTGTGCACTGCCTATACAGTTTTGTTTGTTTATTTGTTTGTTTTTGATTACTGGGTAAAACCCAAAGGGCATGGATGCCCATTTTCAAGGGTGATCTGAAACAATACATAAAAACAGTACACAGCAAAACAATAAAATGAAGTTACAACATTCAAATAACATCAAGTACAACATAAGGTAAGCTGATCATAGATGTCAAAAGCAGTTACATGCACATTTCGTCAACAAATAGGATTTCAGTTTACTTTTAAAGGAACCTATGCCACAGCTGTCTATAACCATTAATAAGCAAGAATTCCTAAGTTTCACAGGCAGAAAGATAAAAACTCTTTGACCCATGGTGGACTGACTTAATGGAAGAATAAATTTCCTTTGTACACACCGTCTTGTTTTATGGATACCATCAAAAGTTTGAAAGCACACTCTCCATACAGTTTCATCACACTTATTTAAAATTTTCCAAAAAGTGGTGAGGATTAAGAATTGAGCTCTGGCTTTCAAAGATAGCCACCCAAGATGGCTGTAACGATCAAAGTGGTAGGTTTCCTCTCCGTATTAACAAATAAATGATCCAACAATATCATACAACAGCCTCACCCTTTTCACATCATTTGTCTCACTCTTAATCAAACCATATACATATATATATGTGCCATGTGGGAGAGACTCAAGAAAGCAATCAAGACTGCCACAGAACAATATGCTAGATAGGTCAGCAAAGCAAAAAGAAAAAGGAATTCTTTATGGTTTTCCAAGGAAGTGGCTACAACAGTCAAGGAAAAAAAAAATGTACAGCATATTCCAAAAAAAAACAAAGCTGAGAAAGACTGGGAGCCGTACAAAGAAAGATGAGAGAATCCAGCAAAATAATAAGAAAGTCAAAAGTACAAACAGAAGAAAAGATAGCAGAAGGGGCAAAGAGAGGAGATTACTCTTTTTTTAGATACATTAGGGAATGCAAGAAGACAAAAGGGGGTATAGTAAAGATTGTTACTAAAGAAGGGAAGTGCATCATACACAACCAGGAGAAAGCCGAAATCCTCAACAAGTACTTCTGCTCGGTGTTTAGTAAGGAGGACCTATGAGATGTCCTGGTCCTGGGAAAACACAACACCCCAAAAACAAGGGTAGACACTAGACCTTTTACAGAGACTGAGTTTTATGTCATAATGGCAATCACAGAAAGGAGATAGCCATTACGGCGAGCGTACATCACCGAAAATCAATTACGGCAATGCGTAGTCACAGTGCGGACAAAAATGGCTCCCGAGACCTACAGGTCTCATTCTTAATAAGGGGAGCTATGACCCCCTGCACCCTCCCATTAATGGATTCTCAACTCCAGGGGGTGCATGTCGAGGGGGGTGAAAAACTTAAAAAAAAATACATGCCGGCAAAAAACAACCTGCACCGTGCCAGACCCAAACCCTGTACCCTGTGCCTCCCAGCTGACCACCCTCCCCACAACGCCAGCAGTCCAGCTCGGCAGCTGCCTGCCACACCCCCTCTCACATACCATCCCTCCCGTGCCTCTCCTCCTCCCCCATGGGTGCACCTGTGCATATACCCGCTACTTCCCATTGTGGTTTTTCACCCACCCCAATATCCGGTCACCCCCCTCCTTGGTAGCTGTGAGCACAGGCACCGTAATTGAGTTACTGTTTTTTTAGGCACCCAATTTTGGTCACCTTGTTCACTGGATACACAGAGATTGAAGGACGAGAGGCACTTAATAAACTGAAAGCAGACAAAGTTATGGGACCAGATGAGATACACCCCAGAATAATAAAAAAACTGGGGGCAGAATTAGCAGCCCCATTGGCATCTTTATTCAGTAAATCCTTAACGAGCAGAGTGGTGCCCAAGGACTGGAAAAAGGCAATAGTGGTTCCACTTCACAAATCAGGAAGTCGGGAGGAGGCTGGAAATTATAGGCCAGTGAGCCTCATGTCTGCGGTGGGTAAGCAAATGAAGACACTAATCAATCAGGATCTTGGCATTCCTGGAAGACAGCAGTGAACAGGACCCAAAATGACATGGCTTCACACCAGAGAGATCATGTTAAACAAATGTAATAGAGTTTTTTGACTACACCACAAGAATAGTGGATGACGGGGGGCATTGGATGTGGTTTACCGAGACTTCAGTAAGGCCTTGGCCACACAGGAGTTGGTTCAGAATTGGTCAGATGGATACAAAACTGATTACAGGGCAGCACCCAGAGGGTACAGGTAAATGGAACACTACCAGACAAAGGCAAGGTGACCAGTGGTGTGCCTCAGGGCTCAGTCCTGGGGCCTCTGCTCTTCAATGTGTTTATAGCAGACATCACTGATGGACTGGTGGGAAAGGTGTGTCTGTTCACAGATGACACCAAGATATGTAACAGGGTCGACACCTCAGAGGGAGTGGGCAAGATGGAAGCAGACCTTAAGAAACTTAAAGAATGGTCTAGAGCATGACAACTGAGATTTAATGCCAAAAGGTACAAGGTCATGTACATGGAGGTGAATGTCTGACAGCCTCAAACCAGGAACGACACCTGAGAATCATAATCTCAGATGACTTGAAAGTTGGAAGGCAGTGCAAGAAGGCAGTAGTAAAAGCCAACGGAATGCTGTGTTGCATTGGGAGGGATATCACTAGCAGGAGAAGAGAGGTGGTTCTGTCACTGTACAGATCTCTGGTCAGGCCTCACCTGGAGTATGGAGTCCAGTTCTGTAGGCCTTATCTCAGAAAAGACAGACTGGGTAGAAACAGTGCAGAGAAGGGCAACTAAAATGATTCAGGGGCTGCAGAACATGTCCTATGCAGAGAGACTGAGGGAACTGAATATGTACTCCCTGGAACAGAGAAAAGAGAGAGAGGGGACATGATCGAGACATTCAAATGCATAAAAAGTGTAAACAAGGTACAAACTCAGGAACTATATCACCTCAAATGGGGCAGTAGGATCAGGGGGCATGATCTCAGGTTGCAAGGTGGGAGGTTCTCTACCAACTCCAGGAAGTTTTTCTTCGAAGAAAGAGTGGTGGACACCTGGAACAGCCTGCCCGGAGGTTGTGGGGAAGAGTACTTTGGTGGGATTCAATAATGCATGGGATGGACACAAGGGAGCCCTTACTCTAAAGGACAACAAAGGAATCTAATAAGGTAACTGAATAGGCCACAGAATGGGCAGACTAGAGGGACCTGGTGGTCTCCTTCTGCCATCAACTTCCATGTTTCTGTGCCATAATCAATACATCAGAGGACCACACTTTGTGCATCTATTTTTCCAGTTATCTCCAAACAAGCAATTTCTAACTCTAAACAACACTAACAGACGTTCATAAGTAGTTTTAGTAAACAATCAATGTGTGGTGTAAAACTAAGATATCAATCTGAAGTAATTCCCAAGTATTTATATTTCTCATCAGTTTAAATTGATTTAGAAGCAATTGTCCTGGTGTCCAGGGGCAGACCACCTCCGTCATCTTTAGCAGGTCTCCTAAAAAGCATGCTTCTGATGTTTTTTTTACAGGGATGGCAAAACGGTTTACCCCCCCTCCCTGAAACAACAACATCATGGACAATTGAGCCATTTCCTACTTTTTTCAGTAATCGGATATGTGGGTTTTTCTTTTCGCAAATGGCACTGTACTGCAGAAGATGGCTAATTTGTTCCCCAGATCCTTGTTTCCTGTGGATTATTAGAGTGCTACACACACCAGGATAAAGTCAATGTGCTGTGTAGCAGACATGTGTGAACATGAGCGGTGTGGGAGGGACAGGACTTGAAGCAGATTTAATTCAAATGGTTTCACATTGGGTAAATACACTGTACAGTATATAAGTAGGCACCCGATTGGTTAGTAACTGGAAAGCCCATGCAGATCTCTTACTGGCCTCAATAACTAGTGCTTCTGCTCTCAGTGTGTGGCAGGCAGACATAGTTGCTGAAGCAACAGAAGCACCTTTGCTCATTCTCAGTAGCTTGGATCTATCTCTCTCTCTCTCTTTGTAAAACTTGTGTTCGGCATTGGCTGGCTGGCTTATTAAAAAAAAGAAATCAATTCTTTAAAGTTTTTGCACAAAATAAAACAGATTATAGGAGAACTGAGAAGTTAAATTTCAGGTAGCAAAAACAGACAGTGGGCTAAGGGATGAGAGCTAGCTTGGCAGACACACAGTCTGCAGAACAGTTCAGCTCTGCCAACAGTTATTCTCTTTCTCAGATTTCTCAATTTGGTGAAGTGTAATTGTTTCTGTGAGCCAAAAACGGAGGGTGTGGGGGAAAGAGTGAGTAAGACAGACAGAGGCAAAGCTGTGTATTAAAATTATATTTTTTAACTTACAGTTACCCCAATACATAAAAGTTCTAAAAGGTAACTATGGTTGCTTATCAGAACCTTTTAGAACCTCACATCCTTAAGGTTTCCCCACCCTCATTTTTTATATTCAACACAAAATTAGTTGCAATCAACCAATTCAGAACCACCAGAAAATCTGTTTGTAGATTCAAGGTATTGGCACAGAGGTCTAAAACCCTGGAGAACAGAGCAGTTTCCTCGACACACAGCAAAACAGAAGTATGAGT
The DNA here is from genome assembly GCA_016271365.2 of Neoceratodus forsteri. Classification (NCBI taxonomy): domain Eukaryota; kingdom Metazoa; phylum Chordata; order Ceratodontiformes; family Ceratodontidae; genus Neoceratodus; species Neoceratodus forsteri. The sequence goes on along the minus strand of CM057450.1, from coordinate 130,682,193 downwards.
TACATGTTTTACCAAGTCATTAATGTGTATACTAAAGAATAATGAGCCAAGTATAACATTAGAAATAAGATCCCAGACCTGCAGGCTACAATGACAGAGGCTAAACTGGACATAGTAGACATTAGAGAGACATGGTTCACCAGTAACCACACTTGGGAGACTACAGTAAAAGGCTATGTACTGTTTAGAAGAGACTGAAGTGAGAAAGAGGGGGTGGCCCTTTATGTCCATGAAAATATCAAAGGTATAGAAATTCAGAATACACATAAGGATCCAGAAGAACTGTGGGTCAGCCTGGAAACAGGAAATGGGACAACCATATGAACAGGGGTGATCTACAGGCCTCCAGACCAGGGGGAGGACAAAGACACATTACTGTTAGAAAATATACAAAACATGACATCTAAAGGGGAGGTTCTGCCAATGGGAGACTTTAACATGCCAGATACGGATTGGTCAATACCAGCTGGAACATCTGCCAGAACTAAGCACAAAGTGGATTCCCTGCAGGGGGAGGGCCTCAACTAATTGGTACAACAACCCACAAGAGACAGGGCTATCCTGGATCTAGTACTGACTAACAGGGAAAGGATCGCAGATCTCCAGGTAGAAGGTCAGCTTGGGGCCAATGACAATCACATGGTATGGTTCAATTTGGACACTAGAACCAAATCATCCCATTTCAAGGTAAAAATATGGGACTTCAGAGGAGCTGACTGATAAAATGGCCAGCAGGGTTAAGCTAGCCTTGGCAAGAAGAAATACAGGTGAGGGGGTACAAGGAAAGTGGAAAAGCATTAAGGATGTAATACTTCAAGTAACATCCCATTGTGTTAGACAGAAAAGCAAGGGCAAAAGAAGGAGGAAACCACTTTGATTCTCAAAAACAGTAGCAGAAAAGGTCAGAGCCAAAAGGTTGGCCTTCAGGAAATATAAGGGAATGCAGTGGGACAAAAATAGGGAGGCATATCAAACTTCTCTAAGGGAAGCAGGGAAGTCAGTAAGGCAAGCAAAGGCCCAAACTGAGGAAACATTAGCAAGAACTGTAAAATAAGGGAACAATACTTTCTATAGATACATTAGTGAAAGGAGAAAGTCCAGAGGGGGTATTGCTAAGATCAAAGGGGATAAAGGGGAATATGTGGAGTGTGTGGAGGAGGAACAAGGAAAATCATCTATCCAAAATAGATACTTCTCCTCAATATTTACTGAGTAGGTAGGTCAGGGCCCACAGCTCAGCACCATGGCCACAAGGGGGAGGGAGGTGTGCACAAGTCCCTTCACAAAAGAAAGGGTCCCACAAGAGCTCACTAAGCTTAGGGTGGACAAGGCAATGGGACCTGATGGCAGACATCCCAGGGTACTAAAGGAGCTAAGGGTAGAACTAGCAGAGCCATTAGGTAAATTGTTTAGTGAGTCTCTGAGCACAGAAGAGGTCCCAGAAGACTGGAGAAGGGTTCATGTGATCCCACTCCACAAGAGTGGCAGCAGGGAGAAGGCAGGGAACTACAGACCAGCCAGTCTTACCTCAGTAGTGGGCAAGATTATGGAGGCACTCCTTAAGGAAAGGATAGTGCAACACCTGGAATCCACTGGAGCACAAGATCCAAGACTGCATGGGTTCACACAAGGAAGGTCCTGTCAAACTAATCTCATAGATTTCTTTGACTGGGTAACCAGAGTGGTGGATCAAGGGGGTGCAGTTGATGCCGCCTACCTTGACTTCAGCAAAGTTTTTGATACTGTTCCACATAGAAGATTGATTAACTGGATAGGCTCAGAGTGGGTCAGACATTGGTCAACTGGGTGTCAAACTGGTTGGTGGGCAGAAAACAGAGAGTGATGGTAAACGGTATACAAACAGAAGAGATGCAAGTCACAAATGGGTACCTCATGGATCAGTCCTGGGGCTAGTTCTCTTCAATATCTTCATCAGTGAGATTGCAGATGCACTGGAGGCTAAGGTTTGTCTGTTTGCAGATGACACCAAGATCTGCAACAAAGTAGATGATCCAGATGGGGTGGGAAGAATGAGAAGAGATCTGGAAAAACTGGCAAAATGATCTGAAGAGTGGCAACTGGGGTTTAATGCAAAGAAACACAAGATCATGCACATAGGGAAGAGAAACCCTGACGCTACCTATAGGTTGGGAGGGGAGTTGCTGGCGATCACAAGGGAAGAAAGAGACTTGGGCATCATCATCACAGATGACCTGAAATCATCCAAGCAGATGACAAAGGCAGTAGGTAGGGCTAGAGGGATGTTGGGGTGTATTAGTAGGGGTATCACAAGTCGTAAGAAGGAGGTAATAATCTCTCTTTACAAGGCACTGGTTAGGCCCCATCTGGAGTACTGTATGCAGTACTGGAGGCCTCACCTGCACAAGGACATTAACAAAATGGAGGCAGTCCAGAGAATGGCAACAAAAATGGTGCAGGGTCTGCATCAGAAAACATATGATGACAGATTAACATAGCTCAATATAAATACTTTAGAGCAAAGGAGGGAGAGAGGTGATATGATTGAAACATTCAAACATCCTAAGAGCATTAACAAAATGAAAGAGTTTAACATATTTTAACATAAGCAAAATAGTAGGACAAGAGGACACAGCATGAGATTAGAGGGAGGCTGATTAAGGGGTAGTGTGAGGAAGTTATTTTTCACAGAAAGGGTGGTGGATGCATGGAACAGCCTCCCTCAGGAAGTGGTGGCTATGAACACAGTGCAGGGCTTCAAACAGGCATGGGATAGGCATTTTGGAGCTATACAGATGAGTATGAATAGATAGGACATACAGTCCCTCTCACTGCCCCTCTAGGTCAAGGTAACTTTAGGTGGGCTGATAGTGTATCCCATATAAGTCCTTGTGAATCATCTGTCTCAACTATACCCGGCCCTAACAATGGACAGGTGCCTTAATTTTCTTGCAAATGATTTGTGAGCCTTAAGCAAATATAAGTAAATGTGATGGAACACCATAATTCAGGTGAGATAGAGATAAACTAAGGACATTTACATGCCTTTCCGCTCACTGCTGTGAGGGCAGTTGAATGGAAGAGTCAAGAAATATAAAAATAGCATTTCAGTGATATAAGGTCTCATCTACTGATGTTAGTATTAAGCAGTTAGTAGCACAGCCACAAGACCAATGGAGACAGCAGCTCATTTACTAAAGTATATAGAGCCCCAGGCTTCCTGTCATTCTGTGTACACTGAATCACAGAAGTCCCAATCTACCACAGAACTCATAGGTTGCCACAGAATGAACTATTTTTGCTGAGGCACTGCAAGAAACAAAAGCTTTTCTCACTTCCAGCAGATTATCATCTCTGTTTATTTGGAAGTCTCTTCCTCATGCTCAGCAAACAATGGAAGCTAGGCACAAAGGGGCGGAAAGTACGTGCCAAAGGCAGATACCCTGCCTGCATAGCTCCACACTAATGGACAGGTGTGCAAAGGCAGGTATTAATGAAAGGACACCACCTGTCTGCAGCCATGACCCCTGCAATGTGCAGCACCATGCAGAGCAACTGGGTGAAGAGTTGAGGACTCAGGCAGGCAATCAATTTGATGCCCATCCTGGGTCCAAGAGTCAATCACCTGCATGGTAAGGCACAGGTCCAGGTGCATGAATAGCTCCCGCAGGCATCTGGACCCACGTGGCCATGCCCCATAGTCCAGTGTTCCCCCCACCAGGATAAAAGCCACTGCAGTCACCCACACCCAGCCGCACGAACATCCCCCGCCAGCAGCACCACCATTCTGTCCTTGTAGACATGCTCCCCAAAGCTCCAGCATGCTGTATGCTGTCCAGTACATACCCGAATGACCACCCCCTGTGGCACTGACATCTCAGCCACCCGTCCCCCAAACCTGCATTCCCAATGATGGCAATCATTACACCTAGTTCACCTGTACTCCATACGCTGACATCTGGAAATGAAGCATATGTATATGTGCTTGTACCCACATCCCAATGTACAGCGATGCTGTTGTAGTGTACTCAAGACCTGATTGATAGAATGAATGCATGATGCCGACCCTGTGCAGAAGCCCTCTATTGCACCATGATATGATGTATATCACATACTGCAATCAGGCCACTGTACATACGACTGTTGCCAGTCAGCTGTGACTCCACATGTATGGCATGACCCTATTACTATGCCAGTCTGCCTCCATGGTACACTGCATTACAGTCAGAACACAGGCATGGCATTCTGTTCTGTCACCAGGCCATCATGGCATATACCCCTGGAGCAGTATCGGACCTGGTGAAGCAGTCACCAGTGCCGTCATCTGTATTAGCTACAAGTCTCATGTGCACAGTGCCCTGTCTATTTATATTGTCAGTCTGTGCTGTTTGCCCAGCAGGTATTGTGTACAGTTGTACATGACCGTGATCATTTCGGTTGTTCCTTGCGTAAGGGGATGTCACCCTATCTATCTATCTGCCTATCTATCTATTTAGTACTCTATCTGTTATCCATGAAGGACCTTGGTTATGTGCATCTGGATTGCTTGGGCCATACATCACCAGTAGTACTATACTGCATCCCTGCACCACTGTATATATTGATATAGTGGACCTGTACACAGTGCATCGTCTGATGATGTGCACTTGTCCCATAGCATATGTCTGTCCTATACCGTTACGGTGGTGGGCACTCTATGCTGGCAGACACCTCTGTAGGGGCAACATGGGGGGAAGAGGTATGGTGGGTTCAAGGTACATTGTCCTCCTTTCTATGGGAGGCAGTGGTTAGCATGTATCTCAGACAATCCCAGATGGCACAGTACACTGTATTGTGATGCAACATTTGCATTCAACAGGGCTTACTGTGTGCACCTTCAGATGGTACAGCAGTGGTGGCAGCAGCAACTGATAGGCAGACAGGGGGGCTGCAGGTATGAGGATGGGGCACCAGTGTGTTGGGGCAGAGGGTTACCCTTCCGATGCCGGGACCTGGGCATGTTTCCCCATACTGTGTGTGGGGGTATGCATGCAGACAGGGATGGGGCACATTTGTGTGCTGGGGTGGGTGGGCTGTCATAGGGCATGGGTACAGGGATTCCAATGGTGGGTGACTGGATATGTCCTACTGGTCCAGGTGGGGGACGGCATGCATAGGGCACATAGTGCAGTTATAGCAGGGTCCCCTCTGCCATAACCTGCACACCCCTATGTCCTCCTGTGAGCTGCACTATGCGCTTTTGTGAATGGCTCACAGTGTTGGCTGGCCCCCGGTGCTTTGCAGTCTGCATGACTAGGGGATCTGGCATGTTTCTCATTTGCACCCTGTTTGTGAATGCTGCTGGTCCCCTACTCTGCAGCATTCATGCGTAGCGATGCCTATGTGCCCAGTTTTTGTGGTGCATAGGCATCGTGCATAGGGCCCAATGTCATCAATGGCATCACAAGTTTTGTTAGCCAATAGATGGACAAAACGTGCCACAGTAGCAAATCTCTTTGTGCCACAGAACCTAGCAGCCCAGTCACTGAACTTAAGGAGAAATTCTTGCAGATAACTGGGTGTCCTGACCAAAACTAAATACAATTTGTTTCCATAGTTTTTTTCTGCCCCCTTCCTGCCATCACATAGGTATATACCCTGTTCAGGCCATTCACCATCATTTGGATGGCAGGGTTTTTTGCTACTTCCCATGTTTTTTGTTTTGATCCTCCCTCCACCCCATGTGTGGGCCTTGCACATCATCCTCAGCAATGCAGAGAGTGCATTCATGAGAAGCAAGCTACCTGGCTGCCCAGAGAAATCACTGTGCACCGGAACTGCTGCCACCCCTCCCCGACTGAGGAGTGTTGCCCTCTGGCGGGTGTCTGCAGCCTAACCTGTTTCATGAAAACAGTCTACTCATGAACTCTGGTGTTCTGCATGGCAATTTGACATGCTGCCACTGGACAACCAGTCATCCTCTAAATACAGTTTATAAAAGGCCGTGCTCATGGAAGCAGCAAGCAAAATGTGTTACCCTCTACCCTCATTGCCTTTTGGTCTGGCACACTGCCATTTAGCAGCAACGTAGGTGGTTCTTCAAGATCCATTGATGAGGTGTAGTTTAGAGGCACCTTGGGTTATCCCCAGTGGTGAAGAGATATGGCCCTAGATAAATTTAGGTGTGACAGGGTGGGTAAGACCCTGTCACATTTGTTATGCAGACAGAGTTAAATGCAATAATCTATTCTGTACTCTTCTATTCTGTCACTTGTCTGTCTCTTGCCTGTCTAATTGCACAATCAAATCTTTCTTGTGGCACCTAGGAAATGGCCACTCCAAAGGTTCCACAAGCTCCCCCTCTTTTCTCCCTTCCCTCACTTGCTATTTCTATGCTTTCTTTCTCCCCTTGATCCTCTATGGTGAAAAATGTACGTGAATCTTTATGTGAAGCTGTGGTCCCTTGGTTTGCAAATATATATAATTATACTGTTGAAATGAATGTAGAAAACTTTCGGGGTTCTTTCAAAAATGGTAATCTATATTACAGGGCATTAAAGAGCTGGTGACACATTCAGGATAATGTTAATAAAATGCAATATTTAAGCACTGTCCAGCTTGTATTTCCCATTAGTTCTGTATTCCCCCACCCCATTATTAAGTAGTGAGGTCATTTGCATGAAAACAGGATCTTTGCTTCTGAAACATTCATCAGTTCCTGTTGCTTTCTCCCTACCAGAGGTCATAATAATGCACTGCTTGTGACACCACAGCTACTCCCATGGCTACAGATTATAATGTCACAACAGAGGATCATGACTTGAAATAGGGAGTAAGCTATGGAGGTAGATGAACTCAAAATGAACTCCGAAGGATAAAGATCATATATTCATACACATTTCCTTGGCAATAAATTATGGAGAGGAGAAATATATAAAATATAAATGGAATGCAAGTGAAAGTGTGCCTAATTATGTTTTTTAAAGTTTACTTTGAAGCATCAACAACTCTTTAACCTTGAGCTCTATTTTGACCTCCACAAACTTGTTTATGGTAAACTTGCTCTTAGACAGGATGTCTTAATTGGCTGCACCTGTTAGAAAGACTAATTTACTTTTCAGGCTAGTCACATGTAGGTCAATGAAAAGAAAGTCTTGTTGCATTTTGTGAAAAACACAAGATGAAACATACAAGAATAGGATGCATAGGTTAAGCTGCCAGGCAAAGGCATCTTATAAAAAGGAGAGTAATGTTTTGTTTAAGTTAGAGAAGGAGACTGCGATTTAAACTGAAAAGAGATTCTTAGATGAAGAGTTCTGTTTGTTTGAACTGCTTGTATCATGAACGATCCTGCACAGATTTTTTTATTTTATTGTCATTGAAAATAATAAAATGATGCAAATTTACTTCTCCTGGTTTGCCCATGCTTCCTGACCGATGCCTTAGTGACAGTAGGGACAGAGAAGTGCATCATCTGTCCTACCAGTAACCTACCCCTTTTCCCAGCTTTATCTCTCCAAAACCCTATCCACAAGGATATATGGGCAACCTTGGTACCAGCATGCCTGTTGCATAAGCCTGCAGGTGTCCTTTGTGTCCCATCCCCAAACATACATGGGCCCATACTGAGGTAGCACAATGGGAGCCACAGCTGTCCCTTCCCAGAGGAGGAGGAGGAAGAGCATGTCCTATGAGGTGCTTGATCCTCTTCCTCCTGTAAGTCCAACAAGACAATCTGGGCTAAGAGCACAAACCCATGTCACAGGCAACAAGCTGTGTCTGCCAATGCTGTGCATTTAATCTGGTCCTAAAAACATATTCATGTGGTCATATGCTGCCTCAAAATGCAATGCAGAGGCTGCTCTCCCAATTTTACAGACACTTGTTACCTGTGGCAAAAATGTTCTATGTTAATCTATTGCCTCCCTCCCTTCCTCCAGGCTTTTAGTCAGAAGATGGTGAGGAATGTGTTGCAGTTCTAGTGGCTTTTTGCAGCGTGCAGGCAATCCAAGACATGCACGTCCAAAGCACATGTCAGCCTCAAAATAAATTAAAAAAAGGTTTGGACCTTGTTGCTGTGGTAAATTCTGTAGATCAACCATTGTACTTGCTGTGGCCTTATATAAAGGTTTGCTCACAACTCATCAGGTTAACCTCTTGAGATGCAGCATCTCATTTTTGTGAAGGTTGCAGTGGACAGCAGTTGTACAAACAGGCATGACATATAAATACACAGTAATGTTCAAAATGAAAAGACCCAGTTCAGAGCTAGTAACTTTTACAAAGGTTGCATGTGTAATCAAACAAACACCCTTTTGAAGCCAGGAAGTTTTAGGGTTCAGTTTGAATTTAGTGAGCAGATTTTCAGTCCATTGGAGAACACTAAATGAAGGCAGACTTTTCAAAAGTTATTCTTGCCATTTGTATGAGGAAGTTGTAAAACATCTGAGAGAAGGTGAGGACATGCAGTAGATTGTATATAATGGATACAAACTAAAAGTCCATCCAGTCTTCCCAGTTGCTCCTTCCTAGAATTACTCAAATGTTTATTGGGAGTAACTGAAGACTGAGAGGAGAAGATCTGGAACATTACCAGAAATGTCTCCAACACCCCAGTATGTACAAACCTGTCCCAAAACAACACAGAACTCACCCACAGGCCAAAGGCATGTACAGTATGTCAGCTGGATGCCTATCCACAATGCAAACTACGCACAATGCGTACTGTAAGTGGGTGAAGACACATTCACTGTGAGGCAACAGGGTGACATACATAGACCTTCCTGGACATATAGTATGCACTTTATGCACGTGGATGCTAATCCACAGCATGAAGCATGCATTCGCATATGTGGATCACAAACCAAGATGCTACATAATCAGCAAGGCAGAAGTAGCAACGTGAAGCCCCAAACACAAATGTGTGCAGGATACAGAATACCATAACTGACACCATGCACATGCAACAGGCCACCATGTTAACATGCCGCATGCCAAAATGCCATACAGGCCGGGAGGGACTGAGCGGTACTGGACTTTAATGCCATTCCCACTGATATAGTATAATTTCCCATTGCATCAACAATACAATCCCAGACAAGCACATCAGGCATGCATAGTTCAACAGCAAGGCAAGGTGAATATTATTTATATAGCGCTCTGTCTGTAGGCTCAGCGTGCTTTACAGTAAAAACAGGACCCCCAGAATTAGCAGTGAGATGGGGGACAGAGTTTGCTAAGTGTGCTAATCGCTCTTGCTGGGCTGTGGTGCTTATTCTTGGAGCTTTTTTATTTAGTAGCAGACCCTCTAATTGCTGGATAGTGGGGAGAACTAATAGACTTCAGTTAATTAGCTGCTGCAGACACCAGCTCTGCTGTCACTTACAATCAGCTTTTAGAGTGGGGGAAATACCATGTGTCAGTGAAGGGACAGCTGATTTTAATTAAGAGGGCTTGGTTCTGTGCAACTGCAACAGTCGTTAACTCTGGAGCATGCATAGCATAAAAGTGAGATGCTCGAGCAAGCGGCACGAGCCTAAGCGGTGCTCCTCGGTGCGCTGAGACAAGTGTAGACATGAGCATCTAGTGTGTGTTGCTGTGTTAGCAGGTAAGTGGGGTGCAGTATGCTATAATAGAACAATACACGCAGTTAAGGTAGGCTAATTATTGGAGATTATTCCTGTACATAAGGTAGGGGTAACCATGAGTTTGAACTGTTATGGCAATGTCATTATTGACAACTGATGGGGACCTGCTTATTAAGTGTGGAGGGTGTAGTATGTATATTATGGTGGATCAGGGGTCTAATTATGATGGGTTTACATGTGATAAATGTGTTTTAAATGAGGATATGCAAAATTATTTAAACAAAGTTATTAAGTAAGATTGGAAAGCTTAGAACAAAATCAGTTAGAAGCAACAGTGGGGTTAAGAACGCAGTCTAGTTTAAACAAAGATGATACTCTGAGAGAAGAGAGCAAGAAAGTAATCAGTGAAGGAAATAGAAAAGAAGATAGAAACAATGTTGATGAAATAGGGAATGAAGAATTCAACGAAGTTTCCTACGGTAAAAAGAGACATTGAGGGAGAAGTCCTTTAAAAACAGTACCAGTTGATACCTTAAGACCTGCTAATGACTTAATTAGTAAAGATTATAAAGAAGTTAGATCTAATGATATAGTGCATAATAGAGGAGATGATTGTTATGGCATTCCAGTTGCAAATAGTTTGGGTGTTTTACAAGATCTTCATCATGAGCAGGGAAAGAACCTGGTAGGGGGAGATGAAATGGTTGCTCAGGAAGTTGATTCAGTCAAGAACCCTAGACAGATAGTCATAATTGGAGACTCCATTATTAAATACTCGGACCAATACATATGTAGGAAAGATAAAACAAACGACATGGTTAGTTGCTTTCCTTGGGCAGGGGTGTCAGACTTGTATAATATGGTAGACAATATATTTGTAGGAGCTGGTGGAAACCCATTAGCAGTGCTGCATGTGGGTATAAATGTGAGTATAAATGACTTAGTAAGGAAAACATTACCAGAAATCCAAAAGGATTTTACTAAATTAATAGAGGATTGAAGAATAGGGGTTGTGAGATTATGATTTCTGAAATCTTACCTGAGCCCAGGGCAACAGCATATAAAAAGAAAGGGCTAGCATTAGCAAATGGATGGCTAAATAAATGGACAAAAGATAATGATATTTTGTTTGCACGATATTGGGGAACTTTTCATAATAGAGGAAAGCTATATAGTACAGACGGACTTCATTTAAACTACAGGGGCAGCAGAGTATTGGGAACAAGGCTGCAACAGGAAATTGATAAAAGTTTAAACTAATTAAGCAGGGGATCAAGTTAGTAAAGGATAAAAGGAAGATGTCATATATTAGAAATCAAGGCAATAAGGAAAGAGAAGTAGTTAAGGTTTTATTCTTTAACGCACAAAGTTTAACTAAAGATAAGATGGCCGAATTGGAAGAACTAATTATAAAGGATTATTGGAGTAGTTGAAACACTGGTGGAATGTAAATGATGAATGGAATAAGCATATATCTGGATTTAGTCTTATAAATAAAAACAGAGTGAATAAAAGGGGAGGAGGGGTTGCTCTATTTATTAAAAAAGAGTTAGTATACAAATTAAATAATGATGGGGAGTGTGATGGTAGTATAGAATTCATTAGTGTTGAGTTGATCGGACTCAATGGTAAGAAACTTCAAATGATGACCTTTTACAGACCACCAGATACAAATATGGATGAAACATCAAGTTTTATGGAAAGGGTGATGAGATTATCTGAGGAATGTGATGTAGTGGTAATGGGAGATCTTAATATGCCACAGCTAGATTGGTATAATATAGGAATTAATAATACAATAGCATCTAGGTTGTTAGGAGAACTGATATTGTTCAGCATGTCCATAAGGCAACGAAAGGTAGTAATATATTGGATGTGGTAATGTCAAATATTACAGAGGAAATAAAACAGGTAATAAATGGACTGCCTATAGGTACAAGTGATCACAATTCTATTACTTTCCACTCTGATAAGACTAAAAAGGTAATTAAAAGTATTACTACCCAGTTTCTTTATAACATAGGAGATTATGGGCTATAAAAGAGATATTACTACAAAATGATTGGGTGAATATAATGAAAGATCTAACTACCCAGGATGCCTGGGATTTGCTTGTTAGTACCGTGAATGACCTGGTTGACAGCTTTATACCAAAAAAAAAAGTATATACTAATAGAGGAAAAAAGCCATTCTAGATAAATAATAACATCATTAAGATAGGAAAAAAAAAGAAAGAACTATATAAAAAGATAAAACAATCTGATACAGTGATTAATACAAAAAAGTATAAACAAATATTAGGACAGTTGAAAAGAGAACTACGTAAAGCTAAAAAACAAGCTGAATTTAGATTGGTGATGACAAAGAATGATGTAAAAGGATTCTTTGCCTATGTGAATAATAAAAAGGGACAGAATAGGGACCCTTAGTTATTGGGGAGAGTTATGTAGTAATCTTAGAATATTAGCTGAGGAATTTAACAATTATTTTAGTAATGTTTTCACTAAAGGTAATCAAAATGTGAGGATGGCTAACTATGGGGTAATGGCTCACACGTTGAGGGAATAATAACTGTGGAGAAAGTAACTAAGAAAATAAGATCTTTGAGGGTGGATAAGGCAGCAGGACTAGAAGGAATTCATCCCAGGTTTATTAAGGAACTTGAACAAGAGTTGGCAGCAGTTACTGCAATGATTGGTCAGAAATCGCTATTAGAGTGTTACGTACCAGCTGACTGGAGATTGGTCCATGTGGTGCCAATATTTAAAAAGGGGACAGGAGTGTACTATTGAATTATTGACCAATGAGCCTGACCTCAGTGATTAGTAAATTAATCAAGGGGATCTTGAGTGATGAGATAAAATATTGCATGGAACAGAAAGGTTTAGTAGATAATAGTCAACATGGTTTTGTTAAGAATTGGTCATGTGAAACTAATATGGTATGTTTTTATGATTGGGCGACTAGGAAGTTGGTTCAGGGTAGGAGCATTGATGTGGTAATGTTGGATTTCAGTGGGGCCTTTGATAAGGTCCCTCATGGATTATTGTTATTGAAACTACTAGACATGGGAGTGGACGTAGGATTGGTGAGATGGATTGGGCATTGGTTGATGGAGAGGATGCAGAGAGTGAAAGTTCAGGGTTACTTGTCAAATGCAATGAGGATTCAGAGTGGGGTGCTGCAGGGCTTGGTGATGGGACTATTGCTGTTTGGTATTTTTATGAGTGACTTGAAGTTAAATAGTGAGAACAAGTTGATTAAGTTTGTGGATGATGCTAAAGTGAGGGGGTAGTCGATACTTTTGAAGAAAGACTGAAGTTAGGACAGGACATACTGGAAATTGAAGAGTTGGCACAAAAGAACAACATGAGTTTTAATACTAATAAAAGTGTAATTCTGAACATGGGAAAAGGTAATATAAAACAAGATTACTATATTCAGCGTATTTAAATAAGAACTTCAAGTTCTGAGAAAAATCTTGGTATATATATATATATATATATATATATATATACACACACACACACACAACAGGATGTGAAATACACTGTAGAATAACAGCTAATAGATCTATGCACTTAGTGAATTGCATTAGAAGACGTCTTCATACCAGGAATGCAGGAGTGCTCATTCAACTGTTTAAATCTTACATTAGGCCAACTCTGGACTAATGTTCCTCAGTTTGGAGTCCATATTTAAAAAAGGATAAGGTTCTGTTGGAATGTCTGCAAATAATCTTAACTAAAATGTCATCAGGTTATGGAAACCAATCATATGAAGCCAGACTAATGTCAATGGGATTATGGTCCTTAGCAAATAGAAGAAAGAGGGGGGATCTGTTGCACCTTTATAAAGTTTTGCATGAGGAAAAATTAAATAGCTGGGTTTGTTATTTAGGGAAAAGATTTATAATTGGAGAAAACATGACAAGCAGATAGTGAGTGAAAGGTATAATACCAATATAAGAAAATATGGTTTTGTATGCAGGGTAATTGAATGTTGGAATAAGTTGTCAGCATATGTTGTGCTGGCAGAGTTATTCTCTGCCTTTAAGACTAGGTTGAATAAACATCTGACAGTTGGTGATGAATGTTACCTCAACTGAATAGTGGGGACAGCCTATAATGGACTATTAGCCTCCTTGACGGTCTTACATAAGTTTAGTATGAACTTTAGTAATTAAAATCAGCAATTAAATAAAACTAAAAGCTCATTCAAGCCAACTCCATGGCACCAAGCAAAAGTGTTCACTTTGCATGCTGGCGACCGGGGTTCACACCCCGAGCCTAGGTGTCAGGATTGGAGACCAGCAGGGAGGGAGTTCTGAGAGTCCTTCGGAAGCTTCCTCCCGGGGGGGTGGACGGGCCTCTGGTACCTGGTGGTGGCTTGGGCAATGTTCTAGACAGTGTGATGCCTTGACACACTGTTGAACATCCCTGCCCCAAGATTGCTGCCATGACTGGCCTATAGAGGGTGGGGGAGTTGGGAGAACAGAAAAGCGGAAAACTGCCTCCCAGCCGACTAGACGGCTACTAGTCCCTGTCATCACGAAGCCCAGAAGTGTTCACACTGACCCTGCAGTACCTGGGTTAAGTATCTATGCACATGGGTGCTTCTCCCCAGGAAGGGAAGGGGGGACCCACCTGATGAAGGGTTATGTCAGGCAGATCACCCAGGGACAGTGGCACAGTGGGGCAGTGGATGGTGATGGGGCAGAGTGGCAGCAGTAGGGCCTAGGTGGCCGGAAGGAGGGCCAGTCAGGGAGTTCAGGAAGGTGCACACAAAGAAAAAAGGCTTTTTCAAACAGAAAAGTTTTTAAGGAGGCTTTATAGGCATCTACTGAGCTGGCTGCATGTATGTAATGTGACAATAAGTTCCAGAGCACTGGTGCAGCAGTTCCAAAGGCTCTGTCGCCCAATCTCTTAGGAGGAGAAGAAGGAGGCAACACAAGCAAGTCAGCCTCGGCAGAGCATAGGGGTTGGGGAGGTCGATTTGAAATCAGGTCGATACAAATATATGATGTCCCCCACAGAAAATGAAGGATCATGACACTTGGCTGTAAACATTCTTTGCATTGCCGTTTTTCTCTGTCCCGGGGTGTCAATAGCAACCCATCTCACAAGTTCAAGCTGTTCCAACATTGGGATGATGAAGGAGGAAGCTGACTTTGGATCTCTAGCAATGACAGATCTTTGTCCAGAAGTGTTCTTGGGTGATGTCCATGGACTAGGAAAAACAGGGTGTACTCTGTGCTGTCGATACAAGGGCTGGAGTTGTATGCAAACTGAATGAAGGAAACAAAATGATCCCAAGTGCCATGAGTCTCATCCAGGTACTTGGATAGTGTGTTAAGAATGGTCGACATCATTTTCTCACTTTGTCCATTGCACTGTGGATGGTAACTGGATGTATGAGTCTTACTGATGTTGAGAAGTTTGTAGGTTTTTCGCACAATAGATGAGAGGTGCTTGTCTGAATGCAGGTATGCTGGGGTACCGTGACAGCAAATTATTGTATTGAGGAAGGCACTTGCCACTGTAGCAACTTTAATGTCTTTTAATGGGGTCAGTTCCAAGTATTTAGTTAGGTAGTCCACAAAGACAAGAAGGTACTTGTTGCTGGAGTCAGGGCAGGTAGGCAGGGGCCCAAGAATATCTGTGCTGACTCTTTGGAAGGGTTCTGTGGCTACAGGCATTGGAATGATGTGTGCCTTGGTTGGTTTGGTGGGAGGCTTTTTTTGGGAACAGGGCTGGCAGGATTCTACAAAATGGACAATGTCCTTGTTCATGTGAGGCCAGAAGAAGTGGAGCCTTGTCTTTTCAAAAGTTCTATGAATACCCATATGACCTCCACAAAGTGGAGAGGCATGAGTGGATTGAAGAACTTCAGAAACAAGAGAGGCTGGCACAACTAACTGTACATGAGTTCTGTCTGTGCGAAGGACCTTGCCCTCCTTGGTCCAAATGTGAAAAGCACTCTGTCATTGAGGAAATACTGTGACAAAGAATTGTACATCCTGGTGGTGTTTCTTTTGTTGCGGTAAAGTTCCAGACTCAAGATAAGTGATGATATCTGTAAACTGAGGATCAGTTCTTTGAAGTTAAATCGTGGCCCGGGAGATATCGGTGCTGGAGGTTGTAAGAAGCTCTTCAGCTGCTTGAAATAGTTGAGGATTGGTACTTTTTTCTGTAGAAGCATTTGGGAGCAGCAAAGTGACCTGAGATGCTGTAGGAATGTCCACAGGGAGCTCATCTGTGGAGCAGAAGGGGAGAGCTTGTAGGCAAGCTTCTTCATCAGGAAAGGTTGCTACAGAGGGATACCATCTCTGGCTTACAGCATCGGCACTGGAGCGAACTCGACCTGGTCGGCATTGGATTTCAGAATTGTAGCCTTGCAGTATGGCAACCCACCGGGCAAACTTTCCCACTGGTTCCTTCATTTCGAATAATCATCTGAGGGCTGAGTGATCCATGATGGCTGTGAAGGAGGAGTAGTGAAGGTAGCAGTCAAACTTCCTTACAGCAAAGACCACGGCTAGGCATTCTTTTTCTGTGATACCATAGTTTTGCTCAACTGAAGAAAGAGAGCACCCTGCATAGGAAACAACTCGTTCTGTTCCATCTTGGATTTGACAAAGCACAGCGCCCACTGCAAAGGAGCTAGCATCTGTGTAAAGCCTGAATGGCTGGTTGAAGTAGGGATAGGCCAATACTGGGGAAGAAATAAGTTTGTCTTTCAAGGTTTCAAAGGCCTCTTTGTAATCAGAAGTCCATATGTAGTCGCATCCCCTTTTTGTGAGAGTGTACAAGGAAGCTGCAATGTTAGCATAATTGCACATGAATTTTCTGTAGTAGCCAGACAAACCTAGGAAAGCTCTAAAGTATTTGAGGTTTGTGGGTTCTGAATAGTCTTTTACTGCAGAAAGCTTATCTGGGTCTGGCGAGAAGCTGTGTGAACTGACCACATGTCCCAGGTAATGGATTTGTTGCTGAGCGAGGAAACATTTCTCTGGACGGATTTTGAGGTTGGCTTGCCTGAGACGTTCGAACACCTCTTTGAGATGCTGGAGATGTTCTTGGAAAGTTCTGCTGAAGACAATAACATCGTCGAGATACACTAGGCAAGATTTCCAAGACAGTCCATGCAACACAGCCTCCATGACACATTGAAAGGTGGCTAAGCTGTTCAGAAGTCCCATAGGCAGACATTTGAATTGGAAAAGTCCCAAGTGGCAGCGCCAGGCTGTGTATGAACATGAAGCTGGATCAATAGTAACTTGATAGAATCCACTCTAGAGATCTAGAGTGGTGAAGTAGGCTGAGCTGGCTGCACTGAGGCTCTCTAAGGCATCCTCTGTGGTGGGTAAGGGATGGGCATCCTGTACCGTGAGGGCATTGAGCTTTCTGTAGTCCACCACAAACTGATACCCTTTGTCCTTCTTGACCACCAGCAAGCAAGGTGCACCCCAGGGACTGGTGGATTCCTCAATAATGTCCTGTTCGAGCATGTCCATGATTAAGTTCTCTAGGATTTGCTTTTGTTTGTGTCCCACTTTGTAGGCTCACTGACGAATTGGCTTTTGGTTGGGCTGCACCTCAATGGTGTGTTGCAGGGTATCACAGCATCCAAGCTTGTTATCAGGGCCAACAAAGACATCTGAGTAGGTTTCTAGGAACTCCAGAAGTTACTGTTTCTCTGTGGGACAGGCTGGGAACTTTGAGGCAGAGAGACGCTGGCTGAAGGGCATGTGCATTTTTATGAGGTGGGGGTGGTTATGATGGTACTGACAGGATAACTGTTAATGGAACCAGGCTGAGGTTCAGGTAGAAGCTGAAGATGATCCCCTGAAGACAGACAAACAAACTTCCCAATACTGGCAGCCTTGGAGATGATCACTGGCTCATCCGTGAAGTTGCAGCACTTTTGGAATACTGAACCACCATGCACAGCAGACAGAGTGTTCCCTGGGAGAAGACCTGAGGAGTGCAAAGCTGGGGATCCCGTGACGATGCCAACAACTCCTTGGGGAAGGGGGTCACCTCGAATCTTGGCAATCAAAACTATCTCTGACTTAGGAGGTACAGTGACTGAGTCTGTAGCTGTGAGTTGCCTCCTGGGATCTAGTGACAGTTTGTTTGAGGCAAAGTCCAGTATGGCTTTGTGTGTCTTGAGAAAGTCCAGGCCAAGGATCACGTCTGTTTGAAGTTCAGACACTAAGTAGAATTTAACCGTAGCTTGCTGTGAGCCAAAGTGGAGCTTGAGATGAACCACGCCGGTGATAGGTATGGTAGCAGTGCTTGCAGTGATGATGTATTTTAGGTCGGCTGGAGCAACAGCAGGTACATGGCGAATAGCTGGATTGTCTAGGATACTGCTGTGGATCACAGAGATTTCTGCTCCAGAGTCTACCAAAGCTTGCGTGGACCAATTGGCAATAGTGACGGGGATGTAGTTTGCAAGGAGGGGTGATCTGATGACAGGAACTTTGGCTCCTTTAGGCGAGATTGTGCCTGATTTAGCAGCTAGAGGGTGCCATTTGTTTGTGTTATGCGAGTCAGTGGAGCAATCAGTTGCTTCATTTTCCTGCCCAACAAGAGCTCCTAGTTTGTTGGACAGCGCTCGTTTCCCTGGACCTGTGAATAGTTGCTAGCATATTGCTGATTGCGCTACGGTGGATGCCGATGGCTGTCTGGAGTCCTATGAAAGTTTTGCAGTTTGCGGCAGACTGCAGCAGTGTGACCCCTGAACCTGCATCACTGACAGGTCACTGGCTCCTGTGAAGATGGAGGTGGCTCAGGTCGCTGTGGAGGTGTCTGTAGGGCATTAACAGGAGTTGCAGTGCGAGCTGCAGTGGGGTAATGTATGCTGTTGACAGTTGAAATGAGCTGAGCAATCATTTTTTGTTGCTGTTGGACACAAGTAGCAAGTGCAGCCAACTGTGAGGACTGTGGGTCCTGAACAGTGGTAGGCCGAAGCATGGAAATAGACTCTTGGGTTAACCAGGCTGCTTGGATCGTGTCTAGCCAGGTGGTTGGCTTTTGTTGGATAATGTAGGTACGAAATTGTGGAGGCAGGCCCCGGACAAATGCTGTAATCTGGTCTTTTTCTGATTTTTGTAGACGTTTGCACCATGATTCAATGTTCACTATAAATGCTTCTAATGATTTGGAGGGTTGCATACTGTGCTCCCATAGTTGCTGTTCTAACAACCAGGGTGGATGAGCTTGTAAAAAATAGTCCTTGAAGGTGGAATACCGGGTGACATTGTTCCCGCTTATCTTGTCTGGAAAGGCATTGAACCACGATATGGCCGTCCCTGTCAGGAGCAAGCGCATAGCGTTGGAAATTCACAAGGGATCCGTCCAACCATTGAAGGAGATACAAGCCTGAAATTGCTTGAGCCAGGTGACAGCATCTTCATGAGGTAGTGCTGAGAATGGAACTGGCTGCAAACTAGAGTGGACCATCGAGTGTGTGGAAATAGCTTTAAGGTAGGCGAGCTCATCTGGATGGCCTGTATAGTGGGTGTTCCTTGGGCTGGAATGGATGACAGGATGTCACGCAGCATAGTTTCAATCTTGAGACCCCATGCTCTTGAGGAGGGTGAAGGTGGAGCTCCAGAGCTGGCAGTGCTCAGGGCGTTGGTGGCCTCAGAAGACATGGTTGGAGAGGGGCTGCATGGCCCTGAACGAAGGTCATAGGGATGAGTAGGAGTGGTTGTCATGGAGAGAAGGAGATGCCTTAGAAGAAATTATTCATTGAGAGAAGAAAAAGTTTTGTTGTTTGTTTGTTTTTGTTTTTTTGTAGACAAGTACAGTTATATGTAAGCAATTTTCATCAATGGACGTCTCAATCAACAAATTCCACTCTCGTTTGGTGTTGTCTGTTATTGAAATAAACTTTTCTTTTGCAAGATGCAGCTATTTGTTGTAGTGTTAGTTAATTTCAATAGGTGCCCCTCAAAACCATGGCCACCATTACTTCCCATGGAGCGAGTTCATTTTGAACAAGCTGATGCCCTTCATAAAGATGGCAACTGGACCTGTAACATAAGCTTCTTGACTAATTTGACATTCCCAATATGGCTGCCAACAGGGGGGAAGGGTTGCTTCCTATTTTGTAGTTGTAGGCAGTGGTTTATATTAGGGCAAATGAAAGAATGCAAGATGGTCAATCTACAGCCTGTTCAAAAGATAAATGGCAGGCTTTGTTTTGGGTGAGTGACTCCCACCCAGGCGATCCAAAGTATTTGTGTTGAGAGATGTATTGCTCTCATCAACATTTAGAAGCTTTGAATATTTTCTTGAAGCAGAACTGGTAAAACAAATCTCTGTGTATTGGAAGGCACCTCGACTTAAAATAACAGAAAGCCATATGTCTCTGATTTAAGAGTTAATGAACAGGCAGTCCCCAGCCCATAGTGCTCAAGCTAGCATGACTGTAAATTACAGTTCATTCAGTTTGCAGGCATATAATATGTAGCACACTTTTTTTTTTCTCATAGCCTACAATGTTAGAGAAGGCTGCTAGTTAGCAGGGCCAGCATGGAATTTGTATTTGCTGGAGCTGCAATCCAGAGCCAGCAATGTTTTAGATTTTGTTGTGCTTTCTAGACATGGAGTTTGCAGAAACCTGACAAGGTTTGTAGCATGCAGCTCCATGGGGATGGTGGAGCCATAAAATAACTTTGTACCTTAGTTGCACAGACAGTGTCCTAATTTGGAGCACAGTTATATGCAAGGAGACTTATATATGCTGAGGCAGAATGCAGGAGGCTTACTTTAACAGAGAACAGTTCAGTTTTAATTTTCCTCTCTGCTGACAAGTTTTTTCTTTCTGAGCATGCATACAGTTCAAGCACACTTGGGTGATGACTTTGGAGTACCCAACGACACAGAGCATGTGAGATGGGGGTCTGGGCAGAAGAGGAAGGGCCGTATTCTCCACCGTGTGTGGCGTTTTGGTATTTGGTCTGCCACTAGGACCACTTACCTCCTGGTATTCTGCTTTCTCATCTGGTGTTTCTGCTGCAGGAGTCACTAGGTACCGAACGAACTGAGTCGGACACATAAAATAATGAACAAGACAAGGTTTATTTAGGAGCTTAGGAAGGCACTTCTCATCAGCACAGGGAACATCCTAGACTGACCAGAGAACAAACGAATTTGACCTTCCTATCCCCAGCTGGACACTAATTAGCATAACATGTGACCATAGCTGGCTGCCCATTACTGTTCCTAGTTAAAGGGGCGGCAGCTAATCTTTAGCCCCATGCTCAACTCTGTACTCCACAGTCCTCTATCCTAGGGCCTTCTCCTCTCTTGGCATCTCCTGGGCCATATCACACCAATCCTCCCCCCACATCACCAAACTGAGGACCCTCACTGTGATAGGTGCTCCCTCCTCAGAACTCCCAGCTCCTGGCAGCAACTGAGCACCCCTGGCAACAGAGACAAAGGAAGCCCTGGGACAGGAGGAAGCAATTGCAGGAAGTCCACCAAGTAGCTGAGCATCAAAACCTCAATACCTCTACATGTAGCACAGAAATACTAAACAACAAAACAAAACAGTATAAAACCACAGAAATACACACAGCCACAAATCACACACACACACACACACACACACACACACAGGCAAATAACAATTTTAAAATGAAGTTAAAAATTGAAATTAAAATACTCCCTCCCTAACCCAGCAAAAACAGTGGAAAACTACAAGTTTACAAATTATAATAGCAGAATCTAAACAAGAACTTGAACAACCTTTCTAAATCTGAAAAAGCAGCAATACAAAAGTCAATAGAATTTAGACAGTTTTAAAAGTGTGCAGAAGACAGGCTCACATCCCAGTCTCAAAAGATTTATGGGGCCCCAGGGAACGCTATCCTCCCTGAGCTCAGGAAATGTCCAGAAACTCTAGACTGATGGCTCTCTCACTGCACATGGGGAACTAGATTATCGTAGATTATAAGAAAAAAAGGAGTCTAAGTAGCTTCAATGTTCGGTGTCTCAGCTATGGCACTCTCACTGCCAATTATTCTTAAAACCTATCTATGTACAGAAAGTGGTTAAGGAAGCCAACACAGAATGAAATCCAGCCTCAGCAGCAAGAACTTCATCTGTCACCAGTCAGAAAATGCAGTTTCCGCCAGAATGACAGCCTACAACCAGAGAGACAGCAACTGGTGCACATTGCTCCCAGGAGAATGAATGAGCAAATGGAAAAAGCAGTGGGGTGATGTCAAAGCACTCGGCCCAAGTCCCAACATAGCATGGGCCAGAGGAGCAAGCCAATATAGCCCAAAGAGGTTCCACAACCTTTGGCAGAAACTCCAGAAAGCAGGAAAAGTCCAAGGCATTGGAAGGATGAAAGAAACTTGACCCTGCAGGCATGCAGCAGGAACCCAGGAATGCTGGAGAACCCAAACACTGAAAGGATGGAAAAAAACTAGCAAGTTCACAACTCTGTGGCAAGATAGATAACTATAGTGGCAGTCTAAGTGGTTCAACGACACTGAGTAAGGAGAGCGCTATCAATACAAGTTATTAAGCTGCTAATAAGCTGTATTGACTGGGCTCTCCACCACAGGGGCAGGACAGAATGCAGCCATACCACAGAGCACCAACACATTGTTTTAATGTATTGTTATGTGGGGGGCACATCCCCTCCCACCTCCAGGACTAAAAGCTTCTCACTCCAAGAGGGGTGCAGATCACGGGAAAAGACAAATGTGTGGGGCCATGGAATGCTGTTTCCATAGCCCTTTGTAAAAAAAAAAAAAAAGTCCAGCAACAAAGAAAGACCGGGATTAGAACACTGACCTCTGGCACCATTTGATGGAGTTGCTGTATGCCTTAGTCCTCCCTCCCTCCCACAGGAGCAGATTGGCCAGGCTCCTGAAATCCTCTGCTCTTCAGCTATTCTCTAGCACCATGGACAGCAACCTGGGGAACACTTACTGAATAGCACTATTAAACCCCTATCGCTGTCCGTGGGGCATTCTCCAGACCACACTATCTTTCCCTGCATTATTATTGTAGTGCTATTCCAACCAGCTACCAGTCCAACAGCAGCCAAAAGCAATGAAAGAACAATGAATAACAAAGAGGTGAGCCAAATTAGCGGGCATATAACAAACATATAAAACAACCCTATCTAAAAATAAAAAGCTAAATCCCTAGCTTTAACTCACTATTTATACCCTCACTAGCGCTACCCAGCCTTGCACCTGACTTATTCAAAATAAACAATAAATGATAAAATAACTTCTAAAGCTTCTAAAAATGTCTAAAATCTCTGAGGCGACTTTATTTCCACCTGAGTGCTGACTATTCAGGTTTGTTACTAATAAACATTGTACACACATACAAGAAAGACAGCTTCAAGTTTTACATGCACTCACATACTGTACAGTATGTACAGGTGCCCATATGACTGAAGTGCATAGTGCCCACCCCCATACCTCTGCATCATGACTGAGATCAGAATCAAACTGCTGATCCAAGCAAAACTACCTCCTGCCATAAAAAGACAACTGTCTCACACGATCAGTAGTCAACAGCAGTCTGGAAAATGGCATGCCCCCCAAATTCCACAACAAATTTTACTAGCACTGCATGCCCTCCTAAAGATCCATATGGATCCAAGCAACCCATCAAGATGTCCCATTTTCTCTAAGGTAGGATCTGTCATGGACTTGTCCCAGGTTGGTGATTTCTTCTTGAAAATAGAGGTGACAAAAGTATGACCTTACCACAGAGACCCTAGTGACATCATTAGAAAATGTAATGACTTTGAATGGAAGAATGTTTTTTTTGTCGATCTCCATTGATGTTGGGTCTCTGTACATGAGCATTAGACATAAGGAGGAAGTTCCTCGATTCAGTACTTTTTGAGCAAAAGCTGGAATCCTAGCTCCAAGGCATTTTTAGTACAAGCAATGGAATACATTTTGAAACAAAACTTTATTTGAATTTACAGGTAAATTATATCTGCAAACACGTGGGACTGCAGTGGTGACCTGCACGATCCATTCATATGCAGGCTTAATTATAGGGCTCTGGGAGGAAGATACAGTTTTACGGAGACCTTTCCATATGCAGATAACATCATCACCAGGTTCAGGTATATTGATAACAACATCTGTGTGTGGAAGGGTGGCAGGGATAGGGCATATGAATTTGTAAAATGGCTGAACATTAACAAAGAAATTTATAATTTATGGCAAGGATTGAGAAAGAGGCCATAGTCTTTTTGGATTTAGCTCTTACTGGGATAGTGGGATGTGTGGTACAGACCAAAGATTTCTGTCAGTATATGCGACTGTGCTACAAATGCCTAATTGGCCTAAGAGGCAGGAAGGGGAAGGATCCAGATTCATTTCAGTGCAGTAACTGCTCACTGCTGTTTTTGTTTTAAACTTAGATTTTTGGGGCTTTTAGTGCTACTGTTATTTCTTTGCTGTCTTTACTTGATGCAAATTTTGTCTTGTCTTGTCTGTCTTACCCTGCAGTTTCGGGGAGGGTGGTAATTGTCTGACCTCTGACCTCAGCTATGTGATAACTGGAGGTGGGGCTAAGTCAGATTTGAGTAGCAGGTTGATTTTTGGTTTCTCAGAAGAGGCCAGAAGGGGAAGGATCCAGCTTCATTTCAGTACAGTGCAGTAATTGTTCATTGTTATTTTTGTTTTAAACTTATATTTGTGGGCTTTTAGTGGTACTGTTATTTCTTTGCTGTCTTTAGTTAGAATTGTTTTTAGGCTGTTGAAAATGTAAAACCTAGTTTGGTGTGCTTGTAGTGGTGCTGTTTTCCTTTGCTGTCTTTGCACATTTTCACACCCCCTCCCCACCCCCACTCTAAATTATATGCCCTGTTAAATCTGATGGACAGGGGCCGAGCACAGGGACTAGCATGGTCTGTGGAGTAGGAGGGGCATAAGGGTGAGGAAGCCTGCCCTCAGCACAAGTGTTTTGACTCTTTTTTTTGTTTGTTTATTTTCCTTCTTTAAAAAAAAGTATCTGAGGATCGATGGCAGGATTTTCTGAACAGTAAATTAATAAAGAGGAAAGTACAAGGAGAGCTTCAGTAACAGACAAGTACTGGATTAGCAGTATAAGTGCAGTATAATGTGGGGAGTGGTGCAATGCAGTGGATGCAGGGCAGCCATATTCAGTCAGATCTTCTGGATGCTGAGGTGCTACCCTATCTGCAGGCATCTCTCTGGACTGCGGGATGAGGTAGCAAGACTCAGAGCAGAAGTAAACTGGGTCAGGAGTACCTTCGCCCCTATCCAGAGACCACCAAGTCCAATGCCGATGCCTCAAAGGATGGCAAGAATGAGGAGCACTTGGATGATGGTGGGCTCAGGGAGAGTTAGGGCAGTCAGGCTGAGGCACATCCGAAATCCTATTCCACTCCAGAACTCATATGCCACACTGGCAAATGGGGACAACCAAACAGAGGTACCCAGAGAAGTGGAAGGGAAGGATGTGGAGCTCAACCAAGCAGGTGACCTCAGTGGGGAGAGCAGTGGACTCCAGAGAAGGAGGAAGTGAATCATGGTGTGAGATTCTATAATAAGAGGGATACAGCTAGGAACACAGGAGGGGGAGAACAGGGAGATGAGGTGCCTACAAGGTGCTATGGCATCATACCTCTCAACCTCTGGACTCTGAAATGAGGGACACCAACCAATGAAATGATGAACAATGAGGGACAATGAGGGATGCTACACCCTGAAATGAGGGACGCCATGAAGGACATCACAGTTTTTACACGGATGATGATATAACCCATTTTTTTTTATTATTAAAGAGGATACAAAGCGTGCAAATAGCCTGAAACTCAATATAATAGCACCAAAGAAAAATCATGTACACCAAATTACTCATTTCATGGGAAAAAAAACAATTTATAATACACATTAACAGTCCATTTATTCTAATGATCGGTGTTGTATTTTGTAGTTGCTTTCTTTGCAGACTCCAAGATTTCTTTTGGCTGATGTGCATCAAAGCAATCTTGATCTTCATTCATTTTTATAGAAATCAATGAATTCAATGTTTTTATGTTTAGACTGTGCCCCAACTCAGTTTTTATTTTTTTTACCATGCAGAAAGCACGTTCAGGCTCAGCATTTGAGTGCAGCAAACACAAGACTGTCATCACAAGTCTTTTAAGGAGGTTCATTTCTTCACAGGCTGCATTCATTCTTGTGAGAGCAGTACACCAGTACTTGGGTGCCTGTGAAGGATCTTGAATTAGATCATCAGTAACTTGGAACTGATACATGGAGAACTGGTCCATCAGCTGGCTGGCATCTTCGGCACTATTTATAATACCTAAAGCAGTAGCAAGATCAGCTACTGCATTGGCAGACAGCTGGAGCTTTGAAGCAGGATCTAGAAACAAGGCAGCATTTTTCAATAGCTGATCTCTTATGGGGAATTTTGTTATCACTTTCCTCAGCACAGTACTATAGAATAATGCAGTCTTTTTCTGAATGTTTATTCTACTGATGTTCCACCCATGCTGTCTTAATGTTGTTGAAGGTAGTCCTTAACTTCTGGACCAACATGTATGTCATTATGTGCCAGAAAATTAGATTGGTTGTCCAGTACCTTGCAATCATTTTGCTTTAAGAGTTTGACTGCAGCCTCTGGTTTAAGAAGTCATCCAGCAAATAATTCCACAATCCTGCACAGATCGTTAAGTAGAGTCAGCATTTGATTTTCTCGCGCTTACATTTTAACATTAAATACAAAGAGGCTCCAGTGCATATTGCAAAAAAATAAACATAGCTCTAATTTCATGATCTTGAAGATGCTGACAAATAAGTTCAACTTTGGCAACCCTGAGATTCCACAGACAAGAAATACAACTTCAATGCATCCCACATGTTAATCATCCACTTTATCACTTTGTGCAGGCTACGCCACCTTGTTGGGACATGCTTTATTATTTTCATGGGTTCCACATCAACAAACAGGGCAAACTCTTTGAGTAATTGCTGTCTCTGGGAGCTAGATGAGAAGTGGCAATACACATCTGAACTCAGCTCCTCAACAGGTAAACAGGTACCTTTATAGCCTTAATAATAGATTTACTACAGATATCTGCCAAATGACAGAGACAACCCATATTAACAAGGTTTGGGTTGCTTTGTCTCAGTTTGGACAGCACAGAGTTATCTCTCCCAGTCATTGATGCTGCATTGTCCGATGAATAGACAACAAGATTGTCATGAGGAATGCTGAATTTATTTAAAGATTCCATTAAACAGTTAAACATTGCCTCTCCAGTCCCTGATACACATTCTGGCATGTTCAAAAATCGAATAACATTTTTTTGCAGCCTGTCATCAAAATATCCCACTAAAATTACTAGCAGTTTAATATCACCAAGATCAGTACTCTGATCAAGGTACAAAAAAATGGGACCTCTTGACACATTTTGGCCATATCACCTTGATATTTGGGACCTAGAACATCTCTGGCAATGCAGCTGACTTTTGTGACTCCACAACTCATTTTCTTCACAACTTCTGGGTCTCTGCAGTGCTTCTTAATAAATGTTATAATGTGGGCTGCACAAGAAAAGGATAAGTTGTGCTCTGCCAGCAAACTGATGAAAGACATCTCTGCCTCTGTCACCTTGGATGTAGTCTCTGTGTGGAAGAAATCACTCACCTTTCTCCTAGCAGCTTGCCTTGTATTATGCTGATGCTTCTCAGACTTTTCATGCCGCCCAACATCATAGACGTCAACCATGGCTTACTGTAAAATTGCATCCACAGATCTTGCAAAAAGCAAATATCTGTCTGTGTCAACTCTCACTGACCCAATTGAACTTTTTAACCCCAGCTGTTCTGGAACACAGAGTGCCTCTTTTCCTTCTTCTCTGGCATGTTTCCACTATCTTCTGTTCTCTTTCTCTTCTCCGGCATTGAAACAATATTGCCTACAGTGCAGTCATTTCCACTCATGTTTCAAATCTAAAATAATGGTATAAAATAACCAAAAAGAAATAGAAGTGCCGGGTCAGGACCCAGGTATGTTGTGCGATCCCACATTTCATTATCAGCAAGCCAAAAAATGTTTTGGTGATTCTGTAGTCAGTGATCTACACACGTTCAGCTCACAAATCATTGAGGTGCATTCACTAGAGCCATTACTTAAGGACCCAGCTGTGGGAATTTACCTTGATGTGGTGGCTGTGCTTGCTTCAGAGATTCATTTAAAATCTCTGGGAACAAAAAACTTCTGAAAAGAAGTAATTTACCTCCAATCACAGCAGTACTACTGCATTCTTTACCTAAAGGTACCCCACCTGTCTCCATGCAACAGATACTAACAAACTCTGCTTGTTTATATTATGATCGAAGGAGGAACAAAATGCGTAAAACAAAGACATTTTTCACAAACTGCAGCTGCCTACACCACCATCACATAACCCAACTCATTTTCTTTTGAAATTAATTGAATGGCTTTTTTTGAAAGCACCACAGAACAAACCAAAAATCACTGCGTGAAATAAATGAAGCACAGAGCCAAGTTTTACAATTCACTTGTTTGATATGGTTCCAAGAAGTAGGTTGCAATTAGCACCTGGCATGGCAGGCTGGGCCAGTTGGATGCTGCTATTTTTACCAACTGTGCTCTTACTGCCTGATAACACCTACAAGTTATTAAGTAGTTACAGCACAGTTTGTGACAATAGCAGTGTCCAAATGCCATGTCAAGTACTAATTGTAACCTATTAAGTTATAAGCAAGGCCCTTAGTGCTCTGCAGCAGAATTTTCTGATTTCTGCAGCAGGGCTCCTAGACTTCTGTGGCAGCATTTTCTAATTTCTGTGGCATGATTTATTCATTTCTGTGGCATAATGCAGTCTTGCCATTGGCTTAAATATGATGTGATGTCATCAATTACATCACATGCCTAGCATAGAGGAGGGGGCTTCAGGATAAACGAGATGGATATGGAGCCTGGCACTGTGGAAAAACTGTATATTTGAATAAAAATTCACCAAACACAATGAATTCTGCGGCACTATATGAATTCTGCGGCATGATGCAAATTCTGTGGAAAATTCCTCATCCGCAGAATCGCAGAATTCCAGGGGCCTTGGTTATAAGCACTACGCAGCCAGCTGCTAATGTATCTTGGGTAGACTTCATCACATTTTGTCACACATGTGCATCACTAATTACTTTCACAGTGTGTTGCAATGTCTACCTCAGTGTCTGGAATTGCTCATCTTAAAGGCACAGACTACAGAGTGCTTACGATAAATGCTCCAAAAAACCAGCAGCAGCCACTGCTTTAAAATAGATTCTGCAATGCCACACTCATGCCCATTCTCAGTCTCAGTACACGGCTCATCAGGTTGCACATTCACCTCTGAGGCCAGAAGATTGAAAGGTTGTGGGTTGTAGCCCCACATCAGACACTTGGATAAATCTCAATACTGACACTGTAGTGTCATCATGAGAGGATGCTGCACTCCAGATGTGCTATCTTTCAGATGAGACATTAAACACTCTGCCGTCTGCCTTTTAAGGTGGTTGTTCCTGTGGATGTTAAAGATCCCATGACACTTCTCGAAAAATAGTTGAGGAATTTTTTATTACGATTAGAAAATTTCTTTCAGACATCTTTTTTTTAACCAGGAGAGACACACAAAGCTGAGGCTTGTTTCCAGGTCTGAGTCTGACCTGGGAGCACAAGAAAGTTAAGTGACTAAGGGACAATATGCAAGTGGGGGCTGTAGGATTCAAACCCATGTCTCCAGGTTTACAACTCAGAGCCTTAAGCCACTGCACTATACTGCCTATTAGAAAATTTCATTAGTACAATTTTTCTACAGAGTAACAATCACATTCATTTTCAGTATCTTTTAACATGCACATCACATTCATATACTAGCTAAATAAATGATTGAAACATTCTTATTATTTAGGTCCATAAAGGAAAATTCACTCAGATGTCATATTCCCAGATCAGAGTATTCATGTCATACTTAGGTACTGAAGAAATTACAATAAAAAAACAAGACATGTAATCCCCTTCCACCTACTTCTGAAATTAACCCCACCCTGGACAGTTTAGTTATATTGCTACCATGCTCCATCTAGTAGTGGATATTCCAGTATGTTAGCCTGTTATAGTCTTAGACCAATGTTCCACCAACTCACATGCATCTGCTGTGGAAATTAATTTTTTTTTGTTTAATTAAAATAGCTGGGGATTTTCCATGGTGTCCTGGCCAAATGTCCCCCATTCACTAAAAATACCACCAGCAGCTTAATCTGGTTCAAGTTCAGTTGGTTGCCATCTGTACCCCCCGGCCCCCAGGTGCCCCTAAAAGAGGGACTGCTAGTCTCACTGGGCCTACCTGGAAAACAACAACATTCAGAAAAATAACATAATTCAAAAATGATACACTCATGCACACAGCTGTACACCCAAAGGATTGGCTGACTGGTATCAAGCCAACAATCCAGCACTGGCTATTCATTTACTTCTCCAGAAGCCTAGTATATACAGAACAGCATAATCATTATAGTAGTCAGCAAGACATGTTTGTATGATAAGATGATGTATGATAAGCATAAATTAGTAAGTAAAACTAGGCTGCTGGAGAACTGAATGCACAAATGAATAAACAGCATACCAGAAAAAGACCTTAAATTAAGAAAACTGCCAACCTAGCATTATGGAGGTTACTTACTGATCTGCAGGTCGCAGCTCCTTTCAAATTAACCACACAACACATACTGTGCCAGGTTTCTAAATAAAAACAGGGATTATTGTAGTTGTAGGTGCTTATCATATAAAATAATTTTTAATAAGGTATTTTTTTTTTGTTCCTGGCACAGGGGTTGAAATTGGCACCAGTTCACTAGCCAAATGCTAGCAGATTTTGTATCAGGCTTGGAAAATGTTTATTTTAGTAGCTCTGCAGGCTTGTACTGGAAAAAGTAATATTTCAATAAGTACACCAACTGGACCAGTAGAAAAGTCTGTGGGGCTAGTGGATTTTCCAGGTCACTAGCCCTGCTAGCTAGTGGATGCAAAACTTAATTTCAACCCCGCTGGCCAGTATATACAACTTAAGTGAGTAGCCAAATGAATAAAGTAAGTTAGTGGCCAAATTAATAAAACAGCATGTAAAAAAAAATACCTTACATAAAAAAAAAAATCATACAATTTGTCTACAAGTTAAGCAGCACTGCCACTTTGCAAATAAGATGCAGACCTGTAGTTATGGTTTACATGAACCACCGTTTATAATGAATATGCACACACACCTTAATTACAAGTAAAAGTAGATCTTCTGAGTTTAGTAATGACTTAGCACAAAATGAAAGGGAATAGGAGCTGCATCATCATATAGAATAAACTGTGTACACATAGCTCTTGCTGTGTTTGTATTTAAGTGACTACTACTTACTACTAAGCTCTAAGCAGCAGCTTTTACTCAAAAGTACATTCTGTAAGCAGCACCTTAAAAAATATTCAGTTGTAGAAGTATAGGATCTGCACTGATGCCTATTGCCTAAGCAATGAGGAAAAGAAGCAGGTTGTGGCTGGTCTCAATGACTCCCATCTCAGTGCTGCTGCCTGCTTGCCGTTAGCTATAGGGATACCACAGACTGTCGGGCTGTGAAACAAGCCGCCACCTCTGACAGACAGGCAAATCCAATCCATCAGACTGGCATGTAATTAATCTTTTCAGACAGTCTTGTCTTACCTCAAAACAAAAAGGGTGGTCTCTCTCTCTCTCTGCTCTTCTCCAACTGCCAGGTCACTTACTCACTATGTCTGCTGCTCCCTCTGACCGGCAATGGTGGTCTCGATCTGCTTTCAGACTAAGCTTGTCAATTCTTTTGTACAAATTGTAATTAAATAAATAAAAAAAGGCTACAGCTCTTCTGTGCAAAAGTTGATGGCTCAGCAGATTCAGAACCAGCGGTTGAAAGAAAGTCGGGCAGCAGCACAGCAGGCGGACTTCTCAAGGACTCACTCAGTCATTCTGCAAATGGGCAAGGGCAAAGTAGCGGTCTGTCTCTTGACTTTCTCACCAGCGATCTGGAAATCTTCTTGGCAGTATGTGTTTCAAGAGCGCTGGAGAGACTGCCTTTAACCATTGCTCATGGACCTCGGGGGAGACTGAAAATGTTAGGTTCACGTGGGGCGGAGGTGCCAAAACATGAACCGTCCAAGTATGTGGCCCTGATTGGTAGATTGGCCACTGATGTCACCACATGTGATGTATGCAGGCTCGCTCAGTGCTCAGCAAATGAAACACTGAGGAAACAGTCGGTGTGGACCATGTGGCATGCTGATATCTCAGCAGGAGTCGGCATTTGTGAGACAACAGCCAGTTAATTTGGGATGGTGGGACAAGAGAGCAAAAGTGGCCAAAATACAGGATGTCCTGCCAAAACTGGGACACTTGAGAGATATGCAAGGCATGGAGAGATGGGAGTGAGATCCTGGGGATTGCCAGGAAGGCAAGACAGGAGAGTGAGCTGGATACCATTATCCACCCATGTACTAATGACCTGGCAAATGGGGAGCCTAAGGAAGTTCAGGAAGAGTTTAGGAAATTAGGGAGAGGTCCCAATTACGTAGCTACTTCTGTCACCTTCTCAGAACTACTACCTGTAAGAGGCATGGGAAAATGTAAGGGTGCACACACTAGGAACTTTAACTCATGGTTGAAGAACTAGTGCTGTGAGAAAGGGTTTGGATTCACTGGTGACTGGGAACCCACCTGGATGGATGAGGTCTTGTTCAAGTTTGATGGCCTGCATCCATCCTGGAGGGGAATCCAAGCACTCAGTGATAAGTTCAAATGCTACATGGACAAGCATTTAAACTAGCCGGGGGGGACAGGCCAGCAAGGATGGTACCTAAATTCCTGCCCCCCATAGCTAGCAGTGGAACCAGTGAACAGGAGGAGTGGATATCTCTACAAAGCAGTGTGCAAAAAAAGGAGATAAGCACCCAAGGGATGGATAGGTAGAAAGGAGGCAAAGTTCAATAGAAGGGCAGATAGCAGGGAGAACCAGGGATAAAGGACAAATAGGGAGGGGGCTGGAGTAGAACAGCTAAACAGTCCAGGGAGTTCACATCATGGAAAGCCATGTGTGCCAATGCCAGGAATCTTTGCAACAAGAAGGAGGATCTGGAGGCTGCCATGGTGCAGTCGGACCTGGACATTGCGGCCATCACAGAGACCTGGTGTAATGATAACCACAACTGGGAGATGGCCACACCCAGCTACAACATATTCAGAAGAGAAAGGGCAGGCAGGAAGGGAGGAGGAATGTCACTTTATGTGAAAGATGGCATAAAGGCCACAGAGATCCAGGAGGAACAAAATGGGGGAGACATACTGTGGGTTAAGCTGGAAAGGAAAATGGGGTTAGCCATCCACACAGAGGTCGTCTACAGACCACCAACCCAGGAAAAAGAAACAGGCAGGGAGCTGATGCTAGCCATGCAAAGGATGGCAGACAAGGGTGAGATGGTGCTGGTTGGAGACTTCAATATTCCAGATGTGGACTGGAGCATCCCAGCAGCAGCATCAATCAGGAGCAAATTTATCCTGGACTCCCTTCAGGGTGCCTTCCTCAAGCAACTGGTCATGGAACCAATTCAGCAGAAGGCAGTGCTGGACCTCATGCTCACAAACAGGGACAGCGTGATGCAGGTAACAGTGGGGAAGCACCTGTGGAACAGTGACCACCAGTCATTGTGGTTTGAAATCACAGAAGGAGGAGAACCAAACCGCACAAAAACACGTATCCTGGATTTTAATGGGTCAGACTTTGGGAAAATGGGGAGATGCTTGAAAGAGGCATTAATGGGAATGGGGAAGGAATGAGGTTGAGGAACAGTGGGCAATATTTAAAAAGGGGATTAAAAGAGCAATAGAATTATGCATTAAGCAAGTTAGCAAGGGGGAAAGGAAGAGGAGGCCATTATGGTTTTCCAAGGAGGTAGCAGAGAAAGTGAAAACCAAAAAGATTGCATTCAGGCAATACAAAAAGATGCAGGCAGAAGGGGATAGGGAGAAGTACCAGGAGAAGCAAAGGGAGGCAGGGAGATCAGTAAGGGAACCCAAAACTCAGTCAGAAGAGCACATTACAGAATCAATGGGTAGAGGGTTCAACACCTTTTATAGGTACATAAGTGAAAAAGAAGTGCAAAGGGAGGGATAGTGAGACTGAAGGGGGAGGATGGGGGCCGCGTTGAGGATGACAACAGTAAAGTTGACATACTGAACAGGTACTTCTGCTCAGTCTTTACTGGGAAAGATGAGGGTAAAGGGCCTGGAGGAAGTACACGGGGTGGGAATGGTGCAGAAATGGACACAAGTCCCTTTACACAGGAAATAGTCCTAAAGAAACTGGAAAGAATAAGAGTCGATAAAGCAATGGGACCAGATGGAGTGCATCCCAGGGTCCTAAAGGAACTAAGAGAGGTGGTGGCTGAACCTCTGGCAATTCTGTTTAGCAAATCACTGGAAACAGAGAAGGTACCCAAAGACTGGAGGACAGCAGATGTAGTCCCCTTATACAAAAGCAGGAACAAAGAGGAAGTGGGGAACTACAGACCAGCCAGCCTGACTTCAGTAGTGGGGAAGATCATGGAAGCACTACTGAAGGAGAGATTGGTGGAACATTTGGTTGCCAATGGACTATAGGACCTAAGGCAGCATGGTTTCACCAGGGGGAGATTATGCCAGACCAACCTCATTATTTTTTTTAACTGGGTGACAAGGGAGGTGGATCAGGGGAGGGCAGTGGATGTGACCTATCTGGACTTCAACAAGGCCTTTGACACTGTGCCACATAGAAGGCTAATAAACAAACTGGGAAATATGGAAGTGGGCAGGACAGTAGTGTGGTGGGTTGGTAATTGGCTGGGCAGCAGGACACAGAGGGAGTTGGTAAATGGCTGTCATGCCACAGAGGGAAAAGTGACCAGTGGTGTACCATAGGGATCAAGTGCTGGGACTGGTCCTATTCAATGTCTTCAACAGTGACACTGCGCAGGACCTAGAAGACAGAATTTCTCTGTTTGCAGATCCAGAAGCAAATTATTTGATACCTTTTAATGGACCAACATAGCTGTAACAACAAGAACAAAGTGATCTAGCTTTCGGACCAACCAGTCCTTCATCAGAAGCCTAATGGCAGTTGTTTAGAAAAAACAATCATTTTAACAGCTAGAACATGCAGAAAAAAACAGAAAAAATCCCCATTGGCTTAAAATACTCATTTGAAAAATACAGAAAATGATCTCAGAGAAGTTTAATAGCACCATAATACCTTCAGCCAGGAGTGTCCCAGGGTCAAAGGTGCTTGGTGGAACACACATACAAAGAATCCTGCTGCATATAAATTTAATTGACATAAGTTAATACTGCTGGAGCAGAGGACTCCTAAATCAAGCTATGGGTGTCACAGTGTGTATAAGGATGTGATTACTGAAAAGCAGCCTCCACACAGATTAAAGACATACTAAGATTGTCTTAGGACTCCCCAAGAAGTTTCAATGCATGCATTATAAACAAGAAATTACCAGTAAAGTTTTCTTAAAAACATCAGTGTGCACTCTATGATGTGTAAAACTTAGCTGGACCTGTCACCCTGCTGTACTCTCCAGCTAGATATCAAGTCCCATAAATTAAAAAAAAAACTCTAGTGTAGTGACAGGACTTTATAAATGATAATTTAAATATAAATTGATGGTATTAGTGTCAAACAAAAACTCTAGTTGTGGACCTCCAAGGAATTAAGACCATGTAGCCTGATATGTACTGATGTCAATATACACTGAGCATGCAACAACTTGATGTACCAGAAGTGTCTAAGGAATCTGAAAAAGAGATAAAAAATTAATTTCTCTCCTACTCCTCTTCACACAAACAATAAACCCTACCCCACCCCATCCCATAATGTGTGTGTGGGGGAGGATAACTAACTTTAAGGAGATGCTCACACACACACACACACACACACACACACACACACACATTTCCAAGGATTCTGGATGCAACTACAATGAAATAAACCTGCCACCCTCCCCAGGATAAAGTAACTAGAAGTAAATATAAAGTATGTGAGTAAGACCAGAGGTCTAACATACCTACATTTCCACAAATCACTACAACATTAGCCTAATGTACAAAGATCTGTCCAGGACCCCCATGCAAATGAGATCTCACACCCCAATATGTACAGAGTTAAAAAAATATATGTCACAGTCTATGATAACACTCCTGTATGTACAGTAACAGGCTAGGTAATCTGAATATGGTGTAACAGAATCCACCTCACTCCCAGGCAGAGATAAAAAGTAAGGAGGAATTAATATTCATTATGTGTGTGAAGTAAGAGTAGTAACACACCGTAACTCCATGTAGCTAAATAGAGGCCTACCTCAATGTGACAGCAAGCCCCACACTTGTTATATCACGTACCTCACAACACATACCCACACACATACATACATACACACACGCACCCACATCCCACACAAGCTGAAGTCATATAATATTCCAGTCTGCAGAAGGAGAGGTCTGTGGATATCAGTTTCTGTAATGTCCAATGAAACCCAGATCAAGATTCATCCCATCTGCTACCATACTGAGATGTAAAATAAATTTAATCTCAAAAGCTCGTCTCCGTTGTGTGTTTTTAAGATTTGCTTTTGAGACCATTACTGACATATCTGAGATTGAGTGGTCATGCTGGGAGAAGTGGTGCCCCACTGGTTTTTCAGTCTTCTTTGCTGTAATAGTATGTCTGTGCGAGTCCATCCTAGTGTGGAGCTGTTGGCTTGTCTCTCCAACATAACCTGTTTGTGGACATCTCTTGCACTGAATGAAATAAATAACATGTTGTGATGTTGTTGTGGAAAAAAAATATATATCCTTCTAACACTTGTTTAAAATCAGGCTCAGGAACACTGCATATAGTGAAAAGAAAGTTTTAATACATATGCATATGGGAGCTCATTGTCTCTGGCCTCACCAGAAGTCAGAACAACACAACAAACTCCCTTAGTTACAGTTGCACAAAAGCTTATATACATTGTTGCTTATCATTTCTATTGGTTACATTTTGCTGCAGTGGGCTGGCATAATTTTTGTTTGTGTATAACTCTGATTGGGCAAGTTACTCCTAAGTTTCGTTACATAAAAACCAAGAAATTCTCACATGACTTCAGGGAAATGCTTGGCTTAAGTTTCACACTCTAGGTACTGCTATTTCTACAACATTGTCACTGAATTTTTTCCTTTACACTCCCCCCTTTTGATACTCTGTATCAATTTTACAATATATCATTATAAAATGGCAGTTGTGCATTTATTTCCTGGTTGATGAGCAAAGGGGCCATTACTGGGGTTTTGGTTTTAGGTGTAGCCCAATAGCTGCAGAAAATGGGGAGTATATGCCCACATAACAATCTGACATATTTGTGTTATTTAGCATGCAATTTCATTAAAGTCCACCAAGTA
This sequence comes from Neoceratodus forsteri, assembly GCA_016271365.2. Classification (NCBI taxonomy): domain Eukaryota; kingdom Metazoa; phylum Chordata; order Ceratodontiformes; family Ceratodontidae; genus Neoceratodus; species Neoceratodus forsteri. The sequence continues at coordinate 130,645,102 of CM057450.1, read as the reverse complement.
TTTGTAACATGCAGAGGTTCAAGGCTACGGCTGTATCTTACAGTCTTGTGGTTTGCTGTAACAGTCATTTGAGCCAGGAGAACCATAGCGGGTCCCAGTACACATACCACCCCTGCAGTAAGTAACACAGTCCTTATCTTCATTTTTCCTCGGGAGCTGTCACCAACCGGCAATGGGAAGCGTGAATCCATGTGTCCCTTTTGGCTATCTTGACCGCTGTGGCTGTTGTGAGTAACACTTGGAACGGTTCTCTCCACCTCGGAGCATTCACTTCTTTCTTGGAAAGTCCTTCACCACAATGAAGTCTCCTGGTCTGATGTGATGGATTGGTCCCTCAGCGGGTACAGATAAAGCTGCTTTGACCCTAGGATAGAGAGATCTCAACACAGCATTAAGGGATAAACAATAGGCAATCATTTTATTGTCTATACCATGCAACATCATTCTATTTTGGGGAAATGGAACATTTGTCATTCTGAGAGGCCTTCCTATTAAAATCTCATGTGGTGATAATCCCATGTGCACAGGCCTCCCTGTCATGCTCATAAGTGCCAGAGGTAGTGCCTTTACCCAGCTAAGACCAGTTTCTGCCATGATTTTGGTCAATTTTATTTTTAGGGTCTGGTTTACCCTTTCCACAGCTCCTCCCGATTGGGGGTGGTAGGCACAGTGCATCCTCAGATTTACTTGCAATGCTTCACACAGGGTTTTAATTACCTCATTTGAAAAATGCAACCTATTATCACTAGAGAGTCTGGTGAGGATACCCCACCGGGGAATGATTTCCCTTATTAGGGCCTTTGCCACCGTGCATGCTGTGGTTTTCCTAACCGGGAAGGCCTCTACCCATTTGAAAACATGTCTACAATTACTAAACAATATTTGTACCCTTCACATGGATTTAACTCAATAAAGTCCATCATTAGGTGCTCAAAAGGTCCTGTAGGAGAAGGGTGGGCAGAGGGGTTTACTTGGAATCCTCTGCCAATATTATTATGCATACATATAACACACCTCTTACAAAATTCTTCAGCATATACAGTGAATCCTACAACATACCAGTATTTATTTACAAGGTCTACCATTTCACTTTTTGAGACATGATCACCCCCATGGGCCAATTTTGTCAAAAAGGGAAATACTGCCGAAAGCAGGCAAAGCCTGCCATCGGAGGCTATTTAGATCTTAGCATCAACATCATATTTACAATTTGCCTGCCAGTTCCGCTTCTCCTTTGCACTGGCCGACTGTTGCAACGTAACAACGTTCTTGGCTGAAAATAAATTAAGTTGGTTAGTGGTAACAGACAACATTAAGAATTTTGGAACACCATCAGAGAGGGCTGCTTCTTTTGCAGCTGCATCTGCCCTCGCATTACCCAACGACACAGAGTCTGTATTAGACGTATGACCTTGACATTTGATAATAGCAATTTGCTTTGGTTTTTGTACAGCATTCAGTAAGTCCTTTACCAGGTTCACATGCGCAATAGGTTTCCCTTATTATCTCTTTGGGCCGACCCATCCACAAAAAACTCCACGTCAGCATTTACTATTGGCACATCAGTAATGTCCGGTCGGGGTTTGCAGTCCAGATCTATTACCTGTCCACAGTCATGTTCCTCTTTACTTAGAATACTAGTTTTGCAATAAAAAGTCAAATTACATGGTTCACTCTTGGTGTGCTTTCATGAAAACATACATTTTATGTGAAAAGTTGTGCTTACGGTATGGAATACACATCAAGTTTGAACTGGTAGTAACATAAAATGTTGAAACACAAGAAGGTCAACTAATATGCAAAAGGTCACAGTGTGCATGCAAGGGTCATTTAAACCCAGTTATTTTTGTAGTGTCCTTGAACACTACTGATATTAAAATATATGTAAATAATAATAGAGCACAATAAAACTGCTGGCCAAGACAGTACATATACACAAAAAGAAATGCTTAACAGAAAATAAGACTGACATCATTTGACACCAATTTGCTGAGGTAATGCCCATCGTTTCATTAGAAAACTGTACGTGTTTTAGATATATATGCTGCCTCCTGCCTGTCTTGTAACACTGACAATTTTTTAAACCAACACATTTATACATATCTCCATGCCAAATCTTTCCAGAACAAAACTTTTTTAAACACCTTCCAACTCCTTTAAAATACAGCACAACATGCCATCTGTAAGTGAACACATCTAGTATAACATGGTTACACCTTTTGGTGCATAGCCAAAATATGGCACTCTGCCATTTTGCAAAAAGTTTCTGGTTTTAACTAGAAGTATGATAAAGCCATTCATAGCTGTTAACACATTACATTTTCACCTAGCAGTGGCTTGGCACATTGCTTGTAAACTACAAATCTTTCTGCACATTGCAATCTATGACGTCATATCTCTTCACCTTCAACACTACCTGCTCCAACCAACAACTACATACAAAAGTTCTTCACTGACCCTATCTAGGCAGCACAAATGTTTTATTAAAAATAAAACCAATTAAAACAGTCAGATATGAGGCAAAAAGCTTCTTCTTTTTTTTTACTGTAACGTGTTGTGCACCGAAGGCAGTCAATCCTATCTCACAACCTTGACAACAGAACATAATTACAGAACACAGATACACGCTGGAAAATATGCACAAGAGAGATGGAGCATTACCTTGTTTAGTATATGTATCACAAAAATAAAACAGACAGACATAAAAAAAACTTTAAATAATAAAAAAAATTCAGACTTACCAAGGTATTTTCCTTTTTCTTTTCTGATACACTGGTCCAATTAAGAAAACCGACTGCAGGACCTTCATGATAATTTTCAAATCCTGCAGCTATTAACCCTTTCAAAGATTTTCTTTTGGCCATTTTAGTAACCTGCCAAACCAAGTCTTTTCCCAGAGCTCTGGTTTGCAGTTTAAAAACAAACAAAAAATCTGTAACAGTACTAGGTACTAGGTTGAGATCCATCTGGTGGAGGTCCCCAGTACCTGGGTTTGGGATCAAATGTTTCAGCCTCTATAGGAGGCAGGGAACTTGAAATTGATAAAAAAACTTGAAACTACACAGACAGGCAACATGGGGGGGGGGGATTTTCGAATCATCCCGTCTGTAGTCACACCTACTGTGCGTACATCCACAGTAGTTTATTTTCTTTCTCTAAATGTTGCTTATCTAACGTTACTTAATCAGCTGCTGCTTTTCTACTAAAAACAGCCTGAACTGTGAAAGCCATCATTGTCTCTAACAGTATATACTTGTAGCAAGCACAAATTACAAGGGCAAAGGGCAGTTGCCCTTGCTTGTTTGAGAGACTTTTCCTTAATACATCTCTCCACATATTCTTAAACCTGGGGTGCTTCTCCTCACTCATCTCCCCTCTTTCTACTTTCACTGTTACCTTTGTTTTAATTACATATTTTGCACACCTTTCTTTTTCTGATATCCACTTGTCTCCTTCACACACCCAGTCATCCATTTGCCTTACACATTCTATCCACGGCCCCAAATCCTTCCAAGGAAATGGAGGGGTCCCAAGCCAATGATATATGTGGGTATGACCTGGGACCTGGAACACTTTCTGTTGTTTTTGGCTTAACCCACTGCTGCTGGCAGCAATCTTTAACTACATATATTTCAGAGATGTTTGGGGTCTGCTCCACTGGCTGTCTTCCCCACCCCACATTCGTACTTGCTGTTTCTTGTCCCTATCGAGTAGTGTGTAGTGCAATGTAGATCTGTCTGTACCTGCAGGTTGTGTGTAATAGCCTCTGCCCAGCCCAACAGCCACCTTTTCTCCATTTCTGCTGTCAACTCCAGCAGTACAGTCAATTACTACTACTCATGGCAGCTAAGGGATACAACCCGGCTACTTGGGACTTAAGTTCCAACCCCTTTTTACAGATTATGTGGGCATTGAGCTTGGCCAGGAGATCCCTTCCCATGAGGTTCACAGGGCAGACTCCACTATACAGAAAGGCATGCTGTATGACCGCTTCCTTACATTTAACTTCCAGTGGCTGGGTCAATTTTCATGCATTACAACCCCTGGAGGCTCCCACAGTTTTGATAGTCTTCTCTGTTGGTCTTAGTTTTATGTCGGTGTCTCTGATCACAGACATTGAGGCACCTGTGTCTATGAGGAAAGAACGTTTTGCCATTTTACTAACAGTGTCATTTTGGTTCATTGCTAGGGTGCTGCGAGGTGGTCAGAAGTAGCTGGTGCTGTTCCATTAATTCCTAGCTGTCAGCGCCCACTGTTGATCCTGTTGTTGATCATAATCACGGCCCTCTGGGGAGGAGGGGGTGGTGGATATGGTTGGGCTGTTTTTCTGTTATTCGGGCAGTCACGGGCTATGTGGCCTCGACCTCCACAAGTATAACAGGTATAATCTGCGTGAGTCGCCCGCCCTGCTCCTTCTCTCTGCTGGGGTCTTCCCTGTGCCCGTCCTCATCCTCTCTCCTTTTCCACCTCTTCCTCCCTGCCTCCTCCCTCAAAGTACAGTAACTGGGCTTTTTCTAACTTCTCCTTGGTTTTATCTTTGGTCTCACGCTGCTGTCTCTCAGCACGCTCAGCAAAAGGCATGATTTCTGCCATTGTCTTCATTTCCCAGCCTATACACACTGTCGTGACCCCAGTTCTTATTTGCTCTCTCAGTCCTGAGCAGAACACCATTCCAAGCTGGTGCTCGTATGCCGGATTGCCTCTGTCAATACCAGAGTACTGTTTAAACACGGTCTCAAGTCTCTCCTTGTACTCCTACACTGACTCATGTAGTCCTTGCTTGGTGTTCTTTATTCAGGGCCAATCTGTTACCTTTTTGAATTTCTGTCTCAGGGCCACAAACACTGCATTTACTTGGTCATTTATTTTGTTATACTTTTTTCCTGAATCCCAGTTGCCTTTTACCTCATGCTAGACACCCTTTAATGTCCGTCTAAAGCATTCCTCCACTACAGTTGTGGAAAGTTTGTACATATGAGTCAGGTTTCTTAATTCCTTTTCATATTCTTCAATATTATCTCGTGGCTTAGGAATGTCCTTTAGAGCCTCCCAGAGCTCATCTGGATTCCTGGGTCTGTTTACCTCTATATAGGGAGTCTGTGCCGTAGCTGCCACATTCGGGTTGGGATACTGTATTAGAGGCATTTGTGCTACCACCTGTCAGGGTCTTAATTGATAATGGCTTCCCCCTTCTGCCCCCTCCTGCAACTTTTACTTCTGGGCTCAGGGGGTTTACTCCCATGGGGATTGACCCGGGAAACCAAGTTGGGAGCCAGCCCAGACCCTTTAGTGGGGTAAACTGGGGCGGGGCTGGTGCTTGTGGCGGGGGTCTATAGGGAGGCGGCGTGTCATGTCTTGCAAACTTTATTTTTTTTTTCTTCACTTTCCTGTTTAACCATTAGTCCCTTTGCCTGGCTCTCCTGCCTATGTTTTGCCTCTCTTTCCCATCTACAAAACCTTGTCCAATCAATCTTTGGCTTTTTCTTTGTTTTTTTCTTTTTCTTCTAGAGTGATTCTCACTTCCTTTAACACGTCTATACTAAATGTCTCTGTTAATGAAATAAGCCTCTTGTCAGGGTATGCCAATGTCCCACCTCAAAACTGAATCCTGTCCATTTTTTCAACATGCATTTTACGGACCAACACATATTGCTTCTCTTGCAGACTTCTTACTCTGACTTGTCCCCATAATTTTTGTTGTTATTCTCTACACTTACTTGGTCGGTTTCAAACTCTGGGAGTTACTTTTGACTTGCCCTATCTCCTGCTTAGTTTTACTCCTCTCATGAAGGGTTCTCAACCTACTTAAAGGCTCTTTTGCCCCCAAAGTTCTTTCCTAGGCAGACTCAAACTCCCTCGGTTACTTTAACTGAACCTATACTTATGGCGCCTAGTCACTTTTGCCACTTTTTCAGGCTCAGACTAATAGTTACTTTTGCCACTTTTTCAGGCTCAAACTATCCTGATATCAGTTACAACTTATACAAGCAATTTTCTTTTTCATTACATGCAGTGGCCTGAGTGCACGTACTTACAGTGATTAGCGCCATCTGGGTCCCTAGAGAATCCTCTGCGATCGGGGATGGTCCCTCTCTGGCTCCGCTTGCCATAGGCAGATTTCCCTCTCTTTTTTTTTTGGTACTTTCACCAGAAGTCTTCGGACTTTGTCCCCGACTGGGACTACTCCGGGTCCAGTCCATGCTAATCCTGCCGACTACGCCAAAATTGTTGTGGAAAAAAAATATATATCCTTCTAACACTTGTTTAAAATCAGGCTCAGGAACACTGCATATAGTGAAAAGAAAGTTTTAATACATATGCATATGGGAGCTCATTGTCTCTGGCCTCACCAAGTCAGAACAACACAACAAACTCCTTAGTTACAGTTGCACAAAAGCTTATATACATTGTTGCTTATCATTTCTATTGGTTACATTTTGCTGCAGTGGGCTGGCATAATGTTTGTTTGTGTATAACTCTGATTGGGCAAGTTACTCCTAAGATTCAGTACATAAAAACCAAGAAATTCTCACATGACTTCAGGAAATGCTTGTCTTAAGTTTCACACTCTAGGTACTGCTATTTCTACAACATTGTCACTGTATTTTTCCTTTACACTGTGCATGTATAACTCCATGCACCTTGAAATGTCTGTTTTGTGATGTAACCACACAGTCTGAGGTGGAAATTAGCTCACAAGTCTTACAGGTGCGTTGATTGCAGGGTTGTGTGCCATTGTGTGACATGGTATTCTGTTCTGGTGAAAGTTTGCTCCTAATAATTAGGCTGGCTAAATTTGGTGGTTGTTTAAAAGATAGTAGTGGGAGTTCCTTAAAAATACAATGAAGGGTTTCATCCTCACTAAACATTGGGTGGAGGTCTTTAATAATCTTACATGAAGTTCAAAGTCTGGATGATATGTGACTACTAAGGTTATTCTGTCTGTAGCTGTCTTTTCTTTATATTGAAGTAGTTGTTGTCTTGGTACTTGCATTGCACGTTCTGTTATCCTGTCAATTTCTCTGGAAGAGTGTCCCTGCTCAATAAAGGTGTTTTTCAACATAGCCAAATGTGTATCTCTGTTATCCTCATTTGAACAAATACAGTGACATAGAAGTGCTTGACTGTACAAGACAGATTTTTTGTATGGTTTGGGTGATTACTTTTCTTGTGCAGGTATCTCTGTCTGTCTGTTGCTTCCTGTAAATACATGTATGTAAGGTTCCATCCTTAATGGTGACCATGGTGTCCAGAAAATTAACATTGGTGCTAGAATACTCCAGGGTAAGCTTTATGGTAGGGTGGAGATCATTAAGTTCATGATGAAAATCTTTAAGTGCATCTGTGCCCTCCATCTAGATGATAAACAAATCATCAATGTAGCGGAAATAAGCTAGTGGTTTACAGGGACACTGCCTTAGAAATCCTCCTCCAAGTCTGCCATAAAGAGGTTAGCACACTGTGGAGCCATTTTGGTGCTTATTGCTGTTCCCATAGTTTGAACATAATGTTTACCATTGAAGCTGAAGTTATTATGTGTCAAAATGAATTCCATAAGTTTCCCACCACTTCAGGGTTGATGTTTTGTTCTGGTCCTTTCTCCTGTATGTATTTAAGGCATGCTGTAATGCCATCTGTGTGTGGAATATTAGTGTAGAGGGATGTTACATCCATTGTCACTAAAATGGTATCAGGTGGTAAATCCTTATAACCAGAAAGTACATGCAAAAAGTGCGCAGTGTCCTGGATATAACTCTCTCTTTCCATAACCAGCAGTTTCAAAATGGTCTCTACAAACCCTGAGATCCCTCAGTCAAGGTACCATTACCAGAGACTATGGGTCTTCCCAGATTGCCAGGTTTATGAATTTTAGGCAGCATGTAGAACGTCCCCAGCCTGGGTTCAGCAGGGATGAGGCCAGTTAGTTTGTTTCGGACATGGTCTGGAAAAGTTTTAATTAAGGCACTTAGTTCATCTTTATATCTTGTAGTGGGGTCACTCTCCAGTTCTCTGCAGTATGTAACATCTGTTAGCTGTCTTTTAGCTTCATTAATATAATCCTCTCTGTTTAAAATCACCACTGCAGAGCCTTTAATGGCTTTTTTGATGACAATGTTGTGGCTTGATTTGTGTCCTTATAGCTCTCCGTTCTAGTGGAGAAAGGTTATAATGGGCCTGTTTTTGCCTAGTAAGTATTCAACCACTGACTTGTTGGCGGAAACAATGAATGTAATTGTCTAGTTTTTTGTTACGCCCACTTGAGGGGGTAAATTCAGATTTCTTTTTCTTATCCATTAACATATTACTGATTGCAATGTCTTCACTACCAGTGATTTCTTCCTTGCCATGAAAGAATTCTGTAAGTCTCAATCTATGGAATGATTCTTCCAGTTCACCACAAAACTGTATTTTATCCAGTGGTTTTGTTGGGCAGAAAGTGAGGCCCTTTGAAAGTACATTTAGTTCTCCAGTAGTCAGTGTGTGGTAGACAAATTAACAACTGAAAGGTGCCCATCTGTATTGTTGTTGTTCAGTGATTCCATTATGTTCTTCATGGTTATTAGGAAGTATGGTATGTTGAAGGGCATCCAATTTCCTATTTTTCATAAGCATGGCTTTTTATAAGGTCCTTTGGTAGTTAATGTGTATCTCTCACAAGATGTCCTGAATAGGTTCCCCAGACATCCTTTCCAGAGTGGTAACAATTTCAGCAAACTCTTTGTTCAGAATGACTTTTTTGGCATATGACATGTTAATCCTGTGATTTCTCAGTTTCTCAGAGGTCCTACGACAGAGTTGTTCTGCATATATAGAATTGTCTGTATTTTTTAATGGATTCCAAATAGTAAGATCTTTAGGGATTACGTTTCTCCTCTTGCACTGGGTTAGAAAATAGATGTCACTGTCTAGCTGTGCCAATTTCTTCTTGATGTTATGTAACTGCCATCTTCTATGGCGAATTCCGGTATCTTCCATGTTGAAATCTAGATTTAGTAGTGCCATATTGGTCCTTGCAAGAACAGATCCAGAAGCAAATGATTTGATACCTTTTAATGGACCAACATAGATGTAAAAATAAGAACAAAGTGCTCTAGCTTTCGGACCAACCAGTCCTTCATCAGAAGCATAATGGCAGTTGTTTAGAGAAAACAATACTTTTAACAGCTAGAACATGCAGAAAAAAAACAGAAAAAATCCCCATTGGCTTAAAATACTCATATGAAAAATGATGCTGATGACATGAAGCTCTGTAACAGAGTGGACATGCCAGAGGGTGTAGATAGAATGAGGAGGGACCTGTAGAAGCTTGAAGAATGGTCAAGGGTTTGGCAGTTGAAATTCAGTGCAAAGAAGTGCAAGATAATGCATATGGGGCACAAAACCCCTGGAACAACATATCAGTTGTGGGGTGAGGCTATAGCATGCACCAAGCAGGAAAGAGACCTTGGGGTTATCATCTCTGATGATCTCAAGGTAGGGAAACAGTGTGACAAGGCAGCAGGTAAAGCACATAGGAAGGTGGGATGCATAGGCAGGGGCTAGGGGCTACTGAATGAGAGATTAGTGGAACATCTGGTTGTCAATGGACTGCAGGACCCAAGGCAACATTGTTTCACCAGGAGGAGGTCATGTCAGAACAACCTTGTTGAATTTTTTGACTGGGTGACTAGGGAGGTAGATCAGGGGAGGGCAGTGGACATGGCATATCTGGACTTCAGCAAGGCCTTTGACACTGTGCCAGATAGAAGACTATTGTACAAACTAGGGAATATGGGTGTGGGCAGGACAGTAGTGTGGGGGGGTAGGTAACTGGCTGTGTGGTATGACACAGAGGGTGGTGGTAAATTGCTGTCACTCCACAGAGGGAAGAGTGACTAGTGGGGTACTACAGGGATCAGTGTTGGGACTGGTCCTATTCAACATCTTCATCAGTGACATTGCGCAGGACCTAGAAGGCAGAATTTCACTGTTTGCTGATGACACAAAGCGCTGTAACAGAGTAGACACACCAGAGGGTGTAGACAGAATGAGAAGGGACCTGCAGAAACTTGAAGAATGGTCAGGAGTTTGGCAGTTGAAATTCAATGCAAAGAAGTGCAAGATAATGCATATGGGGCACAAAACCCTGGCACAATATATCAGTTTGGGGTGAGGATATAGCATGCACCAAGCAGGAAAGGGATCTTGGGGTTATCATCTCTGATTACCTCAAGGTAGGGAGACAGTGTGACAAGGCAGCAGGTAAAGCAAATAGGATGCTGGGATGCATAGGCAGGGGCATCACCAGCAGGAAAAGGGAGGTCATAATTCCACTATACAAGACATTAGTGAGGCCCCACCTGGAGTACAGTGTACAGTTCTGGAGACCTTACCTACGTAAGGACATAGACAGGGTAGAGAAGGTTCAGAGGAGGGCAACAAAGATGGTACATGGATTGCATCACAAGTCCTATGAGGACAGGTTGAAGGAATTGAATAAGTACTCCCTGGAGGAGAGGAGGGAGAGAGGGGACATGATAGAGACATACAGGTATCTTACAGGGAGGAACAGGGTGCAAGAATACACTATTTTTAAGTGAAAAAGATGTTCCAGAACTAGAGGGCATGGGATGAAGTTGGAGGGAGGATGATTCAGAGGAAATGTGAGGAAGAATTTCTACACAGAACGAGTGGTGGACAAGTGGAACACCCTGCCAGAGGAAGTGGTGGAGGCTGAAATAATCACAGGATTTAAGAATGCATGGGATAGACACAAAGGAATTCTGGAAGTCAGGGTTAAGGGGCAACAGAGTTCTAAGAAAACATAAACTGAAGTTACAAACTCAAATGGCAGACTAGGTGGGCCATAGGCCCTTATCTGCCGACACTGTCTATGTATCTATGTAGCACCAGGAGGAAAAGGGAGGTCATAATTCCACTAAACAAAACACTAGTGAGGCCCCACCTAGAGTACAGTGCACAGTTCTGGAGACCTTATCTACGTAAGGACATAGACAGAGTAGAGAAGGTTCAGAGGAAGGCAACAAAGATGGTACAGGGATTGCATCACAAGTCCTACTAGGATGGGCTGAAGGACCTGAATATGTACTCCCAGGAGGAGAGGAGGGAGAGAGAGAGGGGATATGATAGAGGCATACAAGTACCTTACAGGGAGGAACAGGGTGCAGGAATAGACTATTTTCCAGTGAAAAAGATGTTCCAGGACTAGAGGGCATGGGATAAAGTTGGAGGGAGGGCAATACAGAGAAAACATGAGGAAGGATGTCTTCACAGAATGGGTGGTGGACAATTGGAACACCCTGCCAGAGGGAGTGGGGGGGCTGAACCAATCACAGGATTTAAGAATGCATGGGATAGTCATAAGGGAATTCTGGAGGTCAGGGGTAAGGGGCAACAGACTTCTAGAAAAACATAAAATGAGCTTACAAGCTCAAATGGGCAGACTGTGGGTGCCATAGGCCCTTATCTGCCGACAGTGACTGTGTATCTATGCTATTCTTGGTTGATGCCCACTGAAGCACTTTTTCCTCCCCCACTTCGCTCTCCTCCTCTGCCTTCCCAACCTTCTACTGTAAATTTCCACTAGTCCACTGACACACTTCCACTGTTCCTCCGCCACTGTATCCTTCTCACCTACATAACCTCACATTGTGACCTGCTGCTGGCCCCCCTTTCCCGATCCTATACCACCTACCCTATTCTGTACCAACAAACCCTATGGGTGGATCCCTCTCTATACCAACTCCTACCCATCACCCCTTATCTGATTCTCTCTCTACCGGTATCCTGTGATAAGGGCATCTGCTATTGAGTGCTTACGAAAAGGGCAACTCATTAGCGATGCCTGTTCACAGGATTACTGGACAGGGTGGCAAATACGGCTATAGCAACATCCTGTCGCTATATGTACACACACATGTGGGGGGAAGAGTGAGTACACCGTGCAATGAGTGGAAGGGGAGGGAGAATTTGTGAGGTGTAGCACAGTGGTGGGTTGCCGAGCTGGCCATGTGGCATTGTGGGTTCGATGCTGAGCGTGTTGGTATTTTTGTGCTGGTCCAGGAATTGGTTTTTTTTTGTTTGTTTTCATCCCCCCTCCCCAATATGCACCCCTGGAGTTGAGAATCCTTTAGTGGGGGGTGCGGGGGGTGCAGCCCCCTGCACAAACAAAAGAAGCTATGTTTTCAGTGCCCTTTTGATCTGCGCCACGAGTGTAGATCGCCTAAATTGATTTTCACCAATGTGCACTCATCCTAACAGCGATCGCCTTTCTGTGATAGCCATTATCACATACAACCCTCCCTATCCAAACATGCTCTTAATTACCTATGCTCCCTTTCCCCCAGGTGTCACCCTTCTCCTGTCCCTCTGTATCATACCCGGTAGGTCTTTTAGCCTCATGCCTCTGTTTGATGCATCTGGTATTACATATGTACACAACTGTCATAGTTTTTTGACACTGTCTACAACCTGTGTTCATCTGTATTTGCTTGTAATACTTACAGTATGACTGTGTATGCTCTACCTTACCTGCTATGTATAATATTTTATGTATATTGTCTGTTTTTTTTAATTGTTCCTCTGACGTGGAACCTTTGCAAACGAGCTTGCAAGCTCAAAGGTGTTACTCTGAGAACCAAATAAATAAAAAAAAGTAAAAGGACAGCTACCAATGCTTTGTGGCACTTTGATAGGGCTCATTCAACAGCATTAATAAAACTCCATTCAGTAAGAGCAGTTTCTCCATTTATGGAGAAACTATAGTGAGGTACAGGATTTTTAAATCCAGTCGAATGAGCATCTGAAAAGATTCATTGCAAGGTGGTACAAGAGGGATATGCCATAGGCTGCTACAGACATCAATTTTCATTTGGATTGGGAATCTCTCTTGATTCCAAAGGAAAGAAATAAAAATTGTGGTCAATCTCTAATACTTTCAACTGAGTATAACAATACTGCTGGTTCAAAGAAACATCCCAGTGGGGAAGGGGTGGATTTGTGATCTACGCATGTCAGCATACTCATCAGAACGCATGGCTGAATAGTTCAGCTGCATGCACAGGGAACTCGGCTCGCTCCCCTTTGTGGTTTGGCTTTGAAATGGCAACCCAGGAAAAAAGCAGCATGTATCTTTAGAGTCGACTGGTAGGTCATGGCTTATTAAACCAGGCTGCAGATGTGATTAGATAGAAGATAGTACCATGGCAAAAATGCATCCGGGAGATACCCATTTTATTTTGTGAAAGGATGTGGTGTATAAATTTTTTCTTTCGGCCGTTTGCTGTTAACGGTGGCCCCTCGCCTTCTTTTCCAATAGTGTTTCACAACCTCCCCCTTTTTCCCCACTGTTTGGGGTATGTCGAGCTTGTTAAATCAGATACGGGGGTTTGTGAGTCCTGCACAGCCTGAAAATACTTCACCTTCAGATTCTTTCTCTTTTCCACAAATGGCTATGCAAGTAGAGGAGGTGCCAGTGAATCTGTTTAGCAGTGTACCCACAGACAAAGAACACGCCTTGAGTCAGTCGAATAGAGGAAGAAATCTAGCAGGACCATCAAGTTCAACAGCAGGTAACCCCTCTGCTTGTACAAAAGAACAGGCAGAGGGTTTTTTCTTGTTTGGTACTACTCAGAAGAAGGTGAATGCTGATTTTCTGAATTCCAGTTCTCCCCATAGTGAGTTTGTACTTTTTGTAAACCCTCCTCCCCTAGAGCTTTACTTGACAGTCCAGCTACTTTTATATTGAATAAAAGGAAGGTTATTACCTCACCTTCCTTGGTTACAAACAAAAAAATTAAAAAAAACACCAGTTAAAGGTGGTGAAGCAGCCTGTAAAAGGAAACAGAAGTCTAAGGAAGGGGAGTTTAATACAGGGAGCGACAAAGGAAATAAATCTTCCCCTGTATTTATTAACTCTCCAGTGTGCATATACTACCTGCTAACAAAGAAAATTAAAGATAAAAGCACTGTAGCAGATAAAATGGCTGCACCAGTAAAAAGTAAAGGAATTAAGAGTTTGGGGAAAAGCAAGAAGGTGGAAGTGGTGGAAGAGGTGGAACAAGTAGAGGGGATGGAGGGAGATGGAGATGAAGGGGGAGAAAAAGAAAAGGAAAATGAGTGGGGAATACAGATGGAGAAGATGCAAAAGAAACAAAAGATAATTCTAAGGAGTCATACAAGGCCATTTTGAAGGAAATGAGGCAGGGATTTGAAAGTTTGAATGTTGCAATGACTGCTTTGACACAGAAAGTGGTGGATGTAGTTGAGAAATTTTAATCTTTAGCTTCCAGAACTACAGAATGTGAGTCTCACATAAGTGTTAAAAAGAGATGTCATTCCTAAAATATCCAATAATTTGGAAAAAAAATACTAAGGAATTGGAATATTTAAGAATGAGGCTGGTGCATTTAGAATCCAGATAAAGAAGAGCCAATTTATAGATAGGCAATCTACCTGAGGGAGTGGAAGGTAGTGATCCAATCCAGTACTGTCAAGAAGCGCTATCTAAAGTAATGGGCCTTCCATACCAGGACAAAAATTAAGGTGGATAGAGCACATCGGGCCCATGGCCTTAAAGATAGATTGGGAAGGCCATGCTTTATGTATGTTAGAACTTTTAGGTTCCAAGATAAAGAGAATATTATGGCCAAAGCAAGGACTGAAAAAGGAATATTTTATAATGGCATGGCTCTGCAAGTTTTTCCCGATATGCCTCCCAACATTCTGGCCAGAAGGAAGAATTTTGATACCGTTAGGGACAAGCTGAGGAGAGAAAGCATCTCATTCACCCTGTTATATCCAGCCAAATTAAGAGAAAACCTAGACTGAAATGTTTTATTCTTTCATTCCCCTTTTTAAGTAGAGGAACTGCTATGAAGGAAAACTGGTAAACATTTGGAAGAACCTGACCCAGGTGGTTCTGATAAATCTTTGGCTTAGCCAAATTTGACCCACTTTAGCAGTCTTAAGGGTTGGGGGGTATTTCAGATTGATTCTCTTTTTTTCTTTTTGGAGAAGGTGGGTAGTTTAGAGGGATAATTAGTTATTACGGATTTAGAAATATATAGTTGCCAAAGGGTATTAGCATTGTGAGAAAGGGAGGTGGGGCAGAGTTAATTCCCTTAGTTTTTTTCCATGTCTTTGTGTACAGTTAGGATTCAGCATCCCTGGGGTGGGGGGGGTGAGATGTCCACACAAGTTAGCACATCATTTTTTATTTCTTTTGTTATGTTTTTTTTCTTTTTTCTCTTTTTTTTTTTTTCCCTCTCTTTTTTTCTTATTATGCATATAGGGTGTACGGTCTTTTCTGCCCAGCAGACTTTAGGTTGGTTGGGCTGAACAGTATTCAGAGGGAGGGAAAATATGAGAAGCAGAAAGGATATAGGGACATTTGTTTTGAAAGAATGCATAGAGCAACTAGCTCTTATAGTGGAGTGAATAAATGGATAATTTATTCATGTAGAAGGTTAATTAGAGAATTAGTTGAGGTGTGGAAGGGAGGGGGTATTGGGTTAGAAATCTTTTAGTAGAATATAAATATAAAAAAATGAATAAAAAGTTTTCCTTTTTTGATATGAGCTCTGTTACAGAAATCAAAAGAATGCATGGGTGCTACAAAGGGGGTGGCCTTGGAACATAAAAAGAAAGCTGTTTATTCCATTCTGGAGAAAGATGAAAGCATGAAGCTGTGGTGGAGCATCTGTTTTCCCACATCGTGAGAGATACAAGAGGTAAAGCAGGAGGGTGGTATGGTCCTGGCATATGAGTTGGTTTATTATATATTATGGGGAGATTAAAAATTATGTCCTGGAATTTAAATGGGGGTAAAGAAAGGATCAAAATGAAGAATGTGGTACAGCTGGCAAGGAGAAGGGGAATAGATGTTCTCTTATTACAGGAGACATATTTCACTCCCTGTGATGCCTCATATTTTAATAATTTGTTTAGGGTGGATGATTTCTCTACCACTTTTTCGGATAATGTGAGAGGTGCTGCCATTTTCCTTAGAAAAGTCTTGGGTTATGATTTGATTAATTCTGTCATTGTTGGGGCAGGCAGGTTTGTTATTGTTGAAATTCAGTGGCAAGGCAAGTTTTTCACCTAGGCAGCATTACATGGACCCAATCAAGATGAACCTGAATTTTTTACTGACTTCTTTATAAAAATATCCCAGTTTAACATGAATGTTATAATTGGGGAGGATTTTAATCTCTCTTATGGGTTGTTAGACAGGGAGCCCCCCATGAGAGACAGAAAGAAGAAAAATAGTGGGGCTTTGAAGCTGGCCATGGCAGATTTGAATTTATGTGACCCTTTCAGGTGCCTTTATCCAGCTTTAGAAAAAAATCTCCTTTTATTCAAAGATACATAAATCATTTTCAAGAATCGATTTTTTTTTATATACTCGGGTCTGTTTGAATCTGGGATAAAGGTGTCTTATGAATCACTAACAATTTCAGACCATGCCCCTGTAGTAGTGGAACTTATCTCTTTAATAAAAATGGAGGTAGGATCATTAACATGGAAATTTGATAATTCATTATGGGCAGATACAAATTTTAAAGGGCAGGTACAAGATGAAATATACGTCTTTATGCAGTTCAATGTGGGTCAGGGTTTAAATTCACAAATAGTATGGGATGCTCTGAAAGCATATTTAAGGGACTGGTCAGCATCCCAAGTTGGGATTAGGAAGAAAATGTTTGAATCTTAATTACTTAGACTGGAAGCACAACTGGCAGCCACCCAGACAGAATATGAAGCTAAGGGGCTTGAACAAACAGAAACAGATCTATTTTTAGCTAGGTTTAATTTCTAGAAACTATTCCAGGGGAAGTCAGAAAGTGAGTTATGTAAAGTAAGGGCCAACTATCTCTTTTATGGGGATATTCTAGGGAAACTTTTGGCTTACCAGTTTAAATCAGAGCATAACCAGAATAAGATTGGTAGTATTAAAAATATGGCAGGTCAATTAACGTCATCTGAAGCAGAGATAAACTCTGTATTCAGGTCATTTTATAAAATTTTGCATACACCTGAAATTGGGGTGGAGACATCTAGGATTGAAGAATATATATTAGATACTAACTTGCCAAAGTTAGCTGCACAAGGGCTTCAAGAGTTGAATATTGATATTTCTATAGATGAAATTACAGAAGCCATAAAGAGCCTTCCTAATGGTAAGTCTCCAGGGCCAGACGGTCTCCCATTTGAAGTGTACAAAAATGTAGCTGCTACACTGGCCCCTTGGCTCTGATTGTTGTTTAACTCATTTCTGGAGGAAGGTAAACTGCCTCAATCTTTTAATGAAGCTAAAATGGTGTTATTGCTTGAAAAGGATAAACCCCCTGATAAAAGTGGTTCTTATAGACCAATATCACTTTTGAATAGTGATTATAAGATCTTTGTTAAAATTTTGGCTGGGCAACTGGCCAAAATAATACCAGGCCTGGTAAATCAGGACCAGACAGGTTTTATTGAAGGAAGAAGATTGCAAAACAACATGAGAAAGGCGTGTAACTTAATTCAGGTTTATTCAGGGAGGAGCACTGCACTCTTGTCCCTAGATGCTGAAAAAGCATTTGACAGAGTGCAGTGGCCATTCCTGTTGGCAACCCTACAGGGGTTTTGTATTGAGGCAGGTTTAAAAATCAGATCAGTTTAATATATGCTAGACCTTTAGCCCAGGTTAGAATGAATTTGAGTATATCAAAACCTATTTATATGGAGAGAGGTACCAGGTAAGGCTGTCCCCTCTCTCCTCTTCTTTTGCATTGTTTTTGGAGCCACTAGCTGTTAGATTGAGATTAAAAGCCCAGAAACTGAGGGTTAGTGAAGGGGAAGGTAGTACAATAACAATGTTGAACGCATTCTGGTGGCATTGAACAATCCAGATAATTATTTTCTGATTTTAGAGGAGTCATTAACTGAATTTAGTTCTGTTTCTGGTTATAAAGTAAATTGGGATAAATCAGAGATGTTGTATTTGGGTGATTCAGTAAATATGTTGAATCAAACTTTAATAGGTATAAATAAGGATAAAATTAGATATATTTGGGTGATGTTGGCCAGGGAAACAACAGTGTAATTCAACTTAATTATGCTCCTTTAATAGCCAGGATTAAGCAGGATTTGGATAAGTGGCAGCACCTCCGATTGGTATTGTTGGGAAGAATAAGTGTGTTAAAAATGAACATCCTCCCAAGACTTTTATTTTTATTTGAATCTATCCCCTATAGTTTGGAAAAGATTTTTTCAAAGAGTTAGATAAAATAACACATAAGTTTCTGTGGAGGGGAGGCCACCCCCCGAGTGGCCCTTGGTGGATTGTACCAGAGTAGGGAGAGAGGAGGATTAGGATGCCCTAATTTCTGGGCATATTATTTGGCTGCACAGCTAGAATTAGTATATTACTGTTTTTATCCCTAAAGACAAATCAATGGCAGGGATGTGCTTTGAGGAAAATTCCATTAAAGATCTTAAATTATGTAATTTCCTTGCCTTAGCATCTCCCAGATATGGGCCTAAAGCCCAGGATTCACTACAATCCACCAGTGTCACTATGTCAGTGTGAGTGAATGATTTAAAAATTTGGCATTTTTCAGGACAATAATAATACATTTTTTCCCCTAGTATAAAGGATAAGGTGTTTTACGATTGGTACTTTCACAAACAAGTTTGTTCGATTATTGATTTTTATGATGGATCTTCCTTTATGTCTTTTGAACAATTTCAAAGGAAGTATGATATTCCATCAAGTAATAGATGGCAGTTTTTGCAAGTTAGGAATTATGTCCTTAGGAGTAATTGTATCTCATTCTCCCTTCTGGTTTCACCACTGGAGCAGTTCTTTCAAGGTCTGCAGACTAACAGACATCTGACATCCAGACTGTATAGTACTTTGATTGAGGAGATAGCTCTGATATCCTTATCTTTACCCCTTAAGAAAGCTTGGGAAAGGGAATTAAACACTGATCTCTTAGAGGAAGCTTGGTTTCAGATCTCCAGAATTTTGGGGTTAGAAATAATAGGTTATTGCAAAAATGTTTTAACATAGTACACACGACCTCTTACACTCCAGTCAGGCTCCATAAGATGAATGCTATGATTCCTGATTCTTGTCAGAGATGCAGGGATAAAGGTTCTCTCCACCATATGCTGATAAGTTGTCCCCAGATAAGGGACTATTGGGCCTTCATTCAATCCACTCTATCAAGAGTACTGGGCCATGATTTTCCTTATGACCCAGGGATCATGACCTTTGGTTTTTCACTTGTGTTTCAGGATCATTTGGGTTACCAAAAAACGTTATGTAATATGGGTTTATTAGTGGCATTTAAAATAATTTTACAGAATTGGAAAAGTATCATCTCCTCTTCCTATGTAGAGTGGACCCAAAGATACTAGACTGTAATATTGATACAGTAAGTCTATTCATTTTTTGAATAATTAATTTTATAAATCTGATTTAATTTGGAAACCATTTTTGGCAATTTTGGCTGATTCAGCTCAATGATGATTTAGTAATGATGAAGAGAAAGATTCCATTATGAGCTTGCTTGAGGATGGATGCACCCACATTCTAAGTTATTTAATTAAAAAAAAATTTAAAAAGTATAACAATATTGCTGGACAAACTGGGGTCATAATACATAAGAACTGACAAATTCTTATGGGTGATAAGACATTGTCACAATGCATTAATGAAAAACCTTGCATTAATTTCAGACAAACTCAAAATCTGAAAGACATGCTGGTTAGAAGCTAGTACCTGGTGCCTAAACCCATTCAGTTAGGGAATTGTTTCCCACCCTCAAAATGATTCCACCAATCCACATTGACAACCAAGTTATTGAAATGCAGCACAGTGACACCAGCAATATTGACATGCAAAATTTCGCCTATTAAACATTAAGTGTTTTTTTTTTTTATTTTGTTGGGGGCTGTGATCCCCGCACTTTCCAATTGTAATATAACAAACTCAGAGTCGGAGTTTGTTCAAAGGCTGCAAAATACCAGTGACATATGTGAAATTTCACCATCAGGTCCATTACAGTGACAACCTCGGAGTTGTGGCTGTAGTGGATTTTGATGTAAAAATGTCAATACTTTGACAGTATATGTCTCAAAAGCTAGGTTCCAGACATGTAAGAGATGCAATGTATGTAAATTGGCACTAACAAGAGATTAATTCAAACACACAATAACCAGAAAAGCTTATGACATCCATGAGTTCACAGGATGCGATACTAACTACAGTACAAGTCGCATTAAGCTGTTCCACCAATGAGTTGGTTTAGCATTGTTTTTCACAGTTGGCAATGCATTAGCAACTCACATTGCATTCATTTTCAATGCTTAACCAGCTCAAGAACAATGTTTGTAAAATATTTTTGCAGCTCATTTGGAATGCATCAGCATTCCAGTTACATTGCAATGCAAAACTGAGTTTTAACTCTTAAGAAACAGTTTGTGCAGGGCTTTGTACTGAATCCAGCAACACTTATGAAACGCAGTCAGAAATGCTAAAACAACTCATTGGAAGAACAGTTTAATGTGACTTGTACTGTATGTTGTCTACTCCATAACATACTCCTGTACAGAGATTTATGTGAGACACACAATACATCCCATTATACAGAGAAGGAACATGTTAGGAATGTTATTAAATGTGAATCAGACAGAGTTTTTGGTATGCATTTTAAATTGATTCACAGCTCCTCTGTGGTGGACTTTAAATGGACAGGACTTGAATTTGTTAAACCACTGCCCAAGGGTGGAGAGCATCTAAAAAGATTATAACAAAAGGAGGCTGTATGGATGCAAAGGGAGAAGAGTCTTAATTCATTTGGCCATGATGAAATTGACCTAAAACAATTTATCTAAAGGCTTTGCAATTTGAAATGACCATAAACTGTATAGGATGTTGATACTTTGAATTCTGAATAGCATTACTAGTACCCAAAATGTCAGTTAATGTACATTAGCTGCAGAACTGTTTGATTTCAGTAAATTGACAGTGTTACAACAGATACTGAATCCTGCTGCCATAAACCGCAGATTAATAATCTTAAATGCCCACTATGTTTAACTGCTTTTACGATTTTGTTTATCTTTTGCTAACATTTTGTTGTCTCCTCTCCTCTTTATGAAACTGAGAGCATGACATTATACCAGTATGTGAGGCAGGATTGGTACAAGAAGCACCAAAAGGAGGCACTTGTGAGGAGCAGACAAGAACTTGGGATGCAGTCCATGATGAAAAGAATAACGGTTTAAGTGCAACGGCATTGACTGTGTTTAAAAATCTGCACCTTCCCTTGAAGATACATTTTGCATTTTGCATTAGACTTTAATGTTTTATAAGTTAATATTTTATAAGTACACATGGAAGAATTCAATGGGACTGCCCCATTTGAATGCTGCTCTGAGATTCTGTCATATTTATTGATGTTCACCTCTGTTTTAGTCACAGTTTATGATCCTCATCTAGGACAGGCTAGGATCCCACCACCCTTACCCCACCAATGCCACTGTCCTAGACTGCCCCAGGACTTATCAAGCTGGCATTATCAAGCCCAGCCTCCGTGCATCCCAGTGGTGAGGCGGGTGATGGATCAGCAAGCAGGGCTTCATGTATGCCTGCCCAGCTGCCATTTTCTTCCTTTTTCTTCCCTGTTCCCCCATTGCTGGGGCACCCACATTTGAGTGTGCATGCATGTGTGGACACACATACATGCCACAGAGTCCTGTAGCACCTCCCACTACTGTCGCTCCCATCCCACACTACCACTAGACTTTCACCTGGTGGTAGTCTTTTGGTGGAGCCAGCAGAGTTCCGTCCCCATGGGAGGAGCGGAGAGCAATCCCTCGGATGTTAAGTCCTCACCCCCCTGGTCAACTTCTGGTGTCCCCTGTTTGTTCCTGAACTGACGTTACCACTGTGAAGTTAGATGTGATGTCCAGCTCCTCAACCCTCAGGGCCACTAGGCCAGACAGTGGGGTTTTCTTATATGAATTGCTGTTAATGTGCACTGAGAGGGATTTAGGGAGTCTTGATAATATAGACAGGGGAATAAACCACACAAATGACCAAAGTCCCAATTAATCTGCTTTATTTGACACCCAAAAAATAAAATAAGTGATGCAAATATATGTAAAATGTACAAAGACCACCACTTCAGGCAACAGAATACTGCTATAAACATGAGAGTAACCTTGCCACTGGTTCCTACTCTGTCAGTGGCCCTGTACACACTGCTGACAGTCTGACAAACAGACTGCTTTTGTATACCCTAATTGTGATATACACTGTTATTCACAATATTAGCCACACCTCTTATACCAAAATATCAAATATTTACATTATTTACAATGATTCATCCTAATACAGAAATTATGCAGACCATGTAAATACTGACAAAAGGTTTTGGCATACATTTGCCCCTTAAAAGATTTTTAGGCATTGTTTCTGCCACAAAACTTTTAATTGTCAAACTTCTCCCTAATTCCACTCCTATGACATCACAATCTGTCAGGGAATGAGGAGAGGCTGGCCACATCCTATAGAAAACACCAGCATTAGCCTGATTCCACCAAGAGGCACCAGGGTTTATTTGTAGAGAACTTTCCAGCCTTCTCTAGTAATTCTAGCCTGGTCTTTAAAATCAGGTATGTCTGCAACTTTTCAGGCTTCTGACAGTGACGACACATCTAACAGTAGGAACTTTTATGCATTTTATCTCTGCTCAGGAGCACAGAAAAAAAATGCAATTTTCAGGAAAGAAAGTTGTATCTATTTGTATAAAAGAGGATTCTCACTTTGTAAAGAACTGCAAGGAGTTACAATACTGCAGAAGACTCACTTGGTGTAACAAGATAAAAAGGTGCTAAACTGAAGGGCCTAAACAGTGTATAGAAGGCTTAGTCACCATTTCTAGCTTCATGGAGTTTTTGTTAAACAGGCGCACCTGGAGGGTTTTACATTTAAAAACAAGAGAGTGTGTGGTTATCAGGGAAATGTCTGCATTATCAGATGGAGGAGTTTAAAAAAGCAAAGCATAGCAAGGCAAGGCAAGGTGGTGATGGTGGTGGGGCGGGGGGTTAAAGCACTTAAAACATATAAACAGTAGTAGTAGTCAAATGTTTTTATTCATATCACGTATGAACAAAGGATAAACTCAACATAGTTGAATCACATTTACAATGAGGTCCCGTAGTTATAAGTTATAAGGTAACGCAATATTACAATTCATTATACGATGGCAAGAAAGAACGCTGGCCTCTGACTGGTCAGTCTGGGACTGGACCCGGGATGTTATCCCAGCATAACATCCCAGCTCTAGTCCCAGAACACTCATGAAAGTATGAAATATAAATAAGAAATCCATCCTCCCTATCTGACCCTACTTCCCACTTCAGTGCTCCCGCAGGGTAAATCCCTCCCTTAAAACACAAACCAGCTGAAGTCTAACCCACAACCATGACACATTGCCCCAAATCTCCAAAGTTTCTTTTTTTATTACTTAAAAACAACCTGCCATTACCATAAGGTTCAAGGACCGAGTGACTGAACCAGCGAGCGAGTGCAGCTCTCATACAAACCATGTGCCACTTTTCAAAACAGTCACTTGCTGTGGTAGTAACTCTCTTCTGCTTAAATAAAAAACTCTTCGATGTAAAATCAAACAAGTGAAATACATTCCTTAGCACATCCTTTAATGTCCTCTCTTAGACATGATCACAGCAGTGCCAATAGGCAAGCGGGAACAGCGGCGGTGATGGCGCAGGTGCCTCACATGAAATACTTACAGTTTATTTACTTGTACATCCAAACAGAGCCAAAATAAAACCCTGATGCACCGAGCGACAATGGAGGGGTGGTGCAACTTAAGTGTAGCCACAATTAAAAGAAGGTTAAGGAAGCAGAGCCACAGCAACATTGCAGCAGCTCCACCTACTTGCCAGAACAGTCAATCCAAATTATTTATTTAAAAAGTATTCCTACCCATTCAAAAAAACATAAAAAAATAGACGTCCACTTGTACTTTTTCATCTTTTTTATTTTTTGTTTTCACAGGAGCCATTGTGTAATAGGAATAATGCATGACAGGGTGGGTGTTAGGCTGGGATAACATCCTTTCTCAGGTGTTGGATGCCCTTGGCCTCTGGCCGCCGGCCCAACCACCTGCGGTATATTCTTATCCCAGCATAACACCCACCTTGTCATGCATTATTCCTTTAGTAAATTCAATTAATAATTTGCAAGGAAAAAACAGTAAAATTAACACAGAATAATGAAAAGCAATTATAAAAAGAAAAAAAGGAATAGTTTCAAATAAACCAGAAATTATGTTGTTAAATTGTCTGGCAGCAAACAAGGGGTTATTTAGCTTTGCGAACAAGCCAAGTTTTTATCTCATCCCACCTGATCATAACAGACACTGG
The DNA here is from genome assembly GCA_016271365.2 of Neoceratodus forsteri. Lineage (NCBI taxonomy): Eukaryota > Metazoa > Chordata > Ceratodontiformes > Ceratodontidae > Neoceratodus > Neoceratodus forsteri. Next base: position 130,620,655 of record CM057450.1, on the reverse strand, counting down.
TCTCAGAGTATGTGGAATGCTATTCCATGTTACTGACCCTAGATAGAAAAATAAAAACAAACATTTGTCAATGCTGAAAGTTGTCTCACTGGCATTGGCATTGGTAGTGCCGGAGTTAGAGATGCATAATAGGAATGGCAGTAAACTATTGAACTGATGCCAACCCCACCCGCACCCTGCAGAGATTGACAGGTGATGGGGTGTGCCTTTGGGTCATCAGCTATAATGCTCATGCCATTTTACCTCACCCTACTCTGTAGACACTGTCAAGTGTTGTGGTGTGCTTGGCGGTCTTTGGGCCTTATACTTACCCCACTCCATAAGGAAATACACTGAGATGGGTGCAGTATAGGAGAATGGGGTGAATTTTAGGACCTAACATTCCAAGGCACACCTCGATACCTGTCACTGGCTGCAGGGTGGGGGTTTGGTGGAATGGCGTGAACATTACAGCCAATGATCACAAGTCACACCCCTGACACCTGTCAGTCTCTACAGAGTGGGGTGTTACAGTTGGAAACCCTAATGCCATAAGCATTTGTTGGTGTTTTCACTCCAAATTTTCAACTTGGGCTTTTTGTGACCCCACCTCATGAAGAGCGGCACTATCAGTTTGTTAACCAAAAGGTGGTTTTGCACAGCGACTATGCCATTTGGCGACACAAGTACATTTTGGGCAGGATGAGAAAAATGACAACTGTATTGTTCATGAGGAGGTGTAATAAAATGCCAACGTTGAAAATCTGGAGTGAAAATATGAAAAATTGGTGAAGTCATGAGCATGCATAGAAACTGCACAACACACGTCCATAACCCAATTATTTTTGAAATTTTTTAACTACATTTTCAACATAGGCATTTTGGGACCTCCCCTCATGAACAGTGGCACTGTGATTTTGTTAATCTGTTCCAAAAGTTGATTTCCCACAGCGACCACGTCATTGTACGTCCAGGTGCGAAAACACATTTTGAGCAGGATGTGAAAAATGACAGCTGTACTGTTCATAAGGAGGTGTGAAAAAATTTCACTGTTTAAAATCTGGCCTGAAAATATTGCAGATTTGAGAAGTTACAAGGGTGTGTGGAAACTGCACAATGCATGCTTGTAACACAGCCATTCTATGGACTTTCATCGCCACATTTTCAGCATAGGCATTTGAGGACCTCTGCTCACGATTAGTGTCACTGTCATTTTCTTAATCTGCCCCTAAAACTGATCTCCCACAGCAACCGTGCTAGTCTGCGCCGGAAGTGCGAAAACACATTTCAGCCAGGATATGTAAAATGACAGCTGTACTGTTCATAAGGAGATGTGGAAAAATGGCAATTTTGAAAATCTGGAGAAAAAATATTAAAAATTCAAGAAGTTATGAGCGTGCATGGAAACTGCGCAATGCACGCTTGTAAAATAGTCATTTATTGGATTTTTGTTACCAGATTTGCAATATAGGCTTTTTGAAAGGTGATTCCATGCAGTGACCATGAAATCACCTTTTGGGACTGAATAACACCATGTCAGTGACTGAATTCATGAGGAGGGGTCCCAATAACCCCATGTCGAAATTTTGGTGCCAAAATTCCTGAAAATGCCCGAGATATGCACCAAAGTTGAAAGGCTTACTAGCATTTCTTCAGTTCACGATCATCTTTGAAGAGTGCAGACATGTTCCTGGTCCACCAAAGATTGTCGCACCAGGCTCCAGAGGTAGCATGGGGTGAGGGGGTGGGGAGGCAGGGTACACAGAAGGTTTTGCGGGTTGGGGGAGGGGGCAGGAGAGACCATGAGGGACCGCTTTCTTCTTTTACAGGAAAAAAAAAAGACAATGAGGGTAGTTTTTCTTTTTTGCAGGTGTTTGTTTGGTACACTGGGGTGGGCTCCCAGTGTACCACCTGCATAACGAGGAGGGGGACCACAGCCAACAGGGATTGGGCCCTCGATTGGCACAGAAATGGGTGGGGGGCATGCATGATGTCGGGGGAGATTGGGCACCCCCTCAGCACAAAGCACAAATCAGGGGTTGGGGACATTATGCTGATGGGGGCGGGGTCCCCATTGGCAAGATGAACTGGCAGGGGGACTGAGCGGAGCCGAGATTGGGCCCCCTCAAAAGTGAGAAAATTCTGAAAAAAACTGTGTTAATGCATCATTTAGGGTTAAAGCAAAAAAAAGTCAGGAAATGGGACATTAGGGTCGAACCCCTAACTCCCCCCACACACACCCTACCCCAATCCTCCACAGACTGACAGACAGGGTGTGCACTGGGGTCATGAGGCTCAAATCTTACCCCATTCCATGTATGAGCACATTAACATGCTACAGTAAAGGAGAATGGGGTGAGATTTAGGCCTCACAACCCTAAGGACACACCTTGGAGTCTGTCAGTCTGTGGAGGATCGAGGTGGGTGGGTGTGGGGGAAGTTAGGGGTTTAATCCTAATGTCCCATTTCCTGACTTTTTTTGCTTTAACCCTAAATGATGCATTAACGCAGTTTTTTGCATCGAATTTCCTTACTTTTTGAAAAAGTGTAACATTAGTAGTAAAAAACACATGTTGGTAGGAACGCGGGGCCTCCCACCAAGTTGCCAATTTTTGCATAACAATATGCAGCTGGGCCCATGCTCCCACTTACGCAAAGCCACAGAGCCATGCAACAGCCCTATAGGGCACCAAATCATTGTAACAGGAATTTGTGCATATCCTGAGAACCACAAGAGCTGGAAAAAAAATTCTAGCATCATTGTAATCTTGACAGTGAGCTCTGCATGCAACATTGGAATGATCGCACCTGCATCTCAAATTGTTTCTGAGATATGGGCACCAAACAGCACTGGACAGGCACTCTTTGAACCCTTGTGACAGTAATTTCACAATATCTCATGAACCATGCAACGCATGGACAAAATTCCACTGCGGGCTTACTCTGCAATTTCAAATCTTTTTTCGGCAGCACAGATCAGCTGGATCTGAGCTGCAGTAGTGAAAAGTCTGTATCTTGCTTCGCTTCTGAGATAATGGAGCAGAAAGGAATGACACAGACTGCAATGTAATCCTATGAGGCAAATGACAACTTTGTCATAGAATATCTCTGCAACCAATTAATTCACCAACAGCTAAACAACATAATTTACATCAGTAGGGCATCCCCTCAAAACCCTGAAAACTTCAAGTAAAAAGACCAAAGCAACGCAATGTAGTCCTGTGGGGAAACCAATTAATTTTCCAACACTTAAACAAGCTAAGTCACATCTCTAGGACATCCCCTCAAAATCCTGAAAATCTCAAGTAACAAGACCAAACTGTTTAAGAGTTATTTAATTCATTGACCGCGAGGCTGCAAAATAATCGGCCATGATCGCAGCCGAAAATTCTTCTTTTGCAAATCATACATATAAATGTTCCCATTGACTTATAATGGGAGCTTCAAACTTTAATAACTTTTGAACAGATTAATATTTTGCCACCAAATAAAAATTGTCATGTTGCTTGACCCAGGCGCTTTCTATCTTGCAAGCTTTGGACTGGCAGATGACACGGTGGCTGTGCAGTGCCACAGACAAATACTGTGCAAAAATGGCAAAAAGTGCATTTTTTGGCACTTTGCTGCACAGAAACCGTATGTCCGACCGAAACATAACTTGGCAGATCAAATGATCTACCATCCCACACTGTGCATGGCAACTTTCATTGAAATCCGTTGATCGGTTGCAAAGTTATTAATGAGCAGAATTTGAGGTTTAACATTAACGTGCTTACGCAACCCAAAATATAGGGGCTCACCAGTGCCCCTATTATATATATATAAATAGTGATGCCTGCCAGGATGAAGTGCAGTGTCACAGGTTTACTGCATGACAAAAGGGATTAACTCCCATTGAAACTGCATTGTTTGCAGCAGTAACTCTACTGCAGAATTCTGCAGTGCTGTACTTCATCCTGGTGGGCTTCACTATATATAAGAAATAGAAAATCACACATGCCCCCACAATGCAAAGCATCATGGGCCGCATATGCAGATCACCACAGAATATTGTGCATCCCATGATGCTTTGCATTGTGGGGGCATGTATGATTTTGCATTTCTTTGAAACTTGGCTTCCCAGTCAAATGCCCCTTACAGTAACCATTGCCTCAGTGCTTGTGCACAGAGGTTCTTTATCTTCACTATATATATATATATATATATATATTATATATCATAAGGGTGTGGTCGCACCCCTATGATTATGGTTGAGTAGGCACTTCAATGTTAAACTGATACTTTTGCAGTTTAATAACTTTGCAACTGTGGAATGGATTTTCCCACAATTTGGCAGCCTTGAAGGGGCCTAGCTTGGTGCAGTCAGCTATGTTGGCTGGGAGAGAGTTGAACCAGGTGGGAGCTCTGTAGCTGAAAGATCTCTGGGCCATAGCTGTCCTTACTCTTGGGATATTAAGTGAGGTCTTGACAGTACTGCATGTGGACACTGAGTGGGATGCCCATTGGAGGCAGGAAGATACCCGAGGGGGGGAGAGTCCTAGCAGGGTCTTTTTTACAGGGAGGCAGGTTTGGAAGCAAAGCCTTTCTTCTAGGTTGAGCAGGTTGGTGGAGGAGTACAACAGACAGGTGTGAGTGTGCCTTGGAGCACCTGTTAGGAGCTGGCAGGCCTTATTTATGGAGAGCTGGCTCCTAGTAAGCGCAGTATTGTTGGCAGCAGCATAGATAGGCACCACATAGTCTACTAACGACAGGACCAAGGAGGTGACTGCTAACCTGAGAGCCTCTTGAGGGAGGCAGTCCTTGTGCCGGTATAATAGCCCAATCCAAACATTGGTGGCAGCGGAGAGGGCGCTGATGTGGGAATGGAAGGTGAGGGCTGAGTCAAAGGTGATACCCAAGTACTTGTAGGAGGAAACCTGCTCAATGGGATGTATTGTGTCAGGTAGAATCATGTGGGGGCACCACTGGCTTTGTTTTGGCGGTGTGAGAAGAGCATAGCCTTGGTCTTTTAAGGTTCAGTACCCGTCTTCAGGCAGTGAACCAATGTTCTGCTTTCTGAAATGCATGTTGGAGGGTGGTCTGGAGTGTGGTGGGGTTGGGATCTGTGGTGAAAAGCACTGCATCATCCACACAGAGGAGGATCTTACTACAGCATACAGATGGAAGTGAGTTAAGATAGAAGCTGAAGAGGAGGGGACTTTCCTGTGATGTAAATCACTTATCTGGCAAGTTTAATTCTGATTTGATGTGCAGTTTCCCGAGTTACAGAGAGGTGAAAAAATACATGTTCACCCATTGACTTTACTGGGATTTTTCTTTGAACTTGTCTATAGCCCTGAGGTTTTGTTTGTTTGGAATGACATTTTCAGGACAGAAAGGGTCTACCCACAGATGTGAATTTTGCTAGTCTGATAAAAAAGCAATAAGCTGTTTTTAAGCTATTGCAATTTAAAAATTTGAAAAAAGTGTTTCTGAGTATGCTCAGAAGGCACTTCAATATAGCTGGTTGATAAGAAAGAGGAATCTTGCATTGTATGAGAAAATTCCTCTTTCACATGGCTGCCATCTTGTTTCCAGTTTGTCTGAAATTCAAATTTGGAAACCTCCTAAAATGACATTCTGGGGAGGAACCAACATAAGTAGCTTGCTTATTGTCATCCCCTATATACATTCTGCACTTTACTGTTATGAAAATGCACTTAAAATGTGTATTATACATAGAATGAAGTATGGGGTGGTGTGTGTAATGAGCAGTTAACACACACACCCAGTGGGTTAGATGATATGTAAACCCTGAGGGTGAAGCTCGAGGGGTTTATTCAAGCATCTAACCCTGAGGGTGTGTGTGAACTTCAAGTTTACACATCACCACCCTATATTTTATTTTATATAATTGCAGGGGTGCTGTCTTTTCACCTCAGCAATTATGTAAAATATGTTTTCAGCCATCAGTATCAAAAGGCAGCAAAAGACTAGCCTTACCTCATTTTGGTGGCATTTTATTTCAGAAATGGAACTCAAACAGATTTTTAAATAGCAACTGCAAAACGTTTTCAGAAGTAAATGTTAAATATTAAGAAAGTCAGCAACAAAATTAAACAAATAGTTTGGTCTGTCACTAAGGAAAATCCATAGCTGGGTTTTTCTGGTTGCTAGGAACTGCTGGTTGGTCAGGGAAGAGTACCACATGTTCTGCAGAGGGAGGGGAAAGAGAGAATGAGAGAGAGAAGGAGATGTTAGGGATCATATGGTATGTAGTTTTCTACAGTTCTGGCATACTTTTCTTAAGAAGGAGAGAGTGATGACATTGAAATGCTCTAGGTTTCACTTTCTGAGATGAATGTGTGACAGAGTCTGTTTTGTGACTGAGGGACAGTTAGAGTATTCGTGAGGTAGACTGCTGGCTCGTGACAGTTTTCTCATAGGGAAAGTGGCACGTGTTTGCTGTTATAAACACTCCTTTATAATGGCAAATTATGCCATGGGTTTCCCTATGGGAAAAAAATGGAACTCAGTAATTATTTAACATTTAAATTCTTTGTTAGTATCAGCGTCGTTCGACGTAGGATCTTCGTTTGTATGACTATACGAACTGGGATCCTACATTGTATGACGCTGATACAGACAAAGAATTTAAATATTAATATTTCAGCCATTTTTGGGTCTTTTCTCACCCAATTTTCAACATAGGCATTTTGTGATGCGACCTCATGAACACTTGCATTGCCATCTCGTTACTCAGTCATGAAAGGTGACTTCATGGTCACTGCATGGAATCAGCATTTGGGATGGGAAATCACCTTTTGGGACTGATTAATGAAATGGCAGTCCTAGTGTTCATGAGAAGAGGTCCCAAAAAGCCCATGCTGAAAATTTGGTGCAAACAATGCAAAGAATGGCCGTGTTACAAGCGCACATTGCGCAGTTTCTATGCACATTCGTACCTTTTCCAATTTTTAATATTTTCACTCCAGATTTTCATAATTGCCATTTCTTCACATTACCTCATGAACAGTATATCTGGATTTCTCACATTCTGCCTGAAATGTGTTTTTGAACCTCTGCCACAGAATGGTGCATTGCTCTGTGAAATCAACTTTCAGGACAGAGTAACAAAATTATAGTGCCAGTGTTCATAAGGGGATTCTGAAAAAGCTCATGTTGAAAATTTGGTTAAAAAATTCCCCAAAATGGCCACATTAAGAGCGTGTGTAGTGCAGTTTCTACAAGTGCTCATAACGTCGCCAGTTTTTCATATTTTCCATCCTGGTTTTCAACATTACCCTTTTCCACACATCCTCACGAACAGTATACAGCTGTCATTTTTTACATCCTGCCTAAAACATGATTTTGCACCTGTGGCACAGAATGGCGCATTCGCTGTGTGAACTCAACTTTAGGGACAGATTAGTGAAATGAAAGTGACATTGTTCATGAGGTGGAGTCCCCAAAATGTCATGTTAAAAATTGGGTGGAAAAATCTTAAAAATGCCCAAGTTGCATGCATCTGTTGAATTGTGGCACCCACAGTGCCAAAAACTATGTGAGATATAGATTTCATTGGCTATATCTCACATGGAAGTCTTGCTGCCATTACAATAACACTGGAACTTTTTTATTAGCTGCTACAGTTACTAAGACATTGGCAAATTAGTGGTACAGGTGTTTCTTGCCCTAAAGGAGTTCTGTATGGCTCCATATTTAATGTGTAAGTGGGAGCGCAGGGCACGCACTTCCACAGATGCATATTGCTATGCACAAATGGACAGCTTGGTGGGAGTGCTTTGCCTTTTTTTCTAGTTATATTAAACTTTTTCAAAAAGTAAGGAAATTCATTGCAAAAAACTTTGTTAATGCATCAGTTAGGCTTAAAGTGACAAAAGTGGGGAAATGAGATGTTAGGGTTGAGTCCCTAACCTCACCTTCCACCCCCCCATCCTCCACAAACCAACAGATGCCAGGGTGTGCCATGAGGTCATCAGGCCTAACTCTTACCCTATTCTCCTTTACTGTACCATGTCAACCTGTTTATACATAAAATGGGGTGTGAGTTCGGCATGACAACCCCATGGCACACCCCAGTGTCCATCAGTCTGTGGAGGAATGGGGGTGGGGGTTAGAGGCTCAACTCTAACATCTCATTTCCCCACTTTGTTGTTTTAACCCTAACTGATGCACTAATTAACTTTTGCAATGAATATATATATATATATATATATATATATATATATATATATATAGCTGCTCATTAATAGGGAGGTCATTAATCTTAATGAGCAGTTCATCAATATAAATGAGCAGTTTATTGATATTCATAAGTAGCTCATTAATATTCTTGAGCAGCTTTTTTAACTTATTCTTTGTGCTCCTACTTGCTGGCCAGATCACTCTCTCTGAACTCCCCTCTCTTCAAGTCTGATCCGCAGTACTGAGATGCCTGCTTTTAGAGTACTACTCTTCTCCTATTTTTACCTTCAGGTCCTTAGACTTAACCCTACTGGCAGGGCAGTGGAGGTACCCCCAAAACCTCCCCTCAATCATTGGTAAGGAGCGTGCACAGCAGAGGCTGCTCCTCATTCCCACTATGAACCCCCGAGCTGGGGTTCATCACCTAGATGTGGGCAGTGTTTTCCCTTTTCTGTGCCCTCCTCTGCCGACATTGGTGCACAAGGAGGGCCAATGAGAAGGAGGCATGCCAGGATGTGCCTCCTCTCAGGACCCTTGGCTGATGTCTTCCCCTCCCATTCAGTACCTTCCCCGACCACACTGCCAGTACCTAGGTTCACCCAGGAGATGGCAGTAACATGGCGGGGCTAGCTTACAACCCTCCACCCGAGAGGGAGAGCAGCCATCGGGCACGCAATCCCTCTCTCCCCTAGCCGACCCCCTATGACCCGAGTCCATTACTGAACCCGGGCCGCCGGCGTGGCGTGAGGTGTGGTGTCCAGCGCCTCAACCCTCAGTGCCACCAGACCGGCTTTGAGTAGCTTTTTTTGATGTATTTATTCAGTCCCAGAGCAGTCTCTGGTGTTCTTTAAACAAATAGTTTTGCAGTTTCAGCTCCGCTGTTCATATCTCAATTAAGTGATTTTGGGACCCAGGAGAACTGGGATAACTCCAGAGGCACACCTATCATAGTGATTAAATGGATGCGCACCAAGACACATGCACAGACTATCATCTTTCACATTCTTGGTTTGGCTGCAAGTGGTTCTGCATCTCTCATCCAGCCTCTCTTTACAAGGAGAAATAGTATGTGTGGCCAGACAGCGACTGAAACACCTTCATCATCATCATCAAATCTTTATTTATTCAGGCGAACATCATTGAGCAAGGCTCATTTACAAGACGGACCTGATAAGGTCAAGGTTCAATAGTTGATACACAACAGATACATCATACACTTATATAAGACAGTTATACATACAGGGGAAAATAACGTTTATAAACACAGTGATGTACAGTAAATTCACATGATAAAAAACGGTTACAGGAAAGTTAAGCTAATATTTACAGTATGTACAGTATATACATATCCCAGTGGGGGGGGGCATGGCAGACACTCAACATAATGTAATACTAGGATGGTGAAGGTATTACTGGGTGCCATAAGATGGGGTGTCTGTCTGGAAGGAATATGCCATATATGGTTTGGAAGGGAGATTTGTGAGATGACAATGCTAGCTCTAGTGGTAGCAATTGCATTTCTCTTTGAAGAAGACTGTACAGTGCTGTTTAAAGGATGCAAATGGAATGATATTGGACAGTTTTAGGGATTTTTGTAGGGTGTTCCATGCTATAGCTAGAGAATAGCTGATTGCTGCCCTCCCTAGCCTGGTGTTGAATTTGGGCAATTTGAGCAGGATGATGTTGTTGCTTCTTAGGGCATAGGAGCTAGGAGAGGTCTGGGTGAAGCAGTCCAGGATATAGTTTGGAAGTTTTTTTGACAACGCTCTGTAAATCCATAGTGCTGCATTTCTGTTCCTTCTGAGGTGATACATGGAAACCCACCCAACTGCAGCATAAAGAGAGCAATGATGAGTATTAGATGGCAGATCTGTAATGAACCTTATTGCTCTATGATATAAGGTATCCAACTTGTGATGGTAGGAGATGGGGCAGTGACTATAAAGGAAGTCTGCATAGTCAACAACTGATAGAAAAATGGCCTGGACTAAACCTCATCTTTGAGTCTCTGTTTAGGAAGGTTTTAATCTATAGAGAAGGCCAAGCCTTTGGCGAAGCTTTTAACAGTTCTTCTAAATGATGAGTGAAGTCAAGTCTGTTGTCAATCCACACACCTAAGTATTTGAAGTTTTCTACATACTCCAGATTTTCTCCAAGTATAGTGCATAGCTGGGGGAGAATGATTGGAGAGGATGTACTGGTGAAGCTTTGATTTGTGAACATCATTGCTTTAGTTTTCTTTGCATTTAACAGAAGCTTTTTCTCGAGTAACTGATATTGTAGCAAAGAGAATTCTGTTTGTAGGATTTCACGAGCAGCTGCAGGCAAAGGGTTGCTGACATATAGAACAGTGTCATCAGCAAAGAGGTGTACAGAGGAATTTGTAAGGGTTGAATCAATGTTATTTATATAAATGGCAAAAAGGATAGGACCCAGAATAGAACCTTGGGGGACTCCTCTTGACAGTGGTTTTAATGGGGATAGGTCACCTTCAGCTTTTACCTGCTGTGACCTACCGGTGAGATAGTATCTGAACCACTTAAGGGAGGATGGATCTAGGCCAATGGAGTACAGAGATGAAAGTAGTAGCTCGTGGTCCACAGTATCGAATGCTTTGCTCAGGTCCAGAAATACTGCACAGACATTATTCTTTTTATCTAATTCAGATTGCCAGTCATTTGTGACCTTGGCTAGTGCAGTGATAGTGCTATGCTTGGCCCTGAATCCAGATTGAGCTGGGTTTAGGAGGTTAGCATTGTCAAGATACTCCCTGAACTGGGTACTCACTAATTTCTCCAGCATCTTGGACAGCACTGGTAGAATGGAAATGGGCCTGTAATTATTAAGATCCATAGGGTCCCCTGATTTTAGAAGGGGAACCACTTGGGCTGTCTTCCACAGTGTGGGAATAGAGCCAGAGTTTAGGGATAGGTTAAAGAGGTGTGTTAGGGGGACTGCAAGTACATGGCATGCAATCTTTAGAAAGTAGGGGTCCAGAGAGTCTGCCCCTGCACTTTTTTTGGTAACCAGTTGCCATAATAGATCCTCTACTTGTTTCAACAGTATAGATTTGAAGCTGAAGGAAGAGTCAACTCTCTGATCACCAGTGTAATGGGTTTCAAGCCAATGCGGCAATGAGGAAACAGTGCAAACTGGCTTGCAGCCACACCGAGAATGTGCAAGCTGGCAGTCTGCGCATGTGTGTTGGTTCACATCCTTTTTCCTGCTGGAAGAAAGGTGCATCAGGAGCTCCCCTGTAGTTTGCATGTGTGTTGGTTCACATCCTTTTTCCTGCTGGAAGAAAGGTGCATCAGGAGCTCCCCTGTAGCTCCCAGATTCCAAGATTGCTAAAATAGAGTCCATAGACATGAGGGCAGTGGTGCAGAAGTGGCAAAAGGATTTATTTAAAGAGCACCAATGATCACTCTGAGACTGAAAAAAAAATATATATATATATTTATAGGGCCGCAGTCGCTCTCCTATAGTTAGTGTTCAGTAAGCACTTCAATGTTAAACTCAAAAATTTTCACTTTAATAACTTTTCAACTGTTGGATGGATTTGCCCAAAATTTAGTACACGCCTTCCTGTGGTGTATGTCGCTTGACCTAGCAAGTTTCGTTCCAGTCAGATGTGCGATCTCCAAGTTATGGAGAGGTGAAAAAACATGTTTGTACCCATTGACTTCACTGGGATTTTTCTTTGAACTTGCCTACAGTTCTGAGGGTTTGTTTGTTTGGTATGAAATTTTCAGGACAGAAAGGGACTGTCTCACAGATGTGCCTTTTGCTAGTCTGGTGAAAAAACAATAAGCCATTTCTAAGTTATTGCAATTCGGAAATTTGAAAAAATCATTTCTGAGCATACTCAGTAGGCACTTTAATATAGCTGGTTGATATGAAACAGGAATCCTGCATTGTATGAGAAAATTCCTCTTTCGTATTGTCCCCATTTTGTTTCCAGTTTCCTAAAGTTCAAATTTGGAAACATCCAAAAATGATATTCTGGGGAGGAACCAACACATTTAGCTTGCTTACTGTGACCCCCTAGGGGCATTCTGCACTTTACTGTTTGGAAAATACCCTTAAAATTGGTATTATTTAACATTTAACTTCTTTATTCATATCAGCGTCATACGACATTGGGTCATAGTTCATATGATGATACGAACTAGGATCCTATGATGTATGACTCTGATACAAACAAAGAATTTAAATGTCGATATCTCAGCCAGTTTTGGGTACTTTCTCACCAAATTTTGAACATGGGTATTTTGGGAGCCCACCTCATGAACACTGGCACTGCCATCTCATTACTCTGTCCCAAAAGGTGATTTCATGGTCACTGCATGGAATCACCTTTTGGGATGGGAAATCACCTTTTGGGACTGATTAATGAAGTGACAGCCCCAATGTTCATGAGGGGAGATCCCAAAAAGTCCATGTTGAAAATTTGGTACGATAAATGGCCATGTTACAAGCATGTGTTGCGCAGTTTCTATGCACACTCATACATTCACCAATTTTTAATGTTCTCACTCCAGATTTTAAACATTGCCATTTTTTCTCACCTCCTCATGAACAGTATAGCTGTCATTTCTTACATCCTGCTTGAAATGTGTTTCTGCACCTCTGCCACAGAATGGCATGTTGCAGTGTGAAATCAACTTTCGAGATGGAGTAACAAAATCACAGTGCCAGTGTTCATGAGGGGATTTCCCAAAAAGCTCATGTTGAAAGTTTGGTTAAAAAATTCCCAAAACTGGCCACATTATGATCATGCGTTCTGCAGTTTCTATGTGCGTGCATAACTTCACCAATTTTTCATATTTTCCCTGTAAGTGGGATCACAGAGCCTGCGCTCCCACAGACATATATCGCTATTCACAGATGGGCAGCTCGGTGGGTGCACTGGCCCCCTTTACTAGTTATATTACACTTTTCCAAAAAGTAAGGACATCCATTGCAAAAAACTTTGTTAATGCATCAGTTAGGCTTAAAGAGACAAAAGTGGGGAAATGAGATGTTAGGGTTGAACCCCTAACCCCACCCACCCCCCATCCTCCACAAAACAACACCAACGCTGGCATGTGTCATGATATCATCAGGCCTCTCGCCTCATTCTCCTTTACTATAGCATGTCAATCTGTTTACACATGGCATGGGGTGAGAGTTGGGCCTGATAACCTCATGGCACATCCTGGCGTTTATCGGTCTGTGGAGGATGGGGTAGTGGGGGGGAGGTTAGTGGCTTAACCCTAACACTCATTTCCCTACTTTTGTCACTTAAACCCTAATTGATGTATTAATAAAGTTTTTTTTTTGCTATGTATTTCCTTACACAGCAAGTTCCACAACTAATTAAGTATACCCTGGTGCCTGATTGCCACCCACAAGGCCTGCCTTTTCAATATACAACACCAAACATGCATTCCACATTGTTTGGTGGACTCCCAAGTGTCTCCCATATAAGATGTCAAAACATATTAAGCATTCCCTGCTGCCTAATGTCCCCTCATAAGCCCTACTATATCATGACTCAGTACCAAAAATGCATTCTGCTTTGTTCAATGAACCCACATTTCCCTGCCATTTCAGGTGCCACAACAAGTTATGCATTCCCTGGTGACATATGGCTGTCCAGAAGCCCTCTATAATCTAGCCCCACCACCAAAAAGGCATTCCCTCTTGTCTGATGCTCCTCCAATACCCTCCCATATCAGGTTCAACTACAAGCTAAGCATTCTGTTTTCCACTGGTAGTAAACAAGCCTTGCCATATCATGATTCACCTTCCAAAATGCTTTTAATGTTGTTTAGTGCTTCCCAAATGCTCTTCCATTTCATGTGCCATGAGCTAAGCATTTTCTGTAGTTGAATGGGCTATAGTGAATGCTTACTCTGGTGTGCTGCCATGATATGGGAGGGATGTGGGAGAACACTGGACAACATTGAATGACTGTTTGATGGTTGGCTGTGATATGTAAGGACTTGTGTGGGTCAATTGGACACCACAGAATGCTTACCTTGTGGTGATGCCTGATATGGGAAGGTTTGGGGGTAACACTGGACAACAGTGAATATATTTTTGGTATTGGGGCCTGATATGGAAGGACTTGTTGGGGGCCATTGTACACTAGTGAATGCTTAAATTGTTGTGGCACTTATTTTGAGAGGGAATTTGAGGGTTCATTGAATGACGTGGGATGCATTTTGGCTGATGGTGTCTGATATTGGATGGATTGTGGGGGTGCCATTCATCACCAGGGAATGCTCAACTGGTTGTAGCACCTGATAGGGGAGGGAATTTGGGGACCATTGAACAAACTGGAATGTATTTTTTTTGTGTGTTGTGAGCTGATATGGTATGCCCTTCCATTATCAGTCTCAACACCCAAAAGACCATTCCATGATGTACAATGTTCCCCTGAATACCTCACACAGCAAGTGCCACAACTAGTTAAGCATACCCTGGTGTCCGATTGCCACCCACAAGCCCTCCCATGTCAGCACACAACACCATAAATGCATTCCACATTGTTCAATGGATCCCAAGTCCCTCCCATATAAGATGTAAAAACGTGTTAAGCATTCCCTGGTGTCTGATGTACCCACATAAGCCCTACTATATCCTGACTCAGTACCAAAAATGCATTTCCACTACATTCAGTGAACCCACAATTCCCTGCCATTTCAAGTGCCACAAGTTAAGCATTCCCTGGTAGCATATGACCATCCAGAAGACCTCCAGCATCTAGCCCCACCACCAAAAAGGCATTCCCTCTTGTCTGATGGTCCCCCAAAATCCCTTTCATCCTGAGTTGCATTTTGTGAATTTGGCCCAGTGAGTTTGACAAACTAGTGAATAGACTCAGTATGAGTAGAACACCATCGGAAGGGCTTGTATGACATACAGCTAGTGTAAGAAAAATGTACAATGAAACTTTTTGTGTTGTTTTGTTACTTATATGCTGAAAGGAACTAGAGTCATTGAGGGACTCTTACCTTCTAGAAGAGATACGACTCTTGGACACACAGCACAATGATCTGTTGGAAATGGGAACTAGAATTGTTATTGTATGATTTGTTGACTGTTTTTCTTGTACTAGCAGTTGGAGACATTGAGTTAGCTATAGTAACTGAAGACATGTATGATATGCCTATAGAAATACGTTGCTTGATTCAGGGTACTAAATGCATCGGCATCTGTTAGCATGCACGGGCACTGACTTGTTGATTGTTCTGCTAAGGTGGGGATTTACTGGAAAAGAGAGGCTGGGTTATGGAAAGTGACAATCTTGATTTATTGCAACACAGGAGTGAGGAATCACTCAAAATGTACAATAAAATGGTTCTGTTACTGTCTTGTTTTACAGTCACAAAATAAGGTGTCTACTGCATGTTCCAAGAAAGTTTTCGCACTTTATGGTCCATGGAATATCTGTCTGTCTTTGCTGGAAAGAAAACAGTTTATGATATTCATATTGACATTTGTCTCCTTTCCTAGGAAAGTGTAATGCTGAGCTATTGCTTCTTAGCTATAAGCTACGCCACTATGACTTTTTGGATAACCTGTATACTGCAGTACAGCACAGTGCAGGTGGTCACTGACCTCCCCCCTGCCTCGCAACACTGTGTGCAGAAATTTTGGCAGTTGTACTGTGACATGCTGATAGTGCCTCTTGAGTTTGTTGCTATACAAAAAAAAACTTTTTATATAAATCTTTACTATTTTTGTGTTGACACCAACTTGTTCAATGTTGTATTGCTTTATTGTTCCCAAATTTACAAAGCTGCAGATCCTAGTTAACATACATTCACCGAGTGTATGTTATGAACACTATTGCTGTGTGGTAAAAAGAATGCTTATAGTTAGATAACAGTTAAGGGCAGCAGTTTATACACTTCTGTGAATGAAGTACTGTGCCATGCAACAGCCTCCCCCCCCACCACACTCCTCAACACCCGTCTGGCACAGGTGATGTGAACACCTGGTAAATAGATTTGAAAAGAAATCATCAACATGCTTTGTTATAAGAAGATTGTCACAAATGCTGATATGTGGTTGGTTGTTAGGATTTACAAAAGCCTTACATTGATACATGATATAGTGTCATGTACAGTCTGATCATCATGGTAGTTGGACTGTAACTGTCAGCAATCCATCCTCTAGCACTGCTGAACAGGTATTGGTACACTATTTCTGAGATAAGTATATTGCCATGAAGATGTATTCTAAGTGAGTAAAAGGAACACATATTATGTTGTTTCCTTTTTTTTTGCCATTTTTAACAATCTTAGGGAACACTAATGAAGCAATTTGAAAAGTAATAGTAATACAATGTTTATTTGGTGCTAGGGGGAATGTAGTAACATGCTATGAATTGTCTCATTTTTGAATACTAGTGGGGTGATCATCAGAGTATGCACATGCAACTCTTGGCTCTAGTTTATTGTTTAATTGTACTTACACTCCCCAGTTGGAGACCTGGCAGGACCTGCCGCTTCTTGAGATGGACCCGGGTGGGGCTCAGTTGTACTTTGGCCCTCAGCTGTTGCTGGAGCTGTTGGTTCAGTCACAGAGGGCTCCACAGTCATGATGTCACCCTCTGTGGTTTCTTGTTCTCCTCCAGCAGCCCCCTATTCTATCAGATGTGGCAAGTGTTATTAAATTAGCTGGTCAGTGGTGACAAAGTAGTGTTAATGCCTCTGTGCCAGTTTCTTAAAAAGATATGTGTCTTGCACAGCTATGTAAGCCACATGCATACCGAAACTGGTGCCAGCAGCTCTTGTTGTGTAAGAAGCTATCTTTTTTTATCACAGCTATGCTTGTGCTAACAGTTAAAAGAGTCAACACTAAAGACTAACAGTTTCATGTGAAGACAAAAATAAAAGTGCAGCAACAAGAGAGTGACAAAAAATACAGAGCTACATTTACATACAAATGTAAAAAAATTCACATTTAACTGCTCAGCCTCTAAACTTGTGTAACCCCTAGGTTGCACTATCCCAAGGGCTACTACCCCTGCCTGCGCGGCTAATAGCAGGTTAAGGGGCCTGAGCTATGAAACGGGTGCCTCAACCGGAGGTCAGGGTTGGTAGTGGACAAACTAACCTGGGTACAGCCCTCTGGGGCACTGTAACCCCCCTCTTTCCCTTCTAGTGGCCTGAGCAATATACAATAATCACTTTCACAATACCCCTGGTACACCACACAAGTACCCACACTGTTTGCTCTTACCACCAGGGCTGGTTCCTCTGGCTTGACCCTGGGAACTCCCTGTAAAACAAGGTTATGCACAGCAAATAGCAACAGTACAGTACTCTTGGCACAAACTGGAACCACAGTCAGGTTAAATGCAGAAAAAGTCAGATCTGATTTATGCAGGGACTTGAAAAAGGAAGGGGCGTAATTAGGTTGAGTGGCTTGAAGTCTATATTAATAAAACAGTTATGCATGCGCTTTAAGTCCCCGTACAGTCACACACTGTGGGTACCCAGGCAGGAAAATGGTGGGCTAGCCAGGAACGTTGCAGTTGGTTGAGTCCCTGTGATGGAAGAAAGCAACATGCACAACACACAGTACTTGTAATCCGGAGCCAGAGGGCTCAGTTCCTGAAAGAAAAAGCAACAAGACAATCAGATGACAACACTTTAGATTTAGCTGTTGTTGCAGGGGAGCTACCCTGGATATTTACTCATGATATCCAATACTGGACACAGGCAGGATAAAATTGAGACTGCAGGTTGTTGAGCTGGAGTGCCCAGAGAAGCGGGGCCCACATGAATCACAGAAGCATCATTCCTGTTCAAGTGTTGCACAGGGAGCTGATCCCCAGGCAGGTCTGTCATTGATGGCTTTCTCTGTGCAGTGGGTAGTTGGACTGGGCCAGTGTGGCAAGGTGCAGGCCCAATGGAGATGATTTTGGATTCAGTCCATGGGGGTTGGATGCAGCTTCCAGCAAGCAGAATACAGTTCAAACCACAGTGGGGAACCAAATTGCGACCCATTAGCAGCACACAGCATATTCACATGTAAAGAAATTCCACTGTACCAGGCAAAAGGCTCTCCAGTCGCAATTACAGAGTCTCTGCACAATCTGGGAATTCAGAGGTGACTGGAAGTCCAGACAGGCCAATCGCATTCAACAAATCTTTGGTCTTCTTCAGGTAGGAGCCTGGTCACAATTCAGTGGCTTACTTGGCTCTCCAAGTTCAGATTCGGTCCGAAAAAGGCACAAGTTCCCTCTCAGGGACAGCAGGCAGGCATGCAGGCCAAAACTCAGGCCTTTCCATAGTTCTCCCATGTGAATCCACTATGGATTGCTGCTTGAACTACCTCGAGCTGTTACTTCTTCACTTCCCAACTTAGATCTAACTGAAACTGCAAGCAGTGTGGGACTTTCCCCAAGATCCAAAAAGATGCGGTTGACTGATTTGTCTGTCAAGTCACAACAAGAGCTCCCCCTCCAGGTTACTTTAGGTGTCAAAAGCCCAAAACTACAATTCGTACAAGTTTTGGCCCCACCAAGCCTCTGTAGGCAGGTTCCATTTTAGAGTCCCAAATGTACTGATTGGCCATTCTGCAGTCCAGGACCAAGATGACGGATCAAACAGAACTGTCCATGCTGCAAAGAAGGCAGGTTAGAGCAAACTGCAATATTATTACTACTCTAACAAATGATCAGCAAACAAGTACATCTTCTAACAGAGCTTCCTCTCAGATTAATTATGACTGCAATCCAGGCAGCTCTTAAAGAGACAGTACACAGAGGTTATACAGTCACTCACTGGCAATACATTTAAACTGCTGAAAAGCAGAACACCAGCCTCGCAATGAGCATTTAGGCAAGCTCAAGGAAGACTTACTGAGAACCCTCATTTGTAGGAGGGGTTACACTTGTATATATGTGCCTTAGATTTTTCAACAACCAAATAAGTGGATATACAAAATTGTCTTTTGTTACTAAAACAGGATTATCAACAACACTACCTTTAACACACTGCTTCCATTAGAAGGGAAAACTGTAGATATCTGTTCAGATAAGTGCTAAATTCATTTGACATGTTTCCATGACCAAACAGTGAGGGTTGTAAACACAAAATAATGTCAGATATTAAAGTTACACACTTGTTCTTCCTTAGAACAAGGTACTGTATGCAAGGAAAGTATATGTTATTGAGACCGTGTGGAGCTGAGTTACCATCTGGATAAAGTAAGTAAGATGGGTAAATCGCGATTAAACATGGAGGAAGTATGGTAAAGTGAAAGTTTATGATATGAAGTATTGGGCTTCATAGAGCAACGTGTTATATCATCTGGAGTTCAACAGTATAAAGAAAAACATAATTGTAGTAGTTTTAGTAGGGGAAGGTATTATTAATTGTGATGCACCTTTGGCCAGATTATGGCTTACAGCTTCTTGGTGTCAGTGCTATGCGGTTAACTTCATCACACTGTTGTCTGAAATTGTGGCATGACATCAGTCAGTGTGTGGGGCAGGCAGCCAACACAGCTGTATCTGGTCTGTTTTTAAAGCTGTTTTTATGTAATTAAGACTGTTAGAGGAAAAGTAAACCATTTGCTTAACTATTAGGTACCATGCAAAAAAATAAAGATACAAAAGATACAAAAAACACCAGAAATGATGCAACAGTGAGGACTAAATTTCTTCCAGAGAAAGACTGTTTCCAGACTACACAATAAGTAGATTGATGTAGCTAAATCTAGAACAAAGAAGAGATTAATTTTCTACACTGTTAGAGACCCTAGATTATGGAACAAACTCCCACAAGACCTCATACATCATGATTCCTTTTCCACCTTTAAAAAAGGTTTGGACGAGTGGTTGGAATCTAACCTGCATTGGGTATATTGGGGGACAATCTTGATGGGCTACAGCCTTCTTTTGTCGTTAATAACAAAGTAACCAAGGACACATTTTTCTCTAACAGTTTTCAAAATTAGTAAAAAAATGACTTGCTACAGATTATAACTTTTTGAGAGTGCAGGGATGGATGTGTGGTGTGGTGGGGGGGCACAACAACAGTGGAATGTACTGGTGGGCTGACTGCTTATTTTCAGTTATGGGGCCAGATATTCAAAACTTTGCGCTGGACAAAAACCATTTGCACAGGTTTAGCGTGGGATTAGCGTGGGTCTGCTATATTCAAAAGGCCAAATAACGTGGGCAAACTGCATTAGCACTGGGCAAAATTATAATGTATGCAAGGGGCAAACTGACATGAATACAGGTGCAATGCTATATTCAGTGACTAGTGCCGCGCTAAGTGGTTTTGCACGACTTAGTGCGACACTTAGCGCAATGCACATTACCACCCAGGAAAAGCTTGTCTTAATCCTGGGCAATCAGCTTTGTGCAACACTATGGCTTTGCATGGTGTTTGCGCAGGTTTAGTGCGGGTTTTGCGCGACCCTAACAAATAAATGTGACACATAGATAAAGCCAAACATAGAGGAAGCATGCTGCTAACTGATGGCATCACAGTAATGCCATCATCTGCCACCAGTCCCAGCCATACCAGGCAGTAAGTGGTGACCCTACCACCAGTGGACAGCATGACAGTGTGGCTATACAGCACACAGCTGTGGACCACACTTCTGTGGACACCAACAGATGCCAGCACACACATGAAGCACTGTGGGCATGGAGGATGTTGAGGGGAGCATGTATGGGTGGCGAGGCTGTGCTACAGACCAGGTGTGGCCACAAGGCTGGGACACATCATGCAGTGCACATGGGCCAGTACTGGGAATACCCCAACACCAGTGTGCCTTTCGGATAATATATGCCCCCCAGGCCACATACCACACAGCTGTACAACTGCCATAGCACACAAAGCTTGAAATGTACATGTCACTGTGAGCATCCCAGGCCACAGGTGCAGCATCTGTGGGTCACACAACAGCGTAACAGTAATGTCCACTGTCAGTAAACACCTGCAAGGTTGGGCCTCTCACTGTGCATAGTGCAGTCATCATCACTGCCCTACACACCATAGGCATTGCTGTACCCACACACTACTGGCCCCCTTGCTACTGTAGTTTCTGTTGTGCACTGTAGCATGACTTACAATGTGACAGTTGCATGCAGCACCACCACCATCTGTGCCTCTGCTGTGTTGTCCCAGTACAGCTGCAGGCAGCAGCGCATGTGGAAGTAGTGTTCAGAACTGTATAATATTCCCCAAGCTGTTTGTGAAGCGCGCTTCGTTGCACAGGTTTAGCGCAGGGCTAAACAGTTAGCACAGTGCAAACTGCATGCAAATCAGGGCATAATGAGATGCTAATCTAGATGTTTGCCCGCAGACTACCTAAGTAGGCTCATTTGCATGTCACTTTTGAATATGGCAAAGTTTAGCGCCGGGCAAACGTGTTTGCACTGGGCTAACGGTTTAGCCCTGCGCTAAACCCGCACAAACATGTTAGCTCTGTGCTAACAGTTCGGGGAATATTTTACAGTTTTACACACTGTACTTTCACATATGCTGCTGCCTGCAGCTGTACTGGGCCCACGCATTTGCTGGCACACACATTGGCCACATAGTTCATCTCTACCTACCTTCACATTGCTGTGCACTGTGTTGCTGTTGTGGTTTGCACTTCCTGGTTGCTATATTCAGTGCTGTCTTATTCCAGGACTAAGTTTGCCCTGCACCCCCAGCCCAGTTTGTCCGGCCTCATTCCCATGCTATATCCAGAAGCTGTTTGCCCCGGGCTATTCCTTTTGAATATGGCTTGTTTTGTGCTCTGGGCTAAGTTTGCCTGCCGGGCAGTGCTAATTTAGCCCCAGGGCAAAGTTTTGAATATCTGGCCCATGATCCCTTCCTTTGGTAAAAATTCTAACTTAAAATAAAAAATGTTGTACCGGTGAAGTCATGCTGGTGTAAGGTATTGGGCTATGAAACCCAGTCTCTTAATAGGAACCATATTAAAAATTGACTTTAAAGAGCTTATGTGGTGCGTTCTGACTGCGTTAGCAGTTATAAAGATGTATTGTGGCAGTTCTTGCTGCTTAGTCACATGTGGCTTTGTTTCAGAACTCTAACTTTCACTTGCCAGTTGAGTCGACAGCAAGGAGCTGTTCGACTACAGGATCTCTCTCTCTCTCTCTCTCTCTCTCTTTCTCTCTCTCTCTTTCCTCACCTTCTGCAAGTGGTACAAGGTGTAGCCTGTATTATTCAGCAGGGAACTTTTGTTGTGCTGTTTGTAGATAAAGAAAAAGTCCAGATTACATTGAGTTTAAAATCAATAATATTTCTTGTACAGTGTGATGGGAAATAATATGTGTTATTTTTTTTTCTTCCAACAAATTAACTCCTTGCTCTGATTGACAGTGCATCATTTGTATTGTGTTATCTGGGTATATATTGGTGAATTGTAAGTGCTTTATAGTCACAAGATCCACTACACCACTGAATTATTGACATTTGTTAGCTAAAACAAGAGAAACAGAGGTCATTGCAGAGTATGTCTCAAAAGGGATTTGACATACTGTGTGTCTGGCCCAAATTCCTTTACATGCAGTAGTGCAGCCCCCCAACCCCTCGCCCCGGACAACTGAGCTAGCTAATAGTATCAAAACTGTAGTCAAATAAATTAATAATTCAGTCTTGTTTACACTCTTCAAGCAGCGTTACACAGACAGACTAATTGAAACCTTTTTACATTATATTCATCGTTTTTATTCTTTGTGGCTCTAACTGATTGGCAGGCAAGTCCCTATTCCTTATCTGGCAACAGATATTTGCAGTGCTGTTGACAAAAAATAGTCTACATGCAATGTGGTTACACTGCAACAGTTATGATCAGCAACAAATGAAGTAAGAAATAAAAAAACATTATTTTGATCAGACATATGATCTGGTATTGGCTCCTTTGCACAACTGCACTGCTCGCATGTCATGACTTGTGACATGCATAGTGGTGCTTCTAGAAACACACTCAGTCTGTTAGCCAGAACAGTTTAGACTGTGTGCTCATTTCTCTTTTTTGTTTAATTTATAATCTTAATTGACGTATACATACGTCCATGGTAGCAATCACCAAAGTCAGGCTTCCCTGCTTCTTCCCACATCGCATGCGCTATGTCATATCACTCCCAGTTCCTCCTGCAGATGTTACCCACCACCTTGCTTCTGTAAAATGACTGGAGGGTGAACATCCACTTCCTCCGGCACTCATCAGGATCTTTTATGATGCCTTCCTTCCCCAAGGGATGACTAACCTATGGATGAAATAAAGAAAAAAAATTATTTCCGGATACATCCACATGACATTTTGGGGTGGAATCAGCAGTAACATCATGATTGACTAGTACCATTCTCTATTTAACTATCTGTTGAGTATAAAGGGAGGGGGTGTGGCTTGGTATTTGCAATTGAAATTGTGATTACAAAAACCACTATGAACAAGAAAGACTGATGCATTGGGTGACTTACTTTTCAACACCTGGCATGGCTACACCTTCAGAAAGGGAGAACAGGTAGAATACAGTGGACATGATGGATGCTAATTCTGATAACGGCATAATTAAGTTCTTACGCATGGCAGGGTTTGATTTGTGGTGTGATAATGTCACACTTGGGTGGCTGGGAATGAGGCAGCAGGGTGAGTGTGTACAACATACTACAAATGAACTTATCCCATTACAGCCCCCATGCCGGAGTGCATTATTGTTATTATTACTGAATTACTCTATACCTTTCTTTCCACAGAGGGAATAGAGAGAAAGCTACAACAACAAAAATGCAATGAGGTTCTGCAAGGATAACATCACTGTGCCAGGGACACAGTGATCAATCACAGACCAGGATATTTTTTTTGCCATTGTGTAATAATACATCAGTGCTTCATGGTGTTGTCCTGGTACCACTGCTTCTGATCAAGAACTCTGATATCTGTATTAAACTGATTTGTACACTCTTGGTGGTGAAGTGGTTGCCACCCTTTGTACTTGTAATTCTATTCACACTATTAAGCCCATTTAAACACTACTGCTGTTGCAGTTGTGTCCCCTTCTGTGCCAGTAACATTCAATGACTGTGAAGACACTGTCATGCAGTCATACCCCTATGTCTAACCAATGTAGCATCCACCGACCTACGTAGGTCACCCCCTCCCATCCCTCATCAGTGGGCAGCAAGCAAACCTGCATACCTACATTGCTGCCTGCTGAATGACAGTATTCAGTAGCAGGTGCAAGTCCAATGGCACACATTGTAGGTCAATGGATTTGTAGCTACTACTGTACAGTGTCATTTAGCTGTCTGTTACGTAGTTATGTGGCTGGGGTTGTTGTATGGTGATTCTAAAGTTTCAGAGGTATGCTTTTTTGTTTGTTTTCTCTTACCTTCTGCCATGTCCTTGACAGCAGCAGGTTAGTCATCCTCATCACAAATCTGGGATTTCCATGTTCTCTCACAGCCTGGACAAGGGCTAGCACATCCCCATCTGACCAACTTTTTGGCATGTTCTTGTTTGTTTCTGTGTGAATGATAGTAAATGAAAATTAGATTAGTAACATGTCATTCAGTTAAAAAGAATGTATTTCAGACATAGCATGGAAGGTATGTCCTAAGGAGGTAATCATATCATGTGTGGAAATTGGGCCTGCAGTATTTTACTAGGACAGACCCCCCCACCTGCTTTGCTCCATGCAGATAAATTGTGATTGGGCTATGTGTGGTGGGGGGAGAGTTTGTGGTATTACATCACACTGTACGCCATTGCATTGTGCAATTGTGAATAAGGCAGTGGGAGGGCACTTGTATCTGTTGCAGCACTATACACATGACAACAGAGAGCTGTGGCCATAGGATTGGTTCAGTGGCACAACTTCATTTATTTTTTTTGTAGAAGTGATAATAGGATGCACATTAAAACGTATATTGATTTTTGATGAGCTACAGTATCTCACTGATTGGTCCTGGGCCAGTGTGAGAATATTTGAAAAGTGATTGCCACAACTGTAGCACTTAGTTTATACACTTCATAGTGGCAGCAGTTTATGTAAGAAAACTCTATTTTGTCACAAAAAAATGCTGAAAGGTTAAAAAAAAATCTTATTGAAATTTCCATCATAATATTGATAATAATGTCATAGGCAATCATTTTCTTCTGACTAAAGGCTGGGCAGGTGAGAGTGACCTATGGTTGTGTTTTGAGTCCCCCCCCCGGGGCAGGTTATTAATATATGGGAAATGAGTGCCTGTTCATCCATTATTGGGTAACTATAATATTATATCAAATTACATCTGCACGATTTTTCTGTTCTGAATGTAAAACATTTTTCTATTTTTTGACCAAGTTGCATGGTTCTCAAAAGAACCTTTTAGTTGCTTTGAATGATGTGGACTGCAGATACATAGAGGTACACATTCAGAGACATGCCAGAATGCCATCTCAGAGGTCCAATACAAAATATGTATTGCCAGCATTTGACAGATGTACACCATTTTTTAGGTACAGCCAATGTTTATAGTAACAAATTTGGGGCTGGTGTATAGTGTGCACTCCCATAACATGGAGGAATCCAGGTATTTGGATGTTTACCTTACATCGTGATATTTCAAGTGTTGGACAGTACTCCTCACCTCTCCAGATCATCTGCTGTGTAATATCTGAAGAGAGAATTTTACAAGCAGTTAACATCTCTATGAGACACTGGAAATCTGATTGTGCAGCCTCAATCAAATCTACTGCTCTTTTGCAACCCGAATCATTACCTCCAAGGTGGATGAGGAGTATGTCTGTTGCAGAATATGTCTCTAATAGGTGGCACATAGTTGGCATGACCTGCTCCCACCTCATGCCACCCTTACCAAGCCAAGAGACACAGCAATGTGGTAGGTGCAAGTTGTTGACAGAATGGCTTGATTTACTATATGCAGCTGCTCTTCTCACCAGACTGCTCCCCACAACCCAAGCACTGACTCTGGATCTTTCTGCCATTCTGAATATGAATCAGTACTCCTTCAGATTGAGAAATATCTGACATGTGTATCTCTCTGAACAGTTCTGAAGCAAATGATTACTATTGCAATAGCATAAGACAGATAGTGGGGAAGAAGTGCTATGTCAGGTAGCAACAGATACCAAGAACACATACCATTGGTTAGCACTACATATTGGAAGTTGTGTCTACAGAATTGTTTGCTATTGGCCTTTTGTTTATAAAACATTTTTTTTATTTTGGTGGGATAATGCTGGTTGCTCTGGCATGTCAGTATGAGACATTTCTATTGGTCAGAGCTATTCCCTATACTATGACACTGACTCTCTGTTCCCTCTCTTTTTGAAATGTCATTCTGAGAAGTAAGATGAAGTCTGGTTATTATTTTTTTAGAACAATGGTGGTGCGAGGTTGTGATCCTGTGTAAAATTAAATATCTTGTTAAACTTGCTTACTATGAAACTTACTACACAATATTTTGCTACTGTTAAAGTAGAGAAATACAATAAGCATAGTTTGTGACAAGCTGAGCTGCTAAGGTGTCATAGTTAGAAATACTGTGATTTTAAACATGCTCTGATAACCAACTGCCTTATCAGGATCCGGTGGTAACATGGTTTTTAACATGAATAATAACTGAAAAGATTCAGTTTTGTGAGTAAAGTCTTGAGATTTTGTGAAGTTTTACATGTGTATGGTGTGAGATAAATTCCTGAGGCTTATCTAGTTTTTACATGTTAGTGTTTAAACTACTGTGCATTACAAATATACTCTCTCTGTTAAAGGGAAATGTCCATGCACAATCGGGCCCCACCTCCATGTGAAGTGGGGCCCGATTAGTAGATGCAGTAGAAAAAGTTAAAAAATAACTAACTCGTGTCTAAGTTATTTCAGATTGTATCTGTTTGATCCTGCCCCCTCCTTGTCCCAAAATTTTAAGAAGCAGAGCCCTCCCTGTCTTGCCCTCAAGCACCCACGACTGTCCCCGTGATCACGTTTCAGGTGGGGAGCAGCCGGGGGCATCTGTATACTTAATATGTGGCTCCTTTGTAAAATAGCTCCAGTTTGAAGCCTGGACATTTGTGGGCATGTCTAATGCAAATATTGGCTAACAAGTACCCTGCCAGGTGCAACCTGGGAGCACTGGGTGATTAAGTGACTTGCTCAGAGTCACACAGTATGCAAGTGGCAGTTGTGAGAATCAAACCCAGGTCTGATCTTCTGGATGTACCAAGTTCAGTCACAGCTCATTACTCTAACCTCTAGGCTATACTGCCACTTATGGTGTTATACAATCATGTTTCATGACTGGGCAAAATCCTGGTCCATGACTCATACAGTCATGAATCCTAGTCTGTGAGACAACAAAATCTTTGTCTGTGAGGTTATCACAAGATTTGGCAGTTTTTAATTTGTTTTTTTACACAAAATTGCTTGGGGAGACTTCTGGTATTGATAAAATTACTTTCTTGAGGTATTTTGGGGGCATGATCACTGTAGTATTCGTTTTCATGTTTTTAATAACATTTTTAATAAATTAATGGCAGTGACAATCGTGTTTCATGAGCTGACAAAATCCTGGTCCACAACTCATGTGGCCATGGATCCTGACCCTCAAGTGAAATCTTTATCCATGAGTTTATCATGGGATTTGGGGATTGTAAATATGATTTCTTAACAAAAAATTGCTTGACAAAATTTCAGCTAGTGATAACATTAGTTTTTCATGCATTTAGTGGGGCATGAGCACTGCATTGTTCATTTTTCATGTTTTTATAATATTGTTCCTAGATTAATGGTGTTTCGTAATTGTGTTTCATGAGCAGGCAAAATCCTGGTCCACAACTCACACGGTCCTGGATCCTGGTCTGCGAGCCAACAAAATCTTAGTTCATGAGGCTATTGCGAGATTTGATAGTTTTAAATCAGATTTTTTAAAAAACAATTTGTTTGGAAAGATTTGTGGTATTGATAAAAGTAATATTTGGTGGGCATAATCACTACATTATTTGTGTTACATGTTTTTATTACATTTTGCTGAAAATCTATGGTGTTTTTTGATCATGTTTCATGAATGGGCAAAATTCTGGGCCATGTCTTTTGTGGACCTGAATCCTGGTTCATGAGTCAGCAAAAGCTTTGTACATGAGGGTATCACGAGAAAATGCTAATTTAGATGACATTTTTTTACAGCAATGATTGTTTTAACAATTTTGTGACATTTTATGTAATATTTGTATGAGGTTCTATGTTGCACCTCAGTTTTTACTAATACTAACAGTTTTGTGGCTTCTGTGTGTCAACGGGATATCATATTTTGATGTGGAAACTATCAATGTGTGTGTATCTTTGCTACATTATGCCAATGTTATCTTAAATATGAAGCTGTATAGTGTTCATTATGTAAGCAGTTATTTATTGGAGCTGATATTAAAAGGAGTAGTCACTAGCAAAACTGAGTTGTGCCAGAGCAATCACAGAAGTTTGCCACAGGGCAATATTCTAAGGAGGTACTTGTATAGTACAATCTCTCATGTACTAGACTGCAAAGATAACGTATGCAGCAGATCTCCGGGGCAGTATGTGGGATGTGTGATGTACATGCTGGTGTAAGTATGAAATGCACTGCATAGTGGTGCAGTGAGTTCAGCCCCCCAAACAATCTCAGATGGGAGCCACCCACAGGTGCGGTTCTGTACTGCTGGATGCAACACAGTGTCTGCGAGCTGTGGGTGGGCCCCTTCCCCCCCACCTCTCCACCACCCAGGATACCAACCACAAACAGCAACAGACCTCTCTGCTTGCCTAGTGGTACCCTCCTTCCCCATAATATCAACTGTTAAATGTAACTGCATTAAAATCACTAGTAGTCTAGTGGTACACCCACTGTCTCTTGATGGCCCGATTGCCAGCACATATATATGTGAACCCTCTCTGATAATCTACTAGTACCCCCCCTTCCTATCTGTAGCTGTCCCACCTGTGAAATAATGTTCACTATTTTCTAGTACTGTCCTAGTAACCCCTATCACATCCGTATCCCTAATTGATTATGTGGGCTGCTGGGTGGGTGGGGGGATTCCTGTGCAGGTTGGAGTGGTGGGGGATGCCACAGGACCAATTGGGGGAGTTCACATATGTATTTATGATCGATTGGAGCATTGGTAGAGAGGGTGATTACCACTAGAGTACCAGGAACATTCTCCTATGTGCCTATGATCAGATCATGGTGAGACAGGAGGATAGCAATAGATTATTACAGAAGGTTAACATATGTATGTGCCAGTGATTGCAGCATCAAGGGGGGGGAAGCTGTTCAATACTAGGTAACGTTAAAAGAGCAAGTTACAAAACATGTATTGTACTTTATGCAGCACATGTGCTTTGGCATCTATTGTGTTTGATGAGCAAAATGACACTTGTGAGAATGTGACACAGCAGAAGTCATGTGCCAAGAAATGACGATGAGACACTTTGTGTAATGTCATGGATGAATCAAGGCTTGTAACTGAGACGTTTTTACTGACATTGTTAAGCATGAAGAGATGTATAAGACACAAATTGTTTAACAATATTGACAAGTGTGATATTAGACCTCACACTGGTCTAATGGGGCATTCGCTTGCTTGTTCACAAAGTGGGACATGCAACAGTGTATTCCATCATTTTCACATGATAGCTGTGCACCACTCTGGCATGCATAGATTTGTGCAACAACTATATCGAGTGAGATCCACTGTGTGAGATTTTAGTCGCTTTGAGTCTTTGCTAGATGCTGGAGATGTTGATGGACTCATTCACTTTGTTAAAGAGTTGCAACAAAGGCATAAATTGAGGACAACTGTTAATGCTGATAATACTACACATGTGCTGCAGACTGGTACAGTACAGGAGTCACAGCTGCTATGAATTTATGGAAGTGAGATTGCTAAATTGAGATAAACAAAACTAAAAAATGCAATATTATTTGTGCATCTTGTGAATGACTGTCACATATCACACTTTGGAATGTAATGTGGGGTGTCTTATTGCATATCTTATAGCAACCAGCTGAGCGCTGGGGCTTCGCTCCGCCAGCGGGTGGTCGGCTGCACCTAGCCGAACTTGGGAACCACAAGGCCGGGAGGAACAGTGAGGGAGCAGTGCGAAAGGCGCAAAATTTTGCCCACCCGCCTTCCCCCTCTTGTGTGTTAATTTATAGGCATCTTCCCACTGAAATCTCTTCCCCACCCACAGCACTTTTCTCTAAACCAACAGAGAGCCACACCAGCTTGCTGATCCAACCAATCAGCAACTTCGCTACTCCCTATTGCCAACTATCAATATCCCCCTCAGAATGGGGAGCTTGCTACTGATACTCCTGTCACTATCAGCCATAGGGTTCTACAATGAAGATGACCCTATTATACAATCTAAAGTGGGCAACCCACCTAGTTTCTCTGGAACATCCCCCGTGGCTGACACCCATACCCTCATATATGTCTTGCCATTGCTGCATCGACTACAGTGGTACAATCACCATAAAGTTACACATATCACCACATATATGTCTCAGCCAAGGCCCCACTACTGGGTATATAGATCCCCACTAAGCCTAGTCGTCAAACTGCTAATTGGTATCCCGACACACTACCTTAAATCCACAGGGAGCACCCAAAACAAAGAGTGGCAATGGAATAAAAAAAGGAGGACCAAAGACAGCCCCCTCTCCCTATCACTGGCAGCCCTTATGAAATTACTGATCTTCCTATTGCTCTGTATTGGTAATGTAGAAATCAACCCTGGACCTCTTGAAAGCATCACCTCTCCATCAGACCTATCCTCAATTAAAGGCCTCAGTTTCCTGCATATTAATGTATGCAGTCTGTTGAAAAAATTTACATTGCTACAAGCCTGGGTTGCCCATACCTTGCCAGACTTTCTTGTGGTAACTGAGACATGGCTCAAGACCACCACAATGGACAGGGAAGTTAACCTACCTAACTATCAGCTATTCAGAGCTGATCACCAAACAAGGGGAGGCGGAGTAGCCATATATGTAAAGGCTGGTTTAATTGTATCCTGTACTGCTGCAACATCTATGCCCAAGGAATTTGAGTGTCTATCTCTAAAAGTCTCTCTCCCCAATACAGCAGCTTTCCATTTAATTGGATGCTACAGACCCCCCTCTGCTGAACACAAGCTCTTATCCCACCTGGAAACCTGGTCAAGTCCTGTACTGAAGTCATTATCATAGGGGACCTGAATTTCAACTGGCTCACCCAGGCAGCTACACCTCTGGTATCATTCTGTGACACCTACGGGCTCACACAGTTAATTAATGAACCAACAAGACTAAATGCAAGGAATAGTAGTAACAGTACTCTACTTGACATCATGATAGTGAGTAAACCACATCTATTCACACATGCTGGAGTGCTCCTATGCGACATAAGTGACCACTGCCCCATCACAGGGGTAAGATCCAACAGCATTAAAACAGATCCTGCAAAATTCCTCATGAGGAGATCCAAGAAAAACATCAATATTGAAGGATATCTGCATGATCTAGTCTACTTTCCACACTGGCAAAAGTTCTATCTTGCACATTCTGTAGAAAAAGCTCAGCAGGTGCTAAATAGCATTATATTAAATGCCCTTAACACCCATGCCCCAATCTCTAGTATCCGAATAAAAAACAAATCCTATCACTGGTTTTCAGCTGACCTCAAAGCTGCACTGCTGGAGAGAGATAATCTTTGGAAAGTAGCAAGAAAAACTAAGAATATCATGGACTGGATGATCTTTAGGAAAGCCAGGAATAAATGCACTAGGAAAGTTAGGGATGCAAAGGCTGCCTACTACCTGGCCCAGCTCGACTCCTCCTACCATAATACTGCTAGATTTTGGGGCACCATCAAGGGTATGATGGGCCAGGATGTTAACAACCCCTTTCCAACCCAATTACACAGTAACTATGGCCCCATTACTGGCACATTGGAAATCCTGGATGCATTCAACAACCACTTCACAACAGCTGGCCTTGCCTTTGACTCCTCCCAGCTAACCTATTAAGGGATCATTTAAGCTCCCACTATACTGGTGAACAAAGAGTTGACTCCTCTTTTAGCTTCAAACCTATACTGTTGAAACAAGTTGAGGATCATTATGGCATCTAGATACCAAAAAAAGTGCAGGAGCAGATCTTCTGGATGCATTCTCTCTAAAGATTGCGTGTCATGTGCTTGCAGTCCCCCTAACTCACCTCTTTAACCTTTCCCTAAACTCTGGCTCTATTCCCACGCTGTGGAAGACAGCCCAAGTGGTCCCCCTTCTAAAATCAGGGGACCCTATGGATCTTAATAACTACAGGCCCATTTCCATCCTACCTGTGTTATCCAAGATGCTGGAGAAATTAGTGAGTATTCAGTTAAGGGAATATCTGGACAATGCTAATCTATTAAATCCAGCTCAATCTGGATTCAGGGCTAAACATAGCACTATCACTGCATTAGCCAAGGTCACCAATGATTGGCAAACCAAACTGGATAAAAAGAACAATGTCTGTGCTGTATTCCTGGACCTGAGCAAAGCATTCGACACTGTGGACCATGAACTGCTACTCTCATCCTTACACTCCATTGGCCTAGATCCATCCTCCCTTAAGTGGTTCAGATGCTACCTCTCTGGTAGATCACAGCAGGTAAAAGCTGAAGGTGACCTCTCCCCATTAAGACCACTGTCAAGAGGAGTCCCCCAAGGCTCTATTCTGGGTCCTATCCTTTTTGCCATTTATATAAATAAAATTGATTCAACCCTTACCAAGTCCTCAGTACATCTCTTTGCTGATGACACTGTACTGTATGTCAGCAACCCTTCACCCAAAGTTGCTCATGAAATCCTACAAGCAGAATTCTCCCTGTTACATCAGCTTCTCGAGAAAAAGCTTCTGCTAAATGCAAAGAAAACAAAAGCAATGATGTTCACAACCCAAAACTCCACCAACACATCCTCTTCAATCAGTCTCCCCCAGCTATGCACTATACTTGGAGAAAATCTGGAGTATGTTGAAAATTTCAAATACCTAGGTGTGTGGATTGACAACAGACTTGACTTTACTCAGCATCTAGAACAACTGCTGAAAAGCTTCGCCTAAGGCTTGGCCTCTCTACAGATTAAAACCCTTCCTTAATAGAGATTCAAAGATGAGATTAGTCCAGGCCATCTTTCTATCAGTCATTGACTACGAACTTCCTCTATAGTCACTGCCCCTCCCTACCTTCAAAAGTTGGATACCTTATACCATAGAGCAATAAGGTTCATTACAGACCTGCCATATAATACTCACCACTGTTCTCTCTATGATGCAATTGGATGGGCTTCCCTTCATGTCAGGAAGAGCAGAAATGCAGCTGTATGGATCTACAGAGCTTTATCAAAAAAACTTCTAAGCTATATCCTGGACTGCTTCAACCTGACCACTCCCAGCTCCTATGCCCTAAGAAGCAACAATATCATCCTGCTCAAATTGCCCAAAGTCAACACCAAAATAGGGAGGGCAGCAATCAGCTATTCTCTAGCCATAGTATGGAACACCCTACAAAAATCCCTAAAACTGTCCATTATCATTCCATTTACATCCTTCAAGCAGCACTGTACAGCCTTCTTCACAGAGAAATGCAGTTGTTACTGCTAGAGATAGAATAGTCATCCCACAAAACCATATTCCAATCACATATGGCATATTCCTTCCAGCCAGACACCGCCAGTATATGGCACCCAATATTCCCTTCACCATCCTTGTACTCATTATGTGAGTGACTGTCATGGCCCTCATTGTGATACATATGTACTGTACATATTGTAGATGTTAGTTTAACTTTCTCTTGCCAAGCTTTAACATGTGAATTCTCTGTATATTATTGTGTTATAAATAACATTTTCTTTTTTCTGTATGTATAACTGTCTCATAAGTATGTGATGTAATTGCTGTGCATCAACTCGAACCTTGACCTTATCAGGTCCATCTTGTAAATGAGCCTTGCTCAAAGATGATCGCCCGAATAAATAAAGATTTGATTGATTGATTGATTGATTAAAGACAGACTTTACTTTGCTGGAGACAGTCTCACTATGCGCATACTGTTATCGGAAGATAAAGTGTGACACTTTACCACCTCGATCCATACTAAATGGTATGGAAGTTCAGATGACACCTGTGGAGATTGCTGGCTTGAATTTGTTTGAGAGAATTTTGATTCAAACAATGAAGCCATTTCAAACCATAGTGAGGCTAAACACAAAAATGAAGGATCTCCCAAAAAAAGAGCTGGTTCAATCACTAAAGAGTTTTATTATGTATCTACCTTTACCTTTGCAAGAAAATGTAAGCACTATTTCTAGGGATAATAGTGTTGCCATTTTGGTAAATGGTGTCCCAACAAAGACAAAAACAATTTGGCAGAACATTGCGGATGTTGAGAAGGTCAAACGTGCATTGCGATACCTACAACAACATAATCCTCACTATGCTGACATCAACACAGACACATTTCCTGATGTTCAGGCACAAGTTGATATGTCTGACTCTGCAAAGGCAATGCTTGAAAAGGTAGATATTGCTTCAAGAGAGAATGTGTATGATCAGTTTACTATCCACCCTTTGCATGGCAAGGATCCAGTTGTTGAGAACATTGAATTGCACCAAATGAAACAGATTGAGGGCAATCCTGTCAGCATCTGGGAGAGTATGCTTGAGGCACATTGTTCCCAGATCTATTTCCACATGGAACTGGTGGGCACCTGGACAATCGTTAAGTTCGGGTTTCTGGAGCTGAGTACAGAGGTTCAGAACTTCTGCATTCAGAAGAGAAATTCTATAGAAACATTTCATATCTGTTCCATCTTTTATGGGAGAATGAACTGAGCAGTCTGTCTGCAAGCATCACACACACATTGTGACTGGGGACAGAATTCAAAACTATGACAGCTGTGCAGCTGCTACAGAGATCAGAGAAGAAAGATGAAGCTTTACAAGCTAGTCTTTCTTCAGTTCTGTCTAGTATGCATGGTACTAAAGAATATTGGTACAGATGACACTCTAAGTTGATGTGTATGTTGAGGGAGTTTGGTCCAGCAACATGATTTGTCACACTAAGTTGTGCAGAGTACTACTGGGAAGACTTGGTTGATCTTCTCAGATGGGCAAACTCTGATGTTGATGAGATACAGAGTATGACTCTTGGTGAGATGTGTTCACTTGATCCAGTGTCGGTGTCACGATACTTTCAGCACCGATTCCAAGCAGTCTTAAAATTCATACTGTCCAAAACAAACCCACTTCTGGGAGTTGTTGAACACTACTTTTTGAGGATATATTACCAAGCTCATGGAGCTCCGCACATACACATGTTCCTGTGGACAAACCATGCTCCATGAGTTGGTGACAGTGATACAGCAGACATTGTAAACTTTATCATGAGATATGTGACATGTCAGAGTCCAGTTAAGTGTGATAGTACAACACTTTGGAAGTTGGTACAAAAATTTCAGTGACACTTGTGTAGCACATACTGTCACAGGAAGGTGAAAAGCAGAGGGAACTGGTACATAAGGTGCCAGTTTTGGGTTTCCAAGATGAGTCTGCATGTCTGCATCTTTGAATGATGTCTTCTTGGCTATGCAACATCATCTGAAGGCCAAGTCCACTAAACAAGTGTATGAACTGCCTCAGAGAGTCTGAAGTCTACATCAATAACTACAGCCCTTCTCTGTTGTTGATGTGGCAGACCAACACTGAAACATAGAACATAGAACATATAACATAGAAACATAGACTTTGATGGCAGAAAAGGACCACTTGGCCCACCTAGTCTGCCCATTTCCCTACCCACAGGATAAGCTGCAGATCCTAATTAACCAACAGCCTATTTCTTCCTACCCCCCACAAGAATTGCCTTATGTCTGTCCCATGCATTCTTGAATTCTCCCACAGTTTTAAACTCCACAACCTCTTTGGGAAGGCTGTTCCAAGTGTCCACCACCCTCTCTGTGAAAACATACTTCCTCACATTGCTCCTGAGCCGTCCCCCCTCTATCTTCAAATTGTGTCCCATTGTTCTTGCACATCTCTTTTTCTGAAAGATGCTATCCTTTTGGACTTTGTTGATTCCACTGAGGTACTTAAAAGTTTTGATCACGTCCCCCTCTACCTCCTTTCCACAAGGGTATACAGTACATATTAAGCTCCTTTAGTCTCTCCTCATATGGCTTCTCTTGCAGACCCTGTACCATTTTAGTTGCCCTCCTGTGGACTTGGACTGCCTCCATCCTGTCTATGTCCTTGATGTTCAGTATGCTGCTGACAATTCAATGGCTTTGGTGAGATATGTAACTTCATACATCACTAAGCATGAACAGACATGCTTGCAAAAACTGCAGGAAGACATGTCCAGTTGCAATAGGTCTATCTCTTCTAGACTGTAGTCACTTGGATTGAGAACTCTTTCACACCATGAGTGTGAAGCATACAAAGCAAGTGACCACCTTATAGGGACATGTCTGTATGGGAAGTCTGAGTCCGTTCAGTACTTGAATGTTAACTACAAACAGATGAGATGTCGTGTGCTTAAAAGCCATGATGAGACTGAAGACCTTGCTGCTACAAGACCAATATCTACAAACATTCTGGAGAGCAACTTGATTGATAACTACTGTCCACAATGACATAGTGCATTGGATGATCTATGTTTGTTTGAAGTTGCTCAATGGTATGATTACAAATGGAGTGTTTGCTCTGACCCTCAGAAGAACATATGCAAGCTGTCAGGTCTGGATGGGTTTCTGGTCAAGAGGTACAACTTGTGATTGATTGACCATTGCAAACTGATGTTGACTACAACAGAAAGTAAAGAACATCACTGTTTTGCTCTTCTACTTCTGTTTAAGCCTTGAAGAGAAGAAAGTGCCTTGAAAGGTTCATCTGATAGTTATGAGGAACAGTTCAACATGATGTATGATTCCTTCAAAAGTGAGCTGTTGAGCAGATATATAGAGAGACTCCAGATTGAGTAAGATCAGCTGGAGAAAACAAGGCAGCAACTGGATGATGATACTCCTGTAACGTCACAGGATATGGTTGATCCAGAGGATGAAGGGACACTTGGTGCTCTGCTGCCTGCAAATGTCCCAGCTGTCTTAATGTTGGAAGTAGAATGTGCAATACAGCAAAGTACACACTTCACAGAGAAATCTATGAACATTGTTGATGAATTGAATCGTAAGTAAGTAAGTAAAAATGTATTTATATGAGGCACCCTTCCAAAGCTCATGGCGCCTTTACAAAATTTCACACACAATATTAAAATCCACAGCAATTTAAAACACATTTTACAATTTACATTTCTGAAAATGCTTGTTTGAATAAAAAGGTCTTAAGAACTTTTTTATACCCTTCTACAGTCAGGCTATTGCATAGAGAATTCTACAGGGTGGGTGCCATAAAGGCAAAAGTTCTTCCACCAGATGTTTTCAGGGTTACCCTGGGAATCTCTAGCAATCCTTCACTAGAGTATCAGAGGGAGTGGGAGGGGCAGTAAGGAATCAAGAGCTCTTTCAGGTAGTAGTGTCCCAACCCATGTAGGGCCTTATAGATCATCAATGTGATCTTGAAAGTGATCCACCACTGTACAGGCAGCCAGTGCAATTCGTGCAGCACAGGGTTATATGGTTGAATATTGGGCTTCCAGTCAACAACCTAGCTGCTGCATTTTGCACCAGTTGTAAGCGGCGGATATCCACTCCCAGCAGCCCTAGATAAAGGACATTGCAGTAATCAAGATGACTGGCAACTAAGGCGTGGGCCAGGGTAGGAAGATCATCTGATGGAACCAAGTGTTTCACCCGTGCTATGTTCCTTAGATGGAAAAAGGATGATTTGACTATGGCTGACACGTGTGCCCTTAGAGTCAGGCCCTCCTCAAACACAACACCAAGGTTGTGCACCTGACCAGATGCCATTAGCAGGTTCCCCCCCAGAAGAGGGTTTTCCCACCCATGAGCTTGACATCCTTACCCCTGGCTCCACTACCAATACCTCTGTTTTTCCTGGGTTCAGCTTCAGCCAGTTGGTACTCATCCAGTTCTGTATCTCCAGCAAGCAATTGTTAAACACTGCACTTGAATTGGACTCCTGCTCGAGTACAAAAGACATGTAGAACTGAGAGTCATCAGCATAGCAATGAAAACTCAACCCATACTGTCTTATAATGTCCCCAGTGGGAGCATATACACCACAAATAACATGGGGGACAACACCAAACCCTGTGGCGCCCCACAGTGCAGGCAGTGAGAGGCCAATGAATAAGTCTCCTACACTACTCTCTGAGTCCTACCCTACAGGAAAGATTGAAACCAATTGTGGACCACCCCCCTTAGTCCACAGAGAAACCACAGGCATTCAAGCAATACCCCATGATCTATGGTGCAAATGCTACTGAGAGATCAAGGAGAACCAAGATAGAATGAGCTCTCCAATCTTTGCCATCAGGAGATCATTCAGTACCCGTACAAGAGCCATCTCAGTGCTATGCTGCTTCCTGAAGCCAGACTGGAGAGGGTCATAGATACTGTGGCTGGTTAAATGATCCTCCAGCTGCAAAGCGACCACCTTCTCTATAACCTCCCCCAAAAAGGGGAGGTTTGAGACCGGTCTGTAGTTTTCTGGGCAATCAGGATCAAGGGGGGGCTTTTTCAAGAGGAGTTACACCACTGCCTCCTTTAAGGGATCCCTCTCTCCAATGATACCACCACTATCCCAGTAAGGATTGGGCCGATAACCTCTACACACCCCACCAATAGGTGAGTAGGGCCTGGATCAAAACTAAGGTAGGTTGGACACAAAGTCTGGATGATCCTCACTATATCCATTACTGCTGGCTGACTAAAGGTCATTAACAAGTTGTGTATGCAGTAGTTATGCACGCCATTGATCATGGTGTGAAACACAGTAAGAAGGAGTGTTCCTGTGGCAAACATGAAGCAGTTAGGATATTTGTCAGTGGTGCTGCTGGCACTGGAAAAAGCTTTTTGATTGAGGCAGTAAGTACAGGTGTGCATGCTGTCACTGCTACAGCTACAGCTGTCATTGCATCTGCTCAAATGGGTCTAGCAGCTTGCAACATAGGTGGTGTCACTCTTCATAGACTGTTCATGCTGCCAGTTAAGCATGGGAAAACTAGAAAATACGGAAAATTGTCTATTGAGGTTGCTACTAAACTGAGGTCAAAGTTTGACAAGAAGGAGTTACTGATCATAAATGAGATCAGCATGGTTTCAAATGTTTTGCTTGTGTACATTCACCTACGCCTACAGGATATTATTGGGAGTGATGATAATGTTCCATTTAGTGGCAAAAGCATTCTAGTTTTGGGAGATTTCCTCCAGTTGGCTCCTGTTAATGGCCAACATGTTTTCCGCACTCTTTCAGTGGAAGAAGCTAGGAAAACAATAGGCTGCATAGGGGGACTAAATCTCTAGGAGTTCTTCTCTTATGTTGAGTTGTTCCAGAATATGAGACAGAGAGGTGACATGTTCTACAAAGCATTGCTTGATGAATCTAGGATTGGTAGCTTATCAGCCTCTCATCTACAAATACTAATAGAACGAGTTATTAGTGCAAAACAGACATCTGTGCAGGAAGCATGTTACCTGTTTGCACAGGTACACATCAGGGGTCAACACATTGTTTGTTTATTGCCAAGATCCACATAGTGTGCTGAGTTTAACCAGATAATGTTACAAAGAGAAGAGCAACCTGTTGTCACTCTTACATCAGTAGATGCTATTGATAGTGTTAGTGTAGCACGTACAACGGTAAAAAAACATGGCAGAGTGACTGAAAGAGCTGACAAGTGATGTGTCATGTAGTGCTGGTTTGGAAGCTGTACTGACATGTACAGGAATGCTCATGTTCTGCTCTCAAGAAATCTTGTTTATCATGGGCTGGTGAATGGAGCTGTGGGCTATGTTCTTGACTTTCAATACAATGTGCAGAATACATTTGTTGAATTCGTGATAGTGAAATTTGACAATTGTGACACTGCTTTACCAATAGACAGAACCACTGTCAAATTTCAAATTGTGAAGCACATTTATGTGACACGTAAACAGTTTCCACTGTGTCTTGCTTATGCTGTGTCCATTCACAAATCTCAAGAACTTAGCCTTGATAGTGTCATTGTTGACATAGGAAATGGAATCTTCAAAGATGGGATGCCATATGTCGCTTTATCACGAGTGAGATCTCTTTCAGGCCTGCATATGCTTAACTTTGCAGACAATAAGGTGCGTGCTGATGTTAAATGTATTGTCGAATACAATCAGCTATGTACGCTGTACCAACCCACCAAGTCTCTGATTCCTGTCCCTAGATACATGTCCATGCGAGATGTACCAATGGACGTGACACATAAGTTGAAAAGGAAATGGAGTAAAACATCACTTTCTTCACCAACTGCTATGCATGGTAATCAGCCATTTGCTGATCAGATCAGGTCTCCACCTGCAAAGAAATGTACTGGGCTTGAGAAAGTACCAATCTTTGACAATAGCATTGGAGTGAACTGCTATGCCAATGCTACAATGCAAGTACATCTGCATACTGTATGCCAGAGCTCATTCAAGTACTGAGTACTGCAAAGTCTACAGCTCTTTCTAGTGCATTAAAAAGAGTTATAAGAGATAGCCTAGAGCAAGTACCTAGCTTGCAGAATTTAACTCTTCTACAACTTACTCTGTCTAACTATGCTGGGCTAAGCATGTTTGCTGATAATGCCCAACAGGATGTGACTGAGTTCATGATGGGTATTACGAATAGCTTGGCAGATGATATTGAATTTAGAGAACACTTCACTGTTGATTATGTGTGCAAGTACACTTCTTGTGATGTGGGCACATACAGTCTCAGGCAACGAATGACATGCTATGGCTATCTATGTTCCTGAAGAAAGATCGGTGAAGTTCCGCAAATTGTTTAGGAATGTTGTCACTGGTTGGTTGTGTCATAGATGTGGCCGTAGCACAGTCAGCTCTTTGAGAGTGACTTACTTTACTTCATATATTATAATTGTATTGCAACGTTTCAACTCTCAAGGCATGAAAGTAATAACGCCGATCATTGATTTTATTGCTGGAAGAACTATGTTCTCAGAGACTTAGTTTGACACACATGCTAACATTTTCCATCATGGACCTTCTATTCACTCAGGACATTATGTCACATGGCGTAGATTTAGAAGTGAGTGGGTAGAGTGTAATGATGCAGTTTGCACCATGAGAGAACGATTACCAAGAAATCTAAAAGATGCATATCTAATCATTCTTCACAACATGAATACTGCTCAATGTTTTGAGGAGTAATTTTTGAAGGCAGACCTGTTGACTACTACAATGTTATAGACAGTGATATTAAATAATATGTATTGCAAATCTTTCTTACCCACAAAATGAAATATATATAGAGGTGCTTTTATGGTCATCTTTTCCAGTGCAATGAAGGCACTGTGTGTTTTTCCCCACAACATATACTGTTGTTGCCTGCAAGTAGTACCGATAACCTGTCATAGGCTCTGTTTCACTTGTGTTATGGGATGTCACATTTTGTGTGATTAGTTGTGGTGCTATTATATCACCACCCAAATATAATACATGCATTCGACTTCATTGCATGATCCGTTGTTCATACAGATTTTGCCATCATTATGTGTACATATCAAACTCATTTTACTAATTTGTAACAATATAAGCCAGTATGCATTTTAATGTAACATGCTACATATATAACGTTGATGTACTTACTAGTATGACTGCCATGAGTACAAACAAAATAGACTCAAGGGTGCTGGGCAGTACTCATTTGATAGCCAGTAAGTAATATCTTTGTACATGTGTTTGAAGGTGCTGGTTAATTCTAGTTAGTGATATCATATTTAGAAAGTTGACTTGAGTATGCTGCTACATTCAAATGAGTAATGAACAGTATAACTCTGTTCACATATGTCAGCTGCTATACTGTGATATGACAAATGATGTGTGCTCATAAGAAATTTCTTTGAGACTTGGTAGCAGGTTAAGCCTTTATGCCTTCTCCTGTTATACTCTACATGATTGACCTTGATGGTTTAATTTTTAAGATTGACATTTGCACAATCCAAGCAGACTCAAGGGTGCTGGATGTCACCTACATGTCAGGAAGTAAGTTATGTCTTGGCACATGTAGTTATATCACTGTTAGTTACTCCATGGCATTGTGTTTCATAATGCCATCGGTTTATAGTACTACGAAACTATAACAAGATATACGGCTCTATGATATCTTCCTGTAATGGAATACCATTGATTCACTGGACATGACTGTACAAACCACCAAAATACAGTTTAGTGTTGTATATATGTATACACTGCTTAAATTGAGCTAGGTAGTCTCATGCTGATACTGCTTGCATTGCTATTTTGTTTATTTGTAAAAAAAAATGCTGTTGTGCATGTTTTGCTGTTAGTGTTGTACTATGTGACCATCAATGCATTTAATGTCGTTGCATTATATTAAGTGCTCTCCTGCATAGTACTGCTGGTAATATGTATGCATATGCATGTACAAAGATGTATATTCATTGGTATATGTGGATGTATATATGTATCTATGTGTGGATTTGTACAATTAGTACTTTCAGAGCTTTACAAAGTAATGGTTGTACATGTATATGCCCACAATGCAAACCATCGGTATGTTCCTGCTTTTATTAGGATCGCCTTTATTGAGGGGTCAGATGAAGAATTTTTTTCCCACTTCAAGTAATAGTTATCAAATTCCAAAACATACAGGTTTGAAACCCCAGCTATGTTTTCCATATATCCTGTGTACTGCCACCAGATGACATGGGCACTTCCATTTGAAAAGCTTAAGAAGTTGCTAATTTACAACATATGTGTTATCCACTGTGTGATATACTGTAGTAACAGTGCACTGACTTCTGTAAGTAATCTGTGGTACAACAATATCTGTATGATATCGTATTTATATTATAATGATTCATACACAATAACATTTTTATGACCATATCTGTATTGTAGTTTGAGAAGTATGTAAACTAATGCAATGTGTGGTATGAATATTTTAATGCAGTGTACCACGTGTATTGAAATGTATTTAATTATGCTGTACTTTATACATAGCGTTGGTTTCAAAGTCATGTCCTTTTTAAAGAGATACATTATGTATGAAATATAGAGCAATATGAAATATGTTTAATATTATTAAGTGCTGTCATGGTAAATAGGCATGGTAAACTTACTTCTATATAAGAAATTAATCAATGTAGATTACTTTTATTCACAGAAACAGTTAGAAATATTACTTGTCTCAGAGTACTGTAGCA
Organism: Neoceratodus forsteri; assembly: GCA_016271365.2. Taxonomy (NCBI): domain Eukaryota; kingdom Metazoa; phylum Chordata; order Ceratodontiformes; family Ceratodontidae; genus Neoceratodus; species Neoceratodus forsteri. The sequence goes on along the minus strand of CM057450.1, from coordinate 130,577,104 downwards.
TCATATTACTAAATAGCTAACCATTGCTGTTAATAGTTAGGTACAAATAAAAGTCATTAACTATATAGCTAAACTAATATATTGCTTGTAAAAACAATATGACTCTAATGCTAATGTTGTGATTTAATTCACTAAATAAGAATAAAATATATGGTATAATTCTTTTTTAAATTACCTTTTCTATTTCTAGAACCATTGCAAATAAAGTTAGTTAAAATATAGTTTAAAAAGTAGTTAATATATCTCTTTAAATTGCTTTTAAAGACTACATGATAGAAACATTAGTATTTGACCACTATGTAATATATGGCCTAAGACCTCAACTAACAGTATTATGTAATAAAGTTTGTAATATAGTTCTTTGGTTCTCATTAAAACCAAAAAAATAACAAATGTATTCTTAAAAGGACAGTATGTGTTGTCTGTTGAGGGCAAAGAAAAGCAAACAACACAATTGCAACAACATTTCCATATAGTGTTGATAGAACTGTGTTTTTTCCCCCATCCCAGGAACAACCAACCAATTCGGCCAGACCTACAATTTGACTTTCTTAAATAAAATTTAATTAACCTTATCCTCTGTGTCTTGTGTATTATTTATTCATGCAATTCTGTACTATGTGTACCATGTAGAGAATCTATTTAATCTTATGTAGAGTGTATGTAGAGAAGTATACATTCCTACTTTTCTTTGTAACAAAACTACAAAGGTCATGGGAATGTGATTCCATTGTATTAGGAGACACAGGTGAACATGTCTGTGTTCAGAACAGTTCTTCCCATGTTATGTTTCTAAAGAGACTAATTTTACTGGGCTGCGGTGCTGGGGGGCTGACACAACTTGTTCCAGGGCCTCTTACAATGTATAGTAACAGTTGCCTGTTCCAATAATTAGCACACACGTCCTTTTCTAAAGAGAGGTATTGTGATGGGTTGCAGGGTGTGTGTGTGAGGGGGGTATCAGATCAAGTCACAGCCAGGTGTGACATGCCCTAATCATATTAAAGCAACAAAAAACTCATAGTGCAAGTGGAGTACTGTTTTGTGCAGCACTGTATCTCTCTGAAAAATGCTGTGGTGCCACAGTTAAAGGTCATAGAATGTTCTTCTACCCTTCTGGGGTACAACAGCATTGTAGAACATCTAAAGACTATGTGGGTCAGTTTTATTTTGAAAATTAAACAGCTAAGAAATACATATCTCTCACACAGTACTATGCTGTATTAAAAGTACAGGGTAAGCAATTCTAATCACAAGCAGTGTGTTTTGACACTAAAGGGTTCTGAGTAACATGAACTTATTGAACTTTGTTGTCGAGATTAGAGGGGATTGGAGCCTGCATACAGCAAAACACATTCTTTTTGCATAGCTACTCATCCAGTATTCTGTATAGCTATTTAAGACATGTCATTTATTGATATTGTTCACATTGTTGTTTCGTGGGGGGAAAACACTAAGAAATTGTATGTCTTTCTCAAAAAAGTAAGGAAATTCTTTGCAAAAAACTGTGTTAATGCAACAGGTAGGGTTGTTACACAGTGACAAAAGTGAGGAAATTTGGTGTTAGGGTTTTCAACCCTAACTCCGCTGCCCCCAACACACACACACACACACACACAGACGCACACACACAATACACATACAAGCACGTTACAGTACAAGGCAACACAACCAATCAGAAACAGACACTATGAGTAACAGAAAGAACATGCAACTCTGTAAACATACCACAAGAGGCATCCATCATCATGTTTCAGCAACTGTATAACTTCTGCTGCCATCCTTGTGTCTTGAGGGGGTACACCCACATGGTGTGCAAAAATCCGGTAAGGGGCTACAAAAGCTTTCTGAAGCATCTTCTTAAAACATTTCTCATTATAGAATGGTAATGCCTATATCTAATTATTTCTTTATGGCTGTGCGTTAGTTCATAAATTGCAGCAGAAGTGTCATGGTATGCAATATTCTATGCAAATATATAGTGATGATAGTGTATGGGAGGATAGGAACACAGGGTGTAAATGAATATACAGTACACTGTGAGTGTCACATATAGCCATTCTTATTCTGTGTGGATGGAGATATAGAAGCAGAAAATGTGAAGTATTATGTATCCCAACAGTTGGGAATGTATACTCTTCCACTACATGCATGTAAACACATTCCTTAAGTAACAATTACTTCACACTTGAATTCTCATTAATTTAAAGTGTTACACTCGTACATGTAGAAATGTTGTGTACAACATTAGCAATACAGTCTGTTGTGCTATGGCAATTTGGCAGTGGGAGTGTACTGTACTTTATGCCATGCAGTATCACCCATACAATGAGATAATATGATACAAAATCACACATGCCTACACAATGCAAAGCATCATGGCCTGCATATGCAAATCACCACAGATACAATGTAGACAACATACTGTTGATATGCACAGTCAAATCCACTTGTATGCCATTCGGTTGTATGCCTTTCCCTTTTGTATGCTGTTTTTCACTTGGTCCTGATTCTTTCTGCATAGTTTTAATGTTAAACTATCCGCTTGTATGCCTCTCTGTTTTCAGTTGTATGCCTGTTTTCAGTTGTTAAACTGCTGTCAACATAGCTAATTGTTTTTACCTTTGCTGGCTGTAGTACCTCATGGTCTTGTTAATCCCTTATTTAGCATCTTAATCACCTGCTAAAAAAAACACTTAAAAGGTAACAGCTGAGGTGTCAGCACAGCAAAGCAGCATAGCAGTCAGAACAATGGAGTCTGTGAAGCGCAATGTTCTGTCCCTTGCAAAAAAAGTTGACCTAATAGAAAAGACAGCAGTTCCTGGGGTCTCACAAAAGGACCTGCCATCTGAGTTTGGAGCTGACATTTCATCTATTGGTCATTTCTTGCGAAACCATGAGAAAATTCTTCAGGAATGGAGCAGCTGTGGCAATGTGAACCAAAAAAGAAAGCGGGACAAGAAAGACCCCCTGGTAGAGGAGGCAGTCCTTCTATGGTTTATATCAGCAAGGGATCGAGGGATGCCTCTGTCTGGTAATCTTTTAATGGAAAAAGCTTAAGCACTGTCTGACTCATTGGGGGTCCATTTCGAACCCACAGCTGGCTGGCTCTCCCATTGGAAAGAGCAAAATAACATCTGCTAATGGGAAATTCATGGGGAGAAAGCAGAGAATGACACCACAGCAGCCAAGGAGTGGATTCAAAATGTTCTGCCCACTATCCTAAGTGAATATGCCCCAGCTGACATCTTTAACTGGGACAAAACAGCTCTTTTCCATGCTACCCCAGATGGGATGCTTTCATTCAGAAACCACACTTCTGCAGGCCACAAGAAACAAAAGGATCATGTTTCCATTATGATCTGTGCTAACAGCACAGGAACTGAAAAAAGCCCTCTGCTTGTAATCGGCAAATCTCATAACCCAAGATGTTTCAAAGAAATAAACGTTGAAGCCCTACCAGTGCAGTACAGAAACAATGGTAACACATGGATGATGGTGGATATCTTCCATGAATGGCTCTGGGACTATAACAAGAAAATGAGATATTGTAGCTGAAAAATTGCCCTCATTGTAGAGCTGTAAGAACAAAATGACTTTTCATGGTTTTACACATTTGAGACACATATAGACAGTCTGACAAGTAGGGGGACAAAGCAGCTGTCCATTGATGCATGGCTCATTCAGAAGACTGCTACAGGTCCGTCCACTGACTTTGAACTACAGGAGGATGAACTCTACATTTGACATTTCACTTTAATGCTGCTGTAAGATTTAAGATTTATGATTTCCACATTTAACTTTAATGCAACTTTAACCAGATTAACATGATTATGCACTTTGCATGCTGCTGCTGCTTATATTGATTTACTGTTGCTGCTTACATTGATTTACTGCTGCTGCTGCTGCTGCTTACCTTGATTTACTGCTGCTGCTTACATTGATTTACTGCTACTGCTTACATTGATTTACTGCTGCTGCTGCTTACATTGATTTACTGCTGCTGCTTACATTGATTTACTGCTACTGCTTACATTGATTTACTGCTGCTGCTGCTTACATTGATTTACTGCTGCTGCTTACATTGATTTATTGCTGCTGCTGCTTACATTGATTTACTGCTGCTGCTTACATTTGATTTTGCATTGACTTACTGCTTTTAAAAGTGTAATGTAAGTGTGTTATTATTTATTACTAACTACTAGTACTGTACTGCATTTTTAACATTTTTAAACCAGCTACTCTATCATTAAAAATCTTGAACTTGCAATTGGGCTTTCTATATTAGCTTTAGCGATTTGCCTTTTGCAGCGGTAATGCGGTAAAAACATTTTTTGGACACAATCACTTGTATGTCATTCTGCTTGTATGCCCAAAATAGGACATCCCACCATAGGCATACAAGCAGAATTGACTGTACCTCAATACTGCATGGGTACGCACCATTATCCAGTCAGAGTAAAATGCCTAGAACCACGTCATCCCACTAGTATGACATCAGAGCCTTACATGCTCCTCCTATCTAGGTCATGGCAGTGTATTGACAAAAAATGTTATGCTAGTCTTATTCTGAATCCCTCACACACAGAATGTTATGATTATTATTAGCACAGTGTTAAAATAGCATTGCAACTGCCACCAAGTACTGTTACTGATTCTACCAAACAGCATATTTGATACAGATTTAAACTCTGCTGTTATTTGTAATCACTATCATTTAGTCTATTAATACTGCATGACAATGAGCTGATAGTGCACATTTAAATAAAGTAAAGCTACATTTAGTGTGTTTGGGGAGTACATGAGTAAAGTATTATGCCAAGTTTTGACAGTGGGAGGTTAAGGAGGAGGTCAAGAAGCATTTATTCACTGAGATAGTGGTGGAGACTTGCAGCTCACTACCAGAAGAGGTCATCGCATTCAAGACAGTGTGCAGGTTTAAGAAAGGCTAGGATAGGCATATGGGTAAGGGAAGGATAATGGGTAGGGAGCATAGGAGGACTGAGAAGGAAGGGCAGGGACATATCCTCAAGCTGTGTACCCTGCAATATGTGTAGGCTTGATATACCAGATGGCCTACTTATGCTGGCTTCTTTGTATATTTGTATGTTCGTATGTAAGTAACATACAAAATTAATGAAAATGCTTGATGTACAAGTGATAACAACATTGTGCATACAAGCATAATGTATATGCAGTGCCCATATTATATGGCTGCACACTATATGGATATACCCCCCCAAGACACTGGGATGGCAGCAGAAGTTATACAGTTGCTGAAACATGATGATGGATGCCTCTTGTGGTATTTTTACAGAGTTGTATGTTCTTTCTGTAACCTTATGGTGTGTTTTGTTTCCTGATTGGTTGTGTTGCCTTGTACCTTACCATGCTTGTGTGTGTGTGTGCGCAGCGTGTGGGTGGTGGTGGTGAGTTAGGGTTGAAACTTCTGAACACCACATTTCCTTGCTTTTGTCACTGTATAACAACCCTAACTGTTGCATTAACACAGTTTTTTTGCAAAGAATGTATATATATATATTCTTTGCAGAAAACTATGTTTAATGCATCATTTAGGGTTAAAGCAGAAATAGTCAGGAAATGAAAACATTAGGGTTGCCCTCTAACCCCCCACCATCCACCATCCTCCATAGACTGATAGACGATGGGGTGTGTCATTGGGGTTGTGAGGCCCAAATCTCACCCCATTCCATGTGTAAGCAGGTGGATATGCTACAGCTTTTTCTGCTTTAACCCTAAATGATGCATTAAACATAGTTTTTTGCAAAGAATTTCCTTACTTTTTGAGAAAGCATATTATAACTACCAAAAAAACATGTATTGGTGGAGCGCCAAGTTCCCATATGCATAACAGAGTTATTCACAGAAGCACTCTGGAAAGGGGGGTCGATTCTAGTCCTTTCACAGAAGAAAGTGTTCTGAAAGAACTCCTAGAACTGAAGGTGGACAAAGCAATGGGGCCAGATGGAATTCACCCCAGAATTCTAAAAGAATTAAGCAGAGAACTAGTGACACCACTGACTAGCCTTTTTAACAAATCATGGGAGGATGGTGTGGTACCTGAGGACTGGAGGAAGGCAGATGTGATTCCCCTTCACAAAAGTGGGAGCAAGACAGAGGCAGGAAACTACAGACATGTCAGTTTGACCTCTGTGGTAGGGAAAGTGATGGAATCACTTCTGAAGGAAAGAATTGTTGAGTACCTGGAGGCCAGTGGGGCATAGGACCCAATGCAGCATGGGTTCACAGCAGAAAGGTCATGTCAAACAAATCTAATTGATTTCTTTGACTGGGTGACCAAAGTAGTAGACCAGGGAGGAGCTGTGGACATAGCCTACCTAGACTTTAGCAAGGCATTTGACACAGTCCCACACAAAGATTAATAGTCAAATTAACTGCCTGGGAGTGGTCCCAGGGTGGTAGCCTGGGTAAAACATTGGCTGGACAACAGGACACAGAAGGTAATTGTAAATGGAGTCCACTCTGAAGAAAAGGGTTATAGTGGGGTACTGCAGGTTCAGTACTGGGTCCAGTCCTTTTTAATGTCTTTATAGGTGACATTGCAGAGGTACTGGAAGGAAAAGTATGTCTCTTTGCAGATGACACAAAGATCTGCAACAGGGTTGATACACAAGGAGGCGTGGTAAGGATGAGAAGGGACTTGGCAAGGTTGGAGGATGGTCAGAAGTATGGCAGCTTGAATTCAATGCAAAGAAGTGCAAAATAAGGAACCTGACAAACAAAAACCCAGGGGAAGATTACACAGTGGGAGGGGAGGTAGTAACAACAACAAAAATGGAAAGGGACCTGGGGTAATCATATCAAATAACCTTAAGGTTGGCAAGCAATGTAAGAAGGCAGTAGGGAGGGCTGGGGGGATACTGGGATGTATAGGGAGAGGCATCGCCAGCAGAAAACAGGAAGTTGTTATCCTCCTGTACAGACAGTTGGTGAGACCCCATCTGGAGTACTGCATCCAGTTCTGGAGACCCCATCTCCGCAAGTACATAGACAGGATGGAGGCAGTTCAGAGGAGGGCAACTAAAATGGTGCAATGTCTGCAAGAGAAGCCATACAAGGAGAGACTAAAGGAGCTTAATATGTATACCCTTGAGGAAAGGAGGGAGAGGGGGGACATGATAGAAACATTTAAGTACCTCAGTGGAATCAACAAAGTCCAAGAGGGCAGCATCCAGAAAAAGAGATGTGCAAGAACAAGGGGACACAATTTGAAGATGGGGGGACGGCTCAGGGCAATGTGGAGGAAGTATTTTTCACAGAGAGGCTGGTGGATGGCATGGAACAGCCTTCCAGAGGAGGTTGTGGGGTCTAAAACTGTGGGAGAATTCAAGAACGCATGGGACAGACGTAAGGCAATTTTTGTGGGGGGTAGGAAGAAATAGGCTGTTGGTTAACTAGGATCTGCAGCTTATCCTCTAGGTAGGGAAATGGGCAGACTAGGTGGGCCAAGCAGTCCTTATCTGCCATCAAAGTCTATGTTTCTATGTTTCATAGCTATACAGCATATATTGGTGGGAGGGCAGGCCTCGAACCCACCAACTTGCCCATATGCATAGCTGGATCGCTGGAGGTCAGGCGGGATGGTGAAGGATTGAACATCATCTGGACTGGTCTCCTGCTCTGGGGGGGTGGATTGGAGCATGACAGGCACTTGATGGACCCCTGGTGGATGCTGGGAGTAATGCAGTAACCAGGTTGTCCAGTCGTTCTGGGAGTGGGGTGGATGCTGTACATCATTCCACATCCCCACCCTCTCAAAGGGAGAAAAGCACCGACAGTTCAGGAAGACGCTGCCCCGGCATCTGTCTCTATGACTCTCTGCCACTATTCCACTCCACCAGCTGAATTACAGTCTGTGGTGCACACAAAAAAAAATACACTTGTAGTTCGGAAATCCTGTGTCTGTATATAGATAGGTGGGGCATATCACAAAGCACTAAAAAGGAATGGGCATAGTGGTACTCATTTACAGTGCACAGAAGGTAGCATAATGAGTGAAAAGACAGCAATCAAGACTAATAGAATAGTGGGGTGCATAATGAGGAATGTGATGAGTGAAATTACCACTGTGTATGTAACTCATATAGGACAACACCTCGTGATGTGCCCAGTTCTGCATGCAACACCTTAAGATGGACATAGATTGGATGGAGGTAGCACAAAGTTCACCAACTAATAAATGGTACATGTAACTGCATTGGTAACACTAGGACAAGACTTGTTGCTCTCTGGTGGAAAGAAGTGAAAGGGTAGTATGATTGAAACATTCAAGTGCCTAACAGCAGTTAGTAAAGGACAATAGCATTGTCAGCTGAAAGAAAAACTAGAGAACAACAGGGTCATGCTATGAAGCTAGAGGGAGTAGGCTACGTAGGGGTAAGCGGCAATACTTCTTCACTTAGCAGGCCTTATTAAGCTAAAATGGCATCACATCAAAGGTGGTAGGTGCAACAACAGTCACAGGAATCAGGCGTACATTGAGTAGACACAATGTGACCTTGTATGTATTATAAATTGTGCAGGCATCCGGAGATCATCATTAGTCAACGAAGAACAACAGGAAGTTATTATGGGCAAACTGGATGGGCCAAGGATTCTTTATCTACCAACAACTTCTACCTTTCCTCAAAATACACCTTCTGAAAATTACACTGTTGGCTGTTCAACTCCTGGCATTACTCTTTAGAGTACCTGATATCAAGGAACATATCAGTGTGTGAAATAAGTTTGAGACATGTCTCGTTTACAAACAAGGCATCCAAATCACCTAAACCAACTGTACAACCTATTCAGCACAGAGGTTATTCCACAGTAGGTGAAAGGTAGAACACATCTTTTTATAGTTACTGGGCTGGATATTCAAAAGGGTTGCGCCATGCGCAATAGGGTTGCTCCAGTGCAAGTCTGAAAATGCGCCATTCTGCGATATTCAGCAGGAGGCAGTTGCGCCACCGAAAACATGCTGAGCAACAGCGCAATGATAATGAAGGCATGTGCAACCGAAGGGGGAGGAACCATGCATAAAGGGCGCAGTGCGATGTTCAAAGACTTGCTAATGCGACAGTGGAGCAAGCTGAAGTTGCGCCATAGCGAAATGAGCCAAAATAAAAGGGGAGCAAGGAAGAGGCGCAAGAACACTACAGGAAGCCACATGAGGCAGGGGAGAGACAGGCACAGGAAACTGTGAGAAAGAGGGCAGACCAGGAAACCACACTGCAGAAGAGAGGCACAGGAAGGTGTGTGTGACACATACCAGAGGCCAGCACAGACAGGTGTACCCCGTGCAGGGGAGGTAGCAGTCAGGACAGCGGAGGGAACAAAGCAACAGCTGCTGGGGAATGCAAGCCAGGGACATGGCCAGTGCCACCTTCCACATGGAGGCCATAATGAGGGGGGTGAGAAGGCATGCGGCAGGGGGACGTGGCCGTGGAAGGGCCCGTCGGCGGTATGCCCCCAACAGGCAGTACCGAGTCCACACCAGCTTTGAGCTGTATACAGATATCGAGATTGTGGGCCGGTACCGCCTGAACAGGGCAATACTGAGGCGGCTCTGTGAGCTGTGCAGTGATGTGATGCAGGCACCCACACGACGGAGTCATGCCCTGTCAGTGGAGACAAAGGTAACAGCCTGCATGTGCTTGCTCGCCACGGGTACCTTCCAGAGACCAACCGGGGACACCACAGGCATAACACAGTCGGCCACGTCATGCATCTCACCCATCCCTCGCACTGCTGCCACATGCTGCAGAGTACATCCATTTCCCAGCACTGTGGCGGAGCGCAGCAAACATCCAGGAGTTCTACAGGGTTGCGCATGCCTGGCATGCTAGGGGCAATAGACTGCACCCATGTGTGATACGCACACCACCTGGTGAGGAGGGGGCCACATACATGAACTGCAAGGGCTATTCCAGTGTCAACTGCCAAGTGGTGTGCGATGCCAGTGGGCGCATCATCAATGTCTGTGCCACGCACCTTGGGGGAGCACATGATTCATACATCTGGCACCAGTCGGCACTGTGCCACTGATTTGAGAGTGGGGACATCCCCACAGGACATCTAGTGGGTGAGTATGCAAATCAAATGGACATATCGTGGGCCTGGGGTGGGCATGGTCAGAGGTGCCATGGGTGTGGCCCACAGGGCTTGGGGCAGTCCAAAGCTGAATACGAAACTAACCTCCACTCTCTGCACACAGGTGACAGTGGATACCCACTCCGTCCCTGGCTGCTCACACCCTACCGGTGGCCCACGACCCCATCACAGCAATGCTACAATGAGGCACATGCCACCACATGCAATGTCATTGAGCGGGTGTTCGGGATGCTGAAGACACGTTTCCGTTGCCTGGACACCTCTGGTGGTGCCCTACAGTACAGCCCCTCAAAGGCCTGTGGGATATTCCTGGCCTGTTGCATCCTGCACAACATGGCCAGAGAATGTGGGATAGCCATACAGGTCGAAGAGGGGGACAGCGATGGGGACGATGGGGATGCCGGTGACGATGGTGATGGGCAGCCCCCCTGGCCGATGGGACCCCCGACTGATCTGGCTGGCACAGCTGCACCGGGACACCATCACAGAGGAGAACTTCAGCCAACCCAGGTAAGTAATGGTGCCATGCGCAACCACCAGTGGCTAAGGCACAACCCACAAACATGCATGGAAACACACCAGGGGTGCATGCTGGCAAGGGATGTGGCAGGGCATAGAAGCACACACACACAACCAGGGATGGGTGAACAGCAACACGCCACATGGACGGACACACACACACACAGGCACACACAGGCACACACACAATGCACCAAACGTGCACAGAGGGCAGGAGGAAGACTGAGCCAGAACACCAACCCTAGCAACACATATGTCCACAGGCCACCACGTCCACTGTCTGTCCATGTGCGTGTGTCAGATGCTGGGCACCATCGCACTTTGGTGTACAGCACAATGCAGGCATCATCATGCACACATACCTGTGGACAGCAGCTGGGAGGGTGTGCAGGTGGACCGTGTGTCCAGGTGCATGGCCGGGCACCCACCTGTGCACTGCCCACCGAAACACACAATGCACACAGGGCAGCACCAGACAGTGCCCGCACTGGGAGACAGGTCATTCTCATGGCACAGTGCCACTGCCACTCGGGATGTGTGGTGGCCCCACCGGCACCCGCCAGCACTGGCAGGCTGACCTCGGCCTGGCGGGTGGCACCGATGGTCCCCAGGGGTTCCACTGCGCCAACGCCGACCGCGCTGCAGCAGGGGTCTGCAGCACACCGAATGGTGCCTACACCAGAGTGCTTGGGATGCCCACAGCTGAACCCGCGTCAACAGGGTGGGTGTCACACGATGCCAGGAATGGGAGGGATAGCGACGCGTGGTGTGAGGACGATGGGTACCTGACTGTGTGCCCATTGTGGCCATGACAGCAATGAATGCCTGTGCATGCCTGTCAATGGCAGCGTCACATCCTCCCACAAACGGTCCATCCGTGACAGGATCCTATCGGTGTCCCTGCTGCGATGCTCCTCTGCCTGCGCCAGAGCCACACACAGTGCCTCCACGGACGTTGCAAGCTGCATCTGCTGCTGGACCGATGCCCGCAGTAGGCGGGTGTGCTCGTCAAAGAGGTCATCTGCCTCCTCAGCATCTGTCCCTCAGGGAGTGCATGGGCCTGATGTTCAGCACCCCTTGAGGGTGGGTGCTGTGCACCAGGACCAGGTATGGGCAAGTCCACAGGCATTGCACAGACGTTGCCGCTGAACCCTGAACCCCCAGTCCCGGTGGGCTACTGCTGCTGCTGCCCCTCCAGCCGCTGCGCTCAAGGACTCAGTAGTGCCACCGCTGTGGCCACAACAGTCCCACTGTCCTGATCAGCCACTGGTGCTGCCCCACTGGTGGTGACAGGCACAGCCTGGGACTGTGCTGACACGCTGGCCCACACGGCGGCACCAGCCAGAGCCATGGGCGCGAGCTGACCTGCTGTGGTCCATTCCGTGGCACACACGTGTCACTGCCCATGGCGGTCGTGTCTTCATCACTGGTGCAGGTTTCTGCTCCAGCCACAGCCACGGCGTGCTGGCATCCTTGGATGCCAGAATGCTGAGACACAGGAAGGGCTTCCCCACACCTGTCTCAACGACATCAGTGTGGACAGCCAGGTGGCACCACTGTCGTGCCGATCCACAGAAACCTGTGGAGGTGGATGGTCCAAACTTCGACTCTGTCTGACTGTCCTCAGTGGACAGGCCCACCATCGTTGACCCATGCAGATGCTCAGGATCTGTAAGGGAAAGCAAAGTCATGTTACTGCATGTAACCTAACCGGCCCCCCCAAGGCACACCGTGGCTTACCATGCAGAGATGGGCCACCACCCATCTGGAAGCCACTGCCTGGAACTCCCTCTATGGCACTGCAGTGCATGCTTGCAGCAAGCCTGTCCTCTGCTGGTGTGAGCTGCACCACCTCTGGCTGTCCACCGCCTGTTGCAGCATGTGCCGCCCTGATGGCAGCCACCTTCTCCTTCACCCTCCTCCTGTCAGTACCCATCTTCTTCTTACACTCCTGCATGGAGCACTGGTGGCTGCCATGCAGGTTGACGGCACGTGCCACCTCCTCCCATGCAGCAGCACGGGCTGGAGGGGTGCCCCGCCGTCCACTGAGCAGTAACTCCTGATCCAGGTAGGCCTCGAAAAGTGCCTCCGTCTCAGCCTTCATGAAATTGGGCCTCCTCTTCCACCCACCATCATTGTCCTCCTCCTCACCCAGACCTTGCTCGGTCATTATTCAGCCTGTAAGGATGGCAGTGGTTACCTGTGACTGTGCAGTCCAAAGCATGTCCCTGAATCCACAGTCCACACTCCCACACAGCATGCTACTCACCAATAAACTGCAGTAACCGAATATGGCCACTGCAGAACTTTGTTGCACTTTTATAGTGCAATCCATGCAAATTAGGTGGAGGAGCAACTTTAATTAGATGCAAATCACGGTGCTGCGCCATTGAATGGCTGATCGGATGATTAGCATATGACGGCTGAATATCGCACTTTTGCGCTTTGCACAATTGTGTTGAACAGGCTGAGCCAATGGTGCAGTTCCGTATCATGCATAGTACACCTCACTGCGCATGCCCAGGCTGCTGACACTGGTGTCTGCTGTGCTGATGATGTGCTGTGTGCGATGGTCAATGCAGGGCATGGCCAACATTGTGCCAGTGGTGCTATAGCAAAGGTCACTACATGGTGCTGTGACAATGGGCCTCCATAGGCTCAATGGCAAAACTTCCCGATAGTCCACTGTGGTGCTGGCAAACAGGCAACCAATCACTCTATACACATAGTCGTTCAATGGCACTGTGCATGGCCTTGCGCCAGAGACCCTTGACCCTGTGCCCGACCTTGGCCCCCTTGGCACCATGTGTCCAGCATGGCTGCATCTCTATCGTGCTGTTCGGCAACAGCATGATAGGGAATGGCAGCGCCTGTACTGGCGAGCATTTGTATGTGGGTACTGCGCTGCAGAGCCATATTGCCTACTATAGTGGTTGAGATGGCACGCAGGGAGAGCCCCACAGTGGACTGCCATAGAGTTGGCAAACCCTTAGTAGCAGCCAGGAGCCACACCATGGGCCTCTGTTTGGGGAGGACACTGGACAGAGCCAGGACCCAGGTCTGGCAGGAGGTGGCTACTGACCTGAGGAGGCCACTAGATGGAGGAGGACCATGGAGCAGTGCAGTCACCGCTATGGGGACCTCAGGAGGAGGGAGCCAGAGCTACTTGCCCATCTGCGGTGGCGTGCCAGGAGGGGCATGGTGCCTCGTTCAGGTGGGTGATACATCTATGCACTTGTATTGTCCATATGGGTAACAGTGTTTTATGTGTCCAGCACATAGGGAAGGGCTACTCTAGGGTTGGCTGTGGCAGTGTTTACTGGCTGTGGGGTGGGTGGGTCTGGCTGGGTGGGTGGGCACACACATTGGGGCAGGGGGACTTTGCTCCGGGATTGTACTGATGTTCTTCTCTCCTTGTTTCCCCCACAGGCATGGACAAGTGGTGACTGCTGAGGGAGGAGCAGGTGGAGGGAGGAGGACAGAGCACCCAGGAGGGACGGGGACCATCACCGCTGACCTGACCGGCCCAATGAGGGTGAGTGCCATGACTCCATGATTACTATTGCATGCTGTGTAACAGGGTGGGCAGCGGGGCATGGCCACCATCCATGGACACCACTGCCATGCACGTAACTTGTGACAGTCAGCACTGTCCAGTGGCACTGCATGTCTGGGAGTGCATCAGTGGTGGTCCATGCGTGCACTGGGCACATGACTGTGGCACTGCCTTCACACCACATAGCCATGTTACTGTACGGCCTTGGTGGTGCTGTGCAGGACATGGGCGGTGGGTGTGTGCAGTGGTCCACATGGCTGTTGCTGCCTGGGTGGGCAGGTCTTGTGGACACGGTCACTGTGGGTGGTTGCACAGCATCACAGGAGTGTGGCACGTGGCTGTATGCCATACACAATGGGTGGGCTGCAGGGGGATGGACAGTCACACCTATTGACTCTGCTCCCTCATCCTAGGTGACCGGAGGCTCCTGCAAATAAAGCGGTCCATTAGTGAGCTGCTACAGGTGGCCAGGGAGACTCTGCAGCTGCTACAGGAGATGAACCGGCATGGGGTCAGGAGGAGAAGAAGGGCCAGACAACAGCGCCAGGAGGAGGAGGACTGAGGACTGGGGCAGACGTTAATGTCCCCATGCCCCAACTACCACCTTCCCCCCTTTGACCCACCCTCACACCCCTTCTTCCCTCTCCCATATGTTCACCCTTGCCCTTACCCACCCCACCTTTGTTTATGTCCCCACCCCACATTTGTATATAATTCTGTATATAGTTATTTTTAATATTTTCAATACATCTATTTTGATATGAATACTGTGGTGGTCTCTGATTTGCAGCGGCTATAGGTGCTCAGCTGCAATGGTGTGTACATGCCTGGGGTGGTGCAGCCAAGGGTATGTGTGATGTCCGTGGGGAAGTGACTATGGTGGGAGTAGCTATCAGTCGGTGTCTGTGGTGTGTGTTGTTCCCTTATGCATTGGATTACTGTGTGCAGTGGTACATGGTGCATGCTCTGTGTCCATGGTGCCCTGTCAACCCATCCATGGCCTGTGAGCTGATGACACTTTGCATGTCTGTGACCTGCAAGGTCTGCCACATATGTCACTGGTGGCTGTCCATGCAGGTCAGCCACTGTACCCGGCCACAATGCTGAGTTGCCTCCTGTCACTGGTGTGGTGCATGTTTGCCTCAGGTGACACTGTGGCCTCCGTGGTTGTTGTCCCACCTCCATGCTGTGGCTTGTGTGTGTTGCAGGAGATGTGCACCACTGTCTGTGACTTGTGCTCCAGGCATATGATTGTGGTGTACGGGTCCACAGTGCCTGCGCAGGGTGGCTGGCACTCCTGTACCATGGAGGACTGCAGGGTGTGTGTGCAGTTTCCATGGGCCCACACTGGGGGCTTGGTTGCCACACTACTGCGTCCCTGTGTTATTGTCCCCTTGGGTATGGGTGTGTGCTTGTCCCTGCACTGTGTTGCATCCGGTGTGATGCATGCTTCCATGCACTGCTGTGGGTGTCTGTGCTGGCTGTTGTGGCCAGTGGTGGGTCGGGGTGTGTCACTGGACTACTGTGCAGGGTTCTGTATCAATGGTGGTGGTGTCAGGGGCATGCCCTGTCCTGTGTGGGGTACCTCTTGTGCTGACACATGATCGGTCTCTCAGCTGTGCCTCGGGGGGGATTGTGCGTGTTGGCACTGTGTCAGCCGTTGTTAATTGCTGTGTGCTGCCACCCACTGCTGGGTGCTCATGGTGGGGCTGGCTTGTATGGTTCTGTGGTGCACGAGGTTGCAGTGTCACAGTGGGGGTGGTGGTATGCATGGGGTTTCCTGGAGTGGTGGTCACTGCTCATGGGAGGTGTCTGGGGGTCACGGTGCAGGGTGTGCTGTGCACTGGGGGGGATGGTGTGGCACAGGGTGGTCCGCCCTCCTTTTATGGCAGTCTCAGCTTGCCGCTGGGTGTGATGGGGCACCATGGCCCAGCTGTGGGTTGTTTGCTTGTCCCCATGGGCCAGTGGTTATTCCAGCCCTCCCCCAGTTGTGCTGTGCTTGGGGTGTGGGGGCACGATGTCAGTTCTGCTGTGTGTTCCTGTGGCATGGGTGGTGGGCCCCTACCTCCCTGATTGTACAGTTACATTGCTCTGCAGCTGGGGGGCTCCCTGCTTGTGCTATGGTGCCTCTGGACTGCTTAGCTGGACATCCCTTGTTGCACCATAGCGCATCATATCTGCTCAGCTTCCCCTTCCTAGTTGCGCTATGGTGCAGGTTGTGCGATATTCAGACATTAGCTGTAGGTGCAATTTGGCTTGCTCCTTTTTTGAATATTGCATCTGTTGCGCATGGGCACAATGGACTTGTGCTTGCTCCTGCTATAGCGTACTTTTTGGGCGCAGTTTGAATATCCAGCCCACTGTGTTATTTTCAATAATAGTGGTGCTGCTGTTTCAGGTTCTCGACAGTGGTGCACTCTAATTTTACAGAGCTGCAATTTCAGGTGGTACAGTTCCTAGGTTTCTGTCCACAAATAAATCACATAAAACAAGAGTTATCCTGTGTTGCCACTTGTGAGATCATAAACCAAATCAACAATCAACTGATTCCACTTTGATGCGGTCAGATGAACACCACAGAGTGCAGCTTCTCATTTGTATGGTGATCACAATAAGATTAACATATTTAAATGGCAATCAATATAGCATAGTCAAGTAGGAGTAGTAAAATATGGTCTCAAAGCACACATTTAACACAAATAACTAAATATAAATAAAAATAAATACTGTATAGTAACAAAAGACAGATAACAGAATGAGGACACCATAAACTGACATCATGGTTATGTGCATTCAATATGTTGCAGTTCTAGGTGAAGGGAATTAGTGAGAAAGGATTGGTAGTACTTAATTGTTAAGGAGGCAGTGTAGTGCAGTGGTTTAGGGCACTGAGCTACATACCTGGAGGTCTGGGTTTGAATCCCACAGCCCTCACGTGCATACTGTGTGACACTGAGCAAGCCACTTTATTTACTTGCACTCCCAGGTCACAACTGGAAAAAAGTTTGGCTAAGTGTTCCTTTGCTGGTTAAACAATTCCCCCTTTCCTTTTTATTAGCTACCTCTGTACTCATTTAAGAGTTGGTAGGAGTCTTATGTCCATATGTCATAGTCTGTCTCTAGATTGTCACAGATGGGGTGCTCAAAATTCATACACGGTTAAACATTTTGATTTTAACCCCTTTTTTAAAATATTTCAAATCTGGAGTTCTGTCACATCATGCAAAATTGGTTACACATCTGCATAATTCTTTCTGCATAAGAAATCTTTACAGTTAGATTGAAAATAAAAATCCATCCAAAATCCAATCAGTCAGTTAATGAAGCAATCAATCAGGTAACCCATTAAACAATATCATTCTGCACAAGTAATTCATATTAAGGGGACTTCTGGGGTCAGTGCACTATTTATTTCTTATAGAGACAAAATAATGAAACTCAAGTCAGTCTGCAGCTCTTCAAGAATAATAATGACATTGATTCTGGACGTTTGTAATAAGCACTCTTACAACATTCAATTTATTAGTACATGCTGTGGCAATCTTTATTTCAATACAGAATCACCCAAAAATATAGAATCACCAAAAAAAAGGAAAAAAATGCCTTTGCATGTGCATGTGAGGCACTGTGAAGTCCCTTTGTGTCCAATGCAAAATGAACTGTAAACAGGTATAAATCAATGAAAAATAAGGACGGGGGTGAAGGGGTTCCACACAGTGAGAATAGCAATACATTTAGCCCTTGATAAAAGCATGCAGTCAAATCGTAATTAGCCTAGAGGAAATATTAGAAGTCATCATCTGTTATGAAATACCTTTTATAAGGGCTGACAAGTAATGGCATTATCATTGGGTCCATGACAGAAAGGGTACAAATTACAAAACTGTGAGGCATTCTTTAACTGCTAACATACACATGGGGCAGAGGGTTCCACCCCACCCTCACAGGCACAACATTGACAGCATGCACACTGGTCCGCCCAACTGCCAGTCTTCAGCTAAGTGATATATTCAGAATAGCATTGCCCAGCTAACACCTCAAAGTTAGCACTGGCACATATCACACTATGACAGCCTGTCAGCATAGATTTGCCAGATGATACAGCATAGAGATCACACAGTGGTGAGCAGTTGTAACATAAAGCATGAAATAATGTGCCAATCCCCTTAAGCACTCATCCACACCAGCTGACCACATTGGCTGCCACACAAGAGAATTAGTCATCTGATAGTAGCCCGATGGACACAGGGATACGGCTTGCAGGCATTTCACAGATGAGGCAGACTCCCGCTACATGCCACTGTCTCATGGGCATGGGCCACATGTAGTTAGGCTGCAGTGGCTAAGTCAGTTCAAGAAACAGCCTTGGAACAGTGTATGCATGAGACCAGCACACTGGCTCCATAGTATGGCATGGGTAGAGAGGTTGCGACAGGGTCATTCGGTTGGTGACACAGTACACTACAGTTCAGTGTCAATAACAGCAAGTAATGCTGATAGTGATCTGGAGACAAATGAATGTGGAAAAGGGAAAGGCAACATCATGACAGCCACATAAATGCTCACAACCAGCATTGACGATTGTTAGGTCCAGTAACCTGTAATGAATGGGCTTGGTGGGGGGGGGGATTACTGCATCAAGTGCTGGGTATTACCATTTTTAAATGTTTCATCACCTTGTCTCTCTTCTGGGACCTCAACCCGTCATATGTAACTGTTTTTTTAATAGTCTTTTTAATAGCACTTGCTGCCCGTACCGTACTACACAGTCCAGATATGTGAATGGATTAATTTGGTCTTCTCAAACTAGGGATCCTATTGCACCTGAATAGCAACCCCTATAGCTTACTCTGAGTTCCCACTCAAGGGAGCCAGGGTACTACACCGGGTCCCCGAAATTCAGAAGGATTACGCATGGCGCAACACTGTTGCGCCATGCGCAACCCACTGATGCACCCCAGCATTCCATTCACATATCTGGACTGTGTAGTACGGTACGGGCTGCACGCCCATTGGCTCACGCTGTGGACCAATGAGTGTACAGCCCTACCGTATGCTGTCAGTCAGCAGGCAGTGGGGTGGCAGGTGGGTGTGGTGCTGCCACCTGCCGCTGACCAGGGGGAGCGGGACAGTGGGCTCAGTGTGTGGGTGGGGACGGGGGTACCACTGGACCACCAGAGATATTAGACATTTGTATTACAACATATGCCCACGATTGGGCATGGGGGGCACCACCATAGAGGTGCAGCCGGAGCTCGGGTGGCCACCCAAAGGTGGCAGCTGCCGTGTTGAGCCCTGCAATATGGCAGCACACCTGTGGGTGGCCAACCGTTGTTCCTTTTTTTTTGGGCTTACCTGTGTGCAGCGCAAGTAGGGTTTGCACATGCATGGGCTCAGCACATCCCGGGCTGAATATCGGGATGTGCAGAGTATGCATGGGCACGCCCCCCCACCTGCGCTGCATACATTACTGATGTGCTCCGGTGCATTGGGATTTGTGCCAGGCACAATCCCCGTTTGAATATCGCACCGGGACGCATCAGTGGGTTGCGCATGGCACAACACTGTTGCACCATGCGTAACCCTTCTGAATATCTGGGCCCCGGTGTAGTACCCTAGCTCCCTTGAGTGGGAACTCAGAGTAAGCTATACGGGTTACTATTCAGGTGCAATAGGATCCCTAGTTTGGGAAGACCAAATTAACCCCCCCAAATGGTCCCTCCTGGGCAGACTTCCCAGAGAGACCTCAAATGGGTCCACTGGTCCTTATCCCACAACTTATAGGAAATCCCACATCAAGTAACCCCAGCAACACAAGAGTGGGGCAGCTAAGTGTCCCATCTCTGCCTGCACAATTTGTTCCTGTAACATTGTTTGGACCCAGAATTTCCAGTTCCATGAATTAAGGTTAGCAAATTTTGTGATATATCCGAATCACTCCATCCAATCTGGACTAAAACTGCAACATGGCCTAGATATGATCAAATTTAATCCCTCGAGGACAGCCTTAATGGTGATAATCAAGCAACAATTATCAAATCAATCCAAACAGTTGAACATTGTTTTATAAAAGGATTCTACACTACCTTATTTAAAAACATCTAGAGTATGTAAACTTAGGACCACATACAAAATTGTTTCACTTTTACGTGATCTATCAGAATCACACTCTCAGTTTCAAGCCCTTTAACATGGTGCCATGACTCTAAAATAACTCAAAAAACATATAAACATATAAAACTTCCATATAACTAAAATGCTTTTCAGAGAATTAGCCATAATAATACACGGACGGATAATTTAAGCCACTTAGATGTTTAAATATTGCCAGTTTCATATTGGTTGCTTAAAACAAACGAGCATACCAGCAAACAGGGTTTTACCCTGCAGTTGTCTTTTGCCAGTTGATAATGCAACAGCATGCTTCACACACAAAAGCTGTTCTAATCGCAGTTCTCAGTTTACATCTGTCAGTTTGTTGCATAGTTCATTTTACCGTCAGTGAATGCTCCGTCACTTTTCTAAGAGAGAACATTCCAGTCTTACACCTTAGGGTTCATGGTACACTTCACTACCCTTTTTTACAGTCCTAGGTAATGCTCCTGAGTCCTTAAAACATATCTAAAAATACTTTGGAAGAAAGATATTTCAGCTTAGCTCACCCATACGTTTGAAATTGCCCATTAACACAGATACTACAAAGCTGTTGCACAAAATGAGCGCAGAGTCAAATACAAATGTAATCACTCTTTCCCAGTTTTAAGGCACATTTGCAGCTGGGTCCTGGTCAGGCCATATTTCTCCCATGTTTCAAGACAAAAGTCTACTGGGTTACAGGAGTCAGTTTGAAAGTCAGGCCATCCAAATTCCCTCCACATACACTGCCTGCATCTGCAAATACACAAAAGACAATAGCGCTCCTCTAAGAGCAGTAAATTAGATATGGTGGAACATAAAAGTAGCCCAGTTCCCCACCCTAGGCAACGTTTGGCATACCTGTAATAAGAAAACAAATGCCTCTCTGGATGCTTGGCGCTTCATCAAACTGCAGCGTCAAGGTCTCCACTTATTGCTTCATCCTCCATATGAAAATGCTGCACATAGCAGGCAGTTCGAGCTGCTCTGTCCCCGCAGTCAGAAACGGCCAGAGTTTTAGGCGCAATCAGCTCGAAAAAAGTTTTCAGGTAGACTCAGCAGTTTGCTCCAAGTAACAAATCATCCCACGGTAACTGGCAGGGCTAAACAGTCCAAGAGTGAAAAACTAAAAAGCAAATGGAGCAGCAGTTAAAACAGTGTAACCAGCATACTGGGAGTTCATAGCTTATAACGACCGTTACTCCTTTTCTGAAATTTCAGAAAGCTAGAACCCAATTCAGAGGATTACCAATTTAAAAAATAGTATGAGTTTCATTCATCATTTTTTAGAAAAAGAACAGACTTTTATCATAAATTTACAATTACACCGACAAACGCTAAGGTGCAGTAAGCATAGCAGCATCACGACAATCTTGCCAGAAGTCTATTGAGGTGGGGGTCACCTCCCCTGCAGTACAACATGCTATAAATGTATTTTAATTCTTAGCTGTTGTGTCTACACACTGAAAAAGGGACTTGAACACAATTAACTAGCCCCCCCCCCCTTTTTTTTTCTGGCCTGTAGTTTATTTTGCAGTAAAAAGGCTGTATGTGGCGAATTTAAAGTGGAAGAAGGTGATAGACACAGTAGTCTTGATTTCTGACCGGTGACTGAGTTGGGTATCTGTGGATGGATGCTTTGGATTTTAAATAGTCCTCCTCGCTGGTTTCCCTACTGAAGAGCATCTAGCTCCAGTTTCCCAGGCAATATTATGATATGAGTGTCGATGTTTGAAGACCAGTAAAGATTCACTGTGCATGAACGAAGTGGATAGTAGTCCATTACAAGCAGCCCTCGGTGTTTCTCGCAATAGATACTAACAGTAATAGCACCATTTGAAATAGAAATGCATAATTTACAGTGTCAGTCTCACACTGAGAAACCAACAGATCTACTAAATGGCAAAATCACTTTTAGGAAAAATTGTTTAGGTGAAAAGTTCTGACATAAGGAGAGCGATTTTTGTAAGGAATGGGCAATGCAAGTATTAGACTAATACAGCGCCTTTCTCCAACCCACGGGTTAATTTTCAAAAACAAAGGAGAAAAAAAGGCAACCAGAAAGGTAACCATTTTTGTTGTATCTTTAGGCTTAACTGTAATAATAAAAAAAAAAAACGGAAATCGCATTTCTGAGAGGCCATTATTTAATGGGAGAAGTAAATATGCGTACAGAGGTCCTGACACGTATAAATAAATGGTACTTACCCGGCAAACAAAAACTAAATAAACAAACTGTGGGTCACATACTATTTCTACTTAACACAAGTATGAACCAATGAGGAATGAATTTACTCTTCTCCACCAAACCGACATGTAGGCACTGACAAGAGCTTGTTTTTGGATGTGGCCAGTTTCTGACAGCAGCAAGCAGGTTGCTTACAGTGCGCGAGGTGAAGAGAGGAGACTGTGGAGAGTTGCTTTTTCCCGTATGGTGATCGGGCAAGGATGATTGGACTGGATTGGGGGCGGGGGAACGTGGGCACTGCTCTATAAAAATAAAAAAATTGTCACCAGCTCTATCACTGGCTTTTTCTTTTTCAAAATTCCTGTAGCAAGATCGGTCAAGGATTAGGAGGGAAGGGGATGGCATGAGACTTGACAAATGATAAAAAATCTGGTGCCCCTTGTAGTAGTGTTGAAGCAGCAGATGAGTCTTGAGTGCAGGCAGCAGCTAAAAAGTACATAAGTAAATATGCATTCCAGTCATGTCAAATACAAAAAACACACGCAAATGTCACTGCTTGGTATTTATCTTTTATTTACCAGAGGTATTTAATTCTTTGACCATGAGACTGCAAAATAATTTGCCGCGACCATGGTCGAAGTTCGTTAGCGAGTCACAGCCGAAGATTGTGAATGTCCAAAACGCTATTTTTTGACTAAATTAAACCAGAGGCATGGGTCGATAGAAGGAAGCTCCCTGATCGAAACCCATGCCTCAATTATTTCACAAGTCACCCACGGGGTGAAATATTTACTTTTTTCCCCAACCCCAAATGGAAAACAAGATGGCGTCCATCACGATCAATAAATTTCTCGCTATCAAAGATTCTTTGATCGTGAGCCTGCAAATTCTTTGATCGTGATGGCCAAAATCCCATTCTTCTTTCACAAAATAACCATATAAATTTTCCCATAGACTTATAATGGGAGCTAAAAAGTTTAATAACTTTTGAAGGGATTAATATTTTATCACCAAACAAAAAGTGGCATGTTTCTTGACCCAAGCTCTTTCTATATGCCAAGTGTCAGACTGGCAGACCACATGATGGCCACGCAGCACCTCAGAAAAATCAAAAAAACTGCCCAGAGAACTGGCGAAAAGTGCATTTTTCAGCATTTTGGTATGCACAAATCAAGAGATCTACCCTGCCCCACCACGCATACCAAATTTCATCCAAATCCATTGAACAGGTACAAAGTTATTAACGTGCAAAATTTCAAGTTTAACATAGAAGTGACTTCATTACCCTAAATATAGGGATGCGACCGCACCCTTATAATATATATATATATTTACTTACTGTTTATTGCAGTAATGTAGATTGCATCAGTCTGATTCTGATAACTTACATGCTGACATTTGTTTATAGCTGCAAATCCCAGAATTCCCTATAGCTGCCATCAGAGCAGGGCTGCAGCAGTGGGAGAGTCAGCAGCCTGCAGTGCATGTTTGAGATTTGATAAACTCTGATCTTTTGTTTACTGGACCCACTGTCCTCCCTGGCACTGTGTACAATCACAGAGGATACCACCACTAGTTTCTTTCTATTCCTCCTGGTATTTGTTTTGCCACTGGTTGTGACCAGCCACCTGGAGTACACCTTGTTACCACAGTATTTTAAATTTAGAAACCAATGGAAAATGGCAATCATCAGGATGGCAAGTAAGGGGTAGGTGTTGCTCGTTGATTACTTCAATCTGCCAGATGTAGACTGGAGGCTTCCAACAGAATCTTTGGCAATGAGTAGGGCCATCTTTGACTTCCTACAAGGGGCTTTTGTAAGACAGCCAGTTAACGTACCCACTAGTGATGGGGCAGTGATGGAACTGGTGCTTAAAAATAGGGACATCATTGCAGACATCACAGTAGGCAGTCCCCTGAGTAACAGTGATCATTATACAATATGTTTAACATTACATAGAAACATAGAATTTGATGGCAGATAAGGACAGCTTGGCCCACCCAGTCTGGCCATTTCCCTACCTAATGGATAAGCTGCAGATCCTAGCTAACCAACAGCCTACTTCTTCCAACCTCCACCGCCTAGAATTGCCTTATGTCTGTCCCATGCATTCTTGAATTCCACTACTGTTTTTGACTCCACAACCTCCTCAGGAAGGCTGTTCCATGCATCCACAACCCTCTCTGTGAAAAAATACTCCCTCACATTACTTCTGAGCCGTCCCCCTTCTAGCTTCAAATTGTGCCCCCTTGTTCTTGCACACCTCTTTTTCTGAAAGATGCTACCCTCTTGGACTTGGTTGATTCCCTTGAGGTATTTAAAAGTTTCAATCATGTGCCCCCTCTCCTTCCTCTCCTTGAGGAATGGGAACTGAGGCAAACCACATGAGAGCAAGGGTCCTGGACTTTAGGGGGGGTGAATTTTAAAGAAATGGGAGACTACCTCAGAAACTGCCTAGTAGTGGGGGATTGCCAGGGAGGGATGAAGCCACAGTACAGTGGGGAACATAATGGACAGCATAATTAAGGCAACCAGCCTCTGCATGAATGAAATGAGTAAAAGTAGAAGGAAAAAGAGACTGTTATGGTTCTCTATGGAAGTGGTCAAGGAGGTGAAGGAAAAAAGGGTGGCATTCAAGAGGTATAAGGAAATGCAGAGGAGGAAGGCAGTGAGGTGTATCAAATAAAACAGAGGGAAGCAGGAATGGCAGTGAGAGAAGCAAAGGCACAGACAGAGAAAAGGATAGCCAAAGGCATAGCTAAAGTGGATAAGACTTTCTTCAGGTACATAAGTGGGAAGAGGAAGGCAATGGGAGAGACAGTGAGAATAAGGAGAGTGGTGGGGGGATGTACAGAAGATGACCAAAAAAAAGCATGCATCCTGAACAGGTAATTCTGCTAAGTCTGCAGAGTGGAGTGGGAGGGTTGGACCACTAGGAAGCAGCAGGAACAAAGTGGGGGTGAACGCAAGTCCATTTTCAGTGGAAACGGTTCTCAAGGAACTTGCTGCTCTGAAAGAGGACAAGATATGGGGCTGGATTGGATACACCCCGAAGTACTTAAAGAACTCAAGGAAGTGTGAGCTGCCCAACAGATGTCCTTATCCAACGTTTGGTAGAGCATGTTGAATTCGATGAGCTGCAAGACCACAGACAGTATGGATTCATGTGGGGAGGTCATGGCAAATTAATCTGTTTGATTTCTTCAATGGAGTGACCAAGGAATTGGATCAGGTGATGGCAGTGGACAAGGCCTATCTGGACTTTAGCAAGACCTTTGACATGGTGCTAAACAGGAGACTGATAAAGTAAGTGTGGTTTATTTATAGGGTACCCAATCCCAAAGACTCTGAGCACCTTACAGAATCAGAAACAAGCAGGATAATGATAGCAATAAAATAAAGCTCTAAAGGGTTTTTTAAATTTAAAATACAAGCATAAATAAGTGAAATATAAATAGTTATTACATAATAAAACAGTAAAACAGAGTTAAAAAATTATTGGTAGTCCAGAAAGGTCATTTTACAAAGATGTGTCTTTAGCACCTCTTAAATTCCTCCACCAACATGGCCTCCTTTACAGGATATAGGAAGCAAGTTCCAGAGGGCCAGGCCAGCCACCTCAAAAGCATAATCACCAGAGGTTTTCAACCTGGCCCTTAGAACTGGAAGGAGACCCCTAGTGGAGAAGCAGAGGAAATGGACTAGAGTGGCAGGGGTAAGGAGAGCCATCAGGCAACCAGGGTCCAATCCATACAGGGCCTTGTAGGTGAGCAAGACCACCTTGAAGATGATCCTCCACCTGACAGGCAGCCAGTGCAGATCTTGCAGGACTGGAGTCACATGGCATGTTCTAGACAGGCCCTTCAGCAACCTGGCCACTGTGTTCTGCACCAGCTGCAGCTGGCAGAGGGTCCCTCCACAGACCCTGAAGTACAGAGCATTAAAGAAATTGAGCAGCCTAAAGGTGGGATCCAAAGTGGTAAATTGGGCTAGAAATGGGTTAATGGATAGGAGATTAAAGGTGACAGTTAACAGCATTCACTCTAATGAGGGGAGAGTGACCAGTGGGATGCCCGGAGCTCAGTGCTGGAACTTGTCCCCTTAAATATCTTCATAAACACCATTGCAGAAGAAATGGAAGGGAGAGTGTGCCTTTTTGCAGATGATACTAAACTCTGTAATAGGGTAGACACTCAGGATGGGGTGAAGAAAACATGTAGTGATCTTAGGAAACTTGAGGAGTGGTCAAGAGCATGGCAGTTGAAGTTCAAAACCAAAAAGTGCAAAATCATGTGCCTAGGGTACAGGAACCTGGGAGTTAAGTTAACGATAGGTGAGGAGGTACTGATAGTCACTAAGCAGAAAATGGACCATGGGGTTATTATATTTGAATATCTCAAAGTGGCAGGTCAGTGTGACAAAGCAGTGGGTAGGGCCAGTGGAATGCTGGGATGCATAGGGAGCGGTATCTCCAGCTGGAGGACAAAGTTGGTGTTGCCACTATATTGCTCGCTGTCAAGACTCCACCAGGACTATTGTGTCCAATTCCAGATGCTGCACCTCAGAAAGGACACAGATTGGGTGGAGACAGTTCAAAGGAAGGGAACTAAACTGGCACTTACGAACAGCTGGTCTCAACACTTCACCCAGATGAAAGGAACCAAGGATACTGCTTTTGGCATTCAAACATATCCTTTATTGGTACAAGCCATGAAAACAAGGCACCCCACATGTACACCCACTTCCATTTTTTTGAGCTACCTTGGCTCTTTCTCAAGAAAGTGAACTACCTAATGATCACACAATTTATAGCAGCTTGAGAGTAATCACAAGATAAGTGCTTTAGTGCTTAAAGTGATACTGTCACATTTGTGCAAAACATCACAACATGTGCATACTGACTTGCATGCAAAGCATTGCTAACATGCAACACAATATGTGCAAATAGTGCAAATCCTAATGCATACAGGCCAACGAACAAGGGGCACAGAGGGTGTGCTAAAAGAGTTCACTTTATACCCTGAAAAAAGCAATCAGAATTTGAGGTTTTTGGTGACTTAAAATTTTAGGAAGATTAATTTCTTGGATTTACATATTTTTAAGGATCAGGATGCTGAGATCAGTGGACGAGAGTGAGGGGAGTCCTCCTACCCTCCCCCCACTCTCCCTACCCCACCACCTCCCCTCCTACCTACTACCTGCACCCGCCAGTCTTTCTACTCCTACTGACAAGACCTTCTGGCTGCTTACCCCTCTTTTTCTCTCCTTCCCCCCCCCCGGCTCCTTTCTTCTCCACTATTAAAGTTATTAATTCTAGAAAATTAAAGTACGTACTTTACTGTTTTTTAAACCTTGTCTTTGTATTACCGCCTCTGTATGTTTGTTCACACTTCCCCACTGATGTGGAACCTTTGTAAATGAGTGCCTTGCACGCAAATGTATTGTTATCCAAGATTGAATAAATAAATAAAGTCTGATTTATATCCTAAAGACACAGATAGAAACTCCATTCTTCATTTTGCAAGTTGCCACCTATGCTACATCAGTCGAAAATGTTCCCATTGGTCAGTTCATTTGCATACGGAAGAATTGCTGTAGACACAAAGATTTTGTCAACATATTAACAGAACTGAAGGGTTAGATTTTGTGACAAGGCATATCAAACAGTGCATTATTAAGGAGGAGATTCAGGCCGGTAGTAACAGGGAGTCCCTTTTGAGACCCAGTGCTAATAGGAATGCTGATGATAGGTCCATACCCTTAAATCTTGCCATTACCTTCCCTCAGGCATACAAACTGAAGAAAAAAATGGTACATCCTACAGGCTGAAAAAAAATTGGAACCATTAACAAAACAATCACAACGCATTGTCTTCAGAAGAGGTACCAACCTGGTGGACATGTTGTTCCACAATTACTACGCAAATGCTCTCCCTTAAGCAACGACATGACCTCCATAGCTACGGGTAACGACCTGTTTAAAAAGTGCAGTTTCTGTAAACACATGAACAGAAGTAAGCAGTTTACAAGTCCTACTGTTGACTGTACGTTTGAGTTAAAGCATTTGATTATCTGTAGTATGTACTCTTTAGTGTATGGAAACATGCATATGTTGCAGTTTTTATGGTGGTAGAACCCTGAGACCTTTTAAACAGAGGATTGGTGAACACCACAGAGTCATTGAAACCAGAGATAGAGAGAGAGAGAGAGAGAGAGAGAGAGAAATGACAGAGGAAGAGTTGATGCATTGGCAAAGCCCTCCTCTCATCCTGTCACCTCCACAGCTGGCCATCGACTGAACATTCACTGAGCCTATGCGCTCGTACACTATACAGTAGGCTCAGTGACAGTTCAGTCAGTGGTCAGTCATGGAGGTGGAGGAGAGCTCTGCTGGTCACCAACTCTGTTTTGGGCGTGAGTGGTGGTGGAAACTACCTGCTGGGGTGGGGTGGTTCATAGACACCAGGGAAGAGGGTTGTATGGAATAATATTATAATGGGACACCAAGGATTGGGGAGGGGGGCCATGAAACTACCAGGAAAGGGGGTTTTATTCAATAATATTACAACAGGGACATCGGGGATTGGGGGGGGCTGCTAGACCTCCAAGGATGGGACTTGATTTGTTTTATCAGGGTATCGAGGGTGGGGGTTCTGCTAGTCTTTGCCATACAGAGCATGTGGCTAACCACTCTCATGCGCCTGGTGTTTGTCACACGGGAGAGGATGTGGCAAGTGTGGGGACTTAGGGGGGCCATTAGACTACCAAGGAAGGGTGTTGTATGCAATAATATTATAAGGGTGACATCAGGGATCGGGGGGCCACTAGACCACCAGGATGGGATTTTGTTTTAAGTATAAGAATGGCCAACATCGGGGGACCGTGGCACATTGCTGTGCACAGGTCAACTCCCCCAGAGGAGAATTTTCTAAGTACCCTTAGACCAGTCCTGCCTGCTGTAAGGGTACTTAGAATTTCCCCCTCAGGGATAGTTCTGAGAATCCCACATTAGGAGATATGGCAGCCTGTGTCTACAGCGTGCCTCCTAGCACCATGCCACAACCCATTTTTTGGTGCAGGTGCAGTGCAAATCCCATTTGGCTCAGGCAGCCTGTGGTTTATGCAGGCTGCCATTGAGAATCACTCCTGGTGCATCTTTTGCCATAAGTGACAGCTTGCACCATTTTTTGTGTCACAAGCCCCTTGCACCATGCCTGGAGCTTTGAGAATTGAGCCCCACGTGTTTAAATTTCAGGGCCTGGAAAAGGTCCACTTGGCACCAAGGGATGAGGACCTGGCTAGGTGTCTTTCACAAAAAGAGACATTTTGGCAGTACACTTTACAAGCCAACAACCTACCTGGTCTTACTGAATTTTCCAGCGTAGCCATTTTTTAAGGGACTGATGGCTTTTTTACTGTTGTTAGAAGTTACAGTGAGCTACAGGAGAAGTTTGGTTCTCAGCTTGAAGTGAATGTGCATTTTGCTGTTTGCAATTGCTGTTTGACACATTTGGATGGTTTGCATTTAGCTAGCCATATGAAGTGTTTCTAACCTTTTCACCTCTCTTTCTCCTTCCCCCAGGTTTTCATCCTTTTTCCCATTCTGTAGTTCTTTCTCTTGTGCACCACTCCTCTCTTTTCTCTCCCCTTTTCTTACTCATAGTGAAACATCCATTTGATTATAATAAAGGGGGTTAAGGTAATTAGATGTACATATGTATATTCATTGTCCATGTCACTGCTGGTAGTGAGCCATATTTCTATTAGCCAGCCTGAAACTCCTCTATTTGCAAATGTTGCTTTGGACAAAAGCATTGTTTTGCATATAAGACCATTTGCATGGGTTTTGTAAGTTATTGCACAAATGTGGTAGCATCACTTTAAACACATACACATTATCATGTGATTGCTGTCAGGCTGCTATAAACTGTTTTATCTTAAAGCAGGAAAGAGACCCGGGGGTGGGTAATTACTGTATATCAAATTACCTAAAGTTCTCCAGGCAGTGTCACAAGACAGTGTGAAAGGCTAGTAGTATGCTGCTGTACATAGGAAGGGATCTAACTAGCAGAAATAGGAAGGAGGTGTTGCTTCTGTATAGATTGCTGGTAAGACCCTACCTAGAGTACTGTGTCCAGCTCTGGAGACCTCATCTCCAGAAGGACATAGACAGAGTGGAGGTAATCCAGAGGAAGACGACTAAAGTGGTGCAAGGGCTAGATCAGAAGCCCTATGAGGAGCGACTAAAGGATCTCAATATGTACACCCTGGAAAAGAGGAGGAAAAGGGGGGATATGATAGAGACTATTAAATACCTCATGGGGTAAACAAGGTAGAGGAAGGAAGGAAGTATTTTTAGGAACAAAAATGTACTCAAGAACTAGGGATATGCTATGAAACTAAGTTAGAGAGGGGTGGATCGAGGAGAGATGAGAGGAAGTACATCTTCACAGAAAGGGTGGTGAATTCTTAGAACAGACTACCAACAGAGGTGACTGGAGTGAGAACAGTGGTGGGGTTCAAGAATGTATTGGCATAAGGAAATCTTTGGGGGGAGGAAGGGGAGGTGGGAAAATGGGCCAGAGATCAAGCAGGATCTGTGGTGATACTGGAGATAGGGGAAGAATGGGCAGACTAAGTGAGCCAAGTGAAACATAGAAACAGAAAATTTGATGGCAGATAAGAACCGCTAGGCCCATCCAGTCTGCCCTTTTCCATGCCTATAATAGCAGATGATGACCGTATTTGGCCACCGTCTTAGACTTCAAATCTCTAGTTCTTTATGTCTATCCCAAGCATGCCTAAATTCTTCTACTGTGCTTGCTCCCACCACTTTTTGTGGCAGGCTGTTCCATGCATCCACCACCCTCCAAATGAAGAAGAACTTCCTCACATTTCCCCTTATCCTGCCACCCTCCATTCTCATATTGTGCCCCCTTGTTCTTGTGTCTGTCCTATACTGGAAGATGTCCCCCACCTCATCTTACTGATATCCTTGAGATCCGTTAAGGTCTCTATCGTATTCCTCCCTCTCCCTCCTATCCTCCCTTGAATATATATTGAGGTCCTTCAATCCTTCCTCATATGGCTTGTGGTGCAAGCCCCTTTACATCTTAGTTGCTCACCTTTGCACTACCTCCACCCTGTCTACATCTTTACAAAGATGCACCCTCCAGAACTGTACATAGTATTCCAGATGAGGCCTCACCAGTGTTTTGTATAGTGGTATCACCACCTCCCTTCTTCTTCTCATCATACCTCTTCCAATACACCCCAGCATGCCACTGGCTCTCCCGATAGCCTTTGTACACTGTTTGGCCACCTTCAGGTCATCTGAGATGATAATGCCAAGATTTCCTTCATCCCTGGTGACCACCACCAATTGCCCTTCCATCCTGTAGCTTGCCTCTGGGTTTCTGCACCACAGGTGCTTGATCTTACACTTCTTTGCATTGAAACCCAGCTGCCACACTTGGGACCATTTTTCCAGCCTTTCTAGGTCCCTCTTCATTTTCTCCACCCTATTTGGAGTGTCCACCCTGTTGTAGATCTTGGTGCCATCTGCAAAGAGGCAAATGTTTCCTTCCACCCCTTCTCTGCAATGTCACTGATGAAGACACTGAAAATGACTAATCCCAGGACTGATCCCTGTGGTACCCCAATTGTCACCTCTCTTTCCTCAGACTGACTTCCATTAACTGCCACCCATTGCCTCCTATCCCCCAAATAAGTGGTTCTTATCTGTCAGCAAATTTGATGTGTCTGTTTTTATGTGTATTTGGCTCATTTGCTTGACATAGCCAAGGCTGCTTGAAATTTTAGAAGTGGATATGCATGTGGGGTGCCTTTTTTATGCCTTCTACCAACAAAGTGTATTATTGAACTCTGAAAGCAGCATCCTTGCTTCCTTACCTCTGGGTGAAGTGCTGAGACCAGTTTTTTGTAAATACCTATTGTCCTGCATTTGTTGTGGAACAATTGTTTGTCTTGGGTGCGGCCACTCTTTCTGAACATTTTGCAACTAAAATGGTGCAGGTGTTGTATAAAAGCCCTCTGAGGAGAAACTAAGAGATCTCAACACATACACCCTGGAAGAGAGGAGAGTGAGTGGGGACATGATAGAGACCTGCAAGTATCTCACAGGGGTAAACAGGGTATAGGAAGAGAGTCTCTTTCAAATGAGAAAGAGCCAGGTCCAGACAGCATGTGATGATGCTAGAGAGGGGAGTTTAAGAGGGATATTAGGAAGTATTGCTTCAATGACAGTGTTGTAGACACATACAGCAGACAGACAGCCAGCTGAAGTGATGGAGGCAAAAACAAAAGGAGGCTTCCAGTATGTGTGGGATATACATAGGGGAATATTAGTAAATAGAATAGGCAGGGAGGGTCACCAAAGATAAATTAGTGTCTGTAAAGACAGACTATGCAGGGACCATCTGGGCAGATTGGATGGGCCAAGTGGTCCTTTTGTGTCATCAGATTCTGTGTGGCTATGCATATTATTTTCTAACATAATCAGTAGCATAGCAAATTCCCAGAGGGCCTGGGTGCAAGGCGATGTTACAGGGCCCCTCCCCAGTTTTAAATAAACATCAACATTTTGATTTGGGCCCCTCAAACCTCGTGGGCCCGGATGCCACTGCACCCCCTCCACCCTTGTAGCTACGTCCCTGAACATAATATGTATTTCTGACAAGTACATATATGATAAACTTTGGCCATGACATAGGGATAAACAGCAAGATGAGAAAGTATTAATGAATCATTATCCATATCATTAAGTAGCTAAGATGTCATATGTCTGATAAACAGGCCTATATATAAAACAAAAAAACAGAAGGCTGTGTTTCAACTCCCTAATAGTTCCAGCAGCTAGGATAAAACAAATAAAATGAGTATCACTAATAATACCTTCCAGATTACCATATCTGCCAAGACCTACTAATAAAGAACAAGTGTGAAAGTACTATGTTAAGAGATAATGCTCTTTCGCGCTAGATGTAAAATTACATTTATTGATTCTTTGCATTAATTTTAAGTAGGCATTATCTAATGAAATAGGGTATTTCAAATAGTTGCATTAATAGTAACTAGGTGTTATGTAATAACACAGGGCATTTCAAATAGCACAGTTTAAATCAGGTTTAAGGGAAACTAAACAAAGCATTTAAATGTCGCCCAGAATTATGACATGTCATCCTCCAAATCCTCAGCACTCTTCCCCCACATGAAGAGTCTGGATCATACTGTGATCTCAAGGAAGTGGTTAGCTGGTCTATATTGAAAAAGAAATACTGTTTTCCTTTTAATGTAGTCCAGAATTTTGCAGGCATCAGTAGTTGGAAAGATCCACCCAGTTCCAGCAGCTTCTGTCAATATGATAGAAATGTACATCTTCATTGTTGAGCGAGATAGCACAAATTTGGGTAGATGAAAAAGCAATTTCCCCTATAAAGTGGCACCCCCTTAATTCTTAATAATTTGACCAGGAGGTCATTATCAGATTCAAAAGGAAAATTAAGCAATACATTAGATTTTGAGACTTGGACCTGTCCTGGATGCTAACTAGGGGGAAAGTTGTTTAGGAACTCTGAGCCGTTCTGAACTGTGTGCTGTCTCTTAATCAGAATGCTTTATGATAAAATAGAGATTTTTCAGGAAGCAAGTCAAAAACAATCCTGAATATGTCCTTATCAAGGTCACAAACATTTCCAAAGTCTTTATCAAATTTAGCTGGTAGCCCCACAAACCTTATGTTCTTGTGGCAAACTTGGTTTTCCACTTTTAACTTTTCGATGAAGGTTATAGTTTACTTTTATCACAGCCACATTAGTAGCTTCTGCAGCTAGTATTTTGTTCCTAATTGGATTTATTTGATTTGAATGTCCCTTCATTTTGACAATAGTGTGTTGTAGGTTATCTTTAATCTGTTTGAACTATTTTTGAATAAAATATTTTTTAATGCCTCAAATCGCCTGTCTTATCATTCTAGGATAGCCAGAACAATATTTATAGATTTTCCCAATGATTCCAGGGTGTACTGTCTAGGAAGATAGTGTGTTGAATCCTCCTGTGGTATACCAGCCCAGCACCCAAACATGGAGCCAAACTCTAACACTGGCTCTGCAGACTCCGAAGGTCCGCGTAACCAGACTGATATTCAGTTAGCGATTCTGTCTGACAGTCAGGTTTTTGTAAAGCAGGCCTACTGATATCTGAACTCAGACAATTCAGGATGTATCTGGCAACACAGTGTTGTCAGACAGACTACTGCTCAGCTCTGTGGATGTACTGAGGCCAGGTGCAGATGCTAACAATGCAAGTAGACTAGCACTTTCAACAATACCATTGGACAAATTTGCAGCTAATATCGGCCCCTGTGCAGCTCCTGAGAGGGAAGTCCAGCCTAGGTGGTGGGCTGTTAATGTTCCCAGTCAGTCTCTGCTCCTGTAGCGATGTTCTGGTTGAATATACTTTTCAAGTGGTTGACTGGATGATAAGGTAAACTCCTCAATTAAAGATAAGGTGTGCCTGCTTTTCCATTGTTTAGTCATTGCAGTTGTATCAAGTTTTAGTGGTTCTGAAGAAGGGAAATGCTGTTTTTGTAATTGAGTTTGATAAACTCTCACAAAGTGCTGCTCACACCACAGCCATCTTACTCCACTGTATTTTTTTACCACCAAGAATGTGTCATTATTCAAGTCATTAGTTTCCAAGCAGGTGGTGAGGTGGCAACAGACTTATTCACAGTTCTAGTCAGACACTTTACAAACAATAATTTAGAATCTTCAGATTCTGAATATAAATATGTTAATAAACATTTACTTGAGATAACCATCATTTCTAAAATTCCCTGAGCTGTACATTAGCCGAACTCCAAGTCAATTAGACTCTATTACTTGAACTAATGTGTCTACAGTGGATAAAGCTATTTTTATGGCTATGGGTAGAGCCTACAGCCATCCTGCTTTCTCTTGAAAAAAGGTGTTTCCGTGGAACACATCTTTTAGGAGTTTTCAGTGTATCCTTCCATCAACTGCAAAACAGTGTGCTTCCCCTCTGATTTTTGCTATTGGCTGCTCTGCCTTAAAGGCAGGGAGATGCTACTGTGCCTCCCAACTTCTCAGGATATAAACAAGAAAAAAGATCTTTTGAAGGTGCTGTCATTTAGCCATTGCAGGGCTGCAGAATGAGCATCTGTTCAGCTCAAGTCAAATAGATCAGTTCCAGTTCTTCCAACAGCCTAGGGTTTAACTCATTATCTCCTTACTTTGACTGAATATTGACCCAATAGCACATGGCTAATTAGGAACATATGTTATGTGGGAGACAGAGCAATGTAAGAAGTAGACCCAGACCACCCCTACAGAATCCTAGCCTTGAAGCTGGGAGTCATTGCGTAGGAATTTCTATTGTCTGCTGCTGTCAACACTCCCACATGTCTAAGTTATGTAGTTCAAAAATAATCTAGAACTACAAAACCAGTACTGAGAGGGTATAATGACTTGAATATTTTCTTTTTGTTGTTGTCTCTTTTTGTTTGTTTTCTATTACTGGTCCAAAATAAGTATCTGTTTATAAGTGTAAGAGCTCTGTTTGATAAATGAATGCTCTGCTATGCCATGCAGCTCCTAATGTCAGTACTAAAACAATGTTATCAATGTGTGTCCATTTGCCTGTTGCAGCATGGTTAAACTGATTCCATGCTAAGGAGGCACATTCTGTAATTGGACACTGTCCATTCTGCTTCACTCTGGGATCAATTTTAACTGGAATGTCAGGCACCAGTTTAACCTTGCAGCAACAGGGAAATGGACATACATTCTACAGCAACATGTATTGTACTCAGATTTCTAAAAGAACATATGTGTGCATAGATTCTATTTTGTAACAGTAGCCATGAACATGATGAAAGTAGCCCTGATCTAACACTAGAGCTCCTGGGTGATGACATGTAAGTGGCTCTGTTGGGATTTGAAGCAGGTGATTCATTTGCCTCAAGCCAGGTAACAACTTTGTAAGCATAATACTGCAGAATACTGTTTTCTGTTGTGCCATAAATCTGATGTACCACATTTTACTGTCATGTTTTCTATGATACATTTCAGATCACCTTACGAGGAAACCTGTGAGTCAGATGAAAGCTGAGAGACAGGAGGACTGGTCCCTGTACCACTAAGCAACTGCATTGCAGTGCTGTCTCTCCCTCTTGAGGTATTAGTACTGGGTTGTAGAGACAGAGCATACAGGAAGTGACTTGAGTACTGTAGTTCCTTGGTGTAAATAGGGGAACTACAGGTCTGTAGGGATGTCCAATAGTTTTTTAATTGAACCACTCATGGAGTGAGGTTGGGGAGAAAGGCTCTTCTAAGGGCCAGAAGGACTGTTTTAGCCCATTGCTAGTACTTTTAGCAGTTGTCCCAGGGCTGTGAGACTATGAACCTGACAACACTTCTGGGTTATGGCAGTTAAATTCAAGCACAGGACTGAGCATCGGTGATTTCAGGGACTACGTCCAAACCTGTGAGTGGGCCGAAAGCTGAGAGACAGAAGGACTGGTCCCCTTTACCACTAAGCAACTGCATTGCAATGCTGTCTCTCCATCTTGAGGTATTGGTACTGGATTGTAGAGACAGAGAGTACAGGAAGTGACTTGAGTATTGTAGTTCCCTCTTGTGAATAGGGGAACTACAGGTCCGTAGGGACATCCAATAGTTTTTTTAATTGAACCACTCATGGAGTAAGGCTGGGAAGAAAGGCTCTTCTATGGGCCAGAAGGCTGTTGTTAGCCCATTATTATTAATTTTGCAGTTGTCCAAGGGCTGTGAGATCATGAACCCAAAAGCACTTCAGGGTCATGGCAGCTAAATTCAAGGATAGGAGCAAGTGCCACAAGCTTAAGCACTTGGAGACGCACGCAGAGATACGCACATCACTGTGCCTGTTTAGCATGTTTGCTGGGGAGTAGGAGCCAGAATTTCAGGGTGTGATGCAGTAAGTACAAAAATCAACTAGGAATCTGAGTTGAGACCTGTACTAGTAAACAAACGAGACAAATTAAGAGGATGGACAGTTACATGGTTACTTTCAAAACAGGAGGGTTGGGTATTAAATGTAGGGATTGCCTGAAATTTAGTGTGGGGAAAAATTCTGGATTCCCTGAATATGTAGGTAAACAGTGTATAGAAATCAAGGAACTGAAAGCAAAACTTGTGGGTTTACAATTAGAATTGAAGTGTTACAAGCAAGTAATGTCAGCTTGTGATGGTCATGACACAAATGAAAAAGGTACTGAAAGGATACACAAGAGAGATAGAACATGTATTAGACCAGGAAATGAGTGGGAGTACCCAACTAATACAAGTAAACCTAAAAGGGGCAGGAGAGCCATGACATTCAAAATTCCAGTAAGCAATTCCTATGCACCACTAGTTCACTCTCAGAGAACTGTTGAAAATTATACAAATGACTCATTTAGGTTAATACATGATGAGAGGAATAAAGGTGACACAACAGGGGGACAAGGGGGTTCGACATCAGGTTGTGGACAAACCCAAGAGTTGGTAACTGAGGAACAGGTCATTAATAATAGTGAGCCAAATATAGAAATGGAAGTAGAAAATCAGAGAAGGAGAGGCTGCATTATTGCAGACTCTATCATTAAGTACACAGATGCCGACAGGAAGGATACAGTAATGAGTACTTTCTTAACAGGGGCAAAGTCATCTGACATATCAGTACTCTTACCAAAAATAGTAAGAAAACAAGAAGACAAACCACTAGTTATTATACATGCAGGAACCAATAATATAAAGCAAATTAAGGAGGATCAAATGTATCTGGAGTTCTCAAGCTTAGAAAGGTTGCACAGAAATGTAGACGGTATTATGATATTTTTGGAAATCCTGCCAGTGCCAAGAGCAGGTGAAAAGGTAAATAAAAAGATATGTAGAGTTAACAACTGGTTAAGGAGATGGTGTCACATGAATAAGATTCAATGTATAAGATTCAATGTATAAGAACATGGGAAGTTTTTGAGAACAAGCCTACCCTATTCTGAGAGGATGGATTACATCTTAGTAAAAATGGAAGTAAAGAACTGGGACTTCATTTTAGGAATAGCATGGAAAATTATTTAAACTGAATACAGTGGGAAGAAATCCACATGACCAGGAGATAGGTGGAAGGAATGTACTGGAGACATGCACTATCAAAAAAGGAAAAAATAAAGGACTAAGGATCTCATTAGTTAATGTAAGAAACATTAAAAACAAAATAGATGAGCTAAAGTACATTATACGAAAGAGAACATAGATATCTGTGGTCTGATGGAGACCTGGTTAAAGAAAGATGAATGGAAGGATGAGGTTGAGGAGTTTGATTTTTTTTTCATAAACCTAGAGTAAATAAAAATGATGGTGGTGTAGGGGTATATGTTTCAGTACACCTAAAAGTGCAGATCATGGATCAAAAAAATTATGAGAATGGGCAAGTGGAACAAATGTGGTTAAAAATAAAAGCATAGAAAAAGAAAGTCAATTTTGGAATATGTTGCAGAGTACCAAATCTGAACGAAATGGAAAATATGGAATTTTTAGATGTAATTGATAGTGGTCTGATTACTAAACACACCATTGTGACAGGGGATTTTATTTTTCCTAACATTCGCTGGGAAACTTATCAGGGTAAAACATCTATAGAGAGTAAATTTTTGGATATATGTATGAACAACGGTCAGATGCAAGTGGTTAAGGAAAATACCAGAGATAATCATCTGTTAGATGTAATTCTAACTAATATGGAGGAAGAAGTGGAAAGTGTTATGGTAATGCAGCCACTGAGCTGGAGTGACCAAAGCATGGTTACATGCACAATATCAGAGGACATACACAAGGTACAAGGTAGAACCATAATTAGAAATTATGCCAAAACTAATTATGCACAAATTAGGCAATCATTGTCTGCCTATGATTGGAAAGAAATGGAGGATTTGACAGTAGAGGACACACATTTAACAAACTAAATAATATACTGCAAACATGCATAGAAACATTTGTTCTATACTCAGAAAAATATGATAAGAAAGGGAGAGCCCCCAAATGGGTCTCTAACAAAATTAAATGACTAACAAATAAGAAAGTAAAGGCTTACAAGAAATGTAAAAAAAAAATCCCAACACCCATTAGGATAGAGATGTATAAAAGGCACATAAGGCAATGTAAAAAGGCCATTAGATGGGCAAAGGCAAATGCAGAACTGGGACTAGCCACAATGAAGAAAGATAAATGGAAAATCATTTTATAACTATGTGGGAAGTTTAAGACAAGGGAAGAGACAAATACAGACTTTGAATGAGGGGGCTGTAGAATTAAAAAGAAAAGAAAACATGACTAATGCGCGTTCAACAAATATTTTCTGACTATATGTAAGAATGATTGCTGTAAATATAAAATTAAAGAGGACAGAGCTGGGGACAGGAGGAAATGCCAGAAACAACAGCAAAGCAAGTTAAGGAAACGCTAAAGAAACTAAATTAAAAAGCTAAAGGGGAGGTTCTGATAATGGGAGACTTCAACATGCCAGATACAGATTGGTCAATATCAGCAGGGCCATCTGCCAGAACTAGACACATGGTGGATCCCCTGCAGGGGAGGGCCTCAAACAACTGGTACAACAACCCACAAGAGACAGGGCTATCCTAGATCTAGTACTGACTAACAGGGAAAGGATCACAGATCTCCAGGTGGAAGGTCACCTAGGGGCCAGTGACCATCACATGGTATGGTTCAATTTGGCCACTAGAACAAAATCAACCCATTCCAAGGCAAAAATATGGGACTTCAGAGGTGCTGACTTTGATAAGATGGCCAACAGAGTTGAGCTAGCCATGGCAAAAAGAAATACAGGTGCAGGGGTACAGGCAAAGTGAGAAAGCATTAAAGATGCAATACTTGAAGCAAAATCCCATTGTGTTAGTGAGAAAAGAAAGTGCAAAAGAAGAAGGAAACCACTTTGGTTCTCAAACACAGTAGCAGAAAAGGTCAGCGCCAAAATGCTGGCCTTCAGGAAATATAAGAGAATGCAGCAGGATGAAGATAGGGAGGCATACCAAACTTCCCTAATGGAAGCAGGGAAGGCAGTAAGGCAGGCAAAGGCCCAAATCGAGGAAACACAGCATGAAAGGTAATAGAAGGTGATTTTCTATAGATACATTAGTGAAAAAAGTCCAGAGGGGGTATTGCTAAGATCAAATGGGATAAGGGGCATATGAGGAGGAGGAGGAGGAGGACCATGTAAAAGCATATATCCTAAATAGATACTTCTGCTCAGTATTTACTGAAGAGAAGGTAGGGCAGGGCCCACAGCTCTGCACCATGGACACAGGGGGGAGTTAGGGAGGTGTGCACTAGTCCCTTCACAAAAGAAAGGGTCCTACAAGAGCTCGATAAGCTCATGGTGGACAAGGCAATGGGACCTGATGGCATACATCCCAGAGTACTAAAGGAGCTAAGGGTGGAACTGGCAGAGCCATTTTCAGAACTGTTTAGTGAGTCTCTGAGCAATGGAGAGGTCCCAGAAGAATGGAGAAGGGCTCATGTGATCCTGCTCCACAAGAGTGGTAGCAGGGAGGAGGCAGATAACTACAGACCAGTCAGTATTACCTCAGTAGTGGGCAAGATTATGGAGACACTCCTTAAGGAAAGGATAGTGCAACACCTGGAATTCATAGGAGCACAAGATCCAAGACAGCATGGGTTTACAAAAGGAAGGTCCTGTCAAACTAATCTCATAGATTTCTTTGACTGGGTAACCAGAGTGGTGGACCAAGGGGGAGCAGTTGATGTTGCCTACCTTGACTTCAGCAAAGCTTTCAATACTGTTCCACATAGATGATTGATTAATAAACTGGGTAGCCTCAGGGTGGGCCAGATGTTGGTCAACTGGGTGGCAAACTGGTTGATGGGCAGAAAACAGAGAGTGGTGGTAAACGGTATACAGTCAGAAGAGATGCAAGTCACAAGTGGGGTACCTCAAGGGATCAGTCCTGGGGCCAGTCCTCTTCAATATCTTCATCAGTGACATTGCAGATGGACTGGAGGGTAAGGTTTGTCTGTTTGCAGATGACACCAAGATCTGCAACAGAGTAGATGATCCAGATGGTGTGGGCAGAATGAGAAGAGATCTGGATAAACTAGCAAAATGGTCGGAAGAATGGCAACTGGGGTTTAAC
This sequence comes from Neoceratodus forsteri, assembly GCA_016271365.2. Taxonomy (NCBI): domain Eukaryota; kingdom Metazoa; phylum Chordata; order Ceratodontiformes; family Ceratodontidae; genus Neoceratodus; species Neoceratodus forsteri. The sequence continues at coordinate 130,535,335 of CM057450.1, read as the reverse complement.
ACAAAAAAGTGCAAGATCATGCACATAGGGAAGAGAAACCCTAAAGCTACCTTTAGGCTGGGAGGGAAGTTTCTGGCAGTCACAAGGGAAGAAAAAGACTTGGGCGTCATCATCACCGATGACCTGAAATCATCCAAGCAGACCTCTAAAGCAGTAGGTAAGACTAGAGGATGTTGGGGTGTATTAGTAGGGGTAGAACAAGTCGAAAGATGGAGGTAATAATCCCTTTTTACAAGACACTGGTTAGGCCCCATCTTGAGTACTGCATGCAGTACTGAAGACCACACCTTCACAAGGGCATTAACCAAATTGAGGCAGTCCAGAGAAGGGCAACCAAAATGGTGCAGGGACTGCATCAGAAAACATATGAGGACAGATTAACTGAACTCAATATGTATACCCTAGAGCAAAGGAGGGGAGAGGTGATATGATTGAAACATTCAAACACCTTAAGGGCATTAACAAGGTGAAAGAGTCTAACATGTTTCAATATAAGAAAAATAGCAGGACAAGAGGACACAGCATGAGATTAGAGGGAGGCTGATTAAGTGGTAATGTGAAGAAGTTCTTTTTTACAGAAAGGGAGGTGGATGCATGGAACGGCCTTCCTCAGAAAGTGGTGGCTATGAATACAATGCAGGGCTTCAAACAGGCATGGGATAGGCAGAAGGGAGCAGTACAGATAAGTATGAATAGATAGGCAATTGACAGAGCAAAGGCCTATCACACATTCATAAGGTAGAAAAAGAAATGGGCAGACTGGATGGGCCTTGCAGTCCTTTTCTGCCATCAGCTTCTATGTTTTTATGTAAATATAAATCAGAGGGACCAGGCGGATACCATCCGAGATTTCTGGTGAAACTGGCAGAGGAGTTTTTAGTGCCCTTGGCAATGTTGTTTAATAAATCCCTAAAGGAAGCAAAGGTACTGGACACATGGAGAATGGCTCTACATAACACCAATACATAAAGCGGATGATATTAATAATGTGAGAAATTACTAGCCAATCAATATAACATCCATAATTGTAAGAATTATGGAAGGTTTAGTGAATGAATTCCTAGAAAGTAATCTGAAAAAGTTAAACCAAACAGAAATCACACAACATGGGTTTCAAACTAGTAAATCACATGTGAGTAATCTCATGAGTTTCTTTGAACCAGTGAGTGAGTCACTGGATGAGGAATTCCTGGATGCACGTGGTATATTTGGATTTTAGTGGAATGTTTGACTCTGTGTCGCATGAGATTTTGCTGGATACCATGCATAAAGTGAAGACAGAAGAATATTTAGGTTGCTGGATTGTTTTGTGTCTTGCTAACATATGTGAAAAAGTCCAGATAAGAGGTTTTCTGTCCAGTGAAGGAATGGTTACTAGTGGAGTGCCACAGGGTTCTATACTGGGCCCTAAGTTATTTTGTATTATGATAGCCTCTACACAGGTATCAAATGGGGTTTGGATCTGCAAATATGCAGATGACTCCAAAGTTGGAGCAGTTGTGAATGATATGGAGTCCACTAGAAACTTCCAGAAACAATTGGATAGGTTGGGGGAGTGGGTGGTAGAAAATAAACTTGAATTCAATATTGACAAATGTAAGGTAATGCACTTTGGTATGAATAATAAACATGCACAATATAAGTTGAACAATAAGTTATTACTAGATATAGAACATGAAAAGGAACTGGGAGTCTTTATATCTAACAACCTTACTTTTGTAAAGCATAACCATGAAATGATGAAGAGAACAAAGAGAGTCACATGCGATATACTGAGGAACATCAGGAGTAGTAAGAGGGAGGTGCTGGTTCCCATGTATACTGTAGGTCCTCAATCAGACCAGTTTTAGAATATGGAGCACTGTTTAGTGTGCCCCAGGAAATAGGACCTAGTAAAAAAGGTGGAACAAGTTCAGCGTAACTTTACAAGAAGGATATACTCTGTAAAAGATATGGAATATGAAAATAGACTACAGTTATTAGGACTATACTCCATGTCATATAGAAGATTGAGAGGGAATCTATGCTATGTGTACAAAGCCACAACAAATGGATTGTTGTGGGAATCAGTCAGTTTGTGCTGGGAAGTAAGAAGTGGTATAAAAACTAGGGGCCATCTGATGCAGCTGAAGTGGGATAAGTATAACACCACCAAGAGAGGGAGGTGGTTCAGTCAAAGGGTGTTAATGCCTGGAATGCACTCCCATCAGAAGTGGTGTGTGTATAGTCTATCAGCTTTCAAGATTGCACTGGTTAAGCGCACAAAAGAGAAAAACTGGGACTTTGACCACTGAAAAGTGGTAGGACCATAAATGGCTCTGAAAGCTAATGGATCTGAAATTTTACCTATGAACCTATGAACCTCAACATGTACTCACTGGAGGAGAGAAGGAAGAGGAGTGATATGATTGAAACCTTCAAGTACTTAAAGGGCATCAACAGGGTTAGTACAGAGGGCATGTTTTGATTAAACGGAGAAGGAATTACTAGGGGGCACAGCCTGAGTTTGGTGGGGGGTAGTTTCAGAAGAGAGGTTAGGAGACATTACTTCACAGAGAGGGAGCTAAGGGGGTGGAAGAACACTTCCTGAGGAAGTGATATCTCTTAAAACAGTGGAGAGCTTCAGAAGGGGGTGGGACAGGGTCACGGGGAAGATACTAGTCAGTGGGAAGTTGAGGGGGAGAAGAGAAGGAGTGGGGGGGCAGCAGAAGGAGTCTAACCCGTGTGCTGCATGACTGAGCAGATGCGATAGACCAATTGGCCTGTATCTGCTGGCATTTTTGTATGTGCATATGTTCGTATCACTACATATTCTTACTTCAGATCTGAGATTTGGACTTTCTACTGCTATTGCTGAAGATGCTATTAGTTAAAAGAGTGATTAAGTCATTTTTCTGTTATGACAGGTTTGTGCAAGGGGTAAGTGTGGCCATGTCAGAAATTAAAACAACAGACTGGATTACATTCTAATATACAATGCAGAGGAAGATGAATTATATTAAAATGTTTAGTGAATGCAGTGTACAATCAGAAATGATGTCTTCATCTCAGACTGCTGGAAGCTGTTCAAAGATAAAAAAAACAAGCATTTGTCAATGCTGAAGGTTTCCTTGCATGGTGTATGTAAGGTGGCATTCAACGGCACTCATGACACTCATTACTTGAATCTTCTTCAAGTTTGCCACAGCCATATCATCTGTAGCTAGAGTTTGTTAATCTTGTTCCTGAATCTTAGAATGCCACGAATGTACATCTGACTGTTACGATACTCAGCTGTTGACCTGTTCCTGCTTTTTATCTGTCCGATGAGTAATTACATTTGACTATCATATTTTTCTCAGTTCTCTGACCTGGCGAACCCCTGCATACTTCTACTTTGCTTCATCAGCATATTGACTTTAAAATCTACTCTAATCCAATGCTTCATTTGTACCAACAAACTGCCCTATGAACTAGGCCAGTGTCTTTGTTCTTTTGCTTCATCTTCCGACTTTACATATCGTGCTTTTTGGGGGTATTGCAGACTATTGTTATTTATACAAGTCTCATTATTTATGACAATTTACTCACATTTAAGGTATTGTAATGTAGTTACTACTGTGTAGAGATATACATCCAAACCCTGGCCATGCTATAACTTCACAGTCAACTGCTGATGTTCTATTTATGGAAACTTCTGCATTGTTCATTTTTACATCAAAAGCCTTGGAAATAAAATTGATAACTTCAGGGAGTGGGTGACTGCTTATAAACCTGACATAGTTATACTGACAGAGACCTGCCTTTGTGGCAGGGTCCCAAATGATCTAATAGAAATTGGTAATTACCAAACTTTGAAGAAAGACAGAAATGTGGGGGTAGTCTAATTTATGATAAAACAGAATTAACAATCAATGAGGTTAAGGTTGTAACACATTTAGAAGCCCTAAAAGTCTTAGCAGCAGAGGCATAACTGTCTTATCAAAAGTCTTTTTAATTGTGGGAGTGTACCACCCACCTAGAACTAATCTGAGTGTATTTGAAATTTTACAAGACTTTCTGTATGATTTTAACAGCCATGACATTTTTATGACATATTTAAATGTTAATTAGCATTCCATAGGTAAGGGACAATGTTTAATTGGGTTACAGAAGAGTCTAAGATTAACATAGTTATTTGCAGAATCTACTCAGATTAATCTGAATGACCCCAAACCTTTGACCTTATTAGATCTCATTTTCATTAATTACCATCATCTGTATGCCATCAGCGGGATTCTTTCTAACTCTTTCTCAGATCACCAGGTTATATTTGCCATATAAACAACCTAAAAAAGTGAGTACGGCTAAATTTGTCATTTGGAGGAGCTATAAAAATTCAGATTATGCGGCCTATGTTATATGAGGGATACATTGCATGAGATAGATTGGAGTTAATTCCTACTGCTATTGATGTTTTTTTTATCATGAATTTATGCAAATATGCAATAGGCACGTGCCTTTAAAGCATAAGAAGATCCTAAGTCTTAATGCTAATGATTCAGATCTAAATAAACTTAAAATAATTAGAGACAAAAAATGGTTTACAGCAAAAAGAAAAATAATAATAATAATAACCTTAAACAGCAGTGGGATCAATATAGACAGGCCCATAATAAATACACCAATGCAATAAAATTATTAAGCAAAATTATTTCAAACAAAAACTGGATGGTAAAATAAAGTGAAATCTGAGAGAAGTTTGGAAAATCATGTCAGAACTATTTGGCAATATCAATAATAATACAACAAGCACTTATATGGAGGTGGAGTCAGCATAATTCCAGATAGCTTCTGCTCAATCCAGAGACTTTGCTCAAACCTGCTTTACTTCATTTAAACTGATGGACTTACCAAAATTTGATGGCAGAGAAAAGAAAAGCATTATCTTCAAAGTCTTTGGAGTACTTACCTCAGATAACACCACTAGAAAAATATTTTTGGCTACAAACTGGCATGGAAGGCATCCACAGAACTGGGGAGGGAAGCCCCAGCTCTGTAAGGGAGGTGCCATTTGCCCAACTGTGGAAGCCTGCAGCAGGACTGAAAGAGACACGGTCTCCAAACGAAGTAAGGATTCTGGTTCTTGACTTGACTGCTGCCTCTCCTAAACCCCTGACCACTGCTACAGAGGTGTTGGAACAGCAAAAATAAAAAATTCCAGAAGGATACAGAACAACAGAATATGTCTGTAAGCACCTTGTTTCACTGGTGAACATAAAACCCATGTTAAAGGAATTTTCGGTAATTACAAGCACAACTATAAAGGATACAACCCCAGTCAGTATTTCAGTGAAAGCCGACATGGACAAGATAGTAACCAACAAGACTGTACTTTTCTCAGCACAACAGATGGAAACCAAAATGAATATGGCTGCAGCTACAGGTTCACAACATACAATAGATCCTCTGGGGGGGGGGCACTGTTGAGAAACTGCTTTCATGGACAGAGAAGTTTGACTATAAATTCCAAGCTCTATCTCACAGTTGATTTTTTGCAACAAGATGCTAAACAAAATAGGGATAAGATAGAGGCAGTTTGTAAGAAAGTGGGGAAAAAAGAAAAAAGGGATCCATGACACCAGTGCAACAACCCCAACCTCGACATCCGCTACAGTGCCAGAAACCCATCGACACCCCTAACTGTGACCCCGAACAGACCAGTAACACTGCATAACGTGGGAAGGGCTGCATCCACCACATAATCCTACTGTAAATATCTAACTCCATTGTACAGGCAGTGGAGTTAGACATTTACCTCCCATCACCCTTAAGTGTCTCGATACAATCCCCCCCCCATCGCTGCCAATATAGGCATGGTGGGGGGTTTTCTGTAGGAGGTTCGGTGTACTGGTGTCACTGTAGCAATGGTATACCATAAACAAGCATTTGTCAATGCCGAATATTTGCTTGCTGGTATTAGCATTGAAAATGCAGGAGTTAGACAGATGCAGAATTGGAATGGCAGTGAAGTATTGAAGTTCACACCAACCCCACCTCCATGCTGTTTAGATGGACAGGCATTGGGGTAAGTGTTTGGGTTGTTACCATGATGGTCATGCCATGTCACCTCACCCTATTCTGCAGACACCGACACATGTTGAGGTGTGCCTTAGGGTGTTTGGCTTTACAGTCACCCCATTGCATAAGGACATATCCTGAAATGGGTGCAGCATAGAAGAATGGGGTGAAGTCTGGGGCTGAAGAGTCCAAGGTACACCTCAATGCCTGTCAGTGGCTGGGGGTGGGGCTGGGATGGCATGAGCAGTACAGCCGGCACTCCAAAGGCACACCCCGATGCCTATCAGTCTGTACAGGGTAGGATGTTATGGTTAGAAATCCTAATGCCTTGGTCATTTGTTGGCATTTGCACTACAAATTTTCAACATGGCCTTTTTGTGACCCCACCTCATGACAGCATTTGGGACCTTTTCTCATGAAAAGTGACAGTATGATTTTGTCAATGAGTCCCAAACATTCAGTTCCAACAGCGACAGTGCCATTGTGCACCACATGTACGAAAACACAGATTGGGCAGGATGTGAAGAATGACAGCTGTACAATGCATAGGGAGGTGTGAAGAGATGGCAATGTTGAAAATCTGTAGTGGGAATATTAAAAATGCTCACATTTCTGAGCATATGTGGAAACTTCACAACGCACGCGTGTAACATAGTCATTGTATGGACTTTCGTGACCAAATTTTCAACATAGGCATTTTATGGCATCTGCTCATGAATGTTGTCACTGTGATTTTCTTAATGTGTCCCGAACACTGATTTCCCACAGTGGCCATGCTATTCTGCGCCAGAAGTGCAAAAACACATTTTGGCCAGGATGTGAAAAATGACACCTGTACTGTTTATAAGGAGGGGCAGAAAAATGTCAATGTTGAAAATCTGGAGTGCAAATATTACAAATGTGTGAAGTTATGAGTGTGCATGGAAACTGCGCAACACACGCTCGTAACACAGTCATTTTATGGACGTTCATCACCAAATTTTCTACATAGGTATTTTAAGACCTCTGCTAATGAACAGTGTCAATGTGATTTTCTTAATGTGGCCCGAACACTGATTTCACACAGAGACCAAGCCATTGTGCGCCGGAAGTGCGAAAACACATTTCAGCCAAGATGTGAAAAATGACAGCTGTACTGCTCATAAGGAGGTATGGAAAAATGGCAATGCTGAAAATCTGGAGTGACAATATTGCAAATTCGTGAAGTTACGAGCGTGCGTAGGAACTGCGCACCACACGCTCGTGAAACAGTCATTTTTTGGATTTTTACCACCAAATTTGCAACATAGACTTTTTGAGAGGCCACCTCATGAACACTGGCACTGTCATTTCATTGATCAGTCCCAAAAGGCGATTCTGTACAGTGACCGTGAAATCACCATTTGGGACCGAATAACGCCATGACAGTGTTGAATTCATGAGGAGGGGTCCCAATAACCCCATGCTGAAAATGTGGTGCCAAAATTCCCAAAAATGCCTGAGATATGCAACAAAGTTGAAAAAACCCTATTTATGCCATCAGACAGCTTACCGACATTTCTTCAGTTCACAGTCGGCTTTGAAGAGGGCAGACGTGTTCCCGGTCCACCGAAGATCATCAGACCAGCTCCAGAGGTAAGTATGGGGTGAGAGGGGTGTGGGGAGGCTGGGTGCACAGAGGGTGGGCACAGGTGGGGGAAGCAGCAGGACAGACTGTGAGGGACCATTTTCTGTTTTACAGGAAGAAGAAAAAAAATAACAAAAAAAACATTGCAGGATGGGTTTTTTATTAACAGGGAGATGTGGCACACTGTGGTGGGCTCCCAGTGTGCCAACCCAGTGTTTTGTTTTGGGGGCAGGTGTAACAGATGGGGGATTGGGCACCCCCATTGGCACATATGGGGGAGAGGGGCACAAGAGTCGAGGGGGATTGAGCACCCCCTTTGGCACAAATCTATGTTTGGGAGGGGATATTATAATGATGGGAAGTGGGCTCCCCCATCAGCACATCAAACAAGGATGGGGACTGAAGCCAACTGGGAGTGGGGCCCCTGTCAGCAAGTAGAGACTATGTTTTGGGGGGGCATGCTGCTGGGGGATTGGGCACCCCCTCAGCAGTGGGGGCTGGGTAATATTGTTTGTGAATGCGGTGGCAAGCACTGCCATGTTCACAAACAATATTACACTACTAATGTTCCGCCCTGCAATGACGGGTCACTCCCTCATTGCAGCGAATGGCTCATGCTGCAATGATGAGGTGGCCCCTGAATGCTGCAGTGAAAATGCTACAAGTTGGTGGCACTTTTGGAAGCTAGTGTCATCAGCACACTGTGCCTCCATTGGTCCACCACTACCAAGCCCAAATGCAATGCCTCCATTTGCTGCCACACTGCCATGCCTCCACAACCCACTTCTCTCCTAAACTGCCACATAAAGTTTCTTGAGCATGCGTGCAAGCAAACATAAAAAGACATTGCTAAATGTGATAACCAAGCAGTTGGTCTGGAGGCAACAACAGCAAACTTGATTAGAGACAATTATGCAATTTCCCCATAAAACTGAAATGCTTGAAATCCAACAAAGGCACAAAAACTTGAGACTGATAGGATTACCTATTTCTAAAGACTCTGAGTTTGAAACTATAAGAGATATGATGAAATACTTATTTGTTAAAACATATGATTTACCTAAAAATGTATCATTTTTCATTACAGCCTATAGAATACCTGTTAAACATCAAATAAACCTATAATAAACATAGTTACAAACACAGTCTGAAACTCATAAAAAATGTATGATTATGAATACTTTCACTTTTGAGTCAGACAGAGTTTTGATAATGTGTATATCAAGAATGAAATCACCCTTGATATATAAAGCATTAAACAGCCACTGATACCAAAAGTGCTACAGTGCAGAATTAGAATGTGCATACCCCCAATAAATCTCATACCAAAAATTAGATTGCTACTTTACTTCATTTTAAAGTTATTAGCCATTTTGTAACCCTGATTTCACTACCTGTACAAAAAGCCAGTATCAGTGAAGAGCTGATGATGATGTCATCTTGGGAACTCACAATCTAGTATTCCCTGTCAGCAAGCTTATAGGACCTGTGTCTCCAAAGCTGCAAAGATCATGTGCAATGGGTTTCACATAGAAAACAAGCAGCACCATTCAAAAAACATTGCTTAAAAAACTATATGAGTTTCAGGGTTTGTAACAAAGTTAATTCCACACTAGAACCATGCTCTGGAGTGGTATTATGCACCTGTAACATGGCAAGTGCAGAAACAGGAAGTTATGCTTTATACAAAATTGTAACTTGACATCCCATATTAGCAAGTATGATAAAACAAAGGTACAGATAGAGATAGAGTGTAATCATTTCTGTTTTTCTGCTGTGTTTGCTGTCTCTGAGTTGGCTGCTGTGCATTATGGTAAATGCATATATTTGCATTTTGTATGTTGTGAGTGCAATGGTGAACAGTCATTCAATTACTGATTACATGTAGATGTGATCAACATTTCAGAATATGTGTTCATTTTGGCTGACTTACTTTTGTGAACTGTTGAATCAACTCAGTTTTTCTGCTGTGTTTGCTGTTTGGGATATGGCTGCTGTGCATTATGGGTAATGCATATTTTTAACTGCAGTTTGTATATTGTGGGTGCAATGGTGAACAGTCATTCACTTATTGGTTACATGCAGATGTGCTCTACATTTTATAAGATGTGTTTATTTTGTCTGACTTACATTTGTGAACTGTGGAATCATCTTTGTTTTACTGCTGTGTTTGCTGTTTGGGATGTGGCTACTGTGCATTATTGGAAATGCATATATTTAAGGGCACACGAGTATTCAGCTCTGGTAGTTGTTCCTGCAAATCTCTTGGCAGGCCAACAGATGGCTGTGTAACAATGCTAAAGCCATATTTAGATCAATTTCCACATATACTGAATTGAGTCACTTAAAAAATAACTTTCATAACCCAAGTAAAAAACAAATGAGCTCACATAGTTTGCTGACTGGTGCTGCCTGTTTTACTTGTGAAAACCATTGCATATGATCTTTACAACTTTGGAGAAACAGATCCTATAAGCTTGCTGACAGGGAATTCTAGACTGAGTTCCCAAGAAGACATCATCATCAGCTCTTCACTGACACAGGCTTTTTTGGAACAGTTAGTGAAATCAGAGTTACAAAATGGCTAATAACTTTACAATGAACAAAAATAGACATCTAGTTTTCGGTATGGGATTTATTGGGGGTATGCTTATTCTAATTCAGCACTGTAGCACTTTTGGTTAGATTGTGTCAGTTGCTCTTTAAAATTTTCACTTTTCCCAGATTATGCCTTTGGAACCCAACAAACAAGATGTTGTTTTGTAGGCTTCAGACAAGAACTATTGGAAATGGGAGCTGAATTTTAGCTCCTTGCTCCTGCCAAAGTACAGATCAAATATAAAGGAGTTTAACATATTTTTTATAATGTGGACCAGCTTTCTGCCTTAATCTGAACCCAGTATGAACAAGATAGGAAAGATGAAGCACATTCCCCTACACCTTCAGAAGAAGAAATGATAAAAAAAATATATAAAAACATAATTTAATTTGAAAACTCTGTTATTAGATTAATTTAAAAGTAGCAACAAATGGGGAGGATGGTGGAGGTGAAAGTTATGCTAAGGAGGAAGTCTATGAAGTTTCATAATGGTATTTCATGGTTTACCACAGATTAATATTCCAGGTTTTTGTATAATGCTATAGCCTAGAAAATTTGAAACTTAGCAGTTTGACCTATTGATATTTTTAGTTAAATAAATTAAAACTTCCCCCACACCCCACATCCCATGCAATGATTTGGGCTAGACACTCCTTACATTATAATGTAAAGATAAGTAATCAGTTTGCCTTCTTTTATGTTATGTTGAAATGATTCTTTATATAATGATGTATATATCTTTAAAAATCTTATACAATAGAAGTTTTAAAAAGGGTCTAATGTACATTACAATATGATTGGTTGCCAGGCTTCTGAAATCCTTAAGGTAATGTCCATGAACATTCTTGTGTTGTCTCATCACTTACTGAAGGCATGGCGCAACACTCTGAAAAATGTGTCCACCATTAGAACACTGTTCATTTGAAACCAGGTCAGCTGTTGCTCAGATAGTGCTGCAAAAATTAAAAAATAAAAAAACAAGCACTTATATGATAGATGGCCAGTTAACTACACTAGGCATTGAGGTAGCAAAATATTTAATGATTATTTCATTTCTGTGAGGTCAGAAGCATTGAATGAATTAGGTCCCCAGACTCATTCTTGGGCAAGTGGAAATTCACAGAATTTGATTTCTTCTTTTTTTATTTAATCTTTATGGTGCCCACCCCACTGCTGGGCCATCCACCTGGTCACAGACCTCTTCGGCTGCAGCATCCCCACATGAGCCACTCTCCCGGAACCCCCCTGACATACTCCCCAGGGTGGGGACGTGGTACCCAGCTCTAAGGTGCCATGAACAATGGGATAGGGCAGAAGCCAGCCTGGGGAGCCTATTTTCAGCTGTGGGGCAGGCATCATAGAGACAGCGGGCAGGCTTGATTTTTTACCCCTGTAGGCAGATGGAAGGAATGTGCAATGACACCTGCATCCATCCCGCTCCCTTGAGTCCTTGTTTGCACAGATCACTGTGGTGCCTCGGGCCTCTGCTAGGTGTTCCTCATGCTCCAATGACATCCCACACCCTTCCCCTGGAGAAGGAGAGCAGTCCATGGGACGCTCAATCCTTCTTCTTCTGGCCAGCCTTTCGATGACCCAGGTCCATCCCCCAATCCGAGTTGCCAACATCGCAAGCGGAAATCCAACCGCTGCATTGGTGGGCCGGCCACAGAATTTGCTTTCTAATAGCATACCAGGACCGACATCTTAACCATTGTTTGGGATAAAGGAAGTTACAGTAGAGGAAGTCAGAGATGAACTTTTGAAAACTGATACTTCTGAGGCAGCTGGTTTAGACAATATTCACGCCAAACTACAGTACTAAAATATGAGGCCCCCATTATAGCACATGCATTAATGCAAATATTTAATCTATCTATTAAGATGTCCAAATTCCCTGAAGCCTGGAAGTGTGCAAAAGTAATTCCTGTATATAAATCAGACTCTAAACAGGAGTTGGGTAACCACTGTATCACTCAACATCCCTGCTTTCTCAGATATCAAACATTTTTAAGAGACTTGTTTTAAATCAATGGAAAAAGCCCTTGGAAGGATGTATCATACTGAATAGATACCCATCAGGTTTTAAGGCTGCTCATTGTACTACCCCTGTATTAATTAAAGTAGTGAGTGACTTGCAATTTAGCCTGGACAGGAGGCTATCTGTTGGTGCCTTGTTTGTTGATTTATCCAAGGCTTTTGACACCCTGGATCATGATATCCTCCTGTCCAGGTTAACTGTGATAGGACTGAACTTGAACAGTGTTAAATGGTTTGAATCTTATCTGAAGGGTCATAGACAATTAGTTAAAGTAGGAGAATTCACATTTGGACCTGCGCTAATTTATTAACACTAATTAGTTAATACAGGAGTTCTACAAGGATCAACGTTAGGTCCTATTTTTTTTAATATCTACATAAATGATTTTTGTTTTACAAATCCTAATGTTAAGTATCATTTATACACCAGTGATACGATCATGTATACTGAAGGATATATAGTTGAGCATATTCAGGAAAAATTGCAGGGCGATTTTGATACTCTGAAAAAAAAATTAATGATTACAAACTGCTTCTATCTGGGTATGCTGTATCACACCAAGTCCTGCATGTCAGGCAAGATTTGCTGGCATGTTGTGAATACCACGCTGATTCCATTATTTGATTATGATGATGTTCTCTATGCTGGTGTGTCGGGAAGGCAGCTGGCAAGACTTCATGTTGCTTACAACATACTGGCCCGCTTCATCCTTGACATCAAGCAAAGCAATTTGCACTTGCTTGCTCTTATATATACAACTGCTACAAGGGCAAGTATCCACTTTATATCCTGGAGAATATTCAGATGAGATCAGTTAAGAAGAGGTTAAGGTCAGCCTCAAGCCTTGATGTAAAGTTCCATCCTGTGGCCTGGTAATAGGAAGAACTTCATTACATTATCTGAGTACTGTGTTATGGAATTCTATTCCTTCTTCTTTGAGTTTGGTTGACAGGAAAATCAGCTTGACTTCTATTAATAAATGGTTTGTGAATCAGTCAATGCTCTTATTATCCTGCTGCCATAAATTGATCATCAGCTAATAATATGCGTACAACTATGTTTATATGACTTGCTAGTGATATTCTAATTTTCATGGGGTCTTATGTTACCATAGGTCCCTTACTACATCTAATTATATGTTAGAAAATGGGCCTTTGATTTGGAGACATCTGATTGGCTGGTACCCATTCCACAGGGGTACATTAAGTTTCAATAGATGCCCACCAAATAAAAAGTGCCAGCCTACAATGCCCCTTCACCAATTCTACTATTCCTGTGCCCACTATGCTTCCTAATTGGCTAGAATCATAATATGAAATTCGAAATTGCCACCATTTTTTTCTCTTGCTTGGCGAGAGATCCTGCACCCTCCACTGCCCAATTTAGTGCTAGCTACCACTTAAACCCGCACCACACCCCTGGTACTCCGCCTGCCTACATGAAGAAAAAAACACGAACGAAGCAATAAAAAAAGTCAAGTAGACCGATCAGCTTCTTGACTGCGCTTTTCTCCTGTGTCCCAATCTCATCTGCAACCGTTCTGCCCCCCACCACATGTCCTTTCGTCCCCTGTCATCACACAGTGGCTTAGAAAACGTTTTGTTTTACTTGCCGGCTTGCCACTGCTGCTCTGTCTCTGTCTTTCCACTCACAAACACATTCCCTTCTGCTGGGCTGCGTTCCTTTCCTTGCTTCAGTTACAACACGGATGTCGCTGGGACCCGAAGACAAACTGAGCTTGGGCATCGGGGCGACAGGCGCGGCATTACCAGCCGTAAATATGCTGGCTGCTAACTTTTAAAAAGTATTCTTCATTTCTTTTGCGGGCTGTATTTTTACGGACTGGCAGGGCTTTACATGCTCGTCTTCTGAGTCCACTGGGGGCGACACATTTAAATAAAAGCACAGTACAATCAAACTGCATGTTTTCTCACTCTTCAGAGGGGCCCCAAAAAACCAAAAAAACATCATTCTAATGCAGGCGGAGGAACTATTTTTTTTACAAAATGACTTTAAACTATTTTTTTATTAATTTTCTTTTTATTTAACTTATGTTTTTTACACTGCCCATTTTCTAAACGCAATAATACCCTCGAGGGTGGGCGGTATGGGCAATACCGGACCTTCCAGGGGCTATAAGGCCCTCCGCCTGCGGCGTCGGGCCTCGTACACCCTGGGCAGTCCGGTATTTTAATACCGCCCACCCTCTCGGGTATTATGGCTTAATTGTTATGTATTTTTGTATTATATATACAGTACCTCTGTGTACATATTATGTTACATAACTATGTACTTTTTGTTGAAAGTGTGTCTCTTGTAACTTGAAATGATTATGGGATTTCATTGAAAATGAACCTTTGATTCAAACGAGTTTTATCCCTGTTCATATTGATATGATTAAAAATGTTTATTACTACTACTACTTAATGGCACATCTTTATGTGTTGCACATTGAAAAATCATACCTTTATTTTGTTCTGTTAAGTAATGGATTTTAAACCAGTCTTGTATCCCATTGAAATTTGTTTGCAGAGAGAGAGTTGTAATTTCCATGACCATTTGACACATTTTAAAAAAATTAAATATTATTTCATTTTTTCCATACTTCAAAAAATAGACACATTGGCCCAGATATTCAAAGGGTTGCATATGCGCAATGAGATTCTTGCCTCATAAGTCTACATTGCGCCATTCTGCGATATTCAGCAGGAGGCAGTTGCGCCACTGAAAACAGGTTGAGCAACAACACAATGCAAATGAATGCATGCTCAACAGGAGGGGGAGGAACCATGCATAAACTGCACAACCCGATATTCAGTCGGGATGTGCAGAGTTGTGCAGGCGCAACCCCCAACCTGCGCCTGCACAACTTTGAGCCAAAAAAAAAGGATCAAGTTGAGGGCCACCCACAGGTGAGCTGCTGTATTGCAGGGCGCAACACAGCAGCTGCCACCCGTGACTGGCCCCCAACTCAGTCCCTGTGCCCCCACCAGCCCGATTGCGGGCAGAACGTGAAACAACCCCCGCCCAAACATCTTCCTAATGCCCGATCACGGGCAGAATGTGCTACTGACAACCCCAAACATCTCCCAATGCCCGATCTGGGCAGAATGTATACTGACAATCCCCAACATCTCCCAATGCCTGATTGCAGACAGAATGTATAATGACAACCCCCAAACATCTCCCTGGTGTCTAGTGTCCCCACCCCACCCACCCACCCACGAGCCCCACCACCCGCTCCCCGGCAGCCAGCGGGAGGCAGCATCCACCACCTGCCGCCCGCCACCCACCGACTTGACTGTCCGGTGGGGCTGCCGCCCATTGGTGCAGAGCTAGAGCCAATGGGCGCAGCCCATACCGTATATGGCAGTCCAGATTTGTGGAATGATGTTCATGCACCTTGCATGAATTATGGCCCCATTTGCATGTCACCTTTGAATATTGGAAATTTGTGCATGGCGCAATGGTACTTGCGCCACCGCAAGTTTAATGCTCAACTCTGACAACTTGCGGTGGCGCAAGTTCCACTGCACCATGCACAGTGACTGTGGTTGGGGGGTGATATTCAAAGGAGTTGCTCAATAGCGCAACTCCTTTGAATATCGCCCCGGCCACACCCCTGCGCAACTATTTTGAGCAGCGCAAGGGCTTGCACCTCAGAATGGCACAGTTTGAATATCCGGGCCATAATACACAGTCATACAGCCAGTGACATTTGTTGAATAATACAGTGCTTAAATGATACCTAAACCATCTTTTTTACACATTTTTTTTATGACTCCATAGTCTTGTAAGGAGAGATTGTTGTTTACATTTATACTGAAACTGCATTTATTAAAACAGGATAAATGCAGTTCCTTGGCATTTCAAAATTGTAAACATAGCCTCCCCTTTTTCAAAAATCCTGCTCTAAGTGTACTAAAATGGCTGCTTTGATGATGTCATTGAAAAGAGAGATGCCCCACTGTGCAGATGTATTCTAGCTGTGCTAACCTTATTCAAATGTGAATAACTTTAAAATGAAAAATGTTAGCATGGCACTGTGAGCACAAACATTGTTCAGCACAAACATATCTACAAAATGATTGGTGTTTCATTTATAAATACTGTTTAGTTTTTTTTTTAATTAGTAACAAAAGCAGCAGAAAAATCAATTATTTTTCACCTTTTCAACAAACAAATGCGAATAGCTTTTAACTGAAAAATGATATCATGGTACTTTGAGCACAAAAGTTGTTTAGCACAAAACCATCTATCAAATGAGTCACATTTTATTTATAGATACCTTTGAGATTTTTTTATAATCATCAAAAAATAGCAGGAAATTCATTTTTTTTTACTTTTATTGAAGGTATGGCATAAATTGAATAAGCTACTTTCCAACTGGAAATATTGTAAACATTTTTTGTTCTTGTGCCCTCCACCAATTAACCCATCTTTCAGATGAGATGTTAAACCGAGGTCCCATCTGCCTGGATTGGTGGTAGCTCAGGTGGATGTTAAAAATCTATATAACCAAACTGCAATTTGCTTTTCAAATAGCTCCATCTTCGTGCCTTCCAAATGAGTGGAGGGGGTGTAAAACTGTTTTATGCTTAATGTTTCTATTTCTATTTTCCCCTCCTCTGTCAGCCTTGCAGTGACAAGTTGAGCCACTGATTCTAGCATTCCCACTTTATGTTATCAGGCAAAGTGATCTAGGGCATGCTGCATTTCTTATGTAGCCACCCTTCGACACTTCCTTGTCCCGCTTGCATTTAATAGTCAGTGCACATGAAAACTACCTTTGCCATACTGCCCAGAGCTACATCTCACTCTGATGCTGTTTCCTACTTTTGGTTTCATTTTGTGTCATTCAGCTGTGTGCCATTTAATTTGGAATGTTACCTTTTTTCCAGTCAAAAAAGCCAGGGGCCTGGTCCTTCTCAAAGCAGCCATCTGCTTACTCTCCCACATCCTTAGCATGCACTTATTTGGCACCTGAGTGAAGACATCTGCACTTCTCAGGAGGTTGATGGCACTCAGCCACACCTCGTGCCCCATAACCCACCTCACAACCCACCTGGGGTCAGTGGTAATTTAGCATTACCACACAGCCAGTTGTGTGATATTGCTTACTTACAATTTATAATGTAATCCTATGGGAATTTTATATTGTACTTTCCAGGTGGTTAAAGACACTCGGCTGTGACTTCTGCTTCACAACCCACCTGAGGCATGCAGCAATTTAACCTTGCTGCACACCCTGATATGTGGTACTGCTCTCTTAAAATTTATAATGTAATCTTATTCAGATTACATACCTCACTTCCCAGGTGGTTGAAGGCACCCAGCTTTGACTCATGCCTTATAACCCACCTGGGTCATGCAGCTATTTAGTCTTGCCACACACCCTGCAATGTGTTATTGCTTGCTTACAATTTACAATGTGGTCCTATGGGAATCATATACCTTACTTCCCAGGTGGTTGAAGGCACTCAGCTGCACCTCACGCCTCACAACCCACCTTGGGGGTGCAGTAATTTAGCACTGCCACACATCCTTCCATGTGTTATTACTTACATGTTGTACCTCCAAAAATGTAAAAAAAATTAATTTCCAGCCATGTTTTGCTGATTAAAAAACAATTAAAAGGTATCTATAAGTGAAACACCACTCATCTGGTAGATATCTTTGTGCTGAACAACTTTTGTGCTCAAAGTACCTTGCTATCATTTTTCATTTTAAAGCTATTTGCATGTTTGTTGCAAAAAGTGAAAAATAATTGAACGCTCTGCTGTTTTTTGCTAATTATAAAAAACAACTTAGATGCACATATAAATGAAATGCTACCCATTTTGTAGATATGTTTGTGCTGAACAAATGTTGTGCTCATGGTACCATGCTATCATTTTTTGCTTTAATGTTATTTGCATTTTGAAAAAGTGAAAAATAACTGAATTTTCTGCTGTTTTTTTACTAATTAAAACAACTAAACAGTATCTATAAATGAAACACCAATCATTTTATAGATATTGTTGTGCTGAACAATTTTTGTGCTCATAGTACCATGCTATCATTTTTCATTTTAAAGTTATTCACATTTGAATAAGGTTAGCACAGCTAGAATACATCTGCACAGCTGGGCATCTGTCTCTCTTCAATGACATCATCAAGGCAGCCATTTTAGGATTCTTAGAGCAGGATTTTTGAATCAGAAGAGGCTGTGTTTGCAATTTTCAAATGCCATGAAACTGCATTTATCCTGCTTTAATAAATGCAATTTCAGTATAAACGTAAACAACAGCCTCTCCTTTACAAGATTATGGAGTCATTTGTTAAAAAACAAAATGTGTAAAAAAGATAGTTTTGGTATCCTTTAATTTTCTGCAGGTCATGAATCTTACAGAATTCCCTTAACCAAACCTAGTATACAAACTTAATACCAACAGGAACACTGAACAGAAGACAACCAACCAAAATGGAACCTCACAAAAACAACAATTTAAAAAAACATGTTAAATGGAACATCAATGGGAGTGGTGTATCAGTTTGAAAATCTGAATATATTGCAGTGTCATCACCTGCATACATGTGAGAACAAATCTGCTTACAGATAATTGGAAACCTAAATATGTATTACTTTATGTTTACTGGTAGAATGTACTAACAATAAAAACTGTGTATAAAAAAGTTGCACAAATGTGCCATAGGAGTTTTACCCAAAGGGCTCAGGCCACCTTTAGAGGTGGGTAAAGTGACCAAAATTCACTCCATGGAGCAATTCATGGAGTAATGAGGAATCTGTGAAGTATTCCGCAATGCAAAGCAGAGTTCTTTGCATTCCCTCATAATGCATTGCATTATAATGAGGAACGTGAAGTCATTGATTTCAATGGACTTTGGATTACTCTGCCTTCCCCTAACCACTTCTGTGCCAATTTTAATGTGAAGTACATAGAAATCAATGTACTTTGCATCACTTCACCTTGATATTGAGCTCCAAGGTGAATTTTGCAGTGATGCATGGGATAGCAGGTCACATGAGCTCTAGATTGCTCTGCACAGCCTCAGTTCTGTGAAGTGTGTGTATATTGGTAGCTGGAAACAGTTTGCTGTTAGAGTTCTGCAATTCAAGCCCTAAAAATGTCATTAAAAAAGCCTTTTTGAGCCATTTTTGTTTGCTCAAAATTTAGTACATCAATTGGAAATTATATGAAACCATCCTGTGCTCATATCATTGAGTGTTTGTTGTTTGTGTGTGGATTTTAAATGTTAATTTAGAATATTCAGTCTGTGTACTGACAGACACTTGAAGTGTGCTTTGGGGATAGGAGTGTATCTGTGGTGGAGGTAGATTAAATGGGAGAAAGGCAGTCTTTCTGTTTTGGTCATATTTTTCTTGTATAACTGTGTTAATGTACACGCAGTAATATTTTCAGTAATTTTTTTTAATTTTTTGTGCCGATTGTTGTGGTGCAGCAGTACATAATTTCAGTTTGTTTAACATATTTGGTTATATTTCTGAAGTTTTCAATTTACAGCACATTACTTGTAGTGTGTGTGTGTGTGTGTGTGTGTGTGTATGATGTGTGTCATCAAATCAGAAACATTTTATTGTGCCACACAGTAATTGCAGCAGTGTGAACCTGCTATCCACTGCACCTGCATAATTTTTTTGTACTGCTTTGCGATATCTTGGTAGTGGACTGTTACTAAAGTGCACTGCCCCCTCAATCGGCAAAAGGTATTCTTTTCCAGATTTGGATTTGTGACTTGTGAGCACTGGTTACTTGTTGTTGTGCCTTTGCATCTGCATCTCTTGAGTGCGCAGCATAATCTTAACCTGTCTGTGCATTTACATCTCTTGAGGGCCAAATCTCCATCTGTAACTTAAGTCACAGTTATTTGTTTGGCTTCCCTTCAGAGTACTGGTGTGGTGCATATCTCGGCATGACCACTGTACTCATTAATGAGCATTTTTAAGTCAGGGTGATCATCATGAGTCACTCACAAGGATACAAATCACGTTCTTCATCTTCATGATCATGATTTATGAATTACAAAACTTTTTTGCACTGTAGTCATTAATATGAGTTTTCAAGTCTGGGAGTTTCAAGTGGTACAGGCCAGGGAAGTACAGCCATAGGTATTTGCACACAGTTTACTATCACTAGTCATGTCACACCAGTCACTCATCACATTCACAACTCTTAGACAAATCACGTTCTTCATCTTCATGGTCATGATTCACAAATTACAAACATTTTTGTACTGTAATCATTAATATGAGTTTTGAAGTCTGGGAGTTTTGTGTTTCTACAGGTCAGGGAAGTACAGCCGTAGGTATTTGCCTACAGTTATTATCATTTGTCATATCACAGCAGTCACTCATCACAAGACAAATCACGTTCTTCATGAATCATAGCGGTTACATTTTTTTTCTGTTCTGATGATACGGTGAAGACCCGTAAATATGACCAAAACATTAATGAATCTTTTTTAACTTTTTTAAAATAGCCCCCCCCCAAAAAAAAATACTTGCCTTCACAGGCTTGATAGTATTCCAATTCCAAAATTCCTCATCAAGCCAAGAAATGTGCATCACAAGTTTGACTATATGACCTGTGATACAAAAAAAGCAATGATTACATGTATATATATATATATATATTCATGGCAAAAAACTCCATTTAATGCATCAGTTAGGGTTGTTCCACAGCAACAAAAGTGAGGAAATTTGGTGTTAGGGTTGAAAACACTAACTCTGCATTCCCCCAACCCCCCCAGCTCCACATACACACACATATGCAAGTAGGGGGGAGGACCAAGGCAACATGACCAATCACAGATAACCAGCAGCAAGGGGAATGTGGAGTTAGGGGATTCAACCCTAACAATGAATTTCCTCACTTTTGTCACTGTGGAACAACCCTAACTGATGCATTAAACAGAGTTTTTTTGCCATGAATTTCCTCTCTTTTTGAGAAATAATTATCTCATACTACATTGTATATGTTGTTGAGAACATGCCTCCCTTTTTGCCCCACAGACTCGCCAAGATATAGATAGGTTTGTTAGAATATTTACTTGTCTTATACTATTCATGCAGCAGTAGTTCATGT
This sequence comes from Neoceratodus forsteri, assembly GCA_016271365.2. Taxonomy (NCBI): domain Eukaryota; kingdom Metazoa; phylum Chordata; order Ceratodontiformes; family Ceratodontidae; genus Neoceratodus; species Neoceratodus forsteri. Next base: position 130,513,946 of record CM057450.1, on the reverse strand, counting down.
ACTACACCTTTCACATGAAAATGAAGTGATAAATAAATGGAATAGCAGAGTAATATGTGTGCCACATGGACCTATAGTACATGTACTGTGCTAAGTAAAAAATCTGCACAGATGAACCTCTTACACTTTGGGCCAGATATTCAAAAGGGTTGCGCCATGCGCAATAGGGTTGTGCATGCGCAAGTCCGAAAGTGCGCCATTCTGCGATATTCAGCAGGAGGCAGTAGTGCCACAGAAAACAGGCTGAGCAACAGCTCAATGCAAATGAAGGCATGCGCAACCGAAGGGGGTGGATCCATGCATAAAGAGCGCAATGCGATATTCAAAGACTTACGCAATGTGCAAGAGCTGAACAGCTGGAAGTTGCACCCTAGCGGAAATGAGCCAAAATAAAAAGGCTCAAGGAAGAGGTGCAAGAACGTGACAGGGAAGACACATGAGGCAGAGAGACAGAGAAGGCCAGAGTAACATACTGTGCAGGCCAGGGAGTGCACAGGACAGAAGAGGGGCAAGGGAAGGTGTATGGGGCCACAGAGTGCAGAGGCCAGTAGGTGTACCAGGTGCAGTGGAGGTAGCAGTCAGGACAGCGGGGTAACAGGCAACATCAGCCGGGGGGGTCACAAGCTAGGGAGATGGACAGTGCCAGCTTCCACATGGAAGCTGTAATGAGGGGGGTGAGAATGCATGCTGCAGGGGGACGTGGCCGTGGAAGGGACCGTCGGCGGTACGCCCCCAACAGGCAGTACCGTGCCCGCATCAGCTTTGAGCTGTACACAGATGTAGAGATCATGGGCCGGTACCACCTTAACAGGGCAATACTGAGACGGCTCTGTGAGCTGTGCAGTGATGTGATGCAGGCACCCTCACGACAGAGTCACGCTCTGTTGGTGGAGACCAGGGTGACAGCCTGCATGTGCCTGCTCACCACGGGCACCTTCCAGAGGCCGACAGGGGACACCACAGGCATCACACAGTCGGCCACGTCATGCATCCTCACCCAATTCCTCAGTGCACTGCTGCCACATGCTGCGGAGCACATCCAGTTCCCCAGCACCGTGGCAGAGAGTACAGCAAACATGCAGGAGTTCCACAGGGTAACACATATGCCTGGCATGCTAGGGGCCATAGACTGCACCCATGTGGCCATACGCATGCCACCTGGCCCCGATGGGGCTGCATATAGGAACAGGAAGGGCTATTCCAGTGTCAACTGCCAGGTGGTGTGTGATGCCACTGGGAGCATAATCAATGTCTGTGCCACACACCCTGATGGAGCACATGATGCCTTTATATGGTATCAGTCCGCACTGTGCCATCAATTCGAGAGTGGAGACATCCCCACAGGCCATCTAGTGGGTGAGTACGCATGTAGGAATTGCAAACGTGGGGCAAGGGTGGGAATGCCACAGGTGCTATGGTAGTGGCACACAGGGATATTGGCAATATGGATCTGAACATGATACTCATCTCCACCATCTCCACACAGGTGACAGTGGATACCCTCCATCCCTGGCTGCTCACACCATGCGCCCCATGACCCCATCGCAGCAACGCTATAATGAGGCGTCGCTGCCATGCAACATCATCGAGGCGGGTGTTTGGGATGCTCAAGGCATGCTTCCGATGCCTAGACACCTCCGGCGGTGCCCTACAGTACAGCCCCTCAAAGGCCTGTGGGATATTCCTGGCCTGTTGTATCCTGCACAACATGGCCAAAGACTGTGGGATAGCCATTCAGGTCAAGGAGGGGGACAGCGATGGGGACGCCAGTGGTGTCCGTGATGATGGTGATGAGCAGCCCCTTGGACGGCGGGACCCCTGACTGATCCGGCAGGCCCAGCTGCACTGGGACACCATCACGGAGGAGCATTATGCATGACACAGGTAAGTCAAGGGGCCATGTGCAACCAACACTGTCCTGGTGCAACCCACAGGCACACAGAGTAACACACCAGGGGTGCATGACGGCAAGGGGAGTGAAAGGGACCAGGCACACAAACACACCATCAGGGAGGGGCGAACAGTCACACACACACACACACACACACACCAGGTACAAAGCGTACATGGGCAGGTGCACAGCAGAGCAGGAACAGACATGGCAAACACACAGATCCACAAACCACACACACCACCTGTACTGTCCAAGTACATGTGTCAGATACTGGGCACCCTTGCACCTTGGTGTACAGTACAATGCAGGCATCATCATGCACACGCACCTGTGGACAGCAGTCAGGATGGTGTGCAGGTGGTCTGTATGTTGGCGTGATGTGCAGGGCACCCACCAGTGCACTGCCCACCATGACGCACAGTGCACACAAGGCAGCACCAGACAGGGCCCGCACTGGGAGACAGGTCAGTCATGTTGCACTGTTCCACGGCCACTGCAGATGCATGGGCAGCCCCACCGTGACCTAACAGCACTGGCAGGCTGAGCAGGGGCCACATGGGGTGGCACCGATGGACCACCAGGGGTCCCACTGTGCGATCGCGACCTTGTCTGCAGTGGGGTCTGTAGTATGCCAAACATACCTGCACCAGGGGTGCTCGGGATGCCCACAGCAGAACCCGGCATCGACAGGCTTGGTGTCGCACGACGCCGGGAACAGGGAGTGGAGAGCGTACTGTGTGGGATGCGCGGTACAGGGGCACTTGCTTGTGTGCCCAATGCAGCCACGACAGCGACCAATGCCTGGGTCTGCCTGTCAGTGGCGGCGGTCACATCCATCTGCATATGGACCATCTCTGCACGGTCCAGAGCACAGTCCCTGCTGTGCCACTCCACAGCCATACACAGTGCCTCCACGGACGTTGCAACCCGCCTTTGCTGCTGTACTGATTCCTGCAGCAGGTGGGTGTGCTCTTCAAATGGGTACTCTGCCACAACGGCATCCTGTCCCCCAGGGTATGGAAGGTCCTGATGCTCACACCCTGAGGGTGGCGCTGTTCACCAGGACCAGGAATGGGCATATCAAGGGCGGTGGACTGTGTGCCACCACTGGACACTGTACCCTAGACCTGGTGGGTGACTGCTGCTGCTGCCTCCAACCGCTGTGCCCCAGGGACCACTCGTTCCACTGCTGTGGCCGCAACAGTGCCAGACACCTGCACAGCCACCGGTGCTGCCCCACCAGTGCTGACAGGCACAGCCTGGGACTGTGCCGACATGCTGGCACACATGTTGGAACCAGCTAGGCCTAGGGGCAAGTGCTGGCCTGCTGTGTGTCCGTCATGGGACACACACATGTCACTGCCCGTTGCAGTCCTTGCATCATCAATGGTGCAGGTACATGCTACAGCCACAGTCACAGCGTGCTGGCATGCTTGCATGCCAGACTGCTGAGACACAGGCTGTGCACCCCCTGCACCCGACTCACTGACACCAGAGTTGGCAGCCCTGCGTGCATGCTGGTGCAGTGCATGCTGGCTGGTGACAGAGGTGGATGAACCCTCCTCCATGTCCAGCAGGTCTTCCTCACTGCCTGGACCCACCACCACCATCCCCTGAAGATGAACAGGATCTGTAACAGAAAGAGAGGACATGTGAGTGCATGTGAACAACCTCCCCCCCCAACACCACCACCATGTCATACCGTGCAGTGATGGGCTTCCACTTGTCTGGAATCCACCTCCTGGTATGCCCTCAATAGCACTCCACTGCATTTATGCAGCCAGTCAGTCCTCAGCTGGGGTCAGCTCCACCACCACTGGCTGGCCCCCGCCTGTGCCAGCACGTGCCACCCTGAGGGCTGCCACCTTCTCCTTCACCCTCCTGTGGTCTGTCCCCATCTTCTTTTTGCATTCCTGCATGGAGCGCTGGTGGCTTCCGTGCAGGTTCACTGCCAGAGCTACCCCTCCCATTCAGCCCACATGGGCCTGAGGGTGCCCGCCGTCCACTCAGTGGTGGCTCTTCCTCCAGGTAGGCCTGGAAGAGGTCTCTGTCTCCGCCGTGGTGAAGTTGGGCCTCCTCCTCCCCACCATCCTCACCCTCACCTTGGCTCTGCTTCGGTCATGTCGATCTGTGGGTGGAAGTGGACACCTGTCACTGTGCAGTCTACAGCATTATCCCATGACCATTGTCCAGAACATCACACAGCATGCAACCCACCTCTCACCTGCAGTAACCGAATCTGGCCAGCGCAGCCCAATGTCGCACATTTATAGCGCAATGCATGCAAATTAGGAGGAGCAACTGTAATGAGATGCAAATCATGCCACTGCACCTTTGAATGGCTGATCAGATGATTTGCATGTGTCGGCTGAATATCGCGCCGTTGCGCTTTGCGCAATACGGTTGAGCCAGCTGAGCCAATGGTGCAGATCTGTGACTGTGTGGTACACTGCATTGCGCATGCCCAGGTAGCTTACGCAGGCATCTGCCTTGCTGATGACATGCTGTGTGCGATCAGCAATTCAGGCCATGGCCACCATTGTGCCAGTGGCGCTACAGCACTGGGCACCATATGGCACTGTGGCACTACTGCGCAATAGTCCACTGTGGCACTGGCATGCAGGTGATCGGTCACACAGGATGCGTAGACGTCAGATGGTGCTGTGCGTGGCCTTGCGGCATAGACCCCTGACCTGGTGTCTGACCTTGGCCCCCTGGCACTGTTCAGCTGCCATGTGTATGGCTCTGTTGTGCTGTTTGGTGACACCGCTATGTGAACCGACGGCGCTATACGAACAGCGCGATTGGAACCTATGGTGGTCTATTGAGCAAAATTTCCACATGGGGTTGCCGTGCTGTGGGGCACCATATTGCCTGCTCTACTACAGTAATGGCACGCAGGAGAGCTCCCCAGTGGAGTCAGTTGGAGGTGGCCAACCTGGTGGCAGTGGTTGAGCCCCACTTTGGGGCACTGTTTGGGGATCAGCCCCTCACCATGGCCCGCACCCATGTGTGGCTGCAGGTGGCCACTGAACTGGAGAGGGTCACAGGGTGGTGCCAGTCTGCTGACCAGTGCAGGCACAGATATAGTGACCTCCGCAGGAGTGAGCCGGACGTGCTGCAACGCCTCAGGTCACATGCCAGGAGGGGCATTGTGCCTAGGCCAGGTGGGTGTACCATCTATGCACCTGTATTCTCCATAGGGGTGTGACTGTGTTTTGGTGGTGGTGCATGGGGGATGGCTCTGCCATGGTTGGCTGTGTCAGTGTGTGCAGGTGTGAGATGCATGGGTCTGGCTGTGTGGGCAGGCACACTCACTGGGGCAGGGGCAGTCTGCTTTGGGGTCACACTGATGTTTTTCTCAACATTTGTCACCCACAGGCCTGGTGAGAGGATGCAGGCCCAGGCTGAGGAGGGCGTGGGGGGGCCCAGGTGGCAGCTGGAGGAGGCGATGGTGGGCCACAGCGGCAGCAGCAGCAGCAGCCACAGCTGCTTGATGAGTGTGAGTGTCATAACACGCGGATGCTATTGCATGCTGGAGGGGGGGCATGACCACCAGCCATGGACAACACAACCATGCACTCACAGGTGACAGTCATCACTGTCCAGTGTCACTGCACGTCTGTGTGTCGCCACTGGTGGTCCATGCATGCACTGGGCACATGGCTTGTGGAACTGCATCCCACCACATTGCCACGTCACTTGACAGCCATGTTTGTGCTGTGATGGACATGGGCAGTGTGTGTGTGCAGTGGTGCACATAGCTGGTGCTGCCTGGTTGGGCGGTCATGCATGGTCACTGTGGGTGGGTGCATACCATCACAGGTGCGGGCACTAGGCTATATGCCTTGCAGGATGGGTGGTGTTCAGGTTTGTGGACAGTCACAGCCATTGACTGTGTTCCTTTTCCTGGGTCTCAGCATCCTATGGCGGATGGACTGCGTGCCCTCCAGCGGCTGACGCATGTGTCAGTCGCTACACATGACCTCCTCACAGACATGCAGCACCATGGGGTCTGAAGGGACACCGGAGGAACTGGAAGATCAACCAGCAGCAGGGACCAGCCTGCGGGCGCTGACTGCGCTTCCCTTCCCACTCCAGCCCCCACCCTGCCTTCCTCTCCCAGTTGTTCACCCCTACCCTTACCCACCCCTACCTTGTACACCCTACCCCCTTGTCTTGTACATATATGTATATAGTTATTTATTGGTCTTGGTGTTGTACATATCTTTTTCCAGTATATATATATATATTTTGTTATGAATACCGTGGTGGTCTCTGATTTGCAGCTGGCTATGGTTGCTCAGTTGCAGTGGTGTGTATGGCATCTGGGGTGGTATGGTCCTGGGTATATGTGTGTGTGTGTGTGTGTGTGTGTGTGTGTGTGTGTGTGTGCACATAGGGAGGTGTCTCCTGTGTGGGACTTTCAGTCGGTCTTGCCATCTGCTGCCGCCCACTGCTGGGTGCCCAGGGTGGGTCTGACTTGTATGGTTAAGTGCTACATGAGGTTGCAGTGTGCCGGGGGATGCATGGTGTTTACTGCAGTGCCAGTCACTGCACATGGGTGGTGTCTTGGGGTCACAGTGCAGGGTGTGCTGTGCAGAAGGGGGGGCTGATGTGCACTGTGGTTGTTGACCCCTGTGTGTGGCAGTCTCAGCCTGCCAGTGGGTGTGCTGGGGCGACATGGCCCTGCTGTGCTTTGTTGGCTTGTCCCATGGGCGGTGGATCATCCATCCCTCCCCAGTGATGCTGTGCTTGGGGTGTGCGGGTGTATTGTTAGTTCTGCAGTGTGTTCCTGTGCCATGTGGCATGGCTGGTGGTGGGCCCCAGCCTGCCTTCCTGGTTGTGCAGTTCCATTGCTCTGCTGGGGGACTCTGCTTGCGCTATGGCACCTCTGGACTGCTCAGCTGGGCTAGCCTTGTTGCGCAATGGCGTATCATTTCTGCTCAGCTTCCCCTTCCTGGTTGCGCTATGGCGCAGTTTGTGCGATATTCAGACGTTGGCTGCTTGCGCAGTTTGTCTTGCTCCATGTTTGAATATCGCGTCTGTTGCGTATATGCACAATTGACTTGTGCTTGCTCCTGCTGTTGCACACTTTTTGGGCGCAGTTTGAATATCCAGCCCTTTGTTTTTATGCAGCAATATACCAAGACCAGTATACATATTAGCACTGTAACTTAATATTTAATAAAAGACACAACACAGGTAGATAAGGCTTAAAAAAGATTTATCTCCCAATTAAAAGTTGATTAAAAAGGCCGAATTAAAAGTCCAATTGGTACACAAAATCAGTCTCACAAAATAATCTTAAAAAAATATCACACCAAAATTTAAAATACATGTAAAACAGTATGACAGGTACTTCATGAGTAAGATGTGACAGTAGCACACAACACATGAACACAGCTACCACAGTAGTCTCTGTACACTGCTTACGTGCATCAAACAGTAATAATGTTATTGTCATTGTGTGACTGATAGTGTGAATGTTCCTGGGTTGGGTGAAAAACCAGATGCCAACTGTTTAAATAATAGCAGCACAAACACATAATGCTCTCTAAAAAAGATACATCTGAAAGCTATTTTAAAACATTTAACTGTAATATATTTATGTGTAGACATACGCATATATATACATATACATATACATGTAAAGACATATAGATATATGGATGTATTTAGAAAATTCCCACCTGACTCCTCAATAGAGGCAATCAAGAAATATTATCAGGAACATAAAAATCAGTTGTTATCAGTGAAAGTGTCTGATTTACAATAGTGTATAATTCTATACAAACATTTAATTAACTTCTTACACAAACCAAAATCAAATAGCATATGGTAACATGTACTATATACATCAGTAAAAATGATCACAGCTATAATCAACATTAATAGTGAACCAATGAAGTACCTACATCACTAAAAACTTGTACTTACTAATAAGTAATCGTTTCACAGATTGCTATGAATATTACATTAAAGAATCTGTTATTCAGAAAATGCCACCTCTTGATAATAAACAAATATCTACCACAACACTCTACTTTACTATTTATGTTGCCTATATGAAATTACTACAAACTACAAAAGTTCTACTAAATTTGTATGTTATATTAATAAATATATTAACAATATGTTTAAATACTTGTGAAACAGCAAAATATGAAACACTGTTTAATCAATTCACTTAAATAGCAATTAATACAACTATTTAAAACCTAACAGTACTAACTGTAATCAAAAAATGTATTAATAATCATATATACATATGTACAACACGGATGTACGGCAAGATAACAGGGATAGTACTACACTGTTGCGGCACAATATGGTGGTATTCAGTGAAGACGCAAACAGACAAAAAAAAGAAACAGAAGCCACACCTGGTGATATTCAACATGTCACAGAGTGATGTGTATTTCAGAGTATTGTACTCTTAAGTAGAGGTCAGCAGATTATGTAAAAAAACAGTGTTCAATTGTGGTAACACAGAAGTGGCACAAACACCAGGATATCTTTTACTCATAAAAGATCCAAGTCATGACGCAGACAACTCTTTAAAAAGACATGTGTTACACAGTTTTGTTTATGCACATGGACAAGTATTGTGCCTTAGTAGAGGCACACAGTTGGCAGGTGTGTCAAGTAGTACTTGTTATGGCTGCATACGACATACTCATGAGAAAGGACAATGACAGAAGAGGACGACCAGATAGGAATATCTCTTTTGACATTTCAAAGTCTTCCTTAGACATCTAAGTGTGGTTTCTCTAGTGACTGCGAAGACAGTTGGCGCTGATTGATGACCACTGCAACTATTTTCACTGTGTCACTGATTAATGCAACAATCTTATAAGTCAGATTGATTAAACACATGCATGTAAACCATGTGATGTGTTAACAGTGTAATATTCAATGCAGATTTGCATAAAAAAATGTTTATCTACTAGAACTCACTCTGTAACAAAATGAACAGCAAAGGTATGTTTCATGTTGTGTGACCATTCCTCTGTTGCATGAATATTGCAGTAATTCTTCAATATCACCACGTATGCATTTTTTAAGTGTCGTGGTAGTCTGCTTAAAAATGCTTGTGGAGTCATTGCATTCAACCCAGCCAGTTCTGTACCTCAACAAACAAGTGTAATGTCCAGAATGTACAGACTGACCATAGCGGAAGATTACAGCCTGAGTGTCAAACACTGCTTGGTTAAATACAATTCTACTAGCTGTGAAATCTGTGATAGGTGTGCCAACTCTGAGCCCGTTAGAGTCAAATTGATGCAATACAAGCATAAGATATTGAGATGAAGTCCTCAGACATATGGACTGAGTACATGTACCTCCACACCTTACACATAAGTGACCACTTTCAGCATTGGTAAACAGCTGCCGGAACTTGACATTTTGAGACTGAGACACAGAGAAACCCAAAGCATCTCTTCAGTGGTTTCTCACTCTGAATGACCACATGACAGACATACATATCTGATAACATAAGAGACAGTGAAGTACTGATGCATTGGAATCCCCTCTTCATCCAAGCTATTTATGATGGCCATCATAAACTCATTGACATCCTGCTGCATGTTAGCAGCAAATGTACTGCATCCATCGTATGTGCCTAAGACCTGCCATAGAGGTGTCAGTGACTGCATGTTGTTTGACTGGTCAGAAGTCACATTGACAACTTCTTTCAATGCCTTTGATAAGGGACTGTCTTGTGAAACTGATTTTGCCTGCACAAAGTGTGGTATGTGGAGAAAAGCTTGCATGGCTGAATTAGCATAGCAGTTTACTCTAGTACTGTTATCAAATACTGGAACAACAGCCATACCAAGTGACTTCTGAGCAACAGCTGGTTCTGCATCTGCATTTGACATTCTGACCTTCTTAGTACACTGCACAGTTGATTCAGTAGTGACAGCTCATTTTCTCTGGTTGCCAGGTGAAGCTGTAACTGTGGGATGTGAGACAACCACATACGTAGGTAGTGGTATTAGAGACATCTGTGGCTGATACAGAGTACGTAATCTGTTGTACTTGACAATACATCGCTTGTCAGCACGTATTTTCTGAGGTGTGAGTGTTATGATGTGCAACCCAGAAAGACTGTGGACACGTGAAAGTGTGACGTAGCTCATGCCATCTTTGAAAATGCCTGTGCCTATGTCCACCATTGCTGAATCCAAACTCAAGCCCTGAGACTTGTGAATTGAAACAGCATATGCAACACATACTGTATTGGGAACTGTTTCCTGTTGACATAGATATCCTTAAATACCTGGAACTTAACACAGGTACAATCAATCTGCACAGGCTGTTCCATGTTGTCAAAGTGAACAACAAGTGTCTCGATAAACATCTTCTGAACATTGTAAACGAAGTCTATGATGTGACCCATGGCACCATTTATCATGCCACACTCAACATCAAGATTACACTGTAGCATGACACATGCATTCTTACAAACTGTAAGAACAGCTTCCAGGCCAGCTGTGCGTGAAACATCCAACTTCAGTTCAGAGAGTCGTTCAGTCATCTTCGCTACCAGCTTCTGACTTAGAATGACACCATCAACTGTATCAACAGCATGCAGTATGAGAATTTCTTGATTCTCTCTGTCTCTGCAACATAACACTGTTGAACTCTGCACATTTCATAAGTCGTGGCATGAGACACACAATACATGTGCCCCTGGAGTACACATCACTGAAAACATCACATGCTGTTTCTACGGATGTAGTATCCATTCTGATTCTTCGACCATGTAACATTGAAAGATGTTCTGGTGACAAAGAACCTGTGTGAGCCTGATCCAACAGTGCCTTGTAAGCCACATCTCCACTCTGCCGCATGTTCTGACACAACTCAACATAGGTAAATAACTCCCACAGGTTAAAACCTCCACTACAGCCTAGTGTATTCTTAGCCTGCTTGACAGTCAGAGTTGCAAAGATGTGTTCCGCATTAACTGGTGCAAGTTGTAAAAGGTCTCCAAATACAATGATGCTTTTACCACCAAATGCATCTCCATAGTCAGTCCCCAAAATCTTCTGTAGACGTAGGTGTATATAGGCAAGCATCAAATTAGAGACCATGCTAATCTCATCAATGATGAGTAACTTCATCTTAGTAAACATAGAATGAAGCTGAGATGCAACCTCAAATGACTGCTTACAATACTCTCCTGCTTTGCCATGCTCCACTGGCAACATGAAGAGACGGTGTAACGTAACTCCACCAATGTTGTATGCAGCCAGTCCAGTGGGAGCACTAACAGCAACAGACATTGATGAGCCTGTCAGTTTCCATATTTCAGCTGTTATGGCCTCTATAAGGAAGCTCTTTCCTGTACCTGCTGAGCTACTAACAAACATCAGTAGTGGCTTGTGGTCAAGACAGTCACATTTCTTCTGTTCATGTAGTATCCCATGCTGGACAGCATCAGTAACTGCAGAGTGCACCACACATTGCTGCTCATTGAGTCTCTCTCTCAATTCTGCTGGGTCAACACTGCAGTGAGTGCCATGTTCCATAGCACTCTCCACTTCTGACAAGAGTACTTCTGGGGCATTCAAAGACAGAGGTTCTCCAAGTATACCTTCTCCTCCTAGATCAAGGTGGTCCTGTGAACTAACAGGAGTGTCCTCTTCAAGTTGTTTCTGTGCCTTTTCAAGCTGCTCCATCTCAGTGTCTAGTGTCTGTATATATGTGTCTGAATATTCAGTTTTGAATGTCTCATAACTGTGATTGAATTCTTCCTCGAATGTATCACAGTCACTTTTTAATTCAGACTCATTCCTCCAGGGTTTAAATAAGAATAGGAGAGCAAAGTAGTAATGCTCTCTGCTCTCAGATGTGCCTAGTTGTAATTTGTAGTGGTCAATGAGCCAAGGCTCATGTCTTTTAATGAGACAGTCATCCAATCCTTTGACCTTGTAAATGTCACGTGTGCAATCAGGTGAGACATCTCTCTTGTAGTCATACCACTTAGCCACCTCAAATAAACACATTCGATCCATGTCTTTGTGTCTACGGAGGTAGTACGTGTCAAAGAGGTTATTCTTCAGGCTATGTCTTGAAGAGGGTCTCTTGAGAGCCAGTTCCTCAATCTCAGCATGAGGAATAAGTGCATGTTTGCGCTTATCTTTGTAGTTTACACTGACAAAGCGCACATCATCATATTTGCCATACAAATGTGTACCGGTCAAGCTATCACCGGCCTCATAAGCACCACATTCTCTGTGTGACAGGGTCTTCAATCCCAGTGACCACAACTGAGATGTCAGTGACTTGCTTGAACTGGCAATATCTTCCCAAAGATCTTGCAAGCTAGTCTGTTCATGTTTGGTGATGTACAAAGTGATGTACCGAACCAGAGCCAATGAGTTGTCAGCCATAAACTGAACATCTATGTTTGCTTGCCACATTAGAAGAAGAGTGGGGTTGTAGTCATTGATGTACACCTCATTCTCGTCTCTGGGTAGCTCATATACCCTCTTGGTTGATTTTGCCTTCAAATGGTGTTGCAAAGCTGAAAAGAGTTTGTTCATGCAACCATCCTGACAGAGACACCTGGGAAATCCGAAGTGACATCTTGTGTACCAATCAGATTTGTTCTTCGCTACCCGGTGGCAGTATTTCACACAAATATGGTGTTGGAACTTCTGCACCAACTTCCACAGTGTAGGACTGTCATACTTGTCCGGTATGTGGCAAGTGATGTATTGCTTAATGAATGCCTGCACTTCTGCTGCTTCATGTTCACCTATGCATGAGGCGTCCTTGATCCACAGTAACATATGAATATGAGGAGCACCTTGTGCCTGATATTCCATCCTCCAGAAGTAATGCTCCACAATACCAAGAGGCGGATAGTCCTTTGACAAAATGAAAGTCTGAATATCATGGAATTGCTTGTGAAAATGTCTAGTCACAGACACTGGGTCAAGTGAGCACATTTCTCCGAGAGTCATTGATGAAATGCACTCTACATACAATTTGCCCACTTCAAGAGTTTGATGACCTCCTCCCAGGTATACTCGGCACAGTTGAGTGTGACAAGCCATGTGGCTGCGCCATACTCTCAAAGCATAGTCATCACCTCAGAGTGTTTGCGATACCAGTATTCTTTGGTGTCACATAGACTTGACAGAATGGAAGACAAATTGACTTGCACATTTTCATCCTTTTGCTTTAATGTCTGCAAAAACTGTGTGGTAGTGATTCCATCAAGTGAGGCTGTGAGCTGTATAGTATGTGCAATAGATGCAGACAGTATGCTAAGTTCATTCTCTCAGAGGAGATGGAACAGGTACTTTATGTTGGGTCTGAATTTGCCTTCCTTACTGAGCACACGGCTAGTGCAGTACTCAGCACCTTGCACATGCACTTCTCTTTCATCTAGACATCCACCTGACCCTATTGGAAATAAATCTGGAAAACAACATGCTTCCAGTGTTGCCTCCCAAATGCTGACAGGCTCACTTTCCACCTGTTTCATTTGGTACAGATCAATGTTATCCCCTACTGGATCTCTGCCATGCAGTGAGTGTATTGTGTACTGTTCATACACATTATCATTTGTCTCTACATTGACCTTCTCAATCATTGGTTTTGTGGTATCCAACACATCATGTTCAGCAGACACGCTAGACATGCAGTCAATGTCAAGGTCTGCATAAAAGGGATTGTTGCTCTTCAAATAAGTAAGAGCAAGCTTCATTTTCTCTACATTGACAGCATCCTGCCAAATGACCTTTGACTTTGTTGAAACACCATTGACAAGAATCACCAAACTGTTCTCAATGGAGATTGCCTCCACATTTTCCTACAGAGGAAGTGGAAGATATATAACGGAACCCTTAAGAGACCTAATGAGTTCTTTTTGTGGAATGTTCCATGTTTTTGTATTCAGACGTAGAATAGTTTGAAATGGTTTCATAGTCTGAATAAGAATCCGTTCAAACATATTCAACATGGTAGTCTCACCATGCATAACATGTGCCTCCATATTGTTCAACAGTGACCTTGATGGCAGAATGTTAGCCTTCACCTTGGATAAACAGTGCTTACACATCACAATGATTGGGTCTAACTGGAAGTCACACTTTAACAGCAGAAATGCTGATAGTCAAAACCACATGTCATTATACGGTGACAAGGTTTCCATGTTCACTGTGACTGTTTGTTCCTCGTAACAGAGCCGATCACATGACACACACATACCGAGTCAAGTTTCTCTGTCTTTACCAACTCAGATTTGGCAATGGATTTCCCAAACTGCTTGAGAATATCAGTTTCTAAGACAGAGACAGAATTTTCATCAACAATTGATGACTGTTCAATCACAGTATCTGTGACACTGCTGTCACATCGCAGCTGCTTCAGAAATGTCATGGCACCATGCATGTTACCAGATTGCAGTAACTCATTCAGACACATATACTGCGCAACATCTCATCGCACCTCATAGACCCAATACACAAAGTTCTGCATCCCTGACTGATGCACTCTTAGCATCCACATGTGGTGAAATACACTATCACAAACACCACTATGTAGGCATGCAATTGAATGACCCATAAGTCCAGTATGTGAACGGATCTCACAAAGGTCTATGGGCCAGATTCTAGAAGGGTTACACCTGGCATAACAGCAGTTTTGCCAAGCAGAATGGTGCATGCAGCAACTTACACCAGCAGTTGTGACATGCACGATTCTACAAAGTGGCCTGCGGCATGTTGCAGGCCACTTGTGTCAAACAGCTGTTATGTCACATAAACCCCCTGTGACATGGCACTAAGGGGTTCACAGCAGCAGTTGCACCCCATTCTAAAAGGGCAGCCACAAAGTTCCCACATCAGGATTCTACAAGAACCCCCAGAGGAGATCCAGCAATGTAAGTTATACCAGCATTTAGCTGGTATATCTGACGCCCCGGGGGTCCTGTAGACCCGTCAGCTGTCCAGCGGACAGTGCAAAGTTTACCACCCCACCCATGCCCAGCACACCCCAGCAGGGCACCACAGAGCTACCCATACCCCCAGCCCCCTGAAACAGCAGTTGGCAGAAGCCCCACAGGGCAACGCTGCCATCCCCCTCCCATGCCCCATATCGTGAGTCACCCACTGCATATGCGGCAAATAGCAAGGCCTGGTAGTCTAGTATCCCCCAAACTGTACAACAATAAAAAATAATTGAACCCCATTTCTGGTGGTTCAGTGTCCCTCAACTGTACACTATTATAAAAATGATCCCCATTGGTCGTGCCCCAAACTGTACACACAACAAAACATTGATCCTTGTTTTCGGTAGTTCAGCATCCTCGGACCGTAATACTGTCATTTCTGGTAAGCCCAGGAGCCTCACCCAGCTGCGCCAGCCACCAGTATTTTCACTCATCCCCAGCCAGCAACTGGTACAACTCGCTCACCTCCACGTTAGTCGATTGAGTGGATTACGCTATTGCACAGATGCACCAGAAATTACCCTGAGCACATCCGTAGCAGTAGCACCAATACCGCACTCAGTCTGTGGGCTGGCCGTGGAGGTGAGGGCTGTGCCAGTCACCAGCTGGGGATGGGTGGAGGGTGCTGGGTGCATTGGGCACAGCTGGGTGGGGGGTGGGTTACTAGACTACCAGGGAAATGGATCAATATTTATTTTATTATTGTACAGTTTGGAGGAGCCACTAGACTACCAGGGAAATGGGGATCAATATTTCTTTTATTATCTTACAGTTCGGGGGGCCACTAGACTGTCAGGGAAATGGGGATTTATATATTTTTTTATTGTATAGTTGGGGGGCACTAGACTACTAGAGAAATGGGGATGATTTCTTATTTTATGGTTGGGAGTACTGGACTACCAGGGCAGCTGACTTCTGCATTTGTGGTGGGTGACCCAGGGGGTCAAGCACAGGTGGGGGGTGCACTTGCGACCTGCGGCAGTGGGTTGCGACATGCTAACCAGGTATGCCCTCTGTGCAGTGTACCTTGCCACATGTTGCAAGTTGCAGGACTTTGCTGCGGAGACCCTGCTCCTTCTAGAATAGGGTGCAGGGTCAATGTCGCAGCTGCGAATGGTGCAAGTTGCATTCAGTGGCAACTTGTGCCACCCTTCTAGAATCGGGCCCTACGGTCTCAAACAGTTTATGTCTGTCTTTACAATCAGTAACAGCAAACAGGTTGATGAAGTGCTTGACTTTGTCAAATGATGATTGTCTACAGTTGCAAGTCACATCACATGTCCATGACAGACAGTGACACTTACGATGCTGAACAGTTGCCTCACACTCATCATCTGGCTGCATTGTAGTGTCATCACATACACTCAGCACATTACACAGTTTACTGGACTCATCAATGCAGAAGCTGCTGTCCTTTTTCTGTGAGTAATATGATTCCTCCCAGAAATATGCCTCTGAGTGCTGTGTGTGTAGCCAGTTACCTGTGAAAATGTCACAAAAGTTTTGTTGGTTCAAGACAGGATAGTGTTGTAACCTCATCTTAATGCTGTACACAACTTTCCTGAACTGCTCAAATACATGTGCCATTTTACGCCTCAAGTGTTGAAGAACAAATAGTGCTCTATTAACAAATGTACGAACTCTGAGATGCAATTTCATCAAAGATAGATGACTCTTTAGTTTTTTGCACTTATGTCTCATCACAGCAGCATTAAGTCTATCAATCTTAGCTTTAGAAGCTAGTGATCGGAAATACTTTTACTTCCTCAGATGAGCATCAGCAGCCTTGCCTTTACACTGCTGCTTGGTATGCTTCTTTATGCTTGCCTTTGCAACATTAGTCTTCCATCTGAAAGATTTCTGCAACTGTTGCTGGGCTCTGCATTTTTGCCTTGCAGTTGAGCAAGCATGTACTGTTTCTGTGGAGTGTGCAATCTGTGAAGTCATTCCTTGAGTGGAATGCTGATTCAGTTTACATCTTGATGTACCATGTGTGGTTTTTGGACCACTCTTAAGCAACAGTGAACTACTATGATACCTGTTTTATCTCTGCATAGAACTGTATCTCTGTTTAGAAGGCATTTTTCTTTTCTGGAAATTCACAGTAGTGTGGGACAATGTTACATAAGTATCAGACACCTGTATAAGAAATAGAGAAAAACAAATATTTAGTGGTGAGCTAACTTTTTGTCCTAACATTACATAGTCACACACACTGTTCCTGTGTCATGTTACAAGAATAAATAGCACTGCTTACAAAACATTGCACAAATAATCCTTCTCGCAACCAAACACTAGTAAAAGCAATATAAATTGTTTTCAAGTGTCGCAGAATGGAAGCTCACTTATAACATGAGAAAATATCCAGAAATATGACAGAAACTAAATTCTTCTCAAAATTCTAACTATCCACACTATTTTAGTCAAAAAACAGTTTTTTTCTCAACATTTTCAAAAAGTAGTGTAGAATGTGTGACAGTGTCACAAATTTTGGTGTCGTGAGCACGACAGTGTCACAAATCTTGGTGTCATCAGCACGACACTGTCGAATAGTAGTGTCGAATAATAGTGTCATCAGCATGAAAGTGTTGAATAGTAGTGTCGTGAGCACGAACATGTCAAATAATAGTGTCATGAGCACTAAAGTGTTGAATAATCATATTATAAAAACACCCTCTTTAAGGCTATGCCAATCGGACACTGCTTTGTATTTGAGTGACAGACGCTCACACCAATGGAACATAACATTGATCAGGCCATGTCAGGCAACCAATCACAACTGCTGAAGACTGGAGAAGAAGAATATAGTGGCTATCTTAGGAAAACATTGAGCAGCCTGCTTTACTCTATGTAAGTACATCACATTTTCTATACAATTTTTCTAGCATTATTAAAACTGCTAGCACCACAAAAATAGCATTAAACAAAATGCTTCTTCATGCTCTATTTGACTATGACAATATAAATAACCTATAATGCTGTAAAAAGAAGTTATTACTCTTTAAAGTCAGAGTGTCAATCAGTACTTACTAGCACAGATAGAGCTGCAAACGGAGGCAGAAAGCAAGCAGCACATGTATTATAGCACAAGAGGCAACCAATCGTACATCTCTGTGTACTTGTGAATAGTTGAACTACCCTATGAAAATGTAGTGTTTTCCCATCTAGAAATCTTCCAACATTTCTGGTTGACAGGAGCTGCAGCCATTCAGTGTAGTTGTAGTGCATGTATCCACTGTATTTGTTAACCATGAGAAAGCATTAACCAATTCCTTTGTAAATGACTGTGTTTTGGGACAGCCCACCAAAGCAATGTTGAAGAAGAGAGGAAAATTTCAGTTTCATATTTAGTAGTGACTAGACACTTCAGGACAAACACTGATTTTTTTGGTAGCTCTCTGTCCACTTCTCAGTTTAAAACCTCAGAATGGCAGAAAACAGCAAATGGATTGTGTGGGTCATCAGCAGCAGCATAGTATGACGAGCTTCAGAGTATGCTCAGGGGAGTCATTTTGGCAAAGACTTGCAGCTTCCAAATTGCTCTGTTAAGTGGTTTGGTAGGGGAGGCATGAGGTGGGAGCATCTCATGCCAACAATGCACAGACTACTGAGCACTCAAGCTTGTCTGGACATACTGCTGATTCATCTTGGAGGCAATGATTCAGGCACCAAACGATGGATAGATTTAGTGTCAGAAGCAAAATTGGACCTTGCTTCTACTATGAGTATGATACCTGCCTGTTAGATCATTTTTTCAGATGTTACAGAGTATAGGGTCTGGCAAGCAGAACAGCACATGTACCTGCTTGACAGAGCATGAAGAAAGGTAAACATACAAATATTTGGATATCTGCACATGTCTGGGATGCACACCATATGTCACCTGCAATTAAGTATTGTAATGATTGGCTATACCTACCAGACGGTGTACACTTCTCTCATGCTGGCAATTGCCTTTTCCTGGGAGACCTTCAGGATGGAATCCTCACAGTCTTCTAAATATATCAGACTGTTAAGATGTTCACTGTTCAAAAAATGTTTTTTTTAAGAGCCACAAAACCTTGGTCAAAAAATAGAAAAGCTGCACACATAACACACATAACACAAACACATGCAATCTCTCTTTCACACCACCATAGCAGGTTTGATGCATGGACATGTTGAGAATTATGACATGTGTACAGCTTCTGTCAGCAAGATTGAATATTAATGTTTAGGCATGTGGTTTGAGTATGCCTATGCACTGCAGTTCAAACATAACATAGGGGAAGTAATTGTGTGTTCTTAATGTGATGTAATCTAAATAACACTGTTGTCATATGTCATAGCCTGTAATCACAACTGTACAGTCATAATAACCATGGTACCTGCACATGTGAAGTCAAAAAGCTGAACAGAAGACAACCATACAGATGTAAGAATATAACATAGTTACGTACTATTGTCTGTCTCTCTATTCATTGCAGCACTAAAGAAAAACAAGACAAGAATGAAACTGTGGACTCTGAGGGAGGTGTGCTACTTGGTAGAGGCAACTCAGAAGAAGGGTATGCAAAGGTGTTAATGTGCAGCACCAGCAGGAAGCTGGATGTAATGTGGAGGTGCATACATGCTCTTCTACACATGTGTTTCAAAGTAAAAAAAATAAGAACTCATTAATGTGTAAGCGGAAGTGGAAGCTGTTGCACCAGCAGTTTTATGTCCTAAAAAACCATGAGGAGATACCAGAGAAGAACTTGGGCTGGTGCTACCTCACATACGACATGTGGGAGGCTACTGATAAGCCTTCTGTGGGGGAATGCCTACAACATCGTGAGTATAGAAGCCATTTCTTAATCACCACAATATATATGACACTGCTAAGAATGATGTACAGTATTACCATTGTATAACAGAGAAACGTACAGAAGACACCAAGTCTGCAGTACATCAACCTTCAAAAATGTACACAGGAACAATAAGCAATTGTGAGTGAACATGGGAAAAACCATGGTACGAAAGATTAGTGATAGATACAGTATATTACTGTAAATGGTCTTCAAATACTAGATATAAAAGACTGCAGTCACTGTTTTTTTATTGACTATTATCATGTGTTCAATGAATACTGTTTCATGCGCCGTACCTCAGGAGACCTTATGATACTGTTTTCCTTAAGGCAGACAATACTACATAGGTATAGACACAGTGACAAAAACTCTAGACAAGAGAATTCTTAAGGAGCAGAGAATACTAGCAGTGCTGAGACACTTCTGTGCTGAATTACTGGAGAGGTACATACCACACTCAAACAATTACATATTTTATTTTTCATTCACAGGACATCACAGGCGCTCCCCACCAAACTACGAGGCAGTACCAGCAGAGGTTGAGTCTGTGGAGGCCCAACACTCTGACAGCAACAGTGTTATCTTTGTCGAGTCAGAAGGTAAGACAATCCTATTGAAATGATATGAATGGCTGGTCTGTGTAGTTGATGGGCATATCATGGGTGATCCTCTGCAAGTACTCAGTCTCCTAACTTGTGTCAAGCTGAATCAGAGAAGTATACAGTTTATGTCCATAAGTTAACTTTCGATGTGGCTTCACACTCAGGATGCAGTAACTGATCTGGTAGGGATAGGGTGGTGTATTGCCTGGCTGACACCATGCAACTTCCAACTGTGCAAACTTGTGTGCACCTGCAATTAGGGTGGTGTAACATTGATGTCCAAGGCTGTAGTTTTTCCTGTGGCTCTCCACTCAGGATACAGTACCTGCTTGGGGGGGGCATTGCCTGGCTGATGCCGTGCAACTCCTAACTGTGCAAACTTGTGTGCACCAGCAATCAGGGAGGTGTACCGTTGATGTCCATGCCTGTAGTTTTGCTGCGGCTCTCCACTCAGCATGCAGTACCTGCTCAGGGGGGAGGGCATTGCCTGGCTGATGCCATGCTACTCCTCAGTCTCCTAACCTGTGTGTACCAGCAATTAGGGAGGTCTACCATTGATGTCCATGGCTATAGTTTTGCTATGCCTCTCCACTCAGGATGCAGTACCTGGTCTGGGGAGAGCATTGCCTGGCTAAGGCCAGGAAACTTCTAACTGTGCAAACTTGTGTGCACCTGCAATCAGAGTGGTGTAAGATTGATGTCTAACACTGCAGTTTTGCTGTGGCTCTGCATTCAGCATACAGTACCTGCTCAGGTTGGGGGGGCATTGCCTGCCTGAGGCCATGCAATTCCTAACTGTCAAACTTCCATACACCTGCAATCAGGGAGGTGTACTATTGATGTCCATGGCTGTACTGTTGTTGTGGCTCTACACTCAGGATACAGAACCTGTTTTTTTGGGGGGGAGGGCATTGCCTGGCTGAGGCCATGCAACTCCTTAGTCTGATAACTTGTCTGCACCAGCAATCAGTGAGATGTACTGTTAATATCCATGGCTGTAGTTTTGGTGTGGCTCTTCACTCAGGATGCAGTACCTGGTCTGGGGAAGGGGTCATTCCTGGCTGAGGCCAGGTACCTGCTGAAGTGGGGGGGGACATTGCCTAGCTGGGGTCGTACAACTCATAACTGTGCAAAGTTGTGGGCACCTGTGATCAGGGAGGTGTACCATTAATCTCTATGCCTGTAGTTTTGCTGTGGCTCTCCACTCAGGATGCAGTACCTGGTATGGGGGGTCATAGCCTGACTGACGCCATGCAACTCCTAACTGTGCAAACTTTTGTGAACCTGCAACCGGGGTGGTGTGCTGTTGATGTCCATGGCTGTAGTTTTGCTGTGGCTCTCCACTCAGCATGCAGTACCTGCTCTGGGGGGGGGCATTGCCTGGCTGAGGCCATGCAACTGCTCAGTCTCTTAACTTGTGTGTACCAGCAATCAGGGAGTTCTACCATTGATGTCCATGGCTGTAGTTTTTCTGTGCCTCTCCACTTAGGATGCAGTACCTGGTCTAGGGGGGCATTACCTGGCTAAGGACGGGCAACTCCTAATTGTGCAAACTTCTGTGCACCTGTAATCAGGGAGGTGTATTGTTGATGTCTATGGGTGTAGTTTTGCTTTGGCTATCCACTCAGGATGCAGTAGTTGCTTGGGGAGGGGCCGGGGGGCATTGCCTGGCTTTATCTGTACAACTCCTCAGTGTCCTAAATTGTCTGCAGCTGCTACTGTGAAGATACACAGATGACATTCATCCCTTTTGTTGGACTGTACCTCTGCACTTAGCAAACAGTACATGTTCTGGGTGGCATGAGAAGGGGTGAAAGAGCATTGCCTGGCTGACTCTATCAAACTCCTCGGTGTTGTCACTTCTGTTCACCTGTAATAAGGGGTGTATACCATTGATGTCCCTGCCTCTATTTGGACTATGGTGCTGCATTCATACTCTAGTACCAGATCGGGGGTGGTGACCACATTACCTGTCTGACACTGTCCAACAACTCAGTGTCCTATCTTGTATACATCTGGTATCAGATACCTACATCATTGATGTCCATGCTTATATTTCAGTAGCAGCTCTGTACTCAGGATCCAGTGCATTATTTGTTTGACCATGGATTTCATCTCACACCTAGCAGTTATCAGCACGCACACTCTTAACTGTGCCACATTCTAGCATCCTGGAATTATTACATATAAAGAGGCATGAAAGACAATAACAGTCTTGTTGTCCATGAACATACTGACATGATCTGTATTAAACAATCTATTTATGTATTCTCTAGTGGCCAGGGAGACTGTCACTACAGGATGTAAAGAACAGGAGCCTGGCACCAGTACTGAAAGTAAGTGTTGTAACAGAAAGACATAGAGTTGTCAGAAACTGGTAAACACAGCATTTACACATTCTGTTTCCTAGTCTATGGTTAAATGGTGTAGAACTACTTATGCTGAGGTGATATCACTCTGTATACTGTATATACAGATCAGTATATGGTCAACAATGATCAACTAATGTTCCACACCACAGAATGGATCCGATCCCCTCCAAATGCAACAGGTGACAGAATACAAAGATGATTCATGAAGTTTTAAACATAAAATATGGAATTCCTAACTCTCCTAACTTGTGTGTGCCTGCAATCAGGGAGGTGTACCGTTGATGTCCATGGCCTTTGTTTTCCTGTGGCTTTCCACTCAAGATGCAGTACCTGGCCTGTGGAGGGGGCAGGGGATTGCCTGGCTGAGGCTGCACAACTCCTAACTCTGTTAAGTTGTATATACCTAAAATCATGGAGGAATACCGTTGATGTCCATGGTCTTTCTTTCCTGTGCCTCTCCACTCAGGATACAGTACCTGGTCTGGGGGGAGGCATTGCCTGGCTGTGGTTGTACAACTCCTAACTTGTGTGCACCTGCAATCAGAGACATGTACCGTAGTTGTCCACAGCCTTTGTTTTCCTGTGGCTCTCCACTCAGGATGCAGGATCTAGTCTGGGGGGGGCATTGGCTGGCAGAGGCCGTGTAGAAGAAGAAGAAGAAGAATCAGCATTTATATAGCGCTTTTCATACATCCAAAGTGCTTTACAAGCAATGCTAGACTGGTAGTGAAGTGACTGAATGTGTGGTGGCGGCCATATCGCACATCATCACCAACACACAGCCTGGATAATTGCATGAACCGGTTTATGGGAAGGGGAATGTTGGCCAGGACACCGGGAATGTTCCCTACTCTTTGCGAAGAGTGCCCTGGGTTCTTTTACTTCCACCTGGACAACACCAGGATGGGCAGAAGGGACCTCAGTTTAACATCTCATCAAGGACAGCACACCCCAGCAGTACAGCACCCCAATACTGCACTCGGATGCCAGCGATTTTTAGGTGCAAGTCCAATCCCGGTGTGGGACGAGAACCCACAACCTTCTGGTCCAGAGGCGGATGTGCTACCAACTGAGCTACCAACTGAGCCATGCTGACACGCTGTAACTCCTAACAGTCCTAACTTGTGTGCACCAGCAATCAGAGAGGTGTACCACTGATGTCCATAGCCTCAGTTTTGCTGTAGTTCTCCACTCAGGATGCAGCACCTATTCTGGGGGGGGGGGTTGCCTGGCTGAGGCAGCGAAACTTCTAACTGTGCTAACTTCCGTGTGCCTGCAATCAGGGACATGTATCATTCATGTCCATGGCCTTAGATGTGCGTTGGAGTCATTGGTCCTAACTCTCACCCCATTCTCCTATACTTCACCACCTCAGCTTGCTTACACATGGAATGGGGTGAGAGTTAGGGCCGATGACCCCAACGCAAACCCCGATGCCGGTTAGGTGGTCTGTGTGAGGGGGCACAAGGGTGGCTTCCAAGCCTAACATCGAATTTCTTCACTTTAGTCACTGAGAAACAACCCTAACTGATGCATTAAACTGAGTTTTTGGGCATGAGTATAAGACATATATTTTCAAGTAAATGAGTACCACCCATTGTTGCCGACACACTGGGAGCAAATCCTGGCCTACAAGACCTATACACATTACCTGACTGACCTTATCTACCTCCCCAACTCCTAACTAGTAATATGATTCTCCAGTCATGACCGTTAACTGTTCTCGATCAGTGGGGGTACTGTATGACTGCGTCTATAGAAGTACTGAAAGTCCTGACTTGTCTTGTAGTGCTTTCATACACATATAACAGCACTGTCTATGACTTAACTTAAAATCCAAATGAGCATCTCGCTCACAATACTATTGCAGTTCTAATCAGATCATGAACAAAACCAGTAAAGTACACCTATCACTGTAACATGCTCATACATTATTTTTCTGTTCACAGATGTTCCAGCAACTCCATCATGCTCTATGCACTGTGACTGTGTACATCAACTTGAACAGAAGGTTGACCAGCTCACAGAAGAAGTTGCTAGCCTGAGACAGGAACAAAAACAAATGTCCCTGTTAAAGGTGCAACAGGGCATGGTCAACCTTCTGTTCAAGCTGGTGGACACAGTGACAGATGCCAGCACCCACAGCAGCACTGCTTCACCTGTTCAATTACTATCTAGTATCCCTAACCACAGCAGAAGGGCTTCCACAGTTCTCCGGTATCTCCTCGATGGCATAACACATTCTACTTCTGCTGCGCCTCCACATACATCCAGCTTCCTGTCCTGAGCCACCTCAATCAAGACAGCACACCTCCCTCTCTATCAATAAAGAACATAAAATGTGTATTTTTCATAATCATTATATTTTTATACAGAATGAATGTATGTTTTTCTAAATTATTTTTAATAAAATTGCAGTCATGCAACAGAAAATTTATATTTTTTATAATCAATATTGTTTATACATAAAGAATGTATTTTTGTTTCTAAATTATATTTTTAAAAATTGCAATCATAGATATATTTTATATGTTGTAACAAAACGATATTTTAGACAACATACTTTTTTTATAAATATTTTTGCAACAAAAAAAAAAACGTGTGTTTATTGTACCTGTTCTATGGCTATTAGTATTTTGAACAACAGAAAGTATTCTAAGTGGGTCTCATCTTGTAAAAAACTGACATACCATTGATGTTCATCCCTCTTGCTTACTGAACATCCAGTACTTGGCCTGTGAGGCTTGGTGCATTCCCAGCCTAAGGCTGTGCAACCCATCACTGTCGTAAGTAGTCTGCTGTTGGTATGACAAAGACATATCATGAATGTCCATATCTTTAGTTCTCCAGTGGCAACCCACTCAGGATGCAGCAGCTACTCTGGGTGGTGGGGATGACCATTGACTTGTTGAGTCCATGCAACCCTTCAGTATCCTAAGTTGTGTGCACCACCAATCACAGAGGTCTACCATTGATGTTCATGACTGTAATTTTGCTGTGGCTCTCCACTGGGGATACAGTACCTGCCAGAGTGGGCAGAGGGCATTGCCTGGCTCAGTCCATGCAACTCCTCAGCATTCTAACTTGTCTATACCTGAAATCAGGTATTTCTACCATACATGTCCATGGCTGTAGTTCTGTTGTGGCTATCCACTCAGGAACCAGTACCTGCCTGGGGGGGGGCATTCCTTTGCTGAGACCATACAAGTCCTAAATGTGGTAACTTCTCTGCACCTGCAATCAGGGAAGTATACTGTTGATGTCCTTGGCCTCAGTCTTGCATTGGCTATCCATTCAAGATACAGTACCTGTCAGAGAGGGGGGGAATTGCCTGGCTGAGACAGCGCAACTCCTAACTGTGTTAACTTGTGTGTACCTACAATCAGGGAGGAGTACCAATGATGTCCATATCCTTTCTTTCCTGCACCTCTCCACTCAGGATGCAGTACCTGGTCTGGGAGGTATTGTCTGGCTGAGGCCGTGCAACTCCTAACTGTCTTAACTTTTGTGCACTTGCAATCAGGGAGGTATACCATTGATATCCATGGCCTCAGTTTTGCTGTGACTCTCCACTCAGGATGCAGTACCTGGTCAGGAGGGGAGACATTGCCTGGCTGAGTCCGTGCAAGTCCTAACTGCCCTAACTTGTCTGTACCTGCAATCAGTGAGGTGTACCATCGATGTCCATGGCCTTTATTTTCCTGTGACTCTCCACTCAGGATGCACTACCTGGTCTGGGGGGGCACTGTGGTGGTGGAACCATGGGCCCTAAGGGCCCCACGCTCCCACCACATGATTTTTTTTCACATAGAAATGGTAACTGCAACGCAAATGCAAGCACAAACAGTTATGCACATGATCACAGTACCACAACAGGAAACACAAATGGTAATGGTAACAGCAACGATGATGCCAAAGGAACAAAAACATAAACACAAATGCTAATGCACAAGGTGATGCAAAATGAAACACAAACAGAAACAGTAATGGAAATGCAAATGGTAACAGTAACACAAGCGCAAATGAAAACATAAAGTGCAATGCACATGGTGGCATAGACAGGAATGCTAACGCAGTTGCAGAAACGTAAGTGGGAATGCTAACTATGACAGTAACGAAAGCACACACCCTTTTTTTCACCAACAGCTGCATAGAGAAACACAGTGAATACAAAGAATGTATGCATAATAATGGGCCTTGGAGCAGAAAATGAGCACTTGGAATATTAAATTGCTTATATCTCAGGAACTGTGTGACATAGAAATTTTTTTTTAATTTCATATAAATTATGACTTTCCTGGCTAGTTTTGTACTTAGCACCCTAGCAGGAAGCTAAGCATTTTCATGATGAAAAGTCCATATCTCGAAGCGTTTCTGAGATACAGGCCCCGAAAGGCGCGGTGGACGCCACAATGTTAGTCTATGGGAAAAAGCGTCAACTTCAGAGCACCATAACTTTCCAACGGTGCAATAGTTTGTCACCAAGCTACCGAAAGGCACATCTGCAGGATGTTGGCTTTCTTCCCTCCAGATTTCAGCCCAAACCACCAAACCAGTATTTTGCAGCAGGGTGGAAAAGAATTCCTGTTATTTTTCCCCATAGTTAATAGAATAGTGATGTCATAAAATATATTTTCATAAAAAATTCATGAAAGTGTATGGGTTCAACACTCTTTCGACACTACTTTTCCACAAATTTCAAAAACATATTTCTGGGGTGTTTAACCCCAAAATAAAGACATGCCTAGCATCCTCAGGGCTCGACTAGGTAAACACAAAAGAATTGTGTCTCTAGAGGGTCCCAATTTTAAATGCCAAGCATTTCTCTGGTCAGTAACTGAAAACAAAATGGCAGATTTGCAACACTACTGGGGTCATTTGCGACACTAAAATCCACATTTGCGACACTGTCGAACTTTTTGTTAACTTTTCCCACTGACTGTAATGGGAAAATAGTTTTTTGAATAACTTTTGAACCATTCAATATTTTTTCATGAAATCTTGAAAAGGTACATCAGGGACCCTTGATGCACATTCCCTGAAGGCTTTGGACTGATCATGCAAACTGTGTGATCTGTAGGCATGAGCAAAGAATGTGCAAAAAAGCGTAAATGCACTACAGAATGTTGCCTAATAACTCTGCAATCGTATATCTGACCACTACGACAGTTGGCAGATCCTGAGATCTATGCTACTGCTCTGTGCCTGCCAAATTTCTGGCAAATCTGTCATACGGTGGCAAAGTTATTAAGGTGCAAAATTTCATACTTTAACCTTAAATGGGGTACTCAACCCTTACTGTGGTGGCACTACCGTGCCACCAGAATATATATATATATACACAGTATATACAGCAAGCTAAAAGAAGAAATGCGGTATGCCTGAGATTTAGAGGGCCCTTTGAGGATGTGCCAAACAGAATTTTTATTGGGAAAGAACTCTTAATGAATACAATGAAGTTTTATCCATATGAAATATATGCCCTTATTCATGTACCAGGAAGTACAGAATTTGACATAAGTTTTAAACATAGAGGAGGGTTGGACCACTTTTGGAAATTATATCAGCAAATGAAATATACAGACTTATGGAAGGATTTCTCAGTTATTCCTTTATCAAAACCTGCTTTTAAAATAATGACCGTGTTATTTTGAAAAGAAGATGTCAATGTGGTCGACATTCATTTCTGGATCAAGCAGAGGGGTGTAATGCATGGGCTGCTGAAACCAATATTGGATGAAAATGGTCTGTGGACAGGTGGATGGAAATATAAACTAACACTTAAACAAACAGATGGGGAAATTCAACATTTGCTGAACTGTTTCTTTCTAGGCCAAGATAGCAGCATTGTTTTTTATGCAGGCCAAGTGTGGGCCTGCTACAAATGTGGAGAGTGAGGTCACTTAAGTAATGTCTGTGGTAAAGTCAAGTGTGGCCTATGTGGGGTTGTTG
Organism: Neoceratodus forsteri; assembly: GCA_016271365.2. Classification (NCBI taxonomy): domain Eukaryota; kingdom Metazoa; phylum Chordata; order Ceratodontiformes; family Ceratodontidae; genus Neoceratodus; species Neoceratodus forsteri. Next base: position 130,485,321 of record CM057450.1, on the reverse strand, counting down.
GGCATTTTGGGGCAGAATGCACAAACCAAGTTAAATGTAGTTTGTGTGAAGAGGCGGGCACACCTTTGCAAAATGTCTCTGGGCTTCCCATAACAGCCCAGAAACTGGAGAAAGAGCAGAGCAAGATGTCTACCTGGCTGTGGCACAGAAAGAGAAAGAGAAGCAAGATAAGGTAATAAGGGAAGCCATTATCAGAGAGGACATGGAAAAAGGAATAAAGGTACAACCTCAGACTAAAGGGTTGGTAATACCAGAGGAAAAAGGATCAAAAGAAAAAACAGGGACTTTTAAAATGGAAGGGAAGACAGAAAAAGAAACTGAATTTACTATGGTTGCAAAAAACAAAAAGAAGAGTACAGCAAAACAGATAATTTCATTGGAAAAAGATTGTGAAGGTGTAGAGTTAACAAATAAATACACCTTATTACAAGACAAGGAATGGTCCACTATGGAGGAGGGCTCTGACCGGTCCAACACAGATCTTTCTGAAGGTGCAGGAGAGGAAGATGGTGACACAACAGACACACAGGTGTCAAAGAAAAGGAAAAATCTAAAGGGGCAGGGTAAAAGTGAGGGGAAAACAAAATGGGAAGTTTAAACTGCCTCACTCATAATACAAATAGTATTAAAAATAGAAGGAAGAGGCTGGTAACTTTTAAAATACTATATGACTTGAAAAGTGACTTATATGTATTCCAGTACACAAGGTTGCACACTATAGATGAAATTCAACAAACTCTGAAAGACTGGACATGGGGACCATCCTTATGGTCCTTCGGGATAGATAGGTGTACAGGGGTGGGGGTAGCTTTCTCTTCTCATGATGTTCAAATTTTAAAAGTAATAGATTTGGTACCTGGAAGTGCTATGATTATTGATGTTATCTTAAAAAAGAATTCAGTGAGAATTATTGTCATTTATAATCCACAAAGGAAAAAAGAAAGGGATATGCTAATAGATCAAATAGAGGCTTATTTGCATACTTTAAAACTTGTGGTATAGGGGGAGACTTTAACTGTGGGTTATCTAGAGCAGATTGGGGGAGGGCAACATCAAAATATTTTTGTGATATGACTCACTTGAAAAGAATGTAATGTAAAAGCTGGGATGGAGGATGGATATAAGTTAAAAGGTAAAAAGGAGAACACTCATATTTCAAGGGTTCACGTTCTACTCGTATAGATTTCTGGATGGTACAAAAAAAAGTGGAGGTAGTTGATATTAGGAGTATACCGATTGAGACATCAGATCATATGGCAGTAGAAGTTGAAATTAACTTGGGGACTAGGATGAGAATAGGAAAAGGCTATTGGAGGATGAATACAGCTAAGCTACAAGAAAATACTTGTATAGAAAAGATTAAAATAATACTGGAAGATAAATTAACAGTTATGGAATTATATGATAGTGGAACAGAATGGTGGGAAGATACTAAAAATGAAATCAAACAATATATGCTCGAAGAAGGACACAGAGTAGAGGCAACAAATTATGGGAAGTATTTAAAATTAAGTGCTAAATTATTTAAACTTATGACAAGGCAGGTTAAAGATAAGGTGGATAAATCTAAACAAATTGAAGAAATTAAGGTTAAAATGAAATAATACCAATATAATAGGGTCACGTCTATAATTATGGAACAAAACAGTGGTTCCCAGGAAACAAAATATCATGCAAATCCTTATGATAGTAGTAAAGAAAGAATAGAAAATCGAGTTATGCACAAATTACAGGATGAAAAAGGGAGGATACATACAGATGCAGAAAATATTAAATGTACAGTACAAGAGTTTTTGAAGGAAAAATACCAGCAACAAAGAAGTAGGAAAAGTGAGGATTTTTTTCTGACAATTGAGATTCCAGAGTTGGAGGAAGATGAGGCAGATGCGATAAAGGGGGAAATTAAAGAAGAAGAAGTGAAAGAGGCTATAAAATCTTTGTCCAATAACACGGCACCTGGGGTGGATGGGATTCCGAATATGTTCTGTAAAATTTTGGAAAAACAAATAGCTCCCATTTTAACAAGAGTATATAATGGTATAATGAATGGAGACAATTTGGCAGAAAGCATGAAATATACAATAATGTATGGGTGTGTGTGTATAATGAGAAATTATGTGCATCCTCAGTGTGGGATGCTACATAAACCCGGAGGGCGAAGCCCGAGGGGTTTATATGAGTATCCCACACTGAGGGTGCACATAATTTCATATTTATTCACATATCTCCATACATTGTTATGTGTAATTGCTGGCATCAGTTTTTTTTTCATTTTCTGTTACTGGAATTTCAGTTTTCACTGGCCACTAGATGGTGCTGCTGTGAACTGCTGTGCATTGTCCTTATTTAAGGAGACTGTCTTTCAATTTTTCAAGTCTTTCCAGTTTGTTTCAATTTTTTTTGTTGTTCTTGTGGTGATTTACTGAAATTTGGGTTGTAGTAGCTGGAGTGCATAAAGGCAGCACATTAAATAGCCGTGCAGCGACAGTAGTTACGGTCAGGTTGGGTTTTGTTAGTGGAAGCTGAAAAACAAAGTTTTTTTCCAGTTTTCACAAAAAAAAAATAAAGCCAGGAAAGAAGAAGATGGACTGTTTTGGTGAGTGTAGAGATTAAAGTGGGTGACTGTGGCCTTTGCTGGTCCAGTGCCATACTAAGGAAATGGCTGCTAGTAGTCAGCACAAGAGCACTGTAAGCATGCGCACAGTGAGGTAAAACCCGGCATGTGTTCACCGTTATAACAGCAAATTATGTGTTGGTTCTCCGAAGGGAAAAAAGATGTGCCAGTTATTACAAAAGGAATAACGATTTTTTTGCATAAAAATTGAGAAAAAAACATAACTTAAAAACTGGAGGCCCATTAGTTTATTGGCTTCAGATTACAAACTTTTAGCCAAGGTAATAAATAATAGGTTAAGGACTTTTTCAGAGAAATTGATAATGCAGTCTCAAACGTGTGCTATTCCTGGACGGAGCATACAACAAAATTTAATTTATATTAGAGAAGTCATAAATAAAGGACAGGAGGATTCTTTGCAAGGGTATTTGTATGCCTTGGATCAAGAAACAGCATTTGATGTTGTAAAGCATCAGTATGTATGGGATACCTTAGAAAAGTTTAAAATTCCAACAGAATTAATTAGTTTAATAAAAGCAATATATAAGGATTCACAAATTTGTCCTATGGTTAATGGGCATCTAGGGGCTTCAATGCATATAAGGAATGGGGTTCGGCAAGGGTGCCCATTAAGTCCCCTACTATATGTACTTTGTCTAGACCCACTTCTGAGGAGAACAGAGGTGTTGTATGGCAAAATAGGGAACTGAATAAAACAAGTGCTTATGCAGATGATTGCTTAGTTTTAGTAAAAGATCAGAGTTCAGGGGATAAGTTAATAGATACAGTAGAGAAGTATAGTCAATATACAGGGATTAAGATAAATAAAGGGAAAAGTAGAATTTATCCATTAGGGTCAGTGAAGAAAAAGAAAAGAGGAGATTTGGAGGCAGCAGAAGGAATCATTAAGGTGCTGGGAATAAGATTTGGAGGAGATGATGCAATACAACAAAACTGGGAAGAAAAGTATCAAATAGCTCAAATAAAAGTACATAAATGGAAACAATGGAGTATGACACGAGAGAAAAGAATTTACTTATTAAAAACGTTTATTGTCCCAATATTTTTATTTTTAGCATACATTTTTCCAGTACCGTTTAAAATGCAATCCAAACTTCAAAGTCTTTGTTTTCAATTATTGTGGGGTAGCAAGTTAAATCACATTAAAAGGGGGATAACATATAGAACCATAAAAGATGGGGGTTTAAACATGATAAATCCAATTGTTTTTTATATTAATATTTTTGTGTTTTCAAATATTGTACCATTAGTAAAAGGTGAGAACAAAGCTTGGTCTTGGTTAACACAGCAATGGAATGTACCTTTCATTCAATGTATTGGGAAGAAAGGAAATATAGTAGGAGGTAAAGTGTGGCCAATGTATATGGACATTGGAAGGAAGTATTTAACCCAGTGGGAGGGGGGTAACAGTGGATGCTCTAATTAGGGGTAACAGAAAACAGATGTATAAAGAAATTATGAAGAGGAATTTCTGGGAAAAACAAGTTTTTAAGGTAGAAAAAGGAATAAAAGAGCAGGAAATTTTAGCTGTTACATTAGAAAAAAGAATTCTGGGGAAAATGAAAGATGTAGTATGGATGTGTAGTCATGGGAAGTTAAACGTGAGAGGTAACAAAACATTAAAGAATGGAGGAAAGAATATGTGGAGAAAGAGATTGTGAGACAAAAGAGGAAAGCATGCAGCATTTATTTTTTGATTGTGATTTTATTAAACCTTTTTGGGGTATGGTAGCCAGTTATTGGGAGATGCAAGCTTTTAAAAATATAACATACAAGATGTTGATTTATGGTCAGTTAACGAAAGAATGGGAAAAAGTTAATAAACATACAGTCTATGTTATTTTGGCAGTTTTGAAATGGTCTATATGGCAAAACAGATGCTCAAGATTTTTGCAGAATAAGGATTTGACTGTACAGGATTTATTTTTAAGTTTCAAGATGAAGTAGATAACATTTTTCAAGATGAATGTAGATTATGGGGAGAAGAGAAAGCAAGAGAGTTGTGGAAAAATATTACTGGAATTGGGTAGATAATATGGATATCATAATGACAGTGTGATTTGTTTTTGTGCTGAAAAAAAGTGTGTTTTTGTTTTAATAAAAACTTCCCCTACTCTGTAGAAGGGTGGCACTGTGTCTACGGAGACCATCCTAGTCAGATGGAGGAAGACAGTGGTGGTGAATGTACTGCTCACAGAGAGCAGACGCGGCTCAGCAGGGAGAATAGTATGGCTGGGAGGCACCTTCAGGGTGGCCAGCATTTCGTACCAACTCCCCCGCCTTTGGAGGCAGTGAACGATGGAGAGGCCATTGGTACAGGGGAAATTTTGCTTCCCCCACTACGCCTGCAGTTGATATTTCCAGTTCCGTTATGGGTACGATGCCTGCAGTGGAAATCAAAGACCTGGATGTCCTAGTTCTACAAAACGGGATCTATTGCTTAAAGCAGAAGCTGATTTCAGCATGGCACAATTGCGTGCTACGGAGGAAAGAAAAAGGAAGTGGCCTGTACAGGGGTCTCAGTCACTGACTTCGGAGTCATCGGCAAAGGTTTTTGTAGCAGCCTCACAGTCACAGGATCTTCCGGTTCTCAGTTCTCCAGAAAAGGAGCCGGACCAGGCAGTACAATCCTAGTAGGACCAACAATGGTCTCCAGAGTGAGCCCTAGAAGAGGCTGGCTGGATTCAGAATAGGGCAGGTCAGTGGGTGGTGGATCCCAAAATTCCACTTCCACAATGTGATGTCTCTGGGATTTTTACTGGGGTTGTGGGGAATGTACCCCTCCATATTACTAACACACCAGTTACTAGGGATCCACTTGTTGTACTCCCTGATATACCGACAGAAGGGGAATCCCCCTCTATGAACCATGATGCTGCTCATGTATTGCCCATTATTTCCTCTCCTAATTCTATATCCTTTTCCCCTATTGAGGCCTTTACATCGCAGGAGGTCCCTGTGGCTTCACAGGCCCATGACTTTGCTCCGACTGGAGATAAAGAACCTGGGGCAAATCCTGAGGCAACTACGGACACAGAGTCCTTATCCCCTAACTTGACTGCTCCTACCTATGCTAGTCTTTTCTACAAGCCTGTCTCTTTGGCTAAATGTCACAATGCTGTAAGATTGCAATTTTTGGGGCCTGTTGACACTATGCCTGATCAGTTTTATGTGGGAAAAGTTTTATTGAAATGAATGCTTGGTTTTTCTTCCAATGAGGTGTATGCCTTGATACATACCCCAGGGGAGTCTAGATATGACATTAGTTTTCGTTCTCCTGATACTCTAAATCATTTCTGGATGAAATATGCTCTCTTGAAAATTAATCCTGCCTGGACTTTCTAAGCCATACCCCTTATTAAACAATCTTTCATAGTGATTACAGTACTCTTTCGAAATGAGAGGGTAAATGTAGTCAATATCGCATACCGGCTTGAGAAGCGGTGTACTATACAGTGTAATCCTGAACCAATTATGGATTCGGAGGGTTTCTGGAATGGGGGCTGGAGATATAAAGTGACCCTGTCCTAATTAGATGATGGACTTCAACACCTTCCCAGTTATTTTTATTTGGGTCAGGGCAAAGGTTTCATTTTCTTATCCTGGACAACTGCGTCATTGCTATAACTGTGGTTCTGGCAGACATTTGAGCAGGACTTGTGATACTTTAAAATGTGTGCAATGTGGGGAGTTGGGTCATGTTATGTCAGATTGTCACCATCCTACAAAATGTAGTTTACGTGAAGAGAATCATTCTTCCATGGACTGTCCTTAGGCAGCTCATAATACTACTAATGGGGATTTTGCATTTCAGGATTTTTATTTGAACACTGCTACAAAAGCGGCTTTGAAACATTACAGGCCCCCCCTTTAATAGAATGTCTTCTGCAGACATGTCTGTTCCTCCTTTGGTAGTTCAAACAGTTACACCACATACTTCTGGAACTGAGAAAGTCCCTTCACCTGTGGTGGTTTCCACTAAAGACATGCCTATAGTACCTGGTTTATCCTCTAACACTGATAATATGGCCCCTCCTCTCCCCTTCCACCTGACGGGGCCTTCACAATAGTGAATAACCAATGGCGGAGTTTAAGGAATAAGCCCACGGCCTCTACTACAGAGCCTTTCCAGCTTCCCTTACACAACCCCTATTCAACATTACAGGGTGAGGATTTAGAAATGCAGGAACTGAGTCTGACTCAGCCTCCGTACATTCCTCCCAAGCAGATGGGGGCTCTGACACTGAACGCTGTACAGAGGATTTAACTACCATTCCAAAGAATAAATCTAGAATGGGCTCCTGAAAATGGGTTAGGAAAAAATCTTGAGATTACTAGTGTTGCTGGTTGAAGTTGCTGGGGTTTTTCCCATATAAGATTTTAGCTTTTCATTCTGGTTTGAGCGGTTTGTATGAAATTAAAATGGCCTCTCTGAACTCAAATAGCATACAATCAGAAAGGAAACAGCTGTTGATTTTTGTTCTGTTTGAATTTGCTTTATATGATGTAGTGTTTTTACAGGACACTAGGCTGCACACTAGGCAGAAACTGGATAGGGCATCTTTGAGTTGGACTTCGGGATTATCTCAGTGGTCTATAGGGGATGACCGCTGCAGTGGTGTTGGAATTTGCCTGAACAATCCCTCTGTTAAAATTGTACAAACAGTGGATATTGTTCCAGGTCGAGCTCTTTTAATGGATGTCATTTTGCCAGTGTCAGTGGCTCAGCAGGTAGCACACTCCCCTCTGAGGCCTAGAGATCAGTAGGTTGTGGGTTCTATCCCCACACCAGGCACTTGGGTTAATATCCCAATACTGACACTGTAGTGTAGCATGAGGGGGGTGCTGCACTCCTGAGGTGCCGTCTTTCAGCTGAGACATTAACCGAGGTCCCATCTGCCTGTTCTGGTGGTTGTTCAGGTGGATGTTAAAGATCCCATGGTGCTTCTCTAAAAGAGCAGCGGAATTTCCCTGGTGCAATGGCCAAATTTCATCCATTCACGAATACCACCAACAGCTTAATCTGGTTCAAGGTCAGTTGGCATTCATCTGTATCCCCTTCCCCCGGGTCGTGCCTGAAAATAGGCAGGATATGTCTAGTGCACTTACCCGGTCAACAAAAACTAAATAAATAAATTTTGTATGATTTACCTTGCCAACTTCTAAGTGTCTATGTCCCACAAACAAAGTCAGTCAGAATAGAGCTTTTTCATGCTATACAACCATATCTTTTTACCGCTAGATATATCATTTTGGGAGGTGATTTTAATTGTGGCCTGTACTTTAAGTATCGAAGACCCAGGAAAAAAAACTGTATTGTGATACGAACTGTTTGAATGCTTTAATATCCCAGACTGGGTTAATAGATGCTTGTGCTCACTTTAGTAATCATGATAAAACCTATTTTCATGGCACTTTAGCCTCTAGAATATATTTTTGGTTTATATCCCCCTCTTTGGGCATTAAAGCCACTAAAACTACTCCTGTAGCTACCTCAAACCACGCCATTGTAGAAATTTCTGTGTCTAATTTTGATGGGATGCAGCTTGGCCCAGGTTATTTATGCTTGAATCTGGAACTCCTTTCTCTATCTTCTGTAAGGGATGGTTTTGTTTCACTATTAGAAGCTAGTAAATCAGTTAAATTTTTATATGATACCTCTCAGGCATGGTGGGAAGAAACAAAATGTGAAATTAAGCATCATTTTCAGCACACTGGCAGATTAAATGGGAAATTCAAAAAGAACTTGTATCAGGTATATAGGACACAGTTCCAGGACCTGGTGTTTCAGGCCTCACAAGGTGATGCCTGGGTACTTGTGAAACTGGCAGAAGTTCAGGAAAACGTGAATACCTTACAATATGATCGACTTAAATCTTTAAATCAAGAATGTAAGTTTGGGACACAGGGTAAGCAAGATTTTATTAATTCCTTTCACGTTTGTGCTCAACAGCAGCATCAAAACAAATGTCCTCAGTGAGAGATTGACAGGGTACCATGTTTACTACTAAAAAGGATATTTTGAACATAGTGGATAAGCATGTATGTTCACTTTTTAATATTCAGGAGTTACCGACTGATAGCTGTCTGTCATGGCTGGATGGCTGGCATTTACCTCAAGCTTTACCTTCAGACAAGGAAGTATTGCTGTTGCCTCTTACTAAGTCTGAATTACTAGCTACATTGGCGCAAGTGAGGGGTGGTTCCACTCCAGGGAAGGATGGGATCCCTTATGAACTTTATAACATTATATTACAGTACTTACTGCCAGAATTGTAGGAATTATTTCTGGACATCTTTTCATCAGGGGTACTGCCTCCGACAATGGCGGATGGATTGGTGATTTTCATGTATAAGGCTGGGGATAGGGCAGATTTGCATAATTGGAAGCCTGTTACACTTCTTAATACTGATTTTAAACTTCTTACGAAGTTGTTGAATAATAGACTTCTACTCTGTGCATCTTCTCTTATTCATCCCTCTCAATCTTGCACTATTCCTGAAAGGAAAATAACGGACAGGTTGCTTTTATTAAGGGAGATTCTGCATCAAGGTAATTTGGGGGAATTAGCAGGATTCATTCTTAGTTTAGACCAGGCAAAAGCTTTTGACACAGTATGCCATGCATATCTTTGGGAGTGTTTAAAACGGTATGGGATCTCTATAAAGTGTATCTCATGGATACAAACTTGTTATGCCACAGCTATGGCACAAGCTTATTGTAATGGATGGCTGGGGAAGCAATATGGGGTGAAACGGAGGGGTTAGACAAGGCTGTCCTCTCAGCCCATTATTCTATCTGTTCACTTTGAATCTGTTATTATGAAGAATTAATGATAATCAGGATATTCAAGGGGTTTATTTTTCCAGTGCCAATGAGGAAATCAAGAGTATAGCTTATGCGGATGATATCTGTTTTATTGTGAGGATTTGGTCTTGGCTGCTTTGGTGCGTGATACACTTTCTGATTTCACCACAGCAACTGGGGCTTTAGTGAATTTTTCAAAAAGTAAATATCTTCTGTTTGGCTCTGTACACTTTTTTGAACCCACGCTTCTTGGGATTCCAATAGTTGCAGACACTTACACTATTTTGGGGTTACTTTTTGGCTGGGGAGATTTGGCTTGGCTTAATTGGATTTCTAAACTTGATGTAGCATATGGGAAGCTTGCATTTTAGAATAAGTGGAGGTTTTCCAAATTAAAACGGGTATTCTTGGTTAAAACCTTTTTGCTTCCTATCTTTCTTTACCTTAGTGTGATGTTTTGCTTGCCTTCTCAATTAGAAACCAAATTATATGGTTGTTTATTCTCTTGCATTTGGGGCAGTAGATTGAATCCCATCAAACGGTGTTTATTTTTCAGGGATAAACAATATGGGGGGCTAAAAATGATCAACCCTATTGTATTTTTCTTTTCGATGTTTGTGTTTGCTAATCTTAAACCTGTGTTGGCAGGCCTGAGTAATACCTGGATTCCATGGGTACAGGACTCTCTCACCAATATACTTCCTTTTTGGCCAATACATTCTCGTATACCTAAGCAATGATCTTTGCAGAATCTCCCTGACAATTTTAGATTGTGTTTTGGGAAGATAAAACTCTGGGGTCTTGCTAAAGAACATATAGTGAATAACACTAGGAAAGAGCTTTATGTGCATCTTATTAATACTTTCTTTCGTGAAATGCTATATTTTGATTTTAAACCACCCTTGGAAAAACAATTGATTGACAAAATGTTGACATCCCCTCATATTCCAATCTATTTGTGGGATGTTATGTGGCTTTCTTTACATGGGAAATTGAATGTAAAAGGAAACTTGAAACATAAAAGCATTGAGCATCGATACTGCCCTAGGGATACATGTCAGAAATTATTGAAACGATGGATCACTTATTTTTGTTTTGTCCATTAGTTCAGAAATTTTGGAATTTGTTACGGACTAAATGGCCTACTTCACCCTTTTACAATCTAATGCTGGACATTCTAAACTTGGGAATTTTGTCCTTTTTACGGACCAAGCATGACAGAGTTACACTCTGACTGTTTTTAGTTTGTTTCAAATTTTACATTTGACATGTAAGATGTTGGTTGACAATACAGCAAATAAATTACACTGAAGAACAATTATTCTATATGATTGATACTGCAGTCCAGAAACACAGAGCTTTGGAGCAAAGATTGGTGCAGCCTAGGATTTTTTGGTCCTGGTGGCACAGTATTGACTGGCTCTAGTTGTTATTGAAGAATTTTTTTATGTGTTTCTGTCCTTTTGGTTTAATTGAGTAGGCCATTGAATTACAGGATGGCTCCCTGGACCATTATTAAGGAGGGGAAAGTGGTTAATTTTTTTCTTGATTTGGTGGAACTAGACTACAGATAGGTTTTCTCGGCTTAGAATTTCATTTTTTGGTAGTTTTAGGCTTTTTAGCTGTATTATTTCTCATTATGCGTTTGCAGAAAAAAGAAAAGAAAAAAATGTACAATTCCCCTACTCTTGTAGTGGAGTGGGAGGGAGGTTTATCCATGGCCCCTTTTATGCTGCCTTGTTACTATATGATTGTAATACTTCTTCGTTTGGTTTTTCATATGTTTGGTGTTTAATTTCGTGTGCCTTAACACTGTTTGATTTTAGTTTAATTTTTTACTGTGATAATATGAAATTCCCCTACTCTTTTAGTAGGGAGGGGGAGGGGGACTATATTCAGTATTATGTTGTATTTAGGGTTCGAATATGTCATAACTATTTCCTACTCCTTTGGTAGGGAGGAGGGGTATACATTTTGAACTGTATCTTGTTTAGTCTTTCTGTAGGACTACAATATTTCTTTGTGTTTCTGACCCTTTATCTGGTAGGTTTTGCTTATTTCAGTTGTTGATTTTCCAGTATGCTATAATACTCTTTTTGTGTCTTGTTTTGTTTTCCTTCTAAATACCCTGTACATCGTAATGTTGGTTTGTTTCTGTATTTTTTGATGTCATGAGTAATTAAATTCCTGGCTTTTTTTAGTAGGGGATGGGGGGAGATTATGTTTTTGTTTGGGGTTTTGGTTTTTTGGGATTTCAGCAATTTTTTGATAGCAACATAGACATTGTATGAATGTAATACTTGTCTGATTTTTTCTCCTTTATGATTTCTGGATTGCTTTGTGTGAATTTTCCACAGTGTATTATTATTTGTTGATGATGATTTAATCATAGATTCCCCTTCTCATTTAGTAAGTGATGGATTTTATTTTAGTTAATGATTTTTTAACAGCTCTATTGTTTGTAGTGTTATTTCATGCATTGTATGATAATATTTCCTTGTTTTTTGTATTTTTTTGTATTACTATATTTATTTAGTTTTTTCATTTATGACTTACAAGAGGAGACAAGTATGAATTAATGCTTTTTTGTTAATTTCTTGTCATTTAGTTATTTTCTTTTCTATATATTTTGTTTTAGTTTGAATAGTATGATTGTAATACTTTTTGTTTTCCTTTATTTATGTATTTTTCAATGGGAATTAACATGGCCTGTTATTTTTGTTGGGTAGTTGTAAATAAAATTCCTCTACTCTTTTTGATAAGTGCCATGTGATCTTTAACATGCACCTGAACTACCATCAATCCAGGCAGATGGGACCTTGGTTTACCATCTCATCCGAGAGATGGCACCTCAGAAGTGCAGCACCCCACTCATGCTGCACTACAGTGTCAGTACTGGGATATTAACCCAAGTGCCAGATGTGGGAACTGAACCCACAGCCCTCTGATCTCCCAGCCTCAGAGGCAAGTGGGCTACCTACTGAGCCACATTATTGCACTGTTCAATCCTGTTTTTTTAACAAACAAACCCTCCATGACAGAAAGAAAACATTATTGAGACACCAAAAATATTTCAGGGTAAATAGATATTGTTAAGTAGGAATATAACAGGGCCGCAAGAAGCACGCTGCACTATGTGGATGGCTGCTGGTACACAGTAGCTGGCTGCAAAAGTGCAAGGGAAAACCACCACTCTATACAAATAGATAGATAGATAGATAGATAGATAGATAGATAGATAGATAATTTTATTTATAAAGCACCCATTTCCATAGACTCTGGGTGCTGTACAGACAATTCAATAACAGAATACATATAGGCAGCAGCTCAACACAAACTTAAAATTCATCCATCCTGTTAAAACCAACATCTGTCATGAAAAGCCTGCTGGAATACATACAATTTTAATGCTTTCTTAAAGGCTTCTGCCAAGGGGGCCTCCCTTAGATAACCAGGAAAGGAGTTCCACAGAGTGGGTACCAAACCGAAAATGCCCTATCCCCAGAATACATGCCAAGAAAAACTGTTCAATGCTACTGCAACTTTACTGATGGCAAAACAGGCACACACAAATGCCCACTGTGCTTTAGAGCTTAGGCCTTCATTGGGGACAAAATGAAGGCCTAACCGCCAAAACGCAAGGGTCATTATTGTGTGCCTTGTTTCATATAAATACATTTGCACTAGCAGTGAACACATTTTATTGCCATTTATTCATGTGGAGTTATGGCTTTCTACTTTTGTTAAGTTGGAATATAATGAGGGCAAGGACAACCCTTTTTTCCTTAATTTTATTTCAGCTGTTTTTGGGCATGGTTATCACCATTTTTGGGAGTTAAACAAGATCATGCAAAACAAAAACGCAACATACACTTAACATTTTTATACACATAACGGTGCACATTGGGGGGGAGACAAACAACATCAAAAATGGATACTAAAACCTGTGTCAGGTTAACTAAAGGTATGCAAGACAAATGCCAGAAGGAACTAGGGAGGGATGGGGACAGGGTATACTGGAATGTATTGGGAGCCATCACATCAAAATGAAGTCAGAAAAGGGGTGTACAAAGAGGGGGAACTAAAATGTTGAAGGGTATGCATCAGAATGAAGTCAGGCAAAGATACACTAAAGAACATTACATATAAACACAAGGAAATGGGGGGCATGATAGAAACTATTAAATACAGAAATGGACTCAACAACAGGGTAGCGAACCAGAACAAAAGATGTGCATGAAGAAGGGACCACAATTTCAAGCTGGGTGACGGGTCAGAGGCAACATCAGAAAATATTTTTTCACACAGAGGGTAGTGGTGCTAGGTGCAAGGACAAACTAAAAAACTAATATTCATTGTTGTGATGGGACAGTTGCAGTTGAAGCATCCCCATAATCTGAAGTTGGTGCCTCTCGATGCGATCTAACTGCTGCTCAACATTGTTGAGCCAGTGGTTTGCAGCATCCATTTTGCTCCACAGCAGTCCCAAATCCATCTGTGTGGCAGGCAGTTTGAGAGGGTTGCCACCCTCAGCAGGAGGTGCTGCAGTTTGTGGTGGTGGTGCAGCAGGTTCTGCCATGGCCTTTCCCCACTACACACCATGCGTAGGTGAATGCAATTCTGCCCCCTCCTCCCCAGCAGAGCCAGCAGGTGCATTGATGGCCTGTTTGGTGACCTTAGCCTTCCACTCTAAGTGGTGGTGATTATACATATGGGTGTGCTGTCCCCATGTGCCAAGGTGACTCCCTCGGAGGCTACAGCACACCTCAACACCACACAATTGCACCTTACTACATTGCTGTCCCAGGCAATATAGTAAAAGCTCACACTAAGGAGGTGCAGGAAGGACCAGGCACAGGCGGGGGGCCCAGGTGTTGTGGGAGCCAGGGGCTACAGCTGTACATTTGGGGCCTGAGGTGCAGAAACCTGCTGCTGCAACTACTGCTGTGGCTCCTTCCTCCCCTCACTTCCTGCTGCTGCTGAGCTGCTGGCAGAGGGGACATAGCAGGTGCTGCTGGCACTGGGGGGGCCACTGGTCGGTGCCACAGGAGGTGGTGCTTCCATGGCACCCTCCAGTATCTCTTGTTTTGGGGGGAACCTCAGGATGGTGCACAGGTGCAGACAAAGCCAGCCACCATGTATGCATATGCCCACCCAATCACCGCCATGTCGATTAAGCCCCCTGCGTCTCTCACCCTCCATTGTGGGATCTCTCTAACTCTCCATACACAACAACACACACAGACACACAAAAACATATAACGATAAACAAGTACTAAACAGAAATACTGCACAAACACAAATCCAGACAACAAATACTCAAAAATAAGCACCTAGAGCAAAAAAAACTAAAAGATTTAAAGTATTTTTTCCAACAGATTTTCCTCTCTCACTCCAACACAACTTCCTTCTTCTAATGCAAGGTGAAAGTGAAACTCTCTTCCAGACTTGACTCACCATACCTCTCAACCTCCCAACCTGACAATGTGTGACAAAGGGCTACAAAATGTGTGACAAATGGCAAAAATGTGGTACACCCATTTTTTCACTGCGCGCAGAGTGTTGAACCTCAGAGCTTTGGGCTGGTAGTGACTTGCTCAGAATCATACAGACACAGTATGTAGTGGAGGTTGTGAGAATCAAACCCATGCCTGTAAGTCCTAAACTCACTCACTGCTGCTTGCTACCTAACCTCTAGGTTATACTGCCAGCCTAAACAAAGTTGATGGTAGTAGAAGGTGGAAGCATGACTGGCAAGCAGGACGTCATGTGTTAGAAAGCACGGGCCATGGCACTATGGAGCTGCTCAGAGGGACAAGAGGTCAGGAGCTGCAGAAACACACTCAGCTGCAGCACAAATTCAGCCCATACTGAAAAGCAGTGGACCCTCCATATAACAGCACTGTCCTGCCCTGTATATTGTTTTAGTCTATGCAAGAATTTTCTGTGCTGCAATACAGAAAGAGGGGGGGTACCCTTGCACAAAACAGAATACTTATCCACAGTCATTTACTAATCTACTTAGCTAAGAGTTTCAAATACTGTTAGCCAGAATTTGAAATGCTGCCAGAATATTTCATGTAAAGCATTCCAGTCTGTCAGAGAGAACCTAAATTGCTTGGAATATTATTTGTAAACAAAAATGACAGATTTTGTTTTAAATGCCTATGAAAACAAAGCCAAATGTGTTGAAGCTCACAGAGAACACCATTGCAGCTTGTTTTCATAAATTAGAAATTAATATATTCTCAGAGAGGAGGAGGAATGCCTTTCAACACTGAGAATAGTTTATAGTCGTGGTTAGATCCTTGGCTGTGAGCCTGTGACACAGGTGATCTCGGGGTCAAATCCCACCACAGCACAAGATGTGGCCTGCACCAAATAGGCTGAGCTCTGGTGTCTGCCCCTTTCCAGCTGTCCTGTTGTGTAGAGACAAGCCACCTCAGTAGGAACACTGTGCTGCACCTCAGCTGGGCTGCAAGGGGTGAAGAAACCGAACAAAGTCCCTTTCAGGAAGGTTCAAATCACTAGTATGGGCCCTCACCAAGAGAACCCCACCCACCTAATCCCCCCAAAACAACCAAAACGGGCACAAAAAATAAACGGAATACTAACCCCCCCCCCCAGTTGGGTCGGTCTCTGGTGGCGTTCTTCTGCTGCTTCCTTGCTCTCTGTCTGGGGCGTGCTTCAGTGCAGCTTGTTGTTCTGGGCTCTGGTTTCCTTCCCTTCCTTCCTTCCTAGCACAGCGATTGGTGCCTTCAGGTCCTTCAGTGCAGTGGCCCTACTCGCAAAACAGTACCGATGCTATGGTTCCCCCTCGGGCAGCAGGCTGCTTTACTAGCCTGGCAGCAGACTGAGGGGGGGACCTGATACAGCACAGCAGGACTGGTGGGGCATGGTGATCTGGCTATGCTCCTCTCTCTCTCTCATGACACCTCCCCAAGCCCCCACACCAACGTCATTACTACTATGACAGACGTGAGGGGTGCCAGAGATTTAATTGGAGGAGACGAGGAGCAAGCCTGGGAGGATTAAACAAAGGGATCAGTGGAATGCTGAGCACAGTGTGGCCACATGGTTTGGCGTTCCAATGCGGAAATAAAATGGCAAATGCGGGGCGGCGGTACAGGCAGACTGCAGGGCTCAGAATCTGGAATGTCACACAAAATCCAGTACACTTGAGAGGTATGTGACTCACTTCCTGCCTGCCTGAAGTATGGGACTTATACTGTATAATCCATGTGATGTGTGTGAGCTGCCAATAATGACTTCTCACTCCACCTTGAAGCAAACTAAGGCAGAGTGAACAATAAGAAGTCATAATTACAGTGCAAAGTGGCTAAGTGGGGTTTTAAAATGGGCATTTTGCATAGCAGGATGGTAAAGTGAAGTGCCCACTTTGTAGTCACTTCATGGGCGGAATTTTACTTTGCTGCATCTCCAGGCACCTTACAATGCATAAAAAAGGAACATTAAAATATTAGCAGTATACACAAAGATAAAAGCAGATGGCAGCAAATAAATAAGCAGTAAGATATGACAGGGTATGCATTTTTTTTTGCATTATCTGTTTTACTCCCCTTCCTGGCTCTGGTGACCACCCACTATTTCAGGCTCTCAAGACAGACCTAGCCTCAACTGACCTTACTCGAGCTTCTCCATCTGACCTTTATATCACAGTTGGTCCCTGGGATATCCCAGACATAACCCTTCACCAGGCGGGTTCCCCTCCTCTGAGAGGGAAGGCACCGGGAGGGCATCCCAGCACACTCCTGATAGGGCCCAGGGACGCTGCTGAGGATGAGAAGTCTCACTGAAGGTTCCAGAGGTGTCAGGGGTCAGAGAGCCATCATCTGGCAGCCACCGAGTGGGTATTTCTGGTTTTCTTGTTTTTTCTGCATTGCGGCGCTCCAGCCATGCCTCCAGTCTCCACTAAGGGCTGCTGCTGAGTGAAGCATCCTACTTTCCCCACCCCAGCAGAGGAGAGCTGTCCTTTGGACTCTCAATCCTCTCCTGCCCCTTCTGCCCCACAACGACCCTGATCTATTCCCGAACCTGAGTCACCAGTGTGGTGTGAGGCAAGGTGCCAGCGCCTCAGCACTCTGCTCCACAGACAATTCTAATGCATTCCCAGGGCATAGCAAGGCATGAGTGTCTTCAGCCAATGGCCATGCATAAGAACTGTCGGATGCATATTTGTTGTGTCTTACTGTGCTTATCAAATGGATTGTGCATGGATGTATAAACAGGGACCCTGGTTTTCCATTTTTACCGGTAACGCCGGTAACAATCACAGAATCCTGCTTGGTTTGCGGATTTTTAATTCTTGTACCGGTGCCTCACAGAAATTGCATGTCACTGCACAGAATTTCTAAGATTTCAGTATCTTTTTACATTTTTTTTATTTTCTCTTTCTATGTCCCCTTCTCACAGCATCAGTATCCTGTAGCTTCACCCCTAGGTAATGCTCAGGAGCTCCTGTGGGCCTGCCCCTATCCTGCCTGGGTTGTACCCCAGCAGGTGGGAAGGGAGGGGACCCTAGGTCACCCCTCCACACTCCCTTAGTGTGTGTTGGGCAGCCCAGTGGATCCCTCATGGAGCCTGGTTATGAAGTCTGAGGCACCTGGGTCCCTTCTGCCAGTGGCCAATGTGGGGTGATTGTTCCTGGTTTTCTGGTCTCTGTCCCTGGGGACACCAGCTCTAGAGATCCAAGGAGGTAGGTCACATAGAGACATGCCACTGCTCCAGATCCTGACTAGCGTCATCCCCTCCTGATCACTCTGCAGCACCATTGCACCACCACCCATGGTTACACCGGTGGTGGTAAAGAAGCAGGACCTGCATCCCACCCTCCCTGGTGGAGGAGAGCAGTTCCCCAGGTGCTCGATCCTACTCCCCTGGTCAGACTCCAGCAACCGAGTTTGCTTCTGACTCTGGGTCACTGGCATTGCAAGCAACAGTGCTACTGCAGCGCCAGTGGGCTGACCCAGATTTCAGCATCTTAAATGAATGCTGCTGTGCTTTGCATTCTTTCTGCTTGCTGCATACAGAAACAGTAAGGAAATCACCCACACTGCTTTGTGTAATCATCCATTCAGTTTAACCACCCATGTTTAGTGGTTAGAGTAACAAATGGTGATTGAACTGGGTACATCCAGCAGACTTGGTTTGAGTACCACAACCTCCACTTGCATCTAAGTGAGTCACTTAGCCTCCCAAGAGCTTCTAGGTCACCCTTAAAACAGACAGTTCTGCCTAGTGGGCCTTACCTGCTTTACAAAGAATATAAAAAAAATACCAATATATGTTTACTACATCATAGAATAGTAGTTAGGGTACCATGTAATTTACTTGAGTTTTACTTGGGCTGCAATGATTTTGTATAGGTAAAGATAAATATTCAGAAACATTTTATAAGCTTGTTTTTAGATTTTAGTCAGGTTTTTATTGTATTCTTTGCATATAAGCATCTAGGTTGTAGATTGCTAAATGCCATCCAAAATCCTCAGTTGTTTGAATGAAAACTAGTCTGAATGAAAGTATGTTCACAAAGAAGAAACTGCCTTACTACTTATGAAAAGACTTCACAGTTAGCACCCCATTTAGGTGAATTGGATCATTTGCACCTTTTCTTCCACCTGCTCATTCTGTCTCTGTGACAACAAAATGTTTTCTGACAGACTGCTTCAACAAAAAGCAAATGTTAAGTATTTAAGAGTACTTATGTTTGGCCAGTGGATTTTGAAAGCACATTCAATGACATACAGAAGGTAAGACCCCAGGGGCTGTTTGATGCTGGTGGTGGGCAGAGCAGTACTCAATTCACATCTGAACAAAGACATGAAAACTGGGAGACACCCTTTAATGGACACCAAGTGAAAAAAAAGCATCCACATGTCTGGGAGATGCATGAATCCATTTGAAGGTCCTCCACTAATCACTTGTGGATTTATTTTGGTTAAAACACTTTATTTCAAAGAAGTAAATTCAAACAGTTTTTTTTTTGCTCCTCCTACCCCCTGGCCATCCACTCCTTCAGGCCTGCCAAGGCCCCCTACCACCGCTGCTGAGTCCCAACCACTATCCACTGACCCTTACTGCTGTGCTACCAGGTAACCCAAAGTAACCCTTCATTGAGTGGGCCCCAACCCCTGTGGGAGGCTGCCAGAGGAGGAGAATTGTCCCAAACAGCTTCCTGTGTATCCTGGGCATGCTGGGTGTCAGAACGGACACATGTCTGGGGCTTCTGGTGTATGGCAGGACCAGGAGCCATCCTTCAGTTGGCCAGCAGGTGTTTTCCCATTTTCTTGACAGGCCACATGATTTCAAGGCTCAAGCCGATGTCCATCATGCTTCCTCCTGCAGTGAGGCTTGACATGTTGTCATGCTTCTAGCCTCCACCAGGGGCCAGCAAATGCTGAGCCGTGAACCCACCCTCCCTCCCAGGAGAAGGTGAGTGGTCATTGGACACTTAAGCCTTCACCCACCAGCTGGCCCTCCAACACCCACATCTGTTCCCGAACCCTGGTCAGTGGTGTCACAGGCAGAAATCCAATTCAGGCAGTTAAACTATAGATAGGAAAAAATAAAGGTAGTCCACCTTAGTGGTGATGGTTCAGATTAAATCACATCTGAGTTCTAACAAGCAAAGAGATCAAGTCATCTGTAACTTGTGCATATGGGGTGTGAGTGCTGAAAGGGGATCATAGTGCTGTCACTACTGCCATCACCCCAGAGCGATGTGTACTGCATTGTTGCTACTGCCATCACACCAAAGAGGTGGGGGCGGTGGTGCTTCTGCCATCACCACTGGTGGATGGGGAATGTAGGCCTGCTGCCATCCCAAATGAGGGATGAGGGTCATAGTGCTGATACTGCCATCACACATGAGGAATGATGACCGTAGTACTGCTGCCATCACACCTAAGAGATGGGGGCCATAGTGCTGCTGCTTCTGTCACACCAGAGGGATGGGGGCCGTAGTGCTACTTCCATCACACCTTAGGGACAGGAGCTGTAGTGTTGCTGCTGCCATCACATCTTGCACCTAAAATAAACTTTAAATTGGTACAAAGATGGAAGGATGTGTAATAGTGGAGGTAAAAATTAAAATGCATGTTAGCAGAGTTAAAAATTGTTAAATAAAGTACACAAAACCAAACACCGTAAAACGTGATTTTGGCTTGGCAGACACCGGTGACAATACCGTTTTTACAATGTGCAAAATGGAATATGCCCTTTCTCAATCCCTGTAAACCAGTGTCCCTGTGTATAAATTAAAATGTATAGCTAAAATATTTAAAAGTACAATTTTTGATGTGGTGTAATGTAAAATAGTTACTCTGTTTGCATTAGCTTGTAGTTTGTTTGTTTTTGGTTTGTTTGTTGCCATTTGGAGCTTTGTCCAATTGTGGACCCTACCTATAGTTTTTTTTTTTTTATTGACTGTCATGGCTCCCCAGTCCCCTCAACTGAATCAGTAGTTTTTCTTATATTGCCATGGTTAAAGAAGTTTCACAACATATGTCCTCATCAACCTGATCATTATGGCTTCTTCACCAGCTCTCACAAAGTGGCAGGCTATCATGGCTCAGCTCCCTCCCCCACCCCAAAACAGAGACAGCAAGATGCAAGGTCATCAGCTGGAATCAGAAGCTTAGCCATTGCTCACTACTAACTACACACACAGCCGTCAGTGTGTGCAAGTAAGAGCGCTTATTTATATATTTTATTTAAGTTGTTTCTAACTACCACAGATCTGACAATTCAGGACTGAGATGCCAGTGGTTTCAGACAAAAGTGAGGCGTGGGACCTAGAGACTGGTAATTTTAGAAGGATACTGAATATGCAACTCACACGTAAAGTTTAAAACATAACTGGCAAATTATGTTTTGCAGTGTAAAAGATACAGTATCTGAAGAGAGGGGACAGGGAAGCACACAGCTAGCAGGAAGTGAGTGAGTGAGTGTTCTAGAGAAGCTTAAAGAAGCAAAGTTACTGTATGTGAGCAAATCAACAGACTAGGTGGGCTGTAGGCCCTTATCTGCTGTAAAAATCTATGTGTCTATGATTGATCAAGTGATTGATCAGTAGTGGCAGTGGGTGGAGAGCTATTGGGCGACAATGTTTCTTAAGTAAAATCTTGACAAACAGCCTCTCCCTACCTTGGGCTGTGCAAATAAACCTGATATTCCATGATGTCCTTGTTTATAGTTTCACTTTTATATCTAGTATATATCACAATGTGAAATTAGGTAATTTCACAGCTACCTGTATGTTTTCTGTTACCCTGTACCTCAATATGTATAACGTGGAACCATTATAATCTCAGTAATGTAATACACAGCAACCTGTCTGTTTCTGTTTCCTCTGTACCGCACTATGTATTACGTGGAACCTTTGTAAATGAGTCTCTGACTCAAAGGTCTTTCTGATTATCTCAAATAAAATAAAAATAAAAAATAAAATCAGTCAGTGCCCCAAAAAAGTAAAACAATTTTGATGAACTTCAATGTTTTCTGTAGGGTTGCAGTCTTTTGTGTATTTGATCTGTCAACAGTTTAATACTAAAGTTGATCTGAGTTTTAAAAAAATCCCACCCTTAACATTCCAAATGTTTTCAAACATTCTGAAAAGTGTATATTCATTTGTTTATTTATTTATTTATTTGTTTTTGGTGCAACAGCCCTGTTGTTCGCATTTGTTTTTACCTGTGCATTAGACAGGTCTAATGCACAGGTCACAGCCAATCTGCAAGAACAATGATTTACAGTTTTCACCAGAAAAAAACTGATGATGCTCCAGAATTTAAACTGTCTGAATACTAGTAAAAACTTTGAATATCATGGAAATTGGGAATGTATACCAGATCAGTGAATCTGTGAAAAGCTATGTTTACTACAAATTATTTCCTGCACCATTTCCATTATTTTTTGTTTTTAATTTCTGTATATTTTGCCTTCTTTAATTCTGAGTACAGTATTTGCACAAAAACTAAATGTTAGAGAGCAGAATCCTGGTAATAAAATCTGGAAATTAGCAAATCAATCACCGGTGCAATCCCAGAATATCAGATCTTGAAAATGGAATTTTATCACTTCAAAAACTGTGAACCAGTGTCCTTGCCAATCAGGATACAGGATTTTCCCTTCCCATTTTATAAAATACAATATCTATTCCATGGGACATATTAAAGAGGACCTTCACCAGTCCTTTTGACTTTCATGCATAAATTATCCCTTCTTGCATTGATTCTGGAATAGTATTTCATTACTGCCTGCTGTAGTTAGTTTTTGCATTATGAGCTGCTAAAACTGTAGGGTGTACCAGGGCTTCTACAGCAAACCTGGTGTTTCTGTGACCTAGGCTTGTACTGCTAACATCACTGTAGGGCCGAGTCAATTTCACAAAAAAAACATACTGACAAGGCATCTGGATTTTGGCATAATGCATTGCTAACAGGGTGTCCTGGGGAGGGGAACACAGTAGGTATACTGAGTACTGGTAGGTTTTCCTTGCAACATTGTCGCAACTGCATGGTACTGCACAGTGTGAGTCACTCCCATATCCTACAATGATATCATCAGGAGCTAGCAGCCCAGCAGCTGAACAGCAATGGCATGTGCAGCACAGCTCAAAACAAATCCAGATTATGGAAGGTAGAGTAAACCTTGGCCAGAATTAACAAATGTACACACCTTTTCAGGTCTAGTACTGCATATAATGACCATAGCTGTAATTTTTTAGACTATCACTGAAGTTCCTCTTTAAGGTGTCATCAAAAGCCTCCTTGAACAGATCAAACTTTAGGCACCTCTTAAAGGCCTCCACCACTGAGGCCTCTCTCAGGGCTCTCAGAAGTGCATTCTTCATTACCAGGACTGACACTGCAAATACCTTTCCCCCTGATCATTTCAAAAAAGCCCTTGGTGTGTTCACAAGACTGGCATCCATGGAGCAGAGAAGGCAGGAGTACAAGTAGGGAGACAAAAATTTAACCAGGTAGCCTGGGTCCATGTAGGACTTTATAGGTTAACAAACCAACCTTCAGGATAATACTCCACCTCAGTGGCAGCCAGTACATCACACAGGACTGAGCATCAGCCCAATAATCTTTTTCATCACCTCTGCCACCCTTCCTCAGTCAAAATCGGTCAACAGCACCTTTGTTTTACCAAGAGTAAATCTTAGCCAGCTCAAAGACATTAGTACTGGATCTTAGACAAGCAGTTATTAAGCACCATTACTGTATCCTGATTCCCAGGTGTAAATGACAGGCAAACTGGATATCATCTGCTTAGCACTGGAAGCCCTGATCGCATTATTTAATGATCTGATCTGGGGTAGCATAAACTGCAAACAACATAGATTTTGATGCATTTTGTAACTCAACAGTTATTGCCTAAAAATGCATTAAACTGCACCATTTAACTCCTAAATTTTCAAACTCTTCCAGAGGAAGCATTCCCCTGACTCCCCCAGAAAAAATATTTGGAACCTCCCTCCTCCAAATCCTGGCTATGCCACTGTGATAGGAAAACTCTTGGGGCTCACCCCAGAGCAGGGGCACAGGTATGATGAAAATCCCCAAACACTTCCTCTGCATCCTATCCCTGAGGAAAGATTCAAAGTAGGAGATGACTTTGCTGGCTATGAGAAAGAGGAAAATCAGTGCACTATTGGGAAACAACTGTGTGCAGCTTGATAATTGGTGAAAACTGTGAATCAAGAAAAAATGTGTCAGCACACGCAGATACTGCAAATTAAGCACCGGGGCACTAGTTGATAAATGCATGTGTTTGTTTGTACTTTAGAAAGATGTGACACTTAATTTGCAGCATCTGTGTGCAATGACAATTTTTTTCTTGATGCCCGGACTTTGCTGGTGAGCCTTCCATACTCCCTCAGCTGGTCCAATAGCAACTCATGGTCCACAGTATAACATGGTTAGGAAAAATTGAGGAGGATGAGATTGACTGCTCACCTCTTTTTTTTTGTTTTTGTTATGAAGTATGCTTTCTAGGGGAGTACCACCAAAGGCACAGCCCCTGCTCTCCCTCTCTCTGTCTCTCCAGTCCCCCTCCTCACCCCCAGGACTTATCTCATCCATACAATCCCCCTGGCTTGCCCCACAGGGTGGAGCCACTGTTCTGATGTGAACCCACGTGATACCGGTACAATGTCACCTGCAGGGATCACCCACCAGCATTGCCTTCCTGGTTTGCTACCAAGGGAATGGAGTCAGGACAAACCAGTGGATGATGGGACTTGTTTGTCGGGGAAGTGCTACAGATAGCGAACAGGGCCAAATGAACAGGGCATCATAGGGGCGGCAACCATTTTTACTGTAACCACAATGGAAGGTGTGGAGCACAATGACGCAGTGATGCCAAAACATCGGCATTCAGCATGCCTCCCTGACTAATTTGGTGCCAATTTGCCACATCCTCTTGGCCTCCACCAGGTGTCAGTCACGCACCAGGCATGCACCCACCCTCTCCCAGGAGGAGGAAAGCAGTTCCTCAGATGCTTAATCCATACCCCCCCCCCCAGCTTTTTTGGCATCTGAAACTTTCTTACCATAAAGACATTTGACAACCACTGTTTCTTAACCCTAATCTTTTAATTGCTAGAAATCTAATTACCCCATGTTTTGGGCCATGGATTGCTATCTCTTCCTTGGATGTTTACTTACAAACCAATCTATCATATATTTTCTCTCCTTTCTGCAAGAACATGGGGTCCATAACAGAGATAGTTTTAAATTCATTCAAATGACACATTGCTTTCCACAGTGTCCTGGAGTGGGTATTGAGACACAGACACCACGTTTAAAGTGTAAAACACACTGGTAGTACGGTTTTATTTTGAACATAAGCAAAAATAAGAACAGAAAATAAAACAGAAATAACAAAACATAACCAACTGCAGAGCAGATATCAACAGCAGCAATTCCACATTCATCTGGTAGATGTCTTCCTTTCACAGCAACACAGGTCGAACTGACCCTGCTTAGCTTCCAGGGATGCCTTTTATAGGGATCTCTGGTCACCTGATCCACCTGCTCCATCCCTAATCTAACACAAATTATTATAAAACTATACTGATACATAGTCTGGTGAATCTGGTGGACAGGGAATCATCAACATTCTTATATATTTACAAGAAAATAAACATAAAGTATGTTAATACATTAAAGAAAACAGTTCTAACACCTAACAAGCAAACCTAAGGATTCATTACTCCACCTACTTTCAAGAGATTGACAGGTGGCTTCCTGTAATATAATCACTGGGTAGGGCCACTGACTCCTATAGAAGCACCCAGAACACAGAGGTAAAAGGTAGGCTACAAACACCCTTATCTTCTCTTGGTTACCTGCTCTTTGGTTTCTTTGTTTTTATTCAGTGACACGTGCATTAACATTATAATTCAAAGGCAAAACATTATCTAGCACTTTCCTTTAGTATGGCACTGCTTTTGTTTCTATTTTTAATCAACACAATAATAGTAAGAATAAACAGAAAAATAACAGCAAGGAAGTACTGTAATGTTAAAAAGGTGCAACAGGCAGGGCTTCTGAAAAGGCTGCACAGTGTTTACATTATTATTTCTGTCTCCCTGTCCTCCCAAAGAAGGAACCAGTGTTTTATTTCATTTTACATACAGTACAGAGGGGGGGAGAAACAGAAATGTAAAACAGTAACTGTATGCCTGTGGTTTCAACTCCTGGCATTTGCTAATTTTGCAAGTTGCAACATGTGGCAAGAAAGCGCCACTCCTGCAACTCGCAGAGCACATTTTGCACATCTTTCCTCTTGCACAGTTGCGAGGTGCGTCCTACGTGTTCCACAGCAGAAACTACATTGGGAACCAGGACATATCTCTAGGAGCTGCTGAGCTGCTTCTATTGGGGGGGAGCTTGCAGCACCAGATGCTCAGCACCAATTACAAGGTCCAAATAGGGTTACCACCTGTCCCTACTTTCGCAAGACAGTCCTGATTTGGGCAGCTGTGTCCTGGGAAAGAACATGAAAAATACTAAATGTCCTGACATTATAGTACAAAACAATATTTTCAGACTTTCCTTTAAATGCTGCAAAAACTACAGTACCTTAACCAAAATACCTTAAAATGATTAGAAACACTAGGGAACATCTAAAAAACTGCAACACTTAGACTTAATTCTGATTATTTAGATAAAAATATGTTACGTTGGTTGAGGTCACATATTGTCCTACGAAAAGTCATATTTCAGTAAGAATGTCCCACTTTGGCTTCTTAAAAGGTGGTAACCCTAGGTCCAAGCTAATATGGTGCAACATTACAGGAGCACAGCTCATTTTTTGCCATACAAGGCACAAGAAGTA
Source organism: Neoceratodus forsteri (assembly GCA_016271365.2). Taxonomy (NCBI): domain Eukaryota; kingdom Metazoa; phylum Chordata; order Ceratodontiformes; family Ceratodontidae; genus Neoceratodus; species Neoceratodus forsteri. Next base: position 130,458,508 of record CM057450.1, on the reverse strand, counting down.
CCTTTAGTTTGCAGGCATACTGGCAGGAAGAAAGGAAAACAAAGAAGGGAATGTATAGGCAGAAGATATTTCAGTGGGTGGCGAGCCACTGAAGTAGAAAAGGAAATAAAGGATAGATTTAAAGAAAAGTGTGCTACTGCAGTAGACTTTAAAAAGAGGGAAAGGAGAATGCCCAGGAGTGCCTGTCATGGGGGGGGGGGCACCAACACTTTCACATACCCCCATGGTTAAGCGAAAACCAATAAGTAAGTTTACTAAATGTTTTTTTAAGACAACCTACCCTTACTATGGGTAGGATGGAGCTTCCACCCACCCTTCTCTTAGAACCTCCACCCCACGGTCCCTTACAAAAACATCACAAAACAGGCAATCTTATAGGACATTAACAGATGCCCCTACAAGATGCGAAGAGGTCATATAACTGTATAACTAACTTTACCCTGGGGTGTCTATTAGCAGAGGAACATAAATGGTTATGTATCTTCTTTACTGGTCACTTTGGATTGTTAGCTCCATACCAGGACAAAATCAGTGTTGGCATGCTGGACTCCTGTTCTGTGTTTTACTCAAATTTATATTTTGAAGAGCTAGGTACCATCTCATAATCCTGTTGTTTTTATTCTTCATCTGTTGCTAAAACACAAAGGATTATGGTCTGTAACAAGCGTGAAGGGGCTCTCCACAAATAAAAGCGCAGGGCTTCAATGGCCCATTTAGCTGCCAAACACTTTTGTTCTACTGTTGAGTACTTTCTTTCTCTGTCATGTAGCTTGGAAGATAAAACCACCAGATGTTCTTCTTCTCTTCCTATGTCTTGACTTAACACAGCCCTATTCCTGTGCCAGAGGCATCTGTATGTACAAAAAGGGTGATTAAAGTCAGGAATTTTAAGCACCGGGAGGAACATAAAGCAGCTTTGATACTCAGAAGCTTCCTCACATTCAGGAGTCCACTTAATGTGATTGGAATATTTCTTTTTGTGAGGTCTGTTAATGGTGCCATAGTGGTGAAGTTGGAAATAAAGTGCCTATAGTATCCTGCTAGACCCAGGAAGGATCTGACTTGCTTCTTTTGTTTCAGGTATGAGGCAGTTGGCTACGGCATCTATCTTATTTATTTCTGGTTTTATGATCCCATTACCTAATATAAAACCTAAATACCTGGTCTCGTTCATGGCTTGGGCACATTTCGTGGGGTTAATAGTCATCCCTGCTGTTTTGTTAGCCTCAATTACTGCCCTCAAATGTTGCATGTGGGTGTTCCAGTCTGGACTATACATGACTACGTCGTCCAAGTAGGCCACACAAAAATTAGCATAAGGTGCCAGCACTTGGTCCATAAATCTCTGGAACATTGCAGACACTCCATGTAGTCCAAAGGACATAGTACTAAACTGGAACAGTCCCACTGGGGTCAGAAAGGCAGTTTTCTCCTTGGAGGATGCTTCCAAGGGGATCTGCCCGTACCCTTTAGCGAGATCTAGGGTGGATATATATCTGGCATTACCAATACAATCTATTACATCAGCCACCCTGGGCATGGGATATGCATCAAACTGCGAGACTTGATTCAGGCCCCTAAAATCAAGACATAGGCATATTCCACACTCTTTCTTTGATACTACCATGAGGGGAGAACACCAAGCACTTGTGGATGGTTCGATAATCTCTAGGTGTAACATTTTTTTAATTTCTTGCTGAACCTCATTTCTAACCCTTTCAGGGAGCCTATATGGTTTCTTCCTCAAGGGGGGGGCACATCAGTTTGTATTGCATGTTCTATTCCAATTGCTCTAGCTGGGAGACTGGTGAAGGTGTTAGGATACTTCTGGATAAGGGTCTGTAACTCCTCTTTTTGAATAGGGTCTAAGGAAGGGTTTATGGCAACTTTATTGACCCCATCAGTGGATTCTAAGTGGGTGTAGGCTATTTATAAGTCAGTCTCCTTACTCTCAGGTACTACCAAGAAGCCTAAATTAGTTGGGGTTCTCTCATGCCACTTTTTAAAAGATTAGCATGGTACACTTTTTCTCCGTTTATTATCCAGAGTCTTCACTTCATGGGTGATAGGGCCTGCTTGTCTTATGATCTGGTAAGGTCCCTGCTACTTCATCAGCAATTTGTTGGATGAAGATGGTAGAAGTAATAACACCTTGTCCCTTTGCATAAGTTTTCATCCCAATGCCTTTATCATATTTTTCTTTTTGCCTTTCTTGGGCCTGGCTGTTAATTTCATGGGCTGTCTGGTTGTATTTTACTAGCCTCTGCCTTAGCTGTCTCATGTACGCCCCTATCCCAGAGTACTTCAGATCCTGTCCCTCTTCCCAACACTCCTTTACTATGTCTAGGGGTCCCAGAGGGTTCCTCCCATACAACAATGCAAATGGGAAGTGGCCTGTAGAGGCTTGAGGTACCTCCCAATAGGCAAATAATACAAATGGCAGGAACTTGTCCCAATCCTTCCCTTTGTCATTTACAAATTTCCTCAGCATACGCTTCAAGGTTTGATTAAAGCGTTCTGCTAGCCCATCAGTTTGGGGGTGATATGGAGATGTCCTAACCACAACTATCCTTAGGAGGCGATAGAGCTCCTTGAGCAGAACTGCATTAAAATTGCTTCCCTGTCAGTAAGAATCTCTCTGGGGATATCCACATGACTGAAGATTTTTACAAGTTCTTCTGCTATTCTAGGTGTAGTAACTGAATGCATGGGGATGGCCTCAGGATATTTAGTCACGTAGTCACATATGACTAAAATAAACCTGTTCCCTTTTGAGCTTTTGTTCAGGGGTCCTACTATATCCATTCCAATTCTTTTGAAGGGAGTTGAAACAAGAGGCAAGGGCATTAAAGGGACTGTGTCCTTTTTTCTTATCTGGGTCACCAACTGAAACTCTTTACATTCCCTACAATAACGGGCAATGTCTTCATGGATGCCAGGCCAGAGAAACCGTTGTGTGAGCCTGCCCAGTGTCCTCTCCCTCCCAGTGTGTCCAGCCCATGGTAAATCATGACTTAGATATAATAGGCCTTGTCTGAAACATGTGGGAACCATTAGCTATTCTATCTTTTCTTTTGTCACAGGATTGGTACAATGTCTACAAACCAATTGTTTTTGTATCACCATCTCTGGCTCACCAGGTTTCTGTGGTTTCCCCTTCTGTTGAAAGAACAGGGTTAGGCTAGCATCACTTTGTTGTTCTTGAACCACATTTGCTTTAACAAATACAGATGACACATTTTTTGCTGTTAAACCCCTCTTCTCCATATGCCATTGTCTCTGTAGTCTCTTCTTGGCATTCAGAGTCTTTCTGGTTTTCTGGGTTCCCCAATCACCTCCCTTCAAAGGGAAAACCTCCCAAGCAATTGCTCCCTCTTGCTTTGGGTTCTGGTTGTTACAGTGGAAATAGTCCCTGTTCTGCTATTAAAGATGGAAAATCTGGAAAATCAATGTCCAATAACATCAGGCACAGGTAAATGAGGTACCAGTCCCACTGACACAGTTCTTGTTTGCCCTGGACCTGCAGGTTGATGTCCATGGATGGATATAAATAGATGTCCCCATGGATACATACTACAGACATCATAGAGCCCGTGTTCTGTTGTTTCTGGTGACTTAATAACTCAGTTTGTACTAAAATCTGCTTACTTCCAGAGTCTATCGAAGCTATGGTAGGCTTACCATCCACCAGAACGTCAGTCATGTAATACCAGTGTTCAGGAGAGCAAGGTGAGCTGGATCTTTCTTGGTTGGGCAGAATCTCACTATATGTCCTCACCCTTGACAATTTCTACAAATTATGTCTGGTGGGAAGGTCCTTCCACCAGTATCAGTTCGATTCTCAGGCCTTCCATCACTTTTACCCTGATGAATGTTCTGGTTGGCTGTTTCAGATACTGCTTTAGGGGATGCATGCTCTGGTGCTCGAGGGTTACCCCTTTTGTATGTTTGGTGGGCAGACACAAAATCTTCAGCTAGGGTGATGGCTATTTCAGCTGTCTCCAGGTTATGTTCCCTAACCCATATCTGCACTTCGGATGGCAATATCTGGATGAACTGTTCTAATACCAAGGTCTGTATTATATCAGAAACAGTCTTCCCTCAGGTTGCAACCATTTAATACTAAGTTCTCTTAACCGGTAAAAGTCTCTATGGGTAGCACTAGACTGGTATTTAAGATTCCTGAATCTTGTCTGTATGTTTCAGAATTTATATCATACCTCTTCAGTATCTCTATTTTAACCAGTTCATATGATGTCACATTATGAGAGTCCATATTACTGTATGCCAACTGAGCTCTTCCTGTAAGGTATGGTGCAAGACTATCTACCCATTGAGACTGAGACCACACACAAGCTTTGGCAGCTCTCTCAAAAAGTAGTGAGATAGCCTCAACGTCATCAGAGGCAGTCATTTTGTAAGCTTAAAGAGGGACTCTGGTCAAAAGTGCTACATTGTAGAATTAGAATGAGCATAACCCCAATAAATCTCATACCAAACATTAGGTTTCTGTGTTACTTCATTTTAAAGTTATGGGCTATTTTGTAACCCTGATTTCACTACCTGTTCAAAAAAGCCAGCTTCAGTGAAGAGGTACTGATGATGTCATCTCCTGAACTCACAGTTTAGCAATCCCAGTCAACAAGCTTATATGACCTGTTTCTCCAAAGTTAAAAGATCATTCTGCAATGCTTTTCACAAGTAAAACAGGCAGCACCATTCTAAAATAGTACTATAGAATCTATGTGTTTTAGATTTTGTAATAACATTGACAAATTTGTATTTTAATGCCTTTTTGGTTTGGTTCATTTCTCCAGAGTTACAGGATGCTGAGTCAGCATGCCTCCAGGCTACTGATACCATGTGAAGTGTCTGCAGTGCCGTTTGGAAGTTGTATTGTTAAAAGTGTTGCAATGTTGATAACTGCATTGCTGCTTGTCAGTGTCTGCTTTACAATAAGTCTTAATATGCGCCTTATATGTGTTATTTCCTACTAGGCGTGGAAGTGTTAGCCCTTGTAAAACAATCATTGTAATTTGGAGTACAACGCAGATGAGCCTGAATATAGCTCAAGTAACAGCCTGTCAATGAGAAAACAGAAATGAGCTCTGTTCAACTGAGCATCCCACTTTTCATACTTTGATGATGAATAAAATATTGCTTGACTGATTGATCGATTGAGTGATTAAGCATTGAGCTGACTACAGCATAGAAACTTTTAGTAAGGTTTCAGAACAGCACTACCTCTCCCACCCCCATTTACAGGGTGATGGAATAATTGATTTAAAGTGCCATCCTGAGAAATTACCTCAATTGATTGATAGGTGTGAATGATCACAGCCTTTCACCACATCAGAGATATCCAGTCTGCAAATCTCACATCAGTGTGCTGTGACTTAACATCCAGCAACCCAGCAGAAAAGGACCACAACAATAAAACACCAAAAACAAAAATATGAATTTGTCAACTTTGTTACAAAACCTGAAAGAAACATAGGTTTTAAAGCAATGTTTATTGAATGGTGCTTCCTGTTTTATTGGAGAAAATCATTTGCACATAGTTATTAAACTTTGGGAGAAGCAGGTCCTGTCAGCTTGCTGACAGGGAGGGCTAGACTATGAGTTCAGGAGATGACATCATCAGCACCTCTTCACTGAAACTGGCTTTTTCTGAACAGGCAGAGAATTTAGGGTTGTAAAATGATTTGTAACGTTTAAACAAAGTGACTTAGGGATCTCAATTTTGGCATGAGGGTGATTGGGGCTATGTTGATCCATATTCTGAATTTATTAATGCCAATAATTTTTGACCATTGTCCCTCTTTTATGTCTTTTGGACTAGACCCATCACCATTATTGTTGTGTCTGACCCCCAGATTCTGTAAAACCCATATGGTTTCAGCCCACCTTAAGCCTTGTTGTTGTCTCTCAAATTCCTTCTCTCATTCCATCTCCAGCTGTCAGATGGCTAACCACCCTCAGTAACTCAGGGATTCCTCAGGTAGCTCCTGAATGGTGACACAACATTCCTCTGTGTGACCCCAGTCCTCCTCATCAAAGCTGGTCTCTGACTTCTCTTTGGTGTACGCCTCCGGATGCTGGGATCCAATCTGGTCAGTAAAGGTTCTCCAGTTCTCAGAACCTGCGATCATGTCACTACACCTGTGGCCATGTCAGTCTTCTGTTCCTTGCCATCATTCTCCATGTCTGTCTGTCTCTTGATACCAGAGCTGGTACCTGATACTGGTTTCCCCCACCAAGCCTTAGACAACCACTAATCCCACCACTACCACCAACTGTCCTGGAGTGTGGGTATTGGGACACAGACACCACGTTTAAAGTGTAAAACACATTGGTACTACGGTATTTATTTTGGACATAAGCGAAAATAAGAACAGAAAATAAAATGGAAATAACAAAACATAACCAACTGCAGAGTGGATATCAACAGCAGCAATTCCACATTCATCTGGCAGAGGTCTTACTTTTGTAACCCCCCTGTTACCCGGGGTTACAAGAATCCCAGTTAGACCTAGTGGCAGGCAGGGAAGGCATCTTGTGAAATTCCAGTTAAATGGATTTCACACTCTCTCACTCCTTTCTCAGTCTCAGCTGAGACTGAGACTGAGGGAGGACATCATTTTAGAACTGTCACAGCTGCAAAAGCCACACTGGAATGTTGCAGCTAGAGGTTAGGATAGAATGTTGGGGAATTTGAAGTCAGTCCTGTAGTAGAGTGTTGAAGAGGGAGGAGGTGTGCTGCAGCTGCAGGCCCTCAGAGCCCTCGGCTCTGACAAAGAGCTATATTTTTGTTTGAGGTGTGTGTTCTCAAATGAAGAGGAACACACAAAGAGCCAAGTGAAGTAGTAGAGACTGCTTACAAAGGTTCAGGGCCCCATCCCTTCTGGGATGGGGGAAGGATTCTGCCTACTTCTGGGGCAATCCCCTGGTCTGGCTAGAGGAAGAAGAAGCTGCCTAAATCTAGGTTTGTGCTGAGGCACCAGAAGCTTGTTGAGATTATTTTGAAGAGAAAAAGCCTGGGAGGGGCACCTGCAACCAAGGGTGAGTTTGCTCTGCTAAAGGGCCAATGTGTTTTCACCTGGGACAAGATGAATTTAAGGACTGTTACTGTGGGGTCAGGAAAAGACAACCAAGTACAGTTTTAAAAGTTGTGGGAATTGAACTGCTTAACTCTGTGGGGTCTAGAGAAATGGACAGAGCCACTCATTAAGCATGTTTGAAGTTCAGCACATGTGGGATGGAAGAAACAGTAGATTAAATGTGACATACATTTATAGAGAATCTACAAAGTAAAGCGTTTTCAGAGATGAGGTGTTAAAGTCCAGAGGAATATCCGGGTATGATTTATGGGAGCAAGAGGTGGGAGATCCCCCATCTGGCATGAGCAGAGTCACCTCTATGGGTTTGCTTTAGGACACCTGTTACTTTCTCTCAAGTACTTGGCCAGTGCTCGAGGAAAGTACCCAGATGTGGGATTGTTGAATAAGATTCTCTGATGGAGCCAGAAGTGCTCAGAGGTGGTTTAGAGAGCCACTGAGAAATGATCCATGCTATATGGAAAGTAGTCCAAGGGCTGGCATGATAGCTGAGCCAATTAAAGGAAGGTAGTCTAAGGGCTGGCAAGGGAGCCGAGCCAGGGAAACCCAGAGAAGAGTGCAAGTTTGGGCTGAGTGCCCAGTGTGTTTCTAAGCCTGAGGGCTACAGTGTATGAGGATGTGTTCTGGTCTCCATAAACCTGCATTACCAGGAGTGTAGCCCCATGGGGGTCCATCTGTGCTTTGTTATTCTGTTGGTTGTGAATAAAAGCCACACTTTAGAATCCCACTCCTGGTTTGGACATTACAGTTATTGCTTCCTGTGCCCAGAGTTACTTAGGTGCCCCTGACTAGAAGTCAAACCTAGCCAAAATACCGAGCAACAGTTTTCTCCCCGAACCCAGGTCCCAGGCAGGAGGTTACATATGGAGGCACCGCACAGCACTAATAACACAAAAATGCCATCAACCCAACCCCTGGGGTAACCCACCGGTTACAAAAATACAGGCAACCGCTGGGATTCTGTTGAAATTTGGGAGAAAACGCAAGAAAGGTTGCTCAGATGGTGGCTAGCATTTTGGCTGTCTAGCAGTAGGTAGCCCAAAAAGCTGAAGCAATGTAAACTAAAAGTGCCACTGTGTGCTGCTGTCTATGTGCTGTTATGATATTGCCAACTGTTTACCAAGGAGCAGTAAAGCCTGAGTGTGTATGCCCTTGTCCTGTATCAAATTACAGCATTCGCCAGCTTTTAAAAGTGTTTGTGACAAAAAAAAGTGTGGAAAACTGTGGGTAGCAAAAGGAAAATTGTGCCCTAGACATTGGAAATGCTTTCTGTGTGGACTGAGAGACTTGTTGTGCTTAATGGCCATGATAAATGGTTAAAATGGGCTCCCACCATGGAGTCAGTTGAAAAAAAAAAAGTGTGGTTTGCAGTTTAAATTTTGCCTGCACGATGATTGCCGTGAGGAGAAGAGCATTCAAGAGGAAAGAGGCTCATTTGCATGGCGTCGAGTGATTGGTGAGACTGCAATCAGTCCCACCCCAAGCCAGCTCTAGAGCGACTGCACAGCATTCGAGAGGGAGAGTGAGTGGAGTGTGCAAACTGGCTTGTTAGGAGGAGTGTCGCGGTGATTGAAAGCACTGTAAAAAGTTAAAATCTGATTTTTTTCTGTTTAAATTCAGGCTCAACCCGCATCTCGATCATCTGGACTGTGAGAACAGTGTTCCGAGGGACAATCGGCAGGACTGCCAGACCACTTCCTTCCAGAGACCTCCAAGACTGGCTGCAGGCCAATTTTTCATTGCAGCAAAACAGCTACTTATAACAGTAAGTACCATCCAACAGAAATAGCTCAAACTGTGTGATTTTACCAAAATGCCAGCTGAATCTGTGTGTAACAGTGTAGTCGCTTTGCAAAGAAGGACTGTGAGCAGTTTGAAAGAAGCTAAAACAAGAATTCTAAGCAATAGACTGTGAGCACAATTATAGGTTCAGCAACAGTATAATTTTCAGAGCCATGTAGAGACTGTGAGTTGTATGAGATATGCAGCAAGAAATACAGGCAATCCTGTGCTATGAAATAATGAGGCTTTATGGGACTGTAAGCTAGAGCAGTGTCTTCAGCAAGTAAAAAGTCTGTGGTAAATCATATAAATGTGCTAGCTGAAAGAACAGTGCAAGTTTGTGTAGTTTGAGCGATGTTATTAGTAGAGTGTGTAAATCGGATGTGCAGTGGCTTGACCCATTTACAGAACACTGATGCATCAGGAGTGCTGCTGCCACCATTACAGGGTGGGGTAGTATGTAAACACAGCAGCAGAGGAGCCGTTTAAAAAAGTTTTCAGTGATATGGGACTTGCAATAACAGTGAGCGTTGTTTGTTTTTCTCTACAGTCTTGGCTTCAGGACCAGCCCGCTACCCGGATCATGCCCGGGCTGTGATAGCAGTAGAAGTTAACAAGCTAAGGGACATTGAGAGATGTTACTACGGGGGGGGCAACTGCCTCCTCATGTGGTGATTCCTGGATATCCAGTGCGAGTATATGTGATGTGCTTAAATGTTGGAAGGGACGTCTTCATGGTACTTCACTGTTCTGGGTGCCTACAGAAATATGGTTTGACCAAAGCACCCAAGATTCATTTGGCTCCCATGTGGACAAAAATTCAAAAATCTGCAGTTGGCAGCACACAGCACCAGGCGGAGCCTGTTGGAGAAGGCCCCTCATAGTGTGGCACGAAGCAAGAGGGTGCAGATTTACAGACAGAACAATGTGCTGATGTTTCAGAGTCTGAGTCACAGAGAGACATTTCGGGAAAAGCATCAGTAGACCATTGGAGAGAGGGGCCTAGCCCAAGTCTTATAGGTGAAGACATGATGAGGGAGACTTTTGAATGGGAGGAATACATTCATTCACAAAACTGGACTGTCTTGTACGGTATGGGCTGCATGCCCATTGGCTCTTACTTTGCACCAATGGTGCAGCCCTACGCATGATCAGTCGGCGTGCAGCTGGGTGGCAGGTGGGTGGATGCTGCCACCACCTCGCCGCCGGGGGAGCGGGTGGTGGGGCTCGTGGGTGGGTGGGGTGGGGACACTAGGCACCAGGGCTGTGTTCAGGTGGGTGTTTAAATATTACATCCTGCGATCAGGATTTTCGGTCCACTGGACCACCAGGGCTATGTTGGGGGTGTTTCATTATTACATCCCCGCGATCGGATTTTTGTCCACTGGACCACCAGGGATGTGTTGGGGGGAGACACATTGCTGCCTGCGATCGGGCTGGTGGGGGATGGCGGGGGGGATTTTATACTCTTTTGCCCATGATCGGGCTGCAGGGGGGGCACAGGGAGTGGGTTGGGGGGCAGCCACAGGTGGCAGTTGCTGTGTTGCGCCCTGCAGTGCAGCAGCTCACCTGTGGGTGGCCTTTGACTTAAGCCTTTTTTTGGCTCAGAGTTGTGCAGGCGCAGGTTGGGGGTTGCACCTGCACAACTCTGCACAGCCCGGCTGAATATCGGGCTGTGCAATTTATGCATGGTTCCTCCCCATCCAGTTCAGCATGTATTCATTTGCATTGTGCTGTTGCTCAGCATGTCTTCTGTGTCGCAACTGCCTCCTGCTGAATATCGCAGAATGGAGCAAGTTTGGACTTGTGCAGGCGCAACCCTTTGAATATCTGGCCCTATAATTCAAAGGCAAAACATTATCTAGCACTTTCCTTTAGTATGGCACTGCTTTTGTTTCTATTTTTAATCAACACATCAGAAAAATAACAGCAAGGAAGTACTGTAATGTTAAAGGGTGCAACAGGCAGGGCTTCTGGAAAGGCTGCACACTATTTACATTATTATTTCTGTCTCCTGTCCTCCCCAAATAAGGAACCAGTGTTTTATTTCATTTTACATACAGTATGGGGGAACAGAAATGTAAAACAGTAAGTGCATGCCTACAGTTTCAACTTCTGCATTTGCTAATTTTGGTAAGTTGCAACATGTGGCAAGAAAGCACCACTTCTGCAATTCGCAGAGCGCATTTTGCCCATCTTTCCTCTTGCACAGTTGCAAGGTGCATCCTACGTGTTCCACAGCAGAAACTTTACATTGGGAACCAGGACATATCTCTAGGAGCTGCTGAGCTGCTTCTGTTGGGGGGGGAGCTTGCAGCACCAGATCGCTCAGCACCAATTACAAGCTCCAAAGCACTAATATGATGCAACATTACAGGAGCACAGCTCATTTTTACCATACAAGGCACAAGAAATACCTTTTTAGTTTGGAGGCATTCTGCACCGGAAGAAAGGAAAACAAAGAGGGGGAAGTATAGGCAGAAGATACCTCAGTGGGTGGCCGAGCCACTGAAGTAGAAAAGGAAATAAAGGATAAATTTAAAGAAAAGTGTGCTACTGCAGTAGACTTTAAAAGAGGGAAAGGAGAATGCCCAGGAGTGCCTGTCATGGGGGCACCAACACTTTCACACACAGTTCTTAGTCCCTCTTCCATGGTTCAATCAGGCAGGTGTTTTTTGTTTTTTAATTTGTCAGTTATAGTCCAGCAGCCTCACCCAATTTCAAACCTTTATAAAGTAATCAGTCAACACTTTTGGGACACTACTGTACCTCTAAGGCTTTTTACTGGGATTTACAGGAACTCTAGGTTTGGACTACTCTGATGAGTACTGGCAAAGGATATTGACAAGATCATCTTTGGTTACAACAATTTAATATTCTTCTCAATCTTTATTTTTCACCTACTGCATGAAGCTATTTCAAATGGGTGCAACTTAGACTCCCACCTGTACTAGATGTGGTCAGGAAGATGGTACTCTATATCAAATGCTTGGCAATGCTCAAAAATGCAACCTTTTTGGGAATCTATCAGAATCAATTTGGATCCTCTCCTGGGTCTTCAAGGTGCTTTCACCCCAGACATTTGTATGATCTGGGATTATGGTAAACAACTGTTATGGCCCAAGAAAGGTGATATGGCATTAATTGCTGCAGTCATAAAATTAATCATTCTGCATCATTGGTTGGATACCACAACCCGAGCATGGGCTGAATGGCTAAAGGATTGTTGAATGCTCTCAATGTGGAGAAATCAATAGCCAGTTTTTATCACACCTTGCATACTTATAGATCTCGCTGAGAGACTTATACATTGTTACTTATGAAGCGTAGTGGGACCACATTATACAGTAAATGTCAACTATGTACATCTCACAGGACTGAGGCTCAGCCCAATAACCTTTTTCATCACCTACACCACCCTTCTTCAGTCAAAATCAGTCACTAGCACCTTTATTTTACCAAGGGTAAATCTTAGTCAGCTCAATGACATTAGTATTCGATCTTAGCCAAGCAGTTATTAACCACCATTACTGTATCTGGATTCCCAGGTGCAAAATGATAGGCAAAACTTGATATCATCTGCATAGCGCTGGAAACCCTGATCACATCATTTAATGATCCAACACGGGGTAGCATGTAAACTGCAAACAACATGAATGATACAGAGGCGTAGCCATGGGGGGGTCCTGTGTGCACAGAACCCCCTTCCCCTGCTTGCTTAAATATTTGCATTGTCAGCACTGAATTGTGGCAGCCATGGGGTCAGGGAAAATCAATGGGCGAGCAAGACACGGAGGCGGGAGTCAGCTCATGAATATGCAGCACAAGTCTGCCTCCTTCTGGGGACAGAACAGCTGAGGAGTCACCTCCGAGCATTGCTGGACTGGTCAGATGATCTGGAGGAGCAGCTTCACATGGGCATTTGGAGGAGCAGAGTGCACAAAGTCACAGGACACAGTCACTTTCCACCACAGTCAAGTTTGAGAAGTGTATCTCTGACAGCGCTGTTGCAGATATTTTTTTAATTCGACTGTGACTGTAAAATGCACAGGTAGAGTGTGGTACTGGAAAGGGGTGCAAATTCCAATATAATTACTGGACAGCAATTTTTTCAATGGGCTGACCGAGTTGATATTTGCCGAAATAACCAGTCGGTTATTATGGCATTCATGTGCTGTCTATCAAAAGGGAGCACTCCCTCATTGGCTCCCATTTTGTGTGTGGGCAGGCTAAGCAGGTCCCAAAACATGGTGGCTCCATATCTTACTTTGCGAGGAGCCGCCACGTGTACGTCCTCACCTTCACATAATCATTTTTTATTATTTATTTTGTTGATCCTACCTTAAATATTAGCATTTTTTTTTTAAGTATCTGGTTGATCCTGCAGTTCACTAGATTTGGGCAACACACACTATCAGTGAGAATGAGTCTGTGGCTGACTGCCTGACACGGGTAAGCAGGATCATAATCGTGGTTGCAATTTTAGTTGTAAGTTAAAAAAAAAGAATTTTTGAAACTGGGAGCAGAGTGAGCTGGAGGGTGCTGTGGGGCAAGAGGGAAAGGGACTGGGGACTGCTGCACAGCTCAGCAGGGGAATTTAGAGTGGGAGCTGGGGGGAGACAGGAAGCTGCTGCTGCTGCATTCGGTGCCCCAGAGAACTAGAGTAAGGATGCCACGGGGATTTCTTGAGAAGTACAGAGGAAGAGAAAGAGAGAGAGAAAAGTGTGTGTGTGTGAGAGAGAGAGACAGACAGAGAGACTGTGTGTGGAGGGATCACAGCACTCAGGGTGAAAAAATTGCTCACCAGCAAATTATATAAAATAAAAGATGGGAAGTGTGATATGAGAATTTAATGCACACCCTCAGTGTGGATGTCTTTGATAAACCCCTCGGCTTCACCTCGGGTTTATGTAGCATCCTACACCTGAGGTGTGCATTAAATTTTATATCACACACTTCCCATCCTTTATTCTCTATATACTGCACTTAGAAAGTTATGGAAGTACTCACCAATGCAAAAGGAAGCAATGTCCAAACGGTATTTAACTCATAAAGCTCTAAGGAAGCCCAGACCACTGGGAGAAATGTAAGCTCATTGGAGGCAGTGCATTTGCACTGCTTCTGCTGCCTGTCTATTGGTGTCTGGATGTGAGTAAACTGTGAACTTTATGAGTTAAATACAAGTCTGGACATTGCTTCCTTTCACATCGTTGAGTGCGCTCTGACTGTTTCATGTGTCGGTATAGAAATGGACCCGGTCTCTGACCTCCTCATCAGCTCAACATCATCTCTGTGGGTCAGATTGGAGAAGCTCAGAGGGCATCCATAAGCTGAGGTAGTGAGTCCCTCCCCAAGTCAGTTTTTGTAGCCCTGCAGTCACGGCAGCTAACTGCAGCAGCATTAATGGCAAAATCCTTACGTGCCTTGCCCTAAAAGCAGTCTGTTACTATAGTGTCTGCACATCTTCCTGGCAGAAAATAAAAAAGAAGAACATAGATTTAAGCCACAAATCATGTGAGAATAGAGACAGAAAAGAAGAAAAACATTGTGGTGTGGTAGCGGAGGGGCTGTTGCTGTACCTCCACTACTCACAACACTTTATAACTTACAGCAAAACAGAAAGTATAAATAAACATGTTAGTAGTCAAAGCTATCCTGTACTGGTAGCCATAGGAATAGTAACTGGGTAGCTGAATAAGACATTGTGGACCAGTAGATCCTTTTTAGTGAGCAGTGGTGATTTTTTAAGCATCCGTTATCTACTTGGCCACTGGATGTTTCATAGCAGTCAGTGTAGTTTTATTCTGATTTTTGTCACAGTTGTACTGTATGTGCATCCATAGTTAGGGCACCTATAACATTCATTATGACCATCAGGCTGAAGCAAAATGATTTTGGAATTCAGTTTTCTATTATTTTTTTTATTTCTGCTCCTATTCAAGCCCAAAGCAGTCGTTTATAAGGAGTTAATACTGATCTGCAGTAGTAATTAGTAAAGGAAATTCAAATACAGGAGATTAGGAATTCAATGTAGAAATGCCTGGGCAGGTACAGTCAGATGAAAGAGAATATTTGGTCAACTTTACTACTCTACTGGGACTAAAGAACTATAACTCTACCACTGGGACCTTCAATTTAGGGTAAAAATGAAAAAGAGTTAGTGTGTTTGTCCGAAAGTTAGGTAAGGAATTGTTATCTGTGTAGTTAGTTTTTTTCTTAATAATATTTTATTTTCAAAATTAGATTTACAACAAGATGAGATAACAGACCATTGCTGAGTAAACATTATAGCAAACAACATCACCTAAAGTTCTGACTAGTTGCAATAAGATCAGTATTACAATCAAACAAAACAAAAACTTTATCATATTTTCTGCTTTTAGAATAGAAAGAATAAACTTTATATTGTACTTACTATATTTATTAAGACATCAACAAAAATCATGCATAAATACTGTACATTCATAAATATACTCCTTACCTTATTTCCAAATAACAATGATTCCCCTAAAAAAATAAAGTTATTTAGGAGGTTAATTTCTATAAGAATACATTGAAGAGAAGACAATAATACAGGGTTTTGTTTAGATAAAGATAGAAACAAAAGAAGAAGAACAAAGTGCAAAGGAGAAGAACAATTGTCCCTAATTATTTATTTTAAATAGTAATGAGTGTGATTAGAGCATTCCAATATTTCCAAGTATGTTTTTTTCCCATTTTTCATGCCACTGGCAAGTTTTTCACATGTTATATTCTCGATTAAAGTGTTTTTCCATTCTGTAATAGGTGGGGTTTCTTGCTCTATCCAATATTTTAGAATACAGTTTTTAGTAACTATGGAGATTTTTATTTATTTATTTATTTAAGAGATTTCCCAGGAAGGCATACTGAGCGGAGTACCGCTCGATTCCAGATGCGCTCTGGGGGTAGGGTTTACAAAAGATACAGATGTACAGGAGAAGACAAAATCATACAACTTATGTGAATTACACAGACAGTGGTACGGTAGTACAGATGACATATATATACAAAGGGTGGTTGATTACAGGCAAAATCATACAATTATGTGATTATACACCGACAGTGGTACAGTAGTACAGGAGAATAAACATACATAGGGTGGTTGTTGCAGACAATGGGTGAGGCATTTCTTAAATACAAAAATTGCGTGAGGTTCAATTTCAATTAGTATTTAATAAACTTAGGTGCAGAGCGAGAATGGTACCCAGAACTGGTGCTAGCAGCTGGATAGGTAGGAATGGAAATGAGGATTCAATGAGGGGAAAGCAGGAGCAATTTGTAGCGAAGTGCGTTTTAAGAAGGGTATTCCATTCAAGAGTACATGTGGCGTGTCTGATATCAGATGTCAGGGAGTTCCATAATTTGTGCAACCTGAAACTAAAAGCTGCCTGTCCAGATCTGGTGGATCTGTGTGGAATGTGCAGGAGCCTAGAGTCTATGTTTCTGAGAGCATAGGCAGGTGGGGAGAGGGCGGTTAGGGATGATGACAGATAGGAAGGGAGCGTTTGTGACCAGAACTTTGCAGAGGTTCTAGCAACATGGAATAATCATCGGTTTTGAAGTGAGAGGAGGTCCAGAGCCTGGTAGAGATCACAGTGATGGGTATGGTAGCACAGTCCAAGGAGAACCGGCAGAAGGAGTTGTAAAGGGGTAGAGCCTGGCTAAGGAAGTTTGGGGCAGCACCATATACAACATCGCCATAGTCCATAATCGGAAGGATCATTTTTTGACAATTGCTGTTCTGGTTGGTAGTGGAATGCAATTCTTGTTTCAGTAGAGGCTCCCAGCATGGGATGCAATTTTTGTGAAGAGCGTCTATATGCACTGAGAAGTCAAGGTGCTGATCTAACCAGACACCGAGATAACGATATGTGGTGCAGGCCTCGAATGGAGATCTGTCCAGGTGTAAAATGTGGGTGGAGCAGTAAGCTGGGTTAGTTTGGCCCTAGAGCCAAAGGTGAGGGAGACTGTTTTTTTAATTTAAGAATAGTTGGTTTCTGAGGAACCAACGTTGGATGGAGTCAAGTCATCCTGGAGACAAGCATACACAGCGGTTGCGGATGGGCCAGAGCGAACAGCACCATATCATCCGCTGACATATGGATAGCCGTTTGTGGGCAGGCAGCAGGCAGGTCATTGAGAAAGATAGAGAACAGCAGGGGCCGAGTACAGACCCTTGGGGACACCACTGGTGACAGGAAGTGAGGTGGATTGTGCCGAGCCAATACAGACTGATTGGGACCTACCTGACAGGTATGACTGGAACCAGTTGATAGCGTTCCCAGCCAGACCAGCTTGGGCAAGTTTAGCCAACAACAGGGGGTGTGAGACCGTGTCGAAGGCTTTTGCCAGGTTGATAAATATGGCTGCTGTAATTTCCCCTTTGTCCATGCCTGTAAGGATGGAGTTAGTGAGGTGAAGGAGGAAGGTGGTGGTGGAGTGATTTTTCCTGAAGCCAGCTTGGTAGAGGGTGAAAAATGCTATGGTATCTAGGTAGTGGTGGAGCTGGGATAATACAAGGTGCTCTTGAATTTTGGCTAGGATGGGGAGCAGAGATATGGGCCAATAATTGGATGGGGAGGAGAGGTCCCCTCCTTTGGGTAGGAAGATGACTGTAGCTTGTTTCCATGTATTGGAGACTGCCCCAAGTTTAAAGGACAGGTTGTAGAGCATGGTTAGAGGGTGGGCTATGGCGAGTGCAGAGAGTAGGAGCATTTTGGAATCAAGGTCCGATGGACATTTGCCTTTGGATGGGTTTAGTGATTGCAGTATTTTTAGCACCTGGCCAGGAGCAACTGGTTGGAGTGGGAAGGAGGCAGGGAGGATGTGTTAGGGGCATGAAGGAGGGGTGGGGATGTAGGAGAGAAGAGAAGAGGTAGTGGTGGAGAAGTATGAATTGAACTCTGAGACAACCAAGCAAGGATCTGTGATGATTTTACCATCTAGATTGAGAGTGGACATGGGGTTGGGCGGCTGGGAGAGAAGGGATTTAATAGACTTCCAGAATTGTGTAGGCGAGCGAAGTTATTGTTGAATGCAGTTTAAAGTAATTTGATTTGGCCTGCTGTATGAGTCTTGTACAGGCATTTCTTAGTGACCTGTATTGTTGATGAGCCGTTTGACCACCTTTGACCTTGAAGGCTTTCCAGGCCCGGTCTCTGGCTCATAGTTTTTCCATAATGTTTGTTGTTACCCATGGTAAGTGGGATCCTCTTACTCTGCATCTCCTGAGCGGGGCGTGTAGGTCCCAGATGGCGAGGAAGTTAGTGGAGAAATACTTAAGGGCCTCATCCATGGAGGTGGCCCTGGAGATGAAAGACCAGTCAATGGAGTTAAGGTTGTTTAGTAATGCTGGCAGATTAAGTGATTTATAGACTCTGCTGTAAAGCGTGCAGGGGGGCCATTGGATGGAAGATTTTTCACACTATAAAAATCATGTGGTGGTCACTAAGGGAGTCCGGTAGTAGACCAGCTTTAAATATCCGATGAGGGTGTGTAGTAAGTGCCCAATCCAGTAGTGTGTGTTTATTGGATTTGAGGTTCAGGCGGGTGGGTTCCTCTATTTGCTGGTGCAAATTTAGCAGATTTATTTGACATTGTGATTTAGAGGCAGCGCTGCATAGCCAGTTCTGATTGAAATCTCCAAGGACATGGAGTTCGCCACCTTCCGTGAGGGACCGCAGGTTACCAAGGTGGTCAAGGATGCTACTCAGAGGTGTGTCCAGTGGACAGTATGACCCAGCTATGTATACTGGGATAGAGTGGGGCTGGGTGATTTTGATTAGCAGAGAACCTATAGATTGTATGGGTGCAGTCAGAGAGATTATGGAAAACTGGAGATTTGAGGAGATGTACATGGCAATGCCGCCACCCTTCTTTCTGCCCTGTCTGTCTTGGTGGATTAGAAAGAAACCAGGAATAGAGAATTCTTCATCCCGGTTATGGGGCTTCAGCCAAGATTCTGTGATGATTACAATATCAGGGTGAAGGGCTAGGACAGATGTTTGTAGGGCAGCTATTTTATTTAGGAGGCTGCATATGTTTAGGTGTACAGTTTTGAAACCCTTAGGGAGGTGCGTAGTTGGTGTGGATGGTTGGCCAGCAATGGGAGCCTGGGGTCCAGGGTTCCATTCAACGTCCCCGGCTATGAGGAGAAGGAGAGCCAGGGTGTGCCTTAATACATGCATGGCCTTTACTGATGTGCCCCGTCAGGTGGGATGGTTAGGAGTTAGTGAGTTTGTCTTATGGGCTGGGTATACTGGGATATAAAGGGCAGGATTCTCAGCATGGAAGAAGGAGGAGGATAGGCACCCAGGCACCAGTTGTGCCAACGGTACTGGTTGTGGTCCACGAGTGCCGAGGAGGGTGGAGTGGTGGCTTAGTAGCTATGGTAAGTGGTGTCAAAGGGTCTGATAGAATTGGATGGGATGAGGGTAGAAGGGAGGATACGGTTAAGCAAAGCAAAGTAATGGTTATGGTGAGAAACTGCATTTTGTTTTTTTCTGTAGTAGGTTGAAACTGCTCTGCGGTGGCCACTAGTGGCTGAAAAATATAAGGAGCTAATTGGAACGTGGGCTTACGAGCTCACGAGATCAGTGCTATATAAGGAGGAGCTCACCAAGGGTGGTGGTGGGGGCGGTGGGGAGCCTGCGCATAGCACAGGTGGGGCTAGAGCTCCGTGAAGAAGCAGCTGAGATGTCTACCTGTTGGCGCTGGTTCCAAGTGGTCCCGCAGGGGAGACACGGTTGCTGTGGGGGAGGCTGGGCACAGCAATTATATATTTGAGCTCTGTATTTATTGTTGAACTGTCCCCAAACTGGCCAATTATACACATCTTAAGATTCATATTTTGAATTAGTTTTGGGTTTTTGTGCAGACATTGTTTTACTTGTGACCATAGGTGTGCTATATGAGGACATTCCCAAAACATATGTAAACTATTAGCATTAGGACTATTGCATTTTGGGCAAGTATCATTATCCTTAAGATTCATTTGAAGCATCTTTTTAGGTGAGTAAAAAAATTGTGTAAACATTTATATTGTGTTATCCTATTATTAACAATTGAAAAAGCTTTAAAAGGGAAACCCCAGATTAATTCCCAATCCCATTGACACACGTCTTCTCCTATTAATTTAGTCCATTTGGCGACCAATTCTGTTGTATATCCTATAACTATGGAGCTCAAATAACTATAAATTGATGAAATTGTGGGTTTTAGATTCATAATAGCCAGAAACTCTTGGGTATTTTTGTTCATATGCAGTTTTATGACCCCTTTAAGCATGTAATATTCGGTAATATCTAACATTAACTGCAAACTTTTAATTAAGTTCTCTGGCAAACCAAAGTCATGAGCAACTTTATATCTTTAAAACTAGTGTTTTCAAAAATATCTTTGATTTTCCATATGCCTGCTTCTCTCAAGTTGTCCCTTTGTGTAACAAATTTCTCTAATTTTAAGTTAGGATTTCCCTAGAGCGGCTGTCGGAAAGAAGACAAGAGTTCCAGTTTAAGTAATTGAGACACTTGTGAGATTAGTCTGACAGAATCCATAATTATGGTGTTATTTACTGTTGTAGTTTTATATGCAAAAAATATTGAGTGTATATTGATGCTTTTGGTTTTAAGAATATCTTCTATCCATAGCCACTCCGGTGAGTATATGCAATTATTCCTAATTTTGAGCCAATTAGCTAGTTGTAGTATTCTGGTGGCTATATAATATAATTTGAGATCTGGTGCTTTCAAGCCTCCTTGTTCTATTAATCTGGTTAGTTTACCATATGTTTGTCTGGGTTTTTTATTAGCCCATAGAAATTTATTAACTTTTGTGTGGATTATATTGAACCATGTGTTGGGGATAGTCCAGGGCAACATGGAAAACAGATGTATTACTCTGGGTAGTAGGAACATCTTAACTGAATCTAGCCTTCCCCATAATCCTAACGGAAGTTTATTCCATTTCTCTAAATCTTTTTCAGTTTTCAATCTTAAATCAGATTAATTATTAGAGACCATTTTTTTAATGGTTTTATATATTTTGATCCCTAAATACTCTATAAACTCTGATGCCCATGAGATGTCTAATTCTTTAATTTCATTAGCCAAGATTCCACCATTTATGGAGAGAAATTGAGTTTTTCCTTTGTTTAGTTTGTAGCCTGATATTAAATTAATGATCAATTAGTTCCAGTAGTAATTTTGTAGATTCAATGGGGTCTGAGAGAGTCAAAAGAATGTTATCTGCATAGAGGAACATTTTATTGAAGAGTTACCAATTTTAATTCCTTTTATTTGATGAGAGGCATTGATCTGGAGGACCAAGGAGTTGGAGCAATATTGAATAGGAGTGAGAGAGATGACAGCTCTGCTTAGTACCTCTCCTATTTAAAAAAATTAGATATTCTTCCATTAATCATCAACGCTGCTGAAGGTTTGTCATAGAGAAGTTTAACCCATGTTATGAATTCAGTAGTTAAGTTATGCGCTGCCATAGTTTTAAATAAGAATTTCCAGTCTACGTAATTGAAAGCCTTCTCTGCATCTAGTGCCAGTAAGGCAGAGGGTTTCTTGTTCTTATTGGTGAAAGATATTACATGGAAGATCTTTCTAGAGTTGTCAGCGGTAAGTCTTCTTTTAATAAAGCCAGTTTGTTCTGGACCTATGATTTCGTCTGTTACTAACATTAGTCTGGAGGTAAAAAGTTTTGCTAAAATTTTATTATCGGTATTTATAAGACTGATGGGTCTATAATTTTTTCGATCTGTTTCATCTTTTCCTGGTTTGGGGATCAAAGTGATAATGCTTTGTTACATGGAAGCAGGCAAAGATCCTATTTCTTTTGCTTCTTGATATACATTAAGTAATATGGGTGAGATAATGTCAGAAAAAATGTTATAAAAATTTAGGAAAACCATCATTACCAGGAGCTTTGTTAGGTTTTAACTCTTTAATGGCCTGTTTAATGTCTTCATTCTTTATTTTTTGGTTAAGTATATCTGTAGATTCTTTGGATAGTTGTGGAATACTAGTTTTCTTAAGAAAGCTATCAATATTTTGATCTGTATTACTGGTTACACTATTCTTGTATACATTAGTATAATATTCACAAAACTGATTATTAATTTCTGAAAGGTCTGTTTTAATTTCATTTGTTTGTTCATTTTTAAGAGTTAGAATAAGTTGCTTGCTACTATTCTGCTTAAGAAGCATGGCTAATAATTTCTGAGCCTTGTGGCCAGAGGCAACATAGTTAATTTTAGTTTTCCTCAGGTGAAAATCTGCTTCCCTTCGTAAAAGCTCTTCATACTTTAGTTTATGTTGTGCCCATTGTTGCCATAGTTTTTCAGAATAAGAGGTATCTAACATATTTTGTAAACTCTTGAGAGTGTTTAGTTGTTCTAAAATTTTAATTTTGTTCTGCTTTTTAACTCTGGATGCTAGGCTAATAAGTCGTCCTCTTGCAAAACATTTAAATGCTTCCCACATTGTAGCCCATGAAGTGTCCTTAGGGTTACTGAATTGTATAAATTCTATGAATTCTTTTTTAAGCATATCAATATACTGCTCATTTTGGAGAAGAACATTTTTCAACATCCACCTTCCTGATTTATTCTGTACCGTACCCCATTTAAGGATGGTAGCAACCAGCAAGTGATCTGAAATCACTATTGGATGTATTTGAGATTGTATTATATCTTGTACATAATTTCTAAGAATAAAAAGATAATGAATTCTTGAGCCTGTTTTATACACCGGAGATAGGAAAGTATATTCTTTCAGTGTAGGATTAAACATCCTCCAAGAGTCCATCAAACCTAAGATATCTATAGTTTCTGCCAAATCCTTATCTGACTTTGTTAATTTGTTCTTTTTATTGGTTCTATCCAATAGTGGATTAATAATACAATTTAAATCTCCACCTAAGAAAATCTCACTTTTTGAAAAAGAAGAGATTTTATTTCTACATTTGGAGAAAAGTTCATGTGAAGTGCTTGAGGGTCCATAAATATTAATTAGTGTAACCTCAGTACCACTTAGTATTCCATGAACTATAATAAAATAACCATTGGGGTCTTGAATTTCATCTACGCGAGTAGTGTGAGCTTTCTGAGAATTAATATCATCACTCCTGCTTTCTTGTTGCTGCTGCCTGCACTGAAAACCATACCTACCCATTCTCTCCTCATGAGATCTTTATCCGTACATTTAATATGTGTTTCTTTCAAAAACTGCCTAAGGACTTGATGTCTTTTACATTTTTCGCTTAACCCACGTACATTCCAAGTAATAAATGAAATTTGCCTAGCCATTCATAATGATAATTATGTTCATCCTTAAAAAAATAATACATACCATTCTGTGAGTTACTGGCTATTATAATGAGGGATATCTTAGAAACAGCAATGGAACATGTCACTGCTCTCTCATAATCTGGATCCTCCATCTTCATTTTTAAGGACAACCTTTTTCTCCACACTCCAAGAAGAAAAAGAGTTAGTAAGAAAGAGATAGTAAAAAGTAAAGCAATAACCAAAATAGTAAGAGTAAGGTAGTAAAGATCATATATTTTAAAATCCAAATCTACAATTGTACAGCCCACCCCTCTATCTATTGCCTCAATGATCAAAGAGGTTGGTCTCTGGTAACACACTTATAAAATAACTATGAAATCATTTACTAAGATTATAATGACACTAACTATTAAAAGTTTAACTAACAATATTTCCATACAGTCTTGTTAATTGCAACTCCTTTTAAAGGATAACAATTTAACTTTCCTATAATTTTAAAGCTATATGTAGAGGAATGCAAAACACATTTCCTAATAATTAAAGAAAAGAAAGGATCAAAAGTTTGAGGCAAGGGTACATATATACATACATATACACGCACATATATATATATATATATACACACACACACACACATACATACATACATAAATTATAATATACCAGGATCCCTGGGATGAATTAGTGACCTACCTGTGTACCTCCATCCGATGAATCCAACTCTGAGTCTACATATTCACTACCTTGTGAAAACCGTGATTGCATCTCTCAAACAAAAAAGGTCATAAACCTACATCATAAGGGGCAACAGACTTCTAGGAAAACATAAACTGAACTTACAAGCTCAAATGGGCAGACTGGGTGGGCCATAGGCCCTTATCTGCCGACACTGTCTATGTATCTATGTATCTATGTACATTGTACCTATATACATGTAGCTCTCATGCTCAATAATTATGATGACTGCTCTGAGTTACGATGTGCTACATTGAAAGTTCTATATATCTGCAGTGTTCCACTCAAGATGCAGGTGCTGTCATACTGTAAAAGGGACTCAGGCTCATCATACTAAGGATTGATTAAAAACCTGCAGAACACCCCACAAGAGGCCTAGCCATTGGGTCTGTAGTCCCTTCACTATTTATATATGCTTTGACATTAGCCAGCCAAAATAAAGTGACTGAGCATTCAGATGCACCCAGTAAGCCTAACCGTGAGCACTGTGTCAGCATAAGTCAAGATTAGTAATAAGAGACACCACAGATGTATAAAAAAACAGCACACTAATTTATAATAAAAGCTCAGAGATATAGATGACCCAATTCTTTTCATACTTAAAACATAGAAATACATATAATAAGCACTAATTGGCAATGAGAGACACTAGTAGATAATTTTCTATGCAGAAACCTTACCAATGGTATACCAAGGCAATGGAAAGAACAAGACCAGAGACTAATTCAAAATATAGGATGACACATGTGGTTGTACCTAGATGCCATCTAAAAAAAAAATTAGTTCCCTACTACCTTATCCTTTTAATGTTTGATCCATACTGACACTTATTTTCCCTCTCTCTTTCTCATTGTCTAAGATTATCCTTTTTTTGATGAGAAATTAGAGTGTACCTATTTATTTTCGATATGTTGCATTCAAAAGACATTCAGTATAAATATCACAGCATAGTCAGTTCAGCATGAGAAGTCAAAATTACTGAACAACTTTGGTAGTTCTTTTTTCAGACACTGTTTTGTCGCCTCATAGCTGGATAAGTGAGAGTTTCCTCAGAAAGCCAGATTTTAAAACTGGGATGCAGAAACCATATTTAATGTGAGCTTCTCAGAACCTTTTTGATGGGTTGAAAAGTATTTCTTTGGATTAATTCCTGAGTCAGATCATTGAAAACATCAGCTTATGTCCCTCATAGAAAATTCCTGGTTTGTCTCAAGCATATGTTGCACATAAACTTTCTGTTAAAAATTCAGAAATCTGACTATAACTGATCTGGGTTTTTCTTGTGAGATAGATGTGGTCTTAGAGATCTATGTGCCTTTCCAGAACATATTCTTTGGTATCATTAGGAGAGCCAGCAACAGCGATTAGAACTTTGTTAATGAAATCAATTGTATTAGATCCCTCCAAACCTTCAGGGATTCCTACTATTCTGATGTTATTCCTCCTGTTTCTTGCTTCTTAATCTTCTAATTTACTGGCTAATTTCACTATTGCTTGAGAACAAATAATTCTCTCCCTTTGTTCTTTCATTGTGCTGTCTTCCAGACTACTGATTCTAGCTTCTGCATCCATAATCTTTTTTGTATTAGTTTGTACTTCTAATGAAAGATTAGCTAGCCCAGAAGTTAAGTCGGAAATAGCAGTTTTAATAGCTGAAAACTCTCCCATAAAAATTTATAAGTGTTGAGTTGTCAAAGGATGATAAATTATTTCTGCAGTCTCCTCATATACAATCAGGTTCCATTAATGGTCTTTTATTAGACTTTTTTTCTATTGTAGCAGGTAGAAGCACATTATAATCACGTACTTCCTGTGTTATTTCCATTTCAGACATTGTTACTAGATTTGAATTGTTTATGAAATTATCTATTTCTTATGGGAAAATCACTTTTAATATTTCTGAGCAAGGAATTCAGCTCTTTTTCTGTTTATTTATGAGGGATAAAAAGAAGAACCACTTCCCTTTGAAGGCAGATTCAAAATTGGTAGTTAGGTGTCACGAGAGACCTAAAATTTAACAGGCTGCAGCTGCTCTCTTCAGCATCATCCACCAAAACCTTCTTTTTACTTTCTATCCCTTTATTGTTTCCTGCTTGTGATTACAGCTCCTTTTGTTTAATTTCCGATTTGACAGCTAGGTGCCGTCAGAGACCTTACGGAGTTCAGCACTGTATGACTGCCCTCTTCAGCATCATCGAGTCAAGTCGGCAACATGACAGCTGGGCTCTCTGTGTAGTTAGCTAGGTGAAGAAGGAAACTGTGAATAAGGGGGAGTGGCTTAGGCAGAAGGAAGCCAGGTGTTTGGATTTAAAAACTGTCCTAGATAACTTTTGGCAGAGAACAGCAAGAGGAAGGAGGTGCTGTTAGAACTTTACTACTCTACTGGGATTAAACTGCCCTTCATCCCTCATCTCCACTCCCCCACCCTTAGCCAGTTCTACTTTTATAGGCACAAGACTTGAGTGACAACAAGAACTTCCTGTTTTGAGCAGCAAGGCAGTGATCACAGAGGCACAAAAGACTCACCAACCTAGAAGGAAAAGAGTAGCTCCCCATTCCACCCTAGTTGCTGGAGGTCTGACTCTGAGCAAGTAAGAAGGAGACTACTGAGGAATATAGGAAATTCTTGTCCCAGAACAGGAAGATCAGAAGCTTTAAGGGCACAAAGGCAGTAGGAAAATAGGGAGAAAAAAGTTATATAAAATGAAAGAAATATAGAGAAGAAAGAGTAAGTATACGAAACAACAGTTAAGAGGCCACAAATAAGACATGATGGGACTGATGCAGTGCAGTGGCTGTGGAGCAGCAGTCTTCCAAGAAACATTCTGGAGGATGCAGTGCTGTCCCATCTGCTGGCACCTATCTGGGCTGAGGGAGGAAGCTGCTCATCTCCAGACTGAGTTAGACAGGATTCAGGGGACCTCCTCTCCCACCCACCCACAGACCACCAGGGCCACCCCTGCTGCCTTACAGGTTGCCAGGAAAGAGAAGTGATTGGACCACAGTGGGCTCAGGGAGGGTGAGGGTGGAGGAACAGAGGCACATCCCTCCAGTTGTACCTCTCCACAATTCATATGCCATTCTGACAGAGTGTGGTTCCTTTATGAAGGCACCCACAGTGAAGACCAAGGAGGATGCTGGGAACTTCCACAAAGGAGACCCACAGAAGGGTGGCATGGGACCCCACAGGGGTAGGAAACAACTCCTGGTGGGGGCTCCATTGTTAGGAGGGTACAACTGAGGGAGGGATGGGAGAGGGTGGTAAGCTGCCTTCCTTATGCCATGGCTTGGAGGGACAGGGAGTGAATCTTCAGGATCATGGGAAGCTGCTGCATAGGGAGGGAGCTGATGTCATTGTCCACCTAGGGACAAATGACCTGGCTGGAAAAGGGATCAGAGCAGTGCAGGAGGAGTTTTGGAGTTGGAGAGGGACCTTAGACAAGTAGCGCACCCAGTAACCTTCTCAGAGGTGCTGTCTGTCTATGGCATGGTTGAGGATAGGGTGCTCTGCACCATGGGATTCAATCAATGATTGAGAAAATGGTGCAGAGCTCAGGGTTTTGGCTTCATTGGGGACTGGGGGTCCACCTGAAGGGATGCAGACCTACACTGGCATGATGGTCTGCATCTGTCCAGGGGAGAACCTAGGTGATAGGTTTAAATGCTTCATTGGCAAGCATTTAAACTAGCCAAGGGAGGAGGCACTGAAAAGGAGCAGGAAAATCCTAGCCCCCTCCCCCCAAAAAATTAGGGTAGTTAAGTGAGGTAAACATCAAGATACAGAAGTCAACAGGAAGAAGGACAGGGGTAAATGCAGAGAAAGGCAATAAGGACAGGGATAAGGCAAAAAGGGGTAAGGCCATCAAAAAATGGAGGGTAATGAGTACCAATGCCTGTAGTCTAGGTAAAAAGCTGCCTGAACTGGTGGCCGTGATGGAAGAGGGATGCCTGGATATCATGGCAGTCACAGAAACATGGTACACAGAGAACCATGACTGGGATGTCAACATACCGGGGTACACAATCTACAGGAGGGACAGGGAGGGTAGAAGAGGAGGAGAAGTAGCTCTCTATGTAAGTGAAGGGATCAAAGCAATGGAATGTAAGGGTAAACAGGGAGGAAAACAGGCATTGTGAGTTACCCTGGAGATTGGAAAAGGCACCACAATCCCACAGGGGTTGTATACAGACCCCATCTTGGGGAGGAAATGGACAAGGAATGATAGATAGCATCCTTAGGATGGCAGAGAAAGGGAGATATTATTAATGGGGACCTGAATATGCCAGATGTTAACTGAGCACCTTTGCTGCAGCCACATCCAAGAGCAGGGCCATTCTCATGCCCTACAGGGGCATGCCTCAGACAGCTGGTGTTGAAACTCACTCGGGAGGGAGCAATACTAGACCTGGTACTCTCAAATGGGGATGGAGAGGGGATCTCAGATCTAGACGTGGGTAGCCATCTGAGAACAAGTGGCCACCAAACAGTGTGGTTCATGATAAACTCAACTGCAGAGTCAAGCCACACAAAAGTGAGGGTACTGGACTTCAGGAGGGCTGACTTTGTCAAAATGGGAGAGTGCCTCACAAAAGCACTAGCAAACATGCAAGAAGGAGGGTTAGAGCAACAATGGGGAAACATCAAAACTGTCATCACAGAGGCAACAAACCTTTGTGTGAAGCAAATAAACAAATCAAAATGAAAGAAAAAATACTATGGTTCTCAAAAGAGGTGGTGGGTAAGGTTAAGGAGAAAAAGATAGCATTCAGGAAGTATAAGGAAACACAGAAGGAGCAGGACAGAAAACTGTACCAGTTAAAACAGAAGGAAGCAGGGAAGGCAGTCAGAATAACAAAGGCCCAAACTGAGGAGAAGATAGCCAACTCAGTTAAGAAGAAGGATAAACCCTTTTATAGGTACAATAGGGAGCGAAGAAAGACAAAGGGAGGGATTGTGAGGCTGAATAAAGGGGAGAGTGGGTGGGCAGAGAGGGACAGTGAAAAAGCAGGGACACTGAATGAATACTTCTGCTCAGTATTCACAAACAAAGAGGAGGGCGAGGTACCTATTCCAATCAATAGAAGCACTCTGGATATGGGGGTTGATACCATTTGCCTGTTTGCATATTTTAATACAATGGTCAGATGATGTTAATTTATTGTTTATCATAATACCTAGATCTTTCTCACAAGCTGATTTAGAGATTAGCTTGTTATTTAGGTAATAATCAGTACATGGATTTTTTACACCAAAGTGTATTATTTTACATTTGTCAATGCTAAAGGTCATATCGTTTTCAATTTCCCATTTCTCAATCTGTAACAGATCATTGGAGATTGATGTTATACTCTCTGTACTATCAGCTTTAACTCCTATTTTTTTATCATCTGCAAACTTGGAGAGGATGTTGTTTTTACTAATGATCATATCAGAAAAATAAATATTAAATAGAAGTGGGCCCAAAACAGACCCCTGGGGCACTTCACTAGTCACTCTACCAAAATTAGACAGATATCCCATTATTTTAACCTGTTGTGTTCGGTTAGAAAAGCCATTCCCTGACCCAGTCTATTAAACATGGTGAAAACCCCAATTTTGTTAATTTATTGATCAATCTATGATGGGGAAACTAGATCAAAGGCCTTGCTATAATCTAACAGTATTACATCCATGGGTGTCCCTAGGTCTAATTCTTTACTAATATATTTGTAAAATGAAATTAAATTAGTGGTACATGAGTACCCTTTTTTAAATCCATGCTGAGTTTTATCTATAATGCCCAGTTGTTCAATGTTGCTCTTAAGGAATTTCTTAATTATTTTCTCCATTAATTTACAGACTACCGAGGTCAAACTTATAGGGCGATAATTACTAACTTCTGCCAGATTTCCTTTTAAAATGGGTACTACTCATAGCCTTGTGCCAGTCTAAAGGTATATGTTTATCTGATAAGGATTTGTTCAATAATATGGTTAAATGTATTGAAATTTCTGTAGCAGTATTCTGTAGAAATCTTGGATGAATGTGATCCTGGTCCCGGACTAGAATTTCGATTTTTTAATAGTTTATAGAGTTTATAATACATCTGCGTGTGTTATTGTATAAATTTGTTTTTAACTTGTAGGCTCTGATTCATATATATGATTATATCTTATAGTAGTGTTTTTATTAAATACTGAACAGACGTAGTTGTTTAGACTATTTGCTATTTCCTGTTCTTTTATAATTATTGATCCACTTTCATGAATAGGGCCCATAGTTTTATTGGTCTGATTTTTACCTTTCAAATAGGAATGTAGGGCCTTTATATTATTTTTTGAATTCGCTACTTTAAATTCTAGTTTATATTTTGCTCTCTTTATTGCTTTCTTAAGACTATTGACTGACAATTTGTATTGGTTTATATTGAAAGGACTGGGATTCTTTTTAAATTGTTGGTTAACTAGGATTTGCAGCTTATCCAGTAGGAAGGGAAATGGGCAGACTAGGATGGCCAAGCAGTCCTTATCTGCCATCAAACTCTATGTTAAATGACAGAGTTTGTGAAGACATATTAAGCTGAGGCAAATATGAACAAGGAAGGGGGGAAATAAAGTAATATTTTTGTCAGCAAATGAAATGCAAATACACAAGAGGATAAAGGAGTTCCAACATAGAACTGCCTCAGGTCAGAGGAAAGAGAATATTTGGGTCAAGTGACAGAAATGTTTGTGAATCAACATATTGGGACACATAGAAAGTGCAGGCAAAGATGACTAGAACAAGGCAGGGGGGAAATAAAATAATATTTTTGTGCTGGTGGTGTTGTGTCTGCATTATGCATGTAGAGTACATAGAGGGGAAAGAGAGGGAGACTAATGTAAAGAGAAGACATAGAAAGTTGGCAATTAAAGGGTAAGTACATGCAGTGGAAGAAGTGAAACATGAAAGGCAAGGTGACAGGTGAAAACAAATATGAAAATGGCTGGGGAAGTGAAAGCTGAAAAAAACTTATAAGGAAGATCTGGAAAAACAGTGAAGGTGGTGTAGGGATTATAACAGAATGGCACGAGATCTAGAAAATGGAAAGATGTAAATATAAAAAGGGAAAAAATAATCCTGAGTTCAACTCAAAGACCTGGGACTGGGGAGTCATGAAACTGACAACTTGAATTTTGATGCATTTTGTAACTCAACAGTTATTGCCTAAAATGCACTAAACTGCACCATTTAACTCCTAAATTTTCAAACTTTTCCAGAGGGAAGCATTCCCCTGGACCCCCCCCAGAAAAATATTTGGAACCTCCCCTCCTCCAAATCCTGGCTATGCCCCTGTGAGAAGCAAACTCTTGAGGTACTCCCCACAGCAGGGGCACAGGGTATGAAGATAAATTCCCAACACTACCCTCTGCATTCTATCCCTAAGGAAAGAATCAAAGTAGGAGAAGAGTTTGCTGGCCATGAGAAAGAGAAGAATCAGTGCACTACTGGGAAACAACTGTGTGCAGCTTGATAATTGATGAAAACTGTGAATCAAGAAAAAATGTGTCAGCACATGCAGATACTGCAAATTAAGCACCAAGGCACAAGTTGATAAATGTATGTGCTTGTTTGTACTTTTAAAAATGTGATACTTAATTTGCAGCATCTGTGTGCGAGGACAATTTTTTTCTTGATTCACAGACTTTGCTGGTGAGCCTTCCATACCCCTCAGCTGGTCCAACAGTAACTCATGGTCCACAGTATATAATGCTTAGGAGAAATTGAGGATGATAAGATTGACTTTGTTATTAAGTATGCTTTCTAGGAGAGTACCACTGAAGGCTCTACTCCTGCTCTCTTCTCCAGTCCCTCTTCCACTCCCGGGACTTATCTCATCCATACAATCTCGGCTTGCCCACAGGTGGGTACTCTGTCTTGTATGTAAACCCACATGATGCCAGTACACGTCACTGGCAGGATCACCCACCACATTGCATCCCTGGCTTGTCACTCAGGGCATTGGGTCTAGATGAACCCTGTGGTCAGTGGGACTAGTTTGTCAGGGAAGTGCCATGGACAGTGAACAGGGCTGATGAATGGCATCATAGAGGTGGTCACCATTTTACTGTTATCGCAATGGAAGGTATGGAGTACAATGATGCAGTGATGCCAAAATATCAGTATCTGTATGCCTCCCCACTAATTTTGTGCCAACTTGCCACATCCTCCTGGCCTCCACCAGTTGTCAGTCATGCACCAGGCATGCACCCACCCTCTCCCCAGAGGAGGAAAACAGTTCCTCAGATGCTCAATCCACCACCCCCCACCCAACTTTTTTGGTATCTGAAATTTTCTTACCATAAAGACATTTGACAACCACTGTTTCTTAACACTAATCTTTTAATAGCTACAGATCTGATTACCCCATGTTTTTGTCCATGTCTTGCTATCTCTTCCTTGAATTTGTTACTTACAAAACAATTTATCATGTCTTTTCTCTCCTTTCAACAAGAACATGGGGTTCATAACAGAGAGTTTTAAATTCAATCAGATGACACATTGCATTTCACAGTTCTTAGGCCCTCCTCCTCCATGGTCCAATCAGGCAGGTTTGTTTTTTTGAAAATTTGTTAGTTCTAGCCCAGCAGCCTCACACAATTTCAAACCTTTATAAAGTAAGCAATCAACACTTTTGGGACACTACTGTACCTCTAAGGCTTTTTACTGAGATTTACAGGAACTCTAGGTTTGGACTACTCTGATGAGTACTGGTACAACTCAGATTCACACCTGGGTGCACCATTGTGACTGGCATCAGTATATTGGGGTGGGGTGAATGCTGGACATCATTGTATGTCCCCATCCCTGGGGCAGCAAAGCGAGAAATGCCATCCCTGGCATGATGGCCCATTTTGCTCCCATCCACTGCCTCTGACACCTGCTGGGGTCCCACTCTTGTGGACCTTATTTGCTGGTAATCTGGGGCTTACCCACAATGTCCATTGGGAGTGGGAAGCCCCCTCAGTGGCCCTGCCCAGGGGGATAATCCTATGCATGGGGTAGTGGGTGAATGGGTCCAAAGAGAGGGGTCAACCCCCCCAAAAAAATGCAAAAGCAGTTATATTGTATGGAGATTCAATGATAAAGGAGATTCATTGGCTAGGAAGGAAGTAACTTTTAAGGGGAGGTCAGTTTTTTGCAACCTAGGAATGGAGGCCAGAAGGGCACTCCCTAGGATAAAGGACTGAATTAAGTTAGTGGGAGTTAAGCCACATCTAGTATTGCATCTAGAAATAAATGACTAGGATGGGGATGAGATGGAGAGGGTTCAAATGAGGTTCAGAGAGCTAGCAGAGGGATGTAAAGGGCTTGTCAGTTCCCTGGCCTTCCTAGATGTCCTGCCAGTGCATTGTGCTATCATGGCCAGGTAACTCAGAATAAAGGAATTAAACCTCTGGCTGAGACAGTGGTGTAGGGAGGTGTGTTTCATATAATTGGGAGACTGGGTGTATATGTGAGTAGATGAGCACCTGTACTCAAGGGACAGGCTGCACATAAGCGATGCAGGGGCTAGATCATTAAGAGTGAAACTGCAGGGGTATATACAGTAGGTGAGAGACTGGGGTCAACTTAAATTTAAACTAGACAGGGGGAGAGTGTGACACTAGACTAGGAAGGGAATCTTGACCTAGCGGAACTAACCTAGCTCACACTCTCCAAATGCAGGTGAAAAGAGCAGGAGGGAAGGAGATCAAAGGGATGGGGTGAGATTGGATGGAATACTTGCCAACGCCAGAAGTCTAGAGAATAAAATGGGTGACTTAGAGGCCGTTGTGGGAATGGACGACCTGGCCTGATAGCAATAACTGAAACATGGTGGATGGATTGCCACAGTTGGGAGATGGAGTTACAGGTGTACAGTCTTTTTAGGAGGGATAGACAGGGAAAAACAGGTGGGGTTAGCACTGTATGTAAGGGATAAGATTAGAGCAGTAGAGGGTAATGAGGAGAAGGAATTTGTTGAGATTCTTTGGGTCAACTTAAGTGGAAAGGAGGGGACACAAGGACGGGGTGGCTCACAGACCACCACATCAGGGAGAGGAGGTGGATAGGAAATGGCTAGGGACATACAGGGAAGGCCAAGAAAGGGAGATCTTGGTGGTAGAAGACCTGAACCTACATGATGTGGGCTGGCAAATCCCATTGGCCACATCAAAAAAAAGCAGGGACTTGTTAGAATCCATGCAGAATGCATTTCTGCACCAGCTAGTAAGGGAACTGACTTGGATGTAATTTTGACTAATGGGGACAGCGTAGCTGAGGTAGATGTGGGGGAAAATTTAGGAGACAATGACTACCAGATGGTCAGGTTCTCCCTCCAGCCAAGGTCAGAAATGGGCGGGTCAATCACCAAAGTACTGGACTTCAGGAGGGCAAATTTTAGGAGAATGAAAGAATTTAAAGGAAAGCAAAATCTAGAGGAGGTAGAGGAGCTTTGGGGGGGCATTAGTGGGAGATATCCTGAAGGCCATGGAGCAATGCATCCAGAGGATAAGCAAACAGAAAAGAGGGAGAAAACCCATGTGGTTCATGGCAGAGGTTAGAGCGGTAGTTAAGGAGGAAATGAAGGCATTCAAAGACTACTAAACTTCACAGGGGTTAGGGAAAAGAGCATTCTATCAGGAAAAGCACAAGGAAGCAGGGAAAACAATTAGAGGGGCAAAAGCATTAATGGAAGAGAAAATAGCTAGGGAGGCAAAAGGGGGGACAAAAAATTATTTTGGTATGTGAGTGACAGGAGGAAAAGCAGGCATGGGATTCTAAGATTTGAGGGGAAGGGGTGCACTAGTTGAAGGGGATGAAGAAAAAGTGAATCTACTCAATGAATACTTCATATCAGTGTTCACAGTGAGAAAGAAGGAAGAGGGCCTGTATTAAGCCAAAGGAGGAGGGTGGGTAAGGAACTGGACACAAGCCCCTTCATGGTGGCTAGGGTGTTAGAAGAGCTGGGGAAAATAAAAGCTGACAATGCTATGGGCCCAGATCAAGTCCATCCCACAGGTTACTTAGAGAATTAAGGGAGGAACTGACAGCACCTCTTACTAACTAGTTTAATATATCTCTTAATGTGGGGGATGGTCCCAGGGACTGGAAGCAGGTGGAGTGGTGCTGCTGTACAAGGTGGGAGTGTAAAGATGAGCCAGGCAACTACCGCCCAGTTAGTCTTTCCTCTGTGGTAGGCAAATTGATGGAAGCTCTCATGAAAGAAAGACATCACCTAGAGGAGGACTAATTGGTGACAGCCAGCATGGGATCACAGTGGTAGGTGATGTCATACCAACCTGATTGAATTCTTCAAGGGTGTGATGGAGGTGTATGGTCGGGAGGGTCAGTAGATGTGGCCTACTGGATTTCAGGAAGGCATTTGACTCTATCCCCACAGGAAGCTGGTAGGCAAGTTAAGCAGTTTAGGAGTGGGATCCAAGCTTATGAATTGGGTGAAAGATGGACTTGGGGGGGACTCAGAGAGTAGTGGCCAATGGGCAGTACTCCAGGAAATGAGAGGTGATGAGCAGGATCCCACAGGGATCGGTTTTGGGACCCATATTATTTAATGTATACGTGGGGGACTTAGCA
Organism: Neoceratodus forsteri; assembly: GCA_016271365.2. Classification (NCBI taxonomy): domain Eukaryota; kingdom Metazoa; phylum Chordata; order Ceratodontiformes; family Ceratodontidae; genus Neoceratodus; species Neoceratodus forsteri. The sequence continues at coordinate 130,422,957 of CM057450.1, read as the reverse complement.
GAGGGTCTAAATGTAAGGTGTGTCTGTTTGCAGATGACACAAAGGTTTATAATAGAGTGGACACTCCAGGCGGGGGAAGAAAATAGGACAGGATTTACTCAAGCTGGAGGAATGGGCAGAAAGGCAGCAACTTAAACTCAATGCAAAAAAATGTAAAATAATGCACATAGGCTGTAATAACCCTAGGGCAACATACTGTATTGGGGAGGGAGGGACTGCAGGTCACAGAGCAAGAAAAGGATCTGGGAATTTGGATTTCTGATACCTTACAGGTTAGGAATCAGTGCGCTCGAGCATCAGGCAAAGCAAAAAGAATGTTGGCATGCATAGGGAGGGGCTTCACATTTAGGAAGAGGGAGGTGATCATTCCAATCTACAAAACACTGGTCAGACCACAACCAGAGTATGGAGTGCAGTTCTGGAGGCCACACTTGCAGGGTGGCAAGGATAGGCTGGAGAGGTCCAGAGAAGAGTAACCAAGATGATCCGGGGGATGCAACGGAGGCCATATGGGAGAGGTTGGAAGAGCGTGATCTGTATGCACTGGAGGTGAGAAGGAAAAGGGAGATATGGTGCAAACCTTCAAATACCTGAAGGAATAAATAAAGTAAGGGAGGCAGTCTCTAATGTTGAGTGAAACAAACCACCAGAGGCCATGCATTCAAGCTGGAAGGGGTAGATTTTGTGGGACGTAAGGGATATGAGAGGGGCATTATCACAGAGGTTTTTAGGACCATGAACAGGTTGCCAGAATGGGTTGTTGGGGTGATACAGTGGATAAATTGAAAAGTGCATGGGACAACTACATGGGGCTTAACAGAGGGAGAGAGGGAGGCAGAGAGGTGGAGGTAAAAGGAGGGTGTGGCTATTTTTGGTAGACTAGATGGGCCAGGTGGTCTTATTCTGCCAGCAGGATTCTACAATTTAGTACAGCTGCTTTTAAGCTTGGTTATAATATTCAGGATCCAGCAGATCTTCCTAAGAAATACCCCCCCCCCGCCAATTCTCAGACAAATGGCAGAAGTAATTTGTCTTGCTTGACCTTGGTATTGTTCTTTGAATACTCCAGAAACATTTGCATGTAAGCAGAATGGAGTTATCTTATACCTCTGAATGCATTTCCATGTTGTTGATGTCCACAAACTGTAAATAGACAAAAATAAATTGCACAGATGTTATTTTAAATGAGGTGCAGAATCAGGCACAGACAGAGTTGAATGCAGTACTGACCTGAGCTGAATATATCCAGGAACCAGCAGATCTTCCCAAGATCTGTCAACGGTTCCTCAGGCTAGTTATGTTGCCTCCAAAAAAAAAAGCAGATGTCATTTTTTCCTGATTGGCCTTGATAATGTTTTTGTCTTCCTAGGAAATATTTGTATTCATGTAGGCATAACAGAATCAAATAATACCCTGCATGAATTTGCATGATGCTAATGTCTACATAAATAGACAGAAATAGATGGCACAGGTGTTATTTGAACAGGTGGTTTGTAGAGTGTGACAGAGCCACAGCAGAATACAATACTGTCTCAAGATGGTTGTAGTAGCCAGAAACCAGCAGATCTTCCTAAGATCTGTTAGTGTTTCCTCAGGCCAAACATGGTTGCTCCTTACTGTCTAAAATATAGCAGATGTCCCTGTGTCCTATTTGACCCTACTATTGTTTCTTGTTTGCCCAAGAAACATTTTTATCCTGGTCAGACCCCTTCACGATTTAAAAAAAATGGTGACATTCCACCCAGTGTCATAACTATGACAAGCATGGCTTTCTCCAAAATCTTTTTCCAGTCTGTGTGCAACATGGTTTTCTTGCTTCTTGTGTCAGATATTGTGATGGGTCTGAAGTTTCCATCCTGGCCTGTGTCAGGAGACTGTTCAAAAAAGGAATCCTAGTTCTTAGGATCCTAGAAAAGGAGTTAAAGCAGCAGTGCAATGAAAAAAGTTATTCCAAAAAACACATTTTCTGCTATGATTCTAAAAAATATTGGGAAAACTATTGATTTGGGTTTTCTGATGCTTCCATGCTGTGTACTGTACATTTGCATTTTTATCTGAACTTTCTCCTCAGATCCTCAGTATTGTATTATTTCTATGCAAAAATTAGGTGGCCATGTTTTTTTTCTTGAGAAACAATTACTTTAAAGCATTCATAAAATTCTTAAATGATAATGAAAACTGAAATTTCACCACCAAAATAAACTGGAAAACATCTGACACCATTCAGGAAGAAAAAAGGTGGGGTCAAATTTTAACCCATTTTCATTGCACTGCTGCTTTTAATGTGCCAAAGAGAACTAAAATCCATGAGAATTTACATAGCGCAGAATGTCTTGAGTTTTCCCTGCACTAGGAGTTGTATTAGTTCAGTAGACTACTAGGGCAAGTGGCTTCCTTGACAGTGTAATTTGTTAGACCTGTGGATGTGTTGGTTTCGCTCTGTACTGGAGATACTAGATCTGGAACCAGGTAGTCTGTAAGGGGAAGGAACATTTTTTTCAAAATGGCCTTATTTCCTATTATTTTTTACTTTAAAAGAATGTGCAGACCTTGACCCTTAGTGGTTAAAATTTGGAAACATGAGTTGTCCTCCCAAAGGGTTGTGCACTAATTGGCTAGCAGTAGAGACCTTGTTAAGGGTTTCATAAAGTCGGGGGGGGGGTGGAGAGAATCTTTTTGCTAAGTAAAGATAAAACCTTTATTAGGCTAACAAAAAGATAAAGATGTAAGCTTCCAAGGCCTATTGTCCTGCTTCTTCTTCAAGTGTGTTTTACACAATGTACGATGCAATATTACATTCTAATTTCCAGAATTGTTCTCAAGTCCCAGAAATTATATATAGTCTCATTCTGCTATATGCTGCTGCTGTGCTGTGTCAGTCTCCACCACAGCACTCCTTGTAAAGCACATTAGTGCACAGAAAATTTCACTATTTACAATTCTCATTTCCTCAATTTTTCCCTAGTCCTAGAATTTAGATGTAATGCTGCTGCTATATGCTGCTATGCTATGGTATGGAATGGTTGGCAAAGCTATTCAATGCACGCAGTAAAACTAAACAGCAGCAGACAACACCTACCTGAGGGATCAGTGGTGCTGTCTAAAACAGATGAGATGAAAATAAATGTACGGAACTAGCAAACATTTTTTTTTTATAACACAACATGGGTTACAATTACGTAGAACTAGGTGACAAATGATCTTTCTACAGCATCGGAGCACTGTCACTTTAAGAAATAAATAACTAAAACTAACATAAAAAGAGACTGACAAAATACTTCACTTAAACATACAAAACTTAAGTAACTGAATAAAATGAGAAATTCCAAACTACAGATGAAAAGTAATGAAGGAGAAGAATAAAAGCAGGTCAGATCTCCTGCTCTGTCAGAAACAACAAGCCTTTCATGCTGCCCACACCTCTCCTCACCCCCCTCCAAACAGCTGTGCTTCTTTATAGACAAAACAAAAACTACTATTTAGAAAATGGGTACCACAAAACTCACATTCTAATTGGCTGAAACAGTCTTACACCCAGGCCGTTATTTCTTAACAATGCCTGATGAAGAACAAGTGCCAGTTCAACCGTTGGTCACCCCGAACTTGCCAGACACCATTGTTTTCTCTACTCTTAGCGAGTGACCAGACTCCACCTACACCCCACCACTGTACAAAAATGCCACCAACAGACACCTTGAAACTGCCTCCAGAGCTGTCTCTGTTCCTTCTCGCCCCCCAAAAAAAGATGTTTTTAAATGCTTACTTTAGTTTTATGGTACTGGCTTGTTTGACCTCCCTCAAATAAACCTCCTGACTTTCCAGTTCCCGTTTTCCTTCATGAAACATAGTCGTGCTCCCTGTCAAGTCATCACACACTTTTAAACCTAGCTGCAGACTCATGCCACACCTCACAGCCGATCCAAAATTAAAACAGAGGTACCTGTTTCTGAAGTTCAGCAGGCTACATTTCTCCCTTTCTCACAGAGCATTGTTCAATGGAGCTCTGTATGTGCGTGTGTGTGTGGTGAAGCAGGAGGGCAAGCTAATTGGAATCACAGTATTAAAAAAAATTACACAGCAGCACCGTGTCTATGTGTGTGACCAAGGAGGAGGACGAGCAAATAGGAAATAAAATAAATAAACAAAAACAGCAGCGCCTTCCAGTGGTGATTCCGGCATTTCACACTATAGGAACTACTTTACTACAAACATTATTTTTATTTGCTTTTTATTTGCTTTTTATTTATTTTTTTATATACATTTTGTTTTTATATATTTTTTAAAAATTGCATCTTGAACCTATTTATAGTGTAATAATACCTCCAGGGTGGGCATTGTGGAATAAAACAGACCTTCCAGGGACTATAAAGCCCTCCGCCTGTGGCAGCAGGCCTCATTACACCCCTAGGCAGTCCTTTATTTCCCAATAACACCAAACTTGGAGGGTATTATTGCTACTTAAAATGAATAATCTTCAAAACAGAACCGAAAACACATACTACATGCACAATGTACACTAAAGCAAGTTGTGAATGATTTTGAGTGAAAAGGCTGTTTTGAAAACTTTGAGCATTTTTTCCCAGACAAACACAGGAATAGACTTATCTTCTACTGTATCTTCATAAGACTGCAGCAAACACAGCTGCCTCATGGTATAAACAGAGTTTGAGTGCCATGAGATCTACAGTCACATGGTACATTGCTTCTTTTTATAGAACTTCACTGGGAGAGTCAACTTCACCACCGAAGTTCTCAATTCAAAGCTTTGATGCCATACTGTGCAATGGAACTTGCAGTGCTAACCGTATCTGCTTAAAAACTCCCCAAGCAAGATAAATTCTTGCTAGAATGGCCAGAGTCCGCACCACCAGTTCGCCACAGCCCACCTGGGAAAATGATGACTCAAATAGAAGACAACTTGTCAGAGAAAATCAGACATATTCCCTGCACTTTGCTGATGACAAAGCTCTAGAAGATTCTAGACAGGCTGGATGTAACAGCCCTACCACCATCCAGAACATTCTACACATCAGCAATCTCCCTAGACAAAAATTGTGCCTTCTACTGGATGATTGCCCTCTGACATTCCTTATAATGAATACTTAGAGCCAGTTTGTCCTGCAGAGCCATGGATTTCCTCCAATGATGCATCAGCCTCTGTCTGCTGGTCTTGAACTGCCTCAGCTCAACATCAAACCATGACAAGTTTTAATGAAATACCAAGAGACATACTTGAAATTGTACAATGGAATCAAATGAGGTGACAATGGCCACATTGTGGGCATTCAAGACCTATTCCAACCCTGTCTCACAAGCTGTCAACACATCCAAGACATCCAGAACTGCCCAGAGTCTTTCCAGCTCCGGCCCATTTAAACGGTGGTTCCTAATCATCTCTAGAGGGGGCGGGCACCATGGGAGCCCCAAAGAAGAACTTCAGTATGCAGTGATCTGACCAAATGACCAGCTGGCAAGTCAGGTGTCAGTTGTACATAATAGCAAATAATAGCAAAGGAAAACAAACTCTTGGTCAGATGTTCGGTGTTGGTATCTTTTATTAAATTTCGAAAGGTGCTTAAAAACATGCAAAAAAATCAAAATAAAGTACCATGTAAAGTTAGAAACATAAGACATTTTTTCCTGCCTTTCACTGCCCTAGCCTAGTGTTGCTCTTTGTTTTTCATGCTGCTGTTTCCTGCCCTCTTACTAATTTTCTCCCCCTACTGCCTGTCATTCTCTTCACTCCCCTCTCCCTCTCCTCGAGATAATTCCCTTGTCTCCTGCCCCCATGCTGTCTCTCCAACTCTGTCTGTTCCACACCCACCGATTAGTGTCTCTGTCCAATACCCACTGATTCCACAGCCACTAATTAACTTTTTTCCTCTCTCCCCTTTCTTTCAGCCTGAAGCCTCTAACCGGGTGCTCCCTCTACTAAGTGTAGCACAGCTCCTTAACAGTGGCCACCAGCTCTGCTGCACAAACTGCCCACCGTGGAAGCAGGTACAGATCCGGTGGCCTTTTGGTTCCCACTCGAACTTCTGGCACCATCACATTCCTTCCTCTGACTCATTCTCTCTCTCGCTATCTCGCTATCTCTTCTGTGTGGCTATTGGTTACACTCCATATTCCAATTTGGGTCCTGATTTTGTTTCTACTTTTAAATCACGTAGAAAACAGAAAGGGGAAAATAGTTTCCTGTCATTTTGGAAATACTACATAAGGAAAAGGTTCTTGTATTTTCTGGGAATTTATGCTTTATTATGGTATTGCCATCTTGGCCAACAGTCTTTTCTTGCCTTGTGGGACTTATTCATAACTGCCTGTTAATGTGTTTTGTAAACTGTGCATCACCTCTGGGCTTATTTACAATTTGCCTACCTCAATTTTGGTTATTTCGGTAACTTGCCTCTTTATTTTCTACTGTGCTTGCTGTTAAACCTTTTTTTCCTGCTTCACTGTCCTAGCTAGTGTTTCTCTTTGTTTTTCAGCTGCTGTTTGCTGCCCTAAGGCTAATTTTCTCCCCTACTGCTTATCACTCACTTCACCCTCCTCCCTCTCCTTGAGAGAATTTCTTTGTCTCCTGCCCCCTGCTGTCTCTCCAACACTATGTGTTCCACACCACCAATTAGTGTCTCTGTCCGACACCCACCAATTCCACAGCTACTAATTAACTTTTTTCCTCTTCCTCCTTTCTTTCAACCTGATGCCCCTAACTAGGCACTCCCTTTCTTAAGTGCAGCACTGCTCCCAACCAGCGGTCGCAACTGCCTGCTCTGCTGCCCAAATAGCCCACCCTGGTTCCCACTGGTGCTTCGAGCTGGCTCCCCCCCGACCTATCCAGTCACTCTCTTACATAGTAAAGGTATACCGTGTGACCACGTGATCTAGCAATTCACCCCACCCTATTCTGTCACTCTCTTAAATGGTAAAGGTATACCATGTGACCACATGACCTAGCGATTCTTCCCATGATAATTTTTTTTCTAAGTGCCCACTTTATCATTAGCTCATTCTCATGTTCTGCCTCTAGAGGCTCTCCACTCTGAGTGCAGGCTTTTCCCTCCCAGCTGTCATCCACTTCTATTGCTAGCTGTGATCTCACTATTTTAGCTTCTTCTTAGCCCACTCCTTTCTCTTCTTCTGCCTCCTTAACTACTTTCCTGCACAAACTGCATTCCATAATCCCTATAGCCAAACATTTAATCAATACACTTTGCCTGTCCTTCTTTGATTCTGGTTTATATATTTGGTGATGTGCACTTGTGGTGGTCTCCTGGGATTTTTGAACCCTGACAGCACACTGCCCATCTTCACCTGCTGCCAGCCCCTACCACCCATTTCAATCACCTACAAGCACCTAGTGCATCATTTTACATTTAACTTGCACAATGAATAAATCCTTTCCTCCCTCTACTGGGAGTCTCACTGCTAAGTACCTTACTGATCATGGACTTGTGCCACGGTATTAGCTTTTGATCAAGCAGAGCTTGCCTCCTTCTCGGTCACCACTCATCCACACACCCTCTACCACACATTGTGGGTTTGCTCCCCTAAGGGTCCCCTTACCCTTATTTATCTCTTGAACCTAGAGCGCCATCTCCTTGGCCACTTCCTATGCTCCATCTCTATCTACTCCTCTCCTACCACTCGCCCTTACCATTTCTTCCTCTGCCTGCTACTCCCGGCAGGGATATAGAGAGAGAGAGTAACCATGGCCCTGTAAACACCCCTATTATCTCCTCCAACATTAGCTGGGTCAACCCCCTGTACTAAACATTAACCATATGAATATCTACAGTCTCCTTTCCAAACACCCTGACCTCAAAATCTAGGTATCCCTCCATAGGTCCCACATTCTGGGACTCTAAGACATGGCTAAAACCACATCTCCGATACCATGTTCCAACTGGCTGGCTACTCCCTGTTGTGGCATGACAGGCCTGGTAAGAAAAGAGGGGGCAGTGTTGCCCTTTTCATTCAAGAACCCTTCTCTGCCTCCATCTCACTCTGCTCTGATCCTGTATCACCTAGTGAGTGGCTCATCTCTGAGGTTATCCTTGCTTCCTCTAAGAGATTTTACATTGGGTGCTGTTACAATCCCACAGCCGGGACACCAATGGCCTACTAAACCTCCTGACTAGTTTTGGTACTCTCTCCAATCCTCAAGATACAATTCTCCTAGGCAATTTTAACTCAATTGGCTAAGCGCCCACTTGACTGGACTATGTCAACTTTCCTTAAACAACATATAATCTGGTACAAACCATCTCTATCCCCACTAGGCACAACCTTCGTTCCTCCACCAACACTTTACTGTATTGGATGGTCACAAATAGAGAAGATAGATTATTGCAGGCCGGGACACTGACCAACTCTATCAGTGATCACTCTCCTACCTATATTATCCGGACATCTAAAGCCAAGCACCCTCCCCCTAAGTATCTTTTTTAAACTTTAATTGCCCTGACCCCTCTCGCCTACTGGAAGATGTGCGGTCTGTTAACTGGTCAGGTCTTTATACTCTTACAGATGCAATGTCAACTGTGACCTTCTTTACAAATGCCCTCCTTGCCTATTCAAGACTCACATTCCTTCTCATGACTAGGAGAGTGAGAGGGGCTGCAAACACTGGATCAACAAAGAACTCCTGACTTTGATGAAAACTTTTGACCAACAGTGGGCTGACCATAAATCATCCCCCTTCCCTGTCCTGTGGAATGACTATAGGCACCTGAATAATCAGTGCAAGCACATGACCAAATCCCTTAAGCATAGCTATTTTTAGTGACCTCCAGAGAGAAAGCCTTGAAAATTTTAGGAAATTCTGGGGAAAAATTAGCTCCATTATTAATCCCCGCACGCTCAGTGCCGTGATCCAGTTAAATTCCACCACAGACCCTTTGTTGGCACAGTCTGAGGTTGCTCATGCCTTCAATACAAAATTTACACATCTCTCAGCCCTCCTTATCAAGCTTCTTGGGAGCCTCAACTCAATTCAGGTCATTGACTACCCTGTACTTACCTCCTCCTCTCCAAATGTCTCCCCCCCCCACACACACTTTCTTCTTTAGGGCTATCTCCCTCTGTGACACCTTGAAACTCCTAAAAAGCCTCCCAAACTGGAGCTCCCCTGGGGCTGATGGCCCCTCCCCCATTCTACTAAAACTCATCTCCCCTGCTATAGTCAAACCTCTCACTTTCATTTTTAACCTTGCCCTCTCCACAGCCACTATGCCTAATCCCTGGAACTTTGCTAAGGTGGTTCCTGTCTTCAAAGCTGGTGACCCCCTCTCCGCTGACAACTATAGGTCCATCTCCATCCTCCCCCATCTTAGCAAACTCCTCGAAAAAGTTATCCATATCCAACTGACAGAGCATATTACTAATTAAACCTTTGTTCAGCCTGCAGCATGGTTTTCGAAAGAACCATAGCAGTGCTAATGCATTATTAATCCCACTATGTCCTCTCAAACATGGATCATGGGCACACCACTTGCATTGTCTTTTGTGGATCTGTCAAGGCTTTGACATGGTAAACCAATGCCCTTCTCCACTTTTTTTTTTTTTTTTTTAGTTGTTTAACCAGGATTAGCACACTAAGCTGAAAGCGCTTTTACAGGCATGACCTGGGAGCACAGGGAAGTTATGACTTGCTCAGGGTCACACAGTCTGTAAGTGGAAGCTGTGGGATTCAAAACCAGGTCTGGTCTGCTGGATGTCACCAGATTTGCAGCTCAGAGCCTTAAACCACTGTGCTATACTGCCTCTAAACTCAAACTACTTGCTTGCTCCGCTGGGGCCTCAGATTGGTTCAGGAGCTACCTCTCAGGCCATTTACAAGCTGTGTGTATTAGCTCAGCTATCTCCCCTGCCCTGCCAGTCTCTACTGACATACCCCAGGGCTCCTTCTTAGGTCCCTATTGTTCTCTATTTCCATCAGTTCCTTCTGTCTGACAGCCTCCATTTTGATTCCCTTCTATGTGGATGATTTGGTCCTATTCTACAGTGAAAGTCCCTCTTCCACATACTCTCTGTCCTCACCCATAACTACTGCACTGCACATAGCTGGTTTACATTTAATCTGCTCCTGGTAAATGAAAAACAAACAAAATCCATGCTCTTTGGGTCTAAGCTCTTCTTTGACAAAACTCTAAAATTGGACTTCTCCTCATCATTCTCTCTCTCCGAGGTCCATCCCTTGAAACTGTATCCTCTTTCAAATACCTTGGGGTCCTCTTGACCCTCACTCTCCTTCTAGAATCATATTAACCTTGTGATACATAGGTTCAATCAAAACTGGGCTGCTTTTGATTCAAGGACTACTTGTCCCCGAGAGGCGCTTAGCCATTGTCCAGGGAAATCTCCTCCCTCTGTTTCAGGCTGACAGCTGCCTAAAATAGTGCCTGTCATTTCACCCTGTCAACTCATGCCCCACCCACCAATGTAACCTCTATATGTAGCTCAGCTGACTCCTCTTCAAGGACTCTTGACTTTGCCCTGGGCTGCCTTATTGATACCACTCTTATGAGCAGAAATGAGTCCCCTCTCGTATCCCTCCTTAAAGTTAGAACCCTGCCTCGGAGTCTCTGTTCTTTTTTTTCCTCCCCCCACCCCACAAGGTGCCCGGGTCAATAGTACTGTGGGTAAGAAAGCTTTATCTGTTGCTGTCTCATCCCAATGGAACAGTATGCTTGCACCCTTCTGGCTATCCAGCTCTCATTCCATCTTCAAAACCAATTACAAACCCTGACTCATGGTAGCTGCCCTCCCATACACACTGTTAACTGGCCCTGATTCCCCCAACCACTAAGCACTTACTGTATCAGTATCAAAAATGTATTGCATAACAAGTTTTGTTGTTACAATTTGAAATACATTTTATACATTCACATTAAAATCACTAAATTATCTATACACATATTTTCAGATATAGTGATAATAAATACATCATTATAATACATGCATATCTACCAATTTCTACCTCTATGTACAGTAGGTCTCCTATATATTGCACAATTATGCTTTACCTTATATTCAGTTCTTTTTCTCTTTCTAGCTTTTGGTTGCTCTTTTCATTCATTACTCTTATGGTCACTTATTATTTACATATTTAAGTATCTTTGACATAGATTCACCCATATTCCATACTAATATATGCCAATATTCAAATCTATCATCCTGGCTTACTTCACCTCTAGTTCTTTTCCCTTATCCCAATTTATACATTTACAATATTTTGGATTTATATATCTGATACCATCTGCATATTTATTGATATGCCTCATACTGTAGATGATCTCACATCTTATATCTCCTCACAATACTACTTCTATTTCCAATTCTTTCCCTCCTTTTTCTAATTCAGTCCCTTTCTTCATTTTCCTTTATATGTCATTTATAACAGTCCACAATCTTTAGAAACGATACCACTAATTCTAATATTTTGGTTGAATTTGTGTTTATCAATCCCTTCGGTTCCAGTCAGTAAAATCATGGAACAAAATAAAGTGGACAAAAATAAAGTGGCAAAAACAGTGTCACCATCAGTATTGGCAGCACAAAATTAAGCCTGGCAGAATAATGCAGGTCACACGACACTCAGGTAGCAAACAATGTCCATTGCATGGAGACACTGCACTAGAACACACAGCAGCAGGCACTCGTGCACAGGAACAGCACAGGGGTGCAGGGAGATGGAACAGGGCAGGGTGCAACCACCACTGGGGGATGCAGGCCACTGGACACCTACCATGGTAATCTAATTGCACAGGCACACTCATGGTGGGGTGCCCCCACCCAGAATGCTGAGCGATGGAGACAGTGCCTGTGTGTCGTGTGGCCTGCATTGTTCTGGCATGCTTCATTTTATGCTGCCAATATTGATGATGACACTGTTTTTGCTGCTTTATTTTTGTCCACTTTATTTTGTTCCATGATGTTACTGACCGGAACCACCCCTTTGCCAACATTTGTGGGTTTCCTTCCATTTGCTCCAGGGTGGACCCTAAAATTTCAACTCTTTTCTTGTGATATAAGGGACAAATAATTAATATGTGTACAATATATTCTTGTCCTTTATTACATTTGCAGTTCCCATTGGAATTTATAGCTATTGTTAAGATACCTTTTAACCTTTCACAGTTGTAGTATTCAAATCTATACTTTATGAAAATATTTCTCCTATACAGATTCTTTATTTTGGTCAAATAGCCTTCCAGTTTAAATATATTTTTATTATTGGTTAATCATTTACTAATTTTATATTCAACACATCTTTCTAGATCTTTTTGTTTAAATATCTCTCTTATCCTTGTTTTTATGTCCATAATTATTTCCTCATATGATTTCCTATCAATTTCTATAATATATGGCAATATTCCATATAGTTTAATTCATTTTTCCAGTACATCTATTATTGGAAATTTGATTTTCTTGTCTTGGTAAATCAAAGCCTCCCCCAAACATTGACATGGTAATCTACTGTTTGGCATACAGTAAACTTTAAAACAATATATAATTATTCTCTCCTGTATCACGCATTCTATTGGTGCTTGGTCCAATTCAGCCCTGATTAGGGCTGCTGGGGCCGCTGGAGGTAGTCCCATTATTTTTCTATAACATGTGTTTGTTATTTTTTCTATTTTTTAATTTGTTTTCTGACCCCAAATTTCTGCTCTGTATAATATTTGTGATCTGATTTTAGCGTTAATTACTTTTAATATGCCTTTTACTGAGCTTCCTCCAAATTTATGGAAGAAGCTCATTATGGCTGGTAAGAATTTTTTTTTATTTCCATTTTCTGTATATGTATTCCTATATATTGAAAATCTTGAACTTGTTCCAGTAATAGGTTTTCACGCCATCTATTATATTTTTTCTTCCTTTATTCCCAGAAAACATAGGTTTTGTCTGGTCTACAATTATTATTAATTGTGTGATATCACATTACCTTTTAAACATTTGATATATTTTTTTTGCTCCTAGGCTGCTAGTTGATATTAATACAATGTCATCCAAAAGCTCATATGTGTACAGTATTGTTCTATTTTTGGCATATGATGTTCTGTCTTATATAGTTTAACTAGAATTCTATTTATACATAGGTTAAATTATATCAGGGATAAAACACACCCTTGTTTCAACCTCTTTATTTCTTATGAATTCCTCTGTATAATCTCCTTCTTTATTATATCTTCTTTTGATGGAATTATCTGTATATAATGTCTTAACTATATTTAATAATGTGTTTTCTATTCCTAGATCCTCTAGGCATTCCCATAATAGTTTCCTATTTATGCTATCAAAGGTCATTTTTAAGTCAATATAAGTACAAAACAACTTTTATTTTTTAACTCTTGTATATTTAAATACTAAGTGACTCAAAACATAACATTGGGCAATTGTTGAATGTGTTTCAATAAATCCAGCTTGAACTTCATCTATCAATTTATTCTTCTCTATTCATTGTAATAATCTAATATTTATGACCCTTGTTAATATTTTTGAGTATTATCCAATGCACTTATAGGTCTATAGCAAGTTGGATTTGTGCTTCTCTTTTTTATAAATTGGTATAATTATAGATTTAGTCCAAGTTTTTGGTATTATACCTTTTTTCCCACATAATTAAACAACTTTTTAATATTGGGATCCATAGATCTAAGCAATTAATAATGACATCTATGTGTATTCCATCTGGTCCCGGTCCTTGTGCTTCCAAATTTCTTTATTGCATTATACATTTCCCATTCTTCTATATTTCTCTTCAATGGTGTCCATTTATTTAATATCGGCTGCTGTTCTTCTCCTAAAAGCTCACTATCCTGAAAAATACTTTTGAAATGTAATATCCACTCTTGTGGTTCTATATATAACTCAATTCCCACCTTCATTTCTCCTAATCCCTTTGCTACTATTAACCAAAATGTCCATGTGTCTTTCTCATAATTTTTTTTTTTTCAATTGATTCCATAGCTCCCTTCTATATTGCTCTTTCTTGTTCTTAATTATGTTGTTAAATTCTTTTCTCATTTTATTCAGTTCTTTTCTGTTCTCCTTGTTTGGTACCTTCTTTGTTTTCCTTGTCTGTATATTTAATTTTCTTTTTGCCTCAATGCATTCCTTTTTATACCAACGTGCCCCGATTTTCTTTGGGTAACATTTTATCTCTTTTTGCACTATTGATCTAAGATTTTGAATGATCATCTCATAATTAAAAATTATTTTTATTTTCTTCTATTTCTGTAAATGAATTCATTTCCAATACTATTCCTCTCATTTCCATTATTGCCCTGAAGTTATGATGTTTTATTTCTTTCCAATATATTCCCTTTCTAGTTTGTCTCATTTTTATCTTTGCTTCCTTATTTCCTCTTCTTATTTTACCTTGTTTTATTTTTAATTGTACTTCCAATGGGAAACATTCACTTTATCTCTTTTCCTTTATACTCAAATCTATACAATGCTCAATCAAGTTCATGTTAATCCAAGTCATGTCAATTATAGAAGCCCCTCTGGAGTTCATGAAGGTGTAGCCTCCTTCATTATCTGAGACTGTCCTTCCATTGAGCACCAGGAAGTTTCTATCTCTAAACATTTTACATATTCTTAGTCCTTTATCATTGCATTTGTTGTCTTTGGTACCTCTAGATGTTTTTAACTTTATGCCCTCACAGATTGACATATAAGCGGTTATATCCTCTGTCATTGTTGATAGGTTGCCAATTCTGGTGTTGAAATCTCCTGCTACCATTATTTTAACTAATGGGTTGTTCACTATTTCTTGGTGAATAATATTTTCCAAACAAGTCTATGGTTTCCCCTCTTATATTGTTTAAATTGGTTGAAGGTATGTAAATATTCAAGATTATAATTTCAAATTCCTCAGTTTGTACCCTAACCCCAAGAATGTTTTCACTTTTTGTTTCCAATTCTGATGATATCTGGTTACCATTGATTTTACTCCAAATTACCAGACCCCCACAGTTTCTTCCCCATTCTTAAATCTCTTTGCTCATTTATTATGTGCTTTATAGCCATTTATATTTACCTCCTCCCCAGTCCAAGTTTCTTGTATACAAATCAAATCAAATTCATTCAAATGTTTAACAACCTCCTTATCTACCAATTGACTTTTCATACCAGAGGCACTCCATGACAACACCCTCAATGATTTACATTCCAAGTTGACCATATTCCTTTCTTTTCTTTCTTGTCAAGCTTCAATTGAATTTTCCAATTCTGCAAATCTATTTGTATTTTCAAACATTTTAACCCATTCTGGTTTTACTTTATTTGTTATTCCTTTTCTGGTTTCTCATTATGTCCAAACAAGTATACCCCAACTGGTCCAACTCCCCAGATTTATGTATCAATTGTTCATATACCCTTTCTCTTTAATCCAAATTGGTATTTGTCCCTCCTTCTCCCAGCTCACTGCCTTTCCTATATTATTCCTGAGATCTTGAATTTTCATCTCTGGTTCCAGCTTATCTACCACTTTTATTTTAAATTATTCTGCATCTCATTGATAAATTGATCAAAGCCAAATAGGGATATCAAAAAATTATTGTTTGCAGACTTCACCCCTTTTATTCTTTTCCCCTCTTTCTCTTTTTCATAATAATCTGGGAATAGTCATCCAAAGCTTGTGATATCTCCACACAGGGTTCCTACTTGCTGTAATCTTGTTTTATTGTACTCAACTGTTTTCAAGATATAGAATTTATTAGTTATCAATATGACCCAGTCCTGATCTTCAAAACGTCTTATCACACTTAAGTTATATATCAGGGACTGATCGTTGCCAAGTATAGGGGCTACCAGACTCTTTACATTTTCCTCTAACATTTTTTTTTCATTTTCCTTTGTAGCACTTCCACATTAAACAGTGGAGTGCAAAGTCAGATTCTTTGATTTTCCTCATGAAATTAGTAAATGTATTACTTAATTTATATTTAACAACCCTTTACTTACCGCTCTTTACTGTTTCTTTAGTGATATTCCTTCTTTTTCTCTTCTCCTTTCTTTTTTATTTTCATCTTCCTTTAATTGATTCCCTTTTGTTGTTCCTGCTTACTGATTTCTCCTAATCCTTGACCCTGCACTTCTAATTCCTTTTGCTTCTTTATAGCATTCACTTTCCTTTTCTTCTTCTTCCCTTCTGCTGTTTTACTTGTTTCATTCAATTTTATAAATGTTTCTTCCTTGCTTAACTGCTCCCTGTTATTTCCCTTCTTCTGCTCTATCTCAGTCATCTTGGGCTTCTTCTTCATTTTTCTATTTTTTTCTCTCCATATCTATTTTTCCCTTTCCTCACCTTTTTGCCATAATCCTTGATTTCTCTCTCTTATTTCTTCACAGATGCTTGTATCCCTTACTTCTGGTGTGGGTAACATAATTATAGTAGCAGCCACAGACACTGCCAGATATTTCCTGAAATTTCTGTGATATTTCCAGAAATATCTCCTGCTTTCTGCATTTCCACAGTAGGGGCAGCAGATAGAAACTCTTTAGAAATTTCGCAAAATATCTGGAAATACAGTAGCTGGCAATGTCTCTGGTTACTACTGTAGTTCCATTGAAGGATCTAGACTGAAGGTTTCATCATCCTGGTTCTTATTATTCTCCGTGATTAGTTCTTTCTCATCCCCTCTTTGACTATCCTGGATAGCCCTTCTGTTTTCTGTTACAGTTCCTTTAATTGTACTCAACTCCAGTGTTATTTTCATTAACTGTTCAAATATTAATATATTAGCCATATATTGATCTTTTAAAGAAATGGCCAGCTCTTTAGTTATTCTATCAGTATCTGGAATAAAAGACTCCTCTTGACTTATGAATATTGTATTCCCCCCTCCAATTTATCCCCATTACTAATGTATGACTCATTTAAGTATATTTCTATGCTTTCTACAAATTCTCTGTTTTCTCTTTGTATACCAGACACCCCCCATCTATTATCTATTAGCTTTAATCCTTGTGTAATTTGAAATATATAATTTCTCACTTCATTTATTTTCTGTGGGAGCTCTGTGTTCTGGGCTATGATCTTTTTCTCCTGGCCTCTGCTCCCCAGATTATTCTGTTTTTGTTTCTGTTTCTTTATGTGTCCACCTTTATAACCTCTTCTCTATCTTCCCTAGATACTCCCTTGCTTATCTGTATCTTCCTTATTTATTTTAATTTTGGGGTAGATGTCTGTTGTTCATTCCCCTTCTCAATCCCCCAATTGTTTTCCTTCCTGTTTTCTTTTGTATATATGTTGTTATTTTTGTTTGTTGTACAAACTCCTTCTCTTTGATCTCTTCACTTTCTCCTTTTCTCCTTCTCATCCTTACCCACAAAACTCATTTCATTCTCTTATGATTTTCCTTTGCTTTGTTGTTCCTTATCTATCAGTTCTTTTATTTCTCTATTACTAGTTATTGCCCTTGTCTGTTTTTTCTTGGTAGTGTTTTTCTTGTCTACATGACTTCTTGTCTTTACTGGCATCTTGATCATTTTTCTATACTTAAAGTACTGTGTTGTTCAGTACCAAGTATTGAGTAAATGTTTGTATTTGTTGTATAGTGTCCAAACAGTATCTAAATATCAAAATACTGTCTTGTTCTCTCTTCTTCCCTATTCGGTAAAGCTCATTATACAATGGAAAGAAAAATTCCTGCTCTCTGATTGGTCAGTGTGTGCCATAGACAGTGATGATATTAAACTATAACATCACTGTATTAAGTCCAGGCACACACATATAACCCTATAACAGGAATCATGCTACCATTCCTAAAGTTACCGGTGCTCTGAATGCTCAGTAAAGCTGTGAAAGCTTCAGCTCCCCCCTCCCCATTTCTTTTCTGTGTCTGGCACTCACACCAACTACCACAGTTCAGTCCCAGGGTTCAGTTCATAAAATACATACATTTTTTGCCAGTATTTTGTTCCCAACCGACTGGCTTGAGTGAACCGCGTTAACCACAACCTATGATCGCGTGTCTCACTGAAGCTGCTCATTTTTGGGACAAAATGTTGGCAAAAAAAACTCTTCCTTGTGTTGTAAGTAACCCTAGTTAGCCTCTCACTTCTCTAGCTGGCACAATATTGTTTCACCAGTGAAGCCGTCACAGCTTCACACATTCCCACTGTGCCCTTTGGTCTTCATCGCGACTGCAAAATAACAGAAACTGTCAGAAGCACTGTGAGTGCTTACCATACTCCATTAACACAGCACTGACTGACTTTTCCTACCGTGCTCCACTTGCAGATGAGACAGCTTTCTTTTCTCCACAGCCAGCAACCACGTTCACAAGATCCCCAATGTAAAACTAAAAACATAACCAAATAAAGCCGTAAAGTCAAATGGCTTTTCACCCTCCCTCAAGAAAACCTCAATGAGAAGCTCTACAGGACTGGGAAAGCAGCATCACTCAAGCAACAGCGCCACCCAGTGTTGCAAAAAAATAGGGATTTTTTTTTAAATGTATGCTTGCCCACATAAAAATCAAATAAAAATACATAAGAATTATACTTTTTTCTTTCTTCTTTTTTTTGTTACCACACAAGCCATTGTATAATAGCAATAAGGCACTCCAGGGATGTGTGTTATTGTATAATAACGTTACTCTTGGGGTGGAGGAAGCACTCTGCTTCACCTCGTGCTTTGACCCACCCCAGGAGTGATGTTATTACACAATAACACACACCCTGTTGTGCCTTATTGCTTAAATATACTATATACTTTAGAAACCTATACATGCACATGTACACTCATATCCACTTTTCTAAAAATCCTATAAAATTCTGGACCTGTAATCCAGAGTTTGCTTTTTACTTTTTCAAAAGACAACAGTGCTGACAAGTGTGCTGCTTTGATTGGGACTGGGACTGCTGTCAGCTGGGGCTAGTTTCAACCTCAAAAGCCCGTGCCGCCCACGGGCGCGAGCGCCGTGGCACGAGCATCGTGAGTGGCGTGAGCACCACTCGAGGAGGAAAAATGGACAATAAGCTTACATTTTATGTTTGAGTAAATTATTGTTTAGGGATTGTAAGCTTGAATAATGCATTTGTTTAGCATTTTGGGGGGTGGGTTTTAGTGGGACTATGGTTAACTAGTCCATATTCATTAGATGCAAAAGATAATATTATATGTAAAGGATCAGTATTTATGATTACAGGGGCTATGTCCAGGATCACCATACTTTAGTTAGGAGGCGAAACTCATTTACAAATTCTCAGGGGTTATGTATGGGATTATATAAAATAAGGAAAAGATCTTTTAATGTGGTTGAGAATAAGATTTTGGATTTATTTTTTCTGTCCTCCTGATACAGTGTGGTGATGTTGAGGTTAACCCTGGACCTAAAAAGCAATTAGGGGTAACAATTATTCATGAAAATGTAAGAAGTCTTGTTTGTAAAATGGATGAATATAGGATTTGGGTATCTGATTTAACTTGTGACGTTTTAGCTATTTCAGAGATGTGGTTGCATTCCAGCATCCTTAATGAGGAAGTGGAATTGGTAGGGTATAATCTGGTAAGGCAGGACAGGGGCAAAAGGGTTGGGGGTGTATTGTTTTATTTAAGGAATTCTTTAGGTCCATATCAAATATTATTTGGGAAAAATGTGGAAGGGATTGATTGTTTAGTAGTTAGGTTGTTAAAACTGAAATTAACAATTGGAGTATTTTATGCACCCCCTAAAACTAAATTAAGCAATTTTGACATACTAGTTGACTTTCTTTTTGAAATTTTGAAAGATCAAAGTGTAGTATTAACTGGAGATTTTAATGCAGCCTGGGGACAAACAAGAGGTAATAAACTTAGATCTAGTTTTGAAATATTAGGCTTACAACAATTGGTACAATATCCAACCAGAAGTCTAAACAATAGAACAACTGGAACCATATTAGACTTGTTTTTTGTTTCAGATGATTTGAAGGTTGAGAGCTGTAAGGTATTACCTTTGAATATGGGGGATTATAATCCAATCCAATGTCATTTATTAATTCAAAATGTTATGTGTAACAATGACTATGAGCTTTGGGTACGTGATTTTAGGCACTTTAATGAGTCATCGTTTAGGGACAGTCTAAGAAATTTTGATTGGTCGAGGATATTTTTGATTCCTGATTTGGACTTAGCCATCCAAGAATTTACGGATTCTTTCCTTTACATAATTCAAATTCATGCTCCTAAAATAAAAAAGAGTAATAATATTAAAAATCCGTTATGGCTTAATGATAAATTGAAAACTCTTTTACGCATCAAAAATAGAATATGGAAAAAGCCAAAAATCTAAATTGGAGGATTGAGAACTTTTTAAAATGGAGAAATAAATGTAAGTATAAAGTAAAACTGGCAAAAAGAATACTTCCAGAGTTCTTTTGTTAATTTGCATGACCTAAATAAATTCTGGAAGGTTATTTCCAATTTAAGAACTCCAGTGAAATCTCAGACTTTAATTAATTTAATAGGGAGATAGTTTGGTTGATAATCTTTAGAAGTGGCTAATTTGTTGAATCATTATTTTAGAGATTTACCAGATTTAAAGATACCTAATTTAGGGAGTGTTGCTCAGGTGAGTATACACTTGATATTTTCCCTTGAATAATGAGGGCTTTAATTTGAAGAATATAAGGTTACAGGATGGAGCTAGGAATTGAGGAATCTAAAAGTATCAAACGTGCTGGGATTGATAATATTGATCCCAAATTCCTGAAATTGGGGTCTGATGTTATAGCTCCTATAATCACTTACTTTTATAATTGGAGTATACAGTCCTCAGTTGTTCCTGACTGTTGGAAAATGGGTGAAATTATTCCTATTCATAAGGGTGACACCACAGCCCCATCTAACTATAGACCAATTACTTTGCTTCATCTTGTTCATAGGTGCTGGAGAAGCTGATAAATAATCAGCTTGTCCAGTACCTTGATCATTTGGGGTTGTTAACAAATTTCCAGCATGGATTCAGAGGGTAGGTCCACAAATACTGCCCTTCTGATTTTGGTAACCTGGTGGCAACATCATTGAACCAGGAAACCAAACTGGGGCAGTGTTTGTGGACCTAGTAAAGCTTTGATCTGGTCCATCATGAAACATTATTGTCTAGATTCAAAACTTAGGGGTATATCATAATTCATTACAGTGGTTTAGGTCCTACTTGACTAATCGAAAACAAAGGGTGGTCTGTGGGCGCTGTCTCGGATCTCCTGGATTTGAGTCGGTGTGCCTCTAGGGGTCAATTTTAGGGCCCTATGTTATTTAATATTTATATTAATGATTCCTGATTATGTAGTTGGCACTGAAGTCAGACTTTATGCAGATGACATAGTATTGGTTGCATCTGCTAAAAGTCCTGGGGATCTGAGGCAGCGACTCCAGACAGACTTCTGGCTAGGACGGGCAACTCTAATTGTGCAAACTTCTGTGCACCTGTAATCAGGGAGGTGTATTGTTGATGTCTATGGGTGTAGTTTGCTTTGGCTATCCACTCAGGATGCAGTAGTTGCTTGGGGAGGGGCGGGGGCATTGCCTGGCTTTATCTGTACAACTCCTCAGTGTCCTAAATTGTCTGCAGCTGCTACTGTGAAGATACACAGATGACATTCATCCCTTTTGTTGGACTGTACCTCTGCACTTAGCAAACAGTACATGTTCTGGGTGGCATGAGAAGGGGTGAAAGAGCATTGCCTGGCTGACTCTATCAAACTCCTCGGTGTTGTCACTTCTGTTCACCTGTAATAAGGGGTGTATACCATTGATGTCCCTGCCTCTATTTGGACTATGGTGCTGCATTCATACTCTAGTACCAGATCGGGGGTGGTGACCACATTACCTGTCTGACACTGTCCAACAACTCAGTGTCCTATCTTGTATACATCTGGTATCAGATACCTACATCATTGATGTCCATGCTTATATTTCAGTAGCAGCTCTGTACTCAGGATCCAGTGCATTATTTGTTTGACCATGGATTTCATCTCACACCTAGCAGTTATCAGCACGCACACTCTTAACTGTGCCACATTCTAGCATCCTGGAATTATTACATATAAAGAGGCATGAAAGACAATAACAGTCTTGTTGTCCATGAACATACTGACATGATCTGTATTAAACAATCTATTTATGTATTCTCTAGTGGCCAGGGAGACTGTCACTACAGGATGTAAAGAACAGGAGCCTGGCACCAGTACTGAAAGTAAGTGTTGTAACAGAAAGACATAGAGTTGTCAGAAACTGGTAAACACAGCATTTACACATTCTGTTTCCTAGTCTATGGTTAAATGGTGTAGAACTACTTATGCTGAGGTGATATCACTCTGTATACTGTATATACAGATCAGTATATGGTCAACAATGATCAACTAATGTTCCACACCACAGAATGGATCCGATCCCCTCCAAATGCAACAGGTGACAGAATACAAAGATGATTCATGAAGTTTTAAACATAAAATATGGAATTCCTAACTCTCCTAACTTGTGTGTGCCTGCAATCAGGGAGGTGTACCGTTGATGTCCATGGCCTTTGTTTTCCTGTGGCTTTCCACTCAAGATGCAGTACCTGGCCTGTGGAGGGGGCAGGGGATTGCCTGGCTGAGGCTGCACAACTCCTAACTCTGTTAAGTTGTATATACCTAAAATCATGGAGGAATACCGTTGATGTCCATGGTCTTTCTTTCCTGTGCCTCTCCACTCAGGATACAGTACCTGGTCTGGGGGGAGGCATTGCCTGGCTGTGGTTGTACAACTCCTAACTTGTGTGCACCTGCAATCAGAGACATGTACCGTAGTTGTCCACAGCCTTTGTTTTCCTGTGGCTCTCCACTCAGGATGCAGGATCTAGTCTGGGGGGGGCATTGGCTGGCAGAGGCCGTGTAGAAGAAGAAGAAGAAGAATCAGCATTTATATAGCGCTTTTCATACATCCAAAGTGCTTTACAAGCAATGCTAGACTGGTAGTGAAGTGACTGAATGTGTGGTGGCGGCCATATCGCACATCATCACCAACACACAGCCTGGATAATTGCATGAACCGGTTTATGGGAAGGGGAATGTTGGCCAGGACACCGGGAATGTTCCCTACTCTTTGCGAAGAGTGCCCTGGGTTCTTTTACTTCCACCTGGACAACACCAGGATGGGCAGAAGGGACCTCAGTTTAACATCTCATCCGAAGGACGGCACACCCCAGCAGTACAGCACCCCCCAATACTGCACTCGGATGCCAGCGATTTTTAGGTGCAAGTCCAATCCCGTGTGGGACGAGAACCCACAACCTTCTGGTCCAGAGGCGGATGTGCTACCAACTGAGCTACCAACTGAGCCATGCTGACACGCTGTAACTCCTAACAGTCCTAACTTGTGTGCACCAGCAATCAGAGAGGTGTACCACTGATGTCCATAGCCTCAGTTTTGCTGTAGTTCTCCACTCAGGATGCAGCACCTATTCTGGGGGGGGGGGTTGCCTGGCTGAGGCAGCGAAACTTCTAACTGTGCTAACTTCCGTGTGCCTGCAATCAGGGACATGTATCATTCATGTCCATGGCCTTAGATGTGCGTTGGAGTCATTGGTCCTAACTCTCACCCCATTCTCCTATACTTCACCACCTCAGCTTGCTTACACATGGAATGGGGTGAGAGTTAGGGCCGATGACCCCAACGC
Organism: Neoceratodus forsteri; assembly: GCA_016271365.2. NCBI lineage: Eukaryota > Metazoa > Chordata > Ceratodontiformes > Ceratodontidae > Neoceratodus > Neoceratodus forsteri. The sequence continues at coordinate 130,399,297 of CM057450.1, read as the reverse complement.
AAACCCCGATGCCGGTTAGGTGGTCTGTGTGAGGGGGCACAAGGGTGGCTTCCAAGCCTAACATCGAATTTCTTCACTTTAGTCACTGAGAAACAACCCTAACTGATGCATTAAACTGAGTTTTTGGGCATGAGTATAAGACATATATTTTCAAGTAAATGAGTACCACCCATTGTTGCCGACACACTGGGAGCAAATCCTGGCCTACAAGACCTATACACATTACCTGACTGACCTTATCTACCTCCCCAACTCCTAACTAGTAATATGATTCTCCAGTCATGACCGTTAACTGTTCTCGATCAGTGGGGGTACTGTATGACTGCGTCTATAGAAGTACTGAAAGTCCTGACTTGTCTTGTAGTGCTTTCATACACATATAACAGCACTGTCTATGACTTAACTTAAAATCCAAATGAGCATCTCGCTCACAATACTATTGCAGTTCTAATCAGATCATGAACAAAACCAGTAAAGTACACCTATCACTGTAACATGCTCATACATTATTTTTCTGTTCACAGATGTTCCAGCAACTCCATCATGCTCTATGCACTGTGACTGTGTACATCAACTTGAACAGAAGGTTGACCAGCTCACAGAAGAAGTTGCTAGCCTGAGACAGGAACAAAAACAAATGTCCCTGTTAAAGGTGCAACAGGGCATGGTCAACCTTCTGTTCAAGCTGGTGGACACAGTGACAGATGCCAGCACCCACAGCAGCACTGCTTCACCTGTTCAATTACTATCTAGTATCCCTAACCACAGCAGAAGGGCTTCCACAGTTCTCCGGTATCTCCTCGATGGCATAACACATTCTACTTCTGCTGCGCCTCCACATACATCCAGCTTCCTGTCCTGAGCCACCTCAATCAAGACAGCACACCTCCCTCTCTATCAATAAAGAACATAAAATGTGTATTTTTCATAATCATTATATTTTTATACAGAATGAATGTATGTTTTTCTAAATTATTTTTAATAAAATTGCAGTCATGCAACAGAAAATTTATATTTTTTATAATCAATATTGTTTATACATAAAGAATGTATTTTTGTTTCTAAATTATATTTTTAAAAATTGCAATCATAGATATATTTTATATGTTGTAACAAAACGATATTTTAGACAACATACTTTTTTTATAAATATTTTTGCAACAAAAAAAAAAACGTGTGTTTATTGTACCTGTTCTATGGCTATTAGTATTTTGAACAACAGAAAGTATTCTAAGTGGGTCTCATCTTGTAAAAAACTGACATACCATTGATGTTCATCCCTCTTGCTTACTGAACATCCAGTACTTGGCCTGTGAGGCTTGGTGCATTCCCAGCCTAAGGCTGTGCAACCCATCACTGTCGTAAGTAGTCTGCTGTTGGTATGACAAAGACATATCATGAATGTCCATATCTTTAGTTCTCCAGTGGCAACCCACTCAGGATGCAGCAGCTACTCTGGGTGGTGGGGATGACCATTGACTTGTTGAGTCCATGCAACCCTTCAGTATCCTAAGTTGTGTGCACCACCAATCACAGAGGTCTACCATTGATGTTCATGACTGTAATTTTGCTGTGGCTCTCCACTGGGGATACAGTACCTGCCAGAGTGGGCAGAGGGCATTGCCTGGCTCAGTCCATGCAACTCCTCAGCATTCTAACTTGTCTATACCTGAAATCAGGTATTTCTACCATACATGTCCATGGCTGTAGTTCTGTTGTGGCTATCCACTCAGGAACCAGTACCTGCCTGGGGGGGGGCATTCCTTTGCTGAGACCATACAAGTCCTAAATGTGGTAACTTCTCTGCACCTGCAATCAGGGAAGTATACTGTTGATGTCCTTGGCCTCAGTCTTGCATTGGCTATCCATTCAAGATACAGTACCTGTCAGAGAGGGGGGGAATTGCCTGGCTGAGACAGCGCAACTCCTAACTGTGTTAACTTGTGTGTACCTACAATCAGGGAGGAGTACCAATGATGTCCATATCCTTTCTTTCCTGCACCTCTCCACTCAGGATGCAGTACCTGGTCTGGGAGGTATTGTCTGGCTGAGGCCGTGCAACTCCTAACTGTCTTAACTTTTGTGCACTTGCAATCAGGGAGGTATACCATTGATATCCATGGCCTCAGTTTTGCTGTGACTCTCCACTCAGGATGCAGTACCTGGTCAGGAGGGGAGACATTGCCTGGCTGAGTCCGTGCAAGTCCTAACTGCCCTAACTTGTCTGTACCTGCAATCAGTGAGGTGTACCATCGATGTCCATGGCCTTTATTTTCCTGTGACTCTCCACTCAGGATGCACTACCTGGTCTGGGGGGGCACTGTGGTGGTGGAACCATGGGCCCTAAGGGCCCCACGCTCCCACCACATGATTTTTTTTCACATAGAAATGGTAACTGCAACGCAAATGCAAGCACAAACAGTTATGCACATGATCACAGTACCACAACAGGAAACACAAATGGTAATGGTAACAGCAACGATGATGCCAAAGGAACAAAAACATAAACACAAATGCTAATGCACAAGGTGATGCAAAATGAAACACAAACAGAAACAGTAATGGAAATGCAAATGGTAACAGTAACACAAGCGCAAATGAAAACATAAAGTGCAATGCACATGGTGGCATAGACAGGAATGCTAACGCAGTTGCAGAAACGTAAGTGGGAATGCTAACTATGACAGTAACGAAAGCACACACCCTTTTTTTCACCAACAGCTGCATAGAGAAACACAGTGAATACAAAGAATGTATGCATAATAATGGGCCTTGGAGCAGAAAATGAGCACTTGGAATATTAAATTGCTTATATCTCAGGAACTGTGTGACATAGAAATTTTTTTTTAATTTCATATAAATTATGACTTTCCTGGCTAGTTTTGTACTTAGCACCCTAGCAGGAAGCTAAGCATTTTCATGATGAAAAGTCCATATCTCGAAGCGTTTCTGAGATACAGGCCCCGAAAGGCGCGGTGGACGCCACAATGTTAGTCTATGGGAAAAAGCGTCAACTTCAGAGCACCATAACTTTCCAACGGTGCAATAGTTTGTCACCAAGCTACCGAAAGGCACATCTGCAGGATGTTGGCTTTCTTCCCTCCAGATTTCAGCCCAAACCACCAAACCAGTATTTTGCAGCAGGGTGGAAAAGAATTCCTGTTATTTTTCCCCATAGTTAATAGAATAGTGATGTCATAAAATATATTTTCATAAAAAATTCATGAAAGTGTATGGGTTCAACACTCTTTCGACACTACTTTTCCACAAATTTCAAAAACATATTTCTGGGGTGTTTAACCCCAAAATAAAGACATGCCTAGCATCCTCAGGGCTCGACTAGGTAAACACAAAAGAATTGTGTCTCTAGAGGGTCCCAATTTTAAATGCCAAGCATTTCTCTGGTCAGTAACTGAAAACAAAATGGCAGATTTGCAACACTACTGGGGTCATTTGCGACACTAAAATCCACATTTGCGACACTGTCGAACTTTTTGTTAACTTTTCCCACTGACTGTAATGGGAAAATAGTTTTTTGAATAACTTTTGAACCATTCAATATTTTTTCATGAAATCTTGAAAAGGTACATCAGGGACCCTTGATGCACATTCCCTGAAGGCTTTGGACTGATCATGCAAACTGTGTGATCTGTAGGCATGAGCAAAGAATGTGCAAAAAAGCGTAAATGCACTACAGAATGTTGCCTAATAACTCTGCAATCGTATATCTGACCACTACGACAGTTGGCAGATCCTGAGATCTATGCTACTGCTCTGTGCCTGCCAAATTTCTGGCAAATCTGTCATACGGTGGCAAAGTTATTAAGGTGCAAAATTTCATACTTTAACCTTAAATGGGGTACTCAACCCTTACTGTGGTGGCACTACCGTGCCACCAGAATATATATATATATACACAGTATATACAGCAAGCTAAAAGAAGAAATGCGGTATGCCTGAGATTTAGAGGGCCCTTTGAGGATGTGCCAAACAGAATTTTTATTGGGAAAGAACTCTTAATGAATACAATGAAGTTTTATCCATATGAAATATATGCCCTTATTCATGTACCAGGAAGTACAGAATTTGACATAAGTTTTAAACATAGAGGAGGGTTGGACCACTTTTGGAAATTATATCAGCAAATGAAATATACAGACTTATGGAAGGATTTCTCAGTTATTCCTTTATCAAAACCTGCTTTTAAAATAATGACCGTGTTATTTTGAAAAGAAGATGTCAATGTGGTCGACATTCATTTCTGGATCAAGCAGAGGGGTGTAATGCATGGGCTGCTGAAACCAATATTGGATGAAAATGGTCTGTGGACAGGTGGATGGAAATATAAACTAACACTTAAACAAACAGATGGGGAAATTCAACATTTGCTGAACTGTTTCTTTCTAGGCCAAGATAGCAGCATTGTTTTTTATGCAGGCCAAGTGTGGGCCTGCTACAAATGTGGAGAGTGAGGTCACTTAAGTAATGTCTGTGGTAAAGTCAAGTGTGGCCTATGTGGGGTTGTTGGGCATTTTGGGGCAGAATGCACAAACCAAGTTAAATGTAGTTTGTGTGAAGAGGCGGGCACACCTTTGCAAAATGTCTCTGGGCTTCCCATAACAGCCCAGAAACTGGAGAAAGAGCAGAGCAAGATGTCTACCTGGCTGTGGCACAGAAAGAGAAAGAGAAGCAAGATAAGGTAATAAGGGAAGCCATTATCAGAGAGGACATGGAAAAAGGAATAAAGGTACAACCTCAGACTAAAGGGTTGGTAATACCAGAGGAAAAAGGATCAAAAGAAAAAACAGGGACTTTTAAAATGGAAGGGAAGACAGAAAAAGAAACTGAATTTACTATGGTTGCAAAAAACAAAAAGAAGAGTACAGCAAAACAGATAATTTCATTGGAAAAAGATTGTGAAGGTGTAGAGTTAACAAATAAATACACCTTATTACAAGACAAGGAATGGTCCACTATGGAGGAGGGCTCTGACCGGTCCAACACAGATCTTTCTGAAGGTGCAGGAGAGGAAGATGGTGACACAACAGACACACAGGTGTCAAAGAAAAGGAAAAATCTAAAGGGGCAGGGTAAAAGTGAGGGGAAAACAAAATGGGAAGTTTAAACTGCCTCACTCATAATACAAATAGTATTAAAAATAGAAGGAAGAGGCTGGTAACTTTTAAAATACTATATGACTTGAAAAGTGACTTATATGTATTCCAGTACACAAGGTTGCACACTATAGATGAAATTCAACAAACTCTGAAAGACTGGACATGGGGACCATCCTTATGGTCCTTCGGGATAGATAGGTGTACAGGGGTGGGGGTAGCTTTCTCTTCTCATGATGTTCAAATTTTAAAAGTAATAGATTTGGTACCTGGAAGTGCTATGATTATTGATGTTATCTTAAAAAAGAATTCAGTGAGAATTATTGTCATTTATAATCCACAAAGGAAAAAAGAAAGGGATATGCTAATAGATCAAATAGAGGCTTATTTGCATACTTTAAAACTTGTGGTATAGGGGGAGACTTTAACTGTGGGTTATCTAGAGCAGATTGGGGGAGGGCAACATCAAAATATTTTTGTGATATGACTCACTTGAAAAGAATGTAATGTAAAAGCTGGGATGGAGGATGGATATAAGTTAAAAGGTAAAAAGGAGAACACTCATATTTCAAGGGTTCACGTTCTACTCGTATAGATTTCTGGATGGTACAAAAAAAAGTGGAGGTAGTTGATATTAGGAGTATACCGATTGAGACATCAGATCATATGGCAGTAGAAGTTGAAATTAACTTGGGGACTAGGATGAGAATAGGAAAAGGCTATTGGAGGATGAATACAGCTAAGCTACAAGAAAATACTTGTATAGAAAAGATTAAAATAATACTGGAAGATAAATTAACAGTTATGGAATTATATGATAGTGGAACAGAATGGTGGGAAGATACTAAAAATGAAATCAAACAATATATGCTCGAAGAAGGACACAGAGTAGAGGCAACAAATTATGGGAAGTATTTAAAATTAAGTGCTAAATTATTTAAACTTATGACAAGGCAGGTTAAAGATAAGGTGGATAAATCTAAACAAATTGAAGAAATTAAGGTTAAAATGAAATAATACCAATATAATAGGGTCACGTCTATAATTATGGAACAAAACAGTGGTTCCCAGGAAACAAAATATCATGCAAATCCTTATGATAGTAGTAAAGAAAGAATAGAAAATCGAGTTATGCACAAATTACAGGATGAAAAAGGGAGGATACATACAGATGCAGAAAATATTAAATGTACAGTACAAGAGTTTTTGAAGGAAAAATACCAGCAACAAAGAAGTAGGAAAAGTGAGGATTTTTTTCTGACAATTGAGATTCCAGAGTTGGAGGAAGATGAGGCAGATGCGATAAAGGGGGAAATTAAAGAAGAAGAAGTGAAAGAGGCTATAAAATCTTTGTCCAATAACACGGCACCTGGGGTGGATGGGATTCCGAATATGTTCTGTAAAATTTTGGAAAAACAAATAGCTCCCATTTTAACAAGAGTATATAATGGTATAATGAATGGAGACAATTTGGCAGAAAGCATGAAATATACAATAATGTATGGGTGTGTGTGTATAATGAGAAATTATGTGCATCCTCAGTGTGGGATGCTACATAAACCCGGAGGGCGAAGCCCGAGGGGTTTATATGAGTATCCCACACTGAGGGTGCACATAATTTCATATTTATTCACATATCTCCATACATTGTTATGTGTAATTGCTGGCATCAGTTTTTTTTTCATTTTCTGTTACTGGAATTTCAGTTTTCACTGGCCACTAGATGGTGCTGCTGTGAACTGCTGTGCATTGTCCTTATTTAAGGAGACTGTCTTTCAATTTTTCAAGTCTTTCCAGTTTGTTTCAATTTTTTTTGTTGTTCTTGTGGTGATTTACTGAAATTTGGGTTGTAGTAGCTGGAGTGCATAAAGGCAGCACATTAAATAGCCGTGCAGCGACAGTAGTTACGGTCAGGTTGGGTTTTGTTAGTGGAAGCTGAAAAACAAAGTTTTTTTCCAGTTTTCACAAAAAAAAAATAAAGCCAGGAAAGAAGAAGATGGACTGTTTTGGTGAGTGTAGAGATTAAAGTGGGTGACTGTGGCCTTTGCTGGTCCAGTGCCATACTAAGGAAATGGCTGCTAGTAGTCAGCACAAGAGCACTGTAAGCATGCGCACAGTGAGGTAAAACCCGGCATGTGTTCACCGTTATAACAGCAAATTATGTGTTGGTTCTCCGAAGGGAAAAAAGATGTGCCAGTTATTACAAAAGGAATAACGATTTTTTTGCATAAAAATTGAGAAAAAAACATAACTTAAAAACTGGAGGCCCATTAGTTTATTGGCTTCAGATTACAAACTTTTAGCCAAGGTAATAAATAATAGGTTAAGGACTTTTTCAGAGAAATTGATAATGCAGTCTCAAACGTGTGCTATTCCTGGACGGAGCATACAACAAAATTTAATTTATATTAGAGAAGTCATAAATAAAGGACAGGAGGATTCTTTGCAAGGGTATTTGTATGCCTTGGATCAAGAAACAGCATTTGATGTTGTAAAGCATCAGTATGTATGGGATACCTTAGAAAAGTTTAAAATTCCAACAGAATTAATTAGTTTAATAAAAGCAATATATAAGGATTCACAAATTTGTCCTATGGTTAATGGGCATCTAGGGGCTTCAATGCATATAAGGAATGGGGTTCGGCAAGGGTGCCCATTAAGTCCCCTACTATATGTACTTTGTCTAGACCCACTTCTGAGGAGAACAGAGGTGTTGTATGGCAAAATAGGGAACTGAATAAAACAAGTGCTTATGCAGATGATTGCTTAGTTTTAGTAAAAGATCAGAGTTCAGGGGATAAGTTAATAGATACAGTAGAGAAGTATAGTCAATATACAGGGATTAAGATAAATAAAGGGAAAAGTAGAATTTATCCATTAGGGTCAGTGAAGAAAAAGAAAAGAGGAGATTTGGAGGCAGCAGAAGGAATCATTAAGGTGCTGGGAATAAGATTTGGAGGAGATGATGCAATACAACAAAACTGGGAAGAAAAGTATCAAATAGCTCAAATAAAAGTACATAAATGGAAACAATGGAGTATGACACGAGAGAAAAGAATTTACTTATTAAAAACGTTTATTGTCCCAATATTTTTATTTTTAGCATACATTTTTCCAGTACCGTTTAAAATGCAATCCAAACTTCAAAGTCTTTGTTTTCAATTATTGTGGGGTAGCAAGTTAAATCACATTAAAAGGGGGATAACATATAGAACCATAAAAGATGGGGGTTTAAACATGATAAATCCAATTGTTTTTTATATTAATATTTTTGTGTTTTCAAATATTGTACCATTAGTAAAAGGTGAGAACAAAGCTTGGTCTTGGTTAACACAGCAATGGAATGTACCTTTCATTCAATGTATTGGGAAGAAAGGAAATATAGTAGGAGGTAAAGTGTGGCCAATGTATATGGACATTGGAAGGAAGTATTTAACCCAGTGGGAGGGGGGTAACAGTGGATGCTCTAATTAGGGGTAACAGAAAACAGATGTATAAAGAAATTATGAAGAGGAATTTCTGGGAAAAACAAGTTTTTAAGGTAGAAAAAGGAATAAAAGAGCAGGAAATTTTAGCTGTTACATTAGAAAAAAGAATTCTGGGGAAAATGAAAGATGTAGTATGGATGTGTAGTCATGGGAAGTTAAACGTGAGAGGTAACCAAAAACATTAAAGAATGGAGGAAAGAATATGTGGAGAAAGAGATTGTGAGACAAAAGAGGAAAGCATGCAGCATTTATTTTTTGATTGTGATTTTATTAAACCTTTTTGGGGTATGGTAGCCAGTTATTGGGAGATGCAAGCTTTTAAAAATATAACATACAAGATGTTGATTTATGGTCAGTTAACGAAAGAATGGGAAAAAGTTAATAAACATACAGTCTATGTTATTTTGGCAGTTTTGAAATGGTCTATATGGCAAAACAGATGCTCAAGATTTTTGCAGAATAAGGATTTGACTGTACAGGATTTATTTTTAAGTTTCAAGATGAAGTAGATAACATTTTTCAAGATGAATGTAGATTATGGGGAGAAGAGAAAGCAAGAGAGTTGTGGAAAAATATTACTGGAATTGGGTAGATAATATGGATATCATAATGACAGTGTGATTTGTTTTTGTGCTGAAAAAAAGTGTGTTTTTGTTTTAATAAAAACTTCCCCTACTCTGTAGAAGGGTGGCACTGTGTCTACGGAGACCATCCTAGTCAGATGGAGGAAGACAGTGGTGGTGAATGTACTGCTCACAGAGAGCAGACGCGGCTCAGCAGGGAGAATAGTATGGCTGGGAGGCACCTTCAGGGTGGCCAGCATTTCGTACCAACTCCCCCGCCTTTGGAGGCAGTGAACGATGGAGAGGCCATTGGTACAGGGGAAATTTTGCTTCCCCCACTACGCCTGCAGTTGATATTTCCAGTTCCGTTATGGGTACGATGCCTGCAGTGGAAATCAAAGACCTGGATGTCCTAGTTCTACAAAACGGGATCTATTGCTTAAAGCAGAAGCTGATTTCAGCATGGCACAATTGCGTGCTACGGAGGAAAGAAAAAGGAAGTGGCCTGTACAGGGGTCTCAGTCACTGACTTCGGAGTCATCGGCAAAGGTTTTTGTAGCAGCCTCACAGTCACAGGATCTTCCGGTTCTCAGTTCTCCAGAAAAGGAGCCGGACCAGGCAGTACAATCCTAGTAGGACCAACAATGGTCTCCAGAGTGAGCCCTAGAAGAGGCTGGCTGGATTCAGAATAGGGCAGGTCAGTGGGTGGTGGATCCCAAAATTCCACTTCCACAATGTGATGTCTCTGGGATTTTTACTGGGGTTGTGGGGAATGTACCCCTCCATATTACTAACACACCAGTTACTAGGGATCCACTTGTTGTACTCCCTGATATACCGACAGAAGGGGAATCCCCCTCTATGAACCATGATGCTGCTCATGTATTGCCCATTATTTCCTCTCCTAATTCTATATCCTTTTCCCCTATTGAGGCCTTTACATCGCAGGAGGTCCCTGTGGCTTCACAGGCCCATGACTTTGCTCCGACTGGAGATAAAGAACCTGGGGCAAATCCTGAGGCAACTACGGACACAGAGTCCTTATCCCCTAACTTGACTGCTCCTACCTATGCTAGTCTTTTCTACAAGCCTGTCTCTTTGGCTAAATGTCACAATGCTGTAAGATTGCAATTTTTGGGGCCTGTTGACACTATGCCTGATCAGTTTTATGTGGGAAAAGTTTTATTGAAATGAATGCTTGGTTTTTCTTCCAATGAGGTGTATGCCTTGATACATACCCCAGGGGAGTCTAGATATGACATTAGTTTTCGTTCTCCTGATACTCTAAATCATTTCTGGATGAAATATGCTCTCTTGAAAATTAATCCTGCCTGGACTTTCTAAGCCATACCCCTTATTAAACAATCTTTCATAGTGATTACAGTACTCTTTCGAAATGAGAGGGTAAATGTAGTCAATATCGCATACCGGCTTGAGAAGCGGTGTACTATACAGTGTAATCCTGAACCAATTATGGATTCGGAGGGTTTCTGGAATGGGGGCTGGAGATATAAAGTGACCCTGTCCTAATTAGATGATGGACTTCAACACCTTCCCAGTTATTTTTATTTGGGTCAGGGCAAAGGTTTCATTTTCTTATCCTGGACAACTGCGTCATTGCTATAACTGTGGTTCTGGCAGACATTTGAGCAGGACTTGTGATACTTTAAAATGTGTGCAATGTGGGGAGTTGGGTCATGTTATGTCAGATTGTCACCATCCTACAAAATGTAGTTTACGTGAAGAGAATCATTCTTCCATGGACTGTCCTTAGGCAGCTCATAATACTACTAATGGGGATTTTGCATTTCAGGATTTTTATTTGAACACTGCTACAAAAGCGGCTTTGAAACATTACAGGCCCCCCCTTTAATAGAATGTCTTCTGCAGACATGTCTGTTCCTCCTTTGGTAGTTCAAACAGTTACACCACATACTTCTGGAACTGAGAAAGTCCCTTCACCTGTGGTGGTTTCCACTAAAGACATGCCTATAGTACCTGGTTTATCCTCTAACACTGATAATATGGCCCCTCCTCTCCCCTTCCACCTGACGGGGCCTTCACAATAGTGAATAACCAATGGCGGAGTTTAAGGAATAAGCCCACGGCCTCTACTACAGAGCCTTTCCAGCTTCCCTTACACAACCCCTATTCAACATTACAGGGTGAGGATTTAGAAATGCAGGAACTGAGTCTGACTCAGCCTCCGTACATTCCTCCCAAGCAGATGGGGGCTCTGACACTGAACGCTGTACAGAGGATTTAACTACCATTCCAAAGAATAAATCTAGAATGGGCTCCTGAAAATGGGTTAGGAAAAAATCTTGAGATTACTAGTGTTGCTGGTTGAAGTTGCTGGGGTTTTTCCCATATAAGATTTTAGCTTTTCATTCTGGTTTGAGCGGTTTGTATGAAATTAAAATGGCCTCTCTGAACTCAAATAGCATACAATCAGAAAGGAAACAGCTGTTGATTTTTGTTCTGTTTGAATTTGCTTTATATGATGTAGTGTTTTTACAGGACACTAGGCTGCACACTAGGCAGAAACTGGATAGGGCATCTTTGAGTTGGACTTCGGGATTATCTCAGTGGTCTATAGGGGATGACCGCTGCAGTGGTGTTGGAATTTGCCTGAACAATCCCTCTGTTAAAATTGTACAAACAGTGGATATTGTTCCAGGTCGAGCTCTTTTAATGGATGTCATTTTGCCAGTGTCAGTGGCTCAGCAGGTAGCACACTCCCCTCTGAGGCCTAGAGATCAGTAGGTTGTGGGTTCTATCCCCACACCAGGCACTTGGGTTAATATCCCAATACTGACACTGTAGTGTAGCATGAGGGGGGTGCTGCACTCCTGAGGTGCCGTCTTTCAGCTGAGACATTAACCGAGGTCCCATCTGCCTGTTCTGGTGGTTGTTCAGGTGGATGTTAAAGATCCCATGGTGCTTCTCTAAAAGAGCAGCGGAATTTCCCTGGTGCAATGGCCAAATTTCATCCATTCACGAATACCACCAACAGCTTAATCTGGTTCAAGGTCAGTTGGCATTCATCTGTATCCCCTTCCCCCGGGTCGTGCCTGAAAATAGGCAGGATATGTCTAGTGCACTTACCCGGTCAACAAAAACTAAATAAATAAATTTTGTATGATTTACCTTGCCAACTTCTAAGTGTCTATGTCCCACAAACAAAGTCAGTCAGAATAGAGCTTTTTCATGCTATACAACCATATCTTTTTACCGCTAGATATATCATTTTGGGAGGTGATTTTAATTGTGGCCTGTACTTTAAGTATCGAAGACCCAGGAAAAAAAACTGTATTGTGATACGAACTGTTTGAATGCTTTAATATCCCAGACTGGGTTAATAGATGCTTGTGCTCACTTTAGTAATCATGATAAAACCTATTTTCATGGCACTTTAGCCTCTAGAATATATTTTTGGTTTATATCCCCCTCTTTGGGCATTAAAGCCACTAAAACTACTCCTGTAGCTACCTCAAACCACGCCATTGTAGAAATTTCTGTGTCTAATTTTGATGGGATGCAGCTTGGCCCAGGTTATTTATGCTTGAATCTGGAACTCCTTTCTCTATCTTCTGTAAGGGATGGTTTTGTTTCACTATTAGAAGCTAGTAAATCAGTTAAATTTTTATATGATACCTCTCAGGCATGGTGGGAAGAAACAAAATGTGAAATTAAGCATCATTTTCAGCACACTGGCAGATTAAATGGGAAATTCAAAAAGAACTTGTATCAGGTATATAGGACACAGTTCCAGGACCTGGTGTTTCAGGCCTCACAAGGTGATGCCTGGGTACTTGTGAAACTGGCAGAAGTTCAGGAAAACGTGAATACCTTACAATATGATCGACTTAAATCTTTAAATCAAGAATGTAAGTTTGGGACACAGGGTAAGCAAGATTTTATTAATTCCTTTCACGTTTGTGCTCAACAGCAGCATCAAAACAAATGTCCTCAGTGAGAGATTGACAGGGTACCATGTTTACTACTAAAAAGGATATTTTGAACATAGTGGATAAGCATGTATGTTCACTTTTTAATATTCAGGAGTTACCGACTGATAGCTGTCTGTCATGGCTGGATGGCTGGCATTTACCTCAAGCTTTACCTTCAGACAAGGAAGTATTGCTGTTGCCTCTTACTAAGTCTGAATTACTAGCTACATTGGCGCAAGTGAGGGGTGGTTCCACTCCAGGGAAGGATGGGATCCCTTATGAACTTTATAACATTATATTACAGTACTTACTGCCAGAATTGTAGGAATTATTTCTGGACATCTTTTCATCAGGGGTACTGCCTCCGACAATGGCGGATGGATTGGTGATTTTCATGTATAAGGCTGGGGATAGGGCAGATTTGCATAATTGGAAGCCTGTTACACTTCTTAATACTGATTTTAAACTTCTTACGAAGTTGTTGAATAATAGACTTCTACTCTGTGCATCTTCTCTTATTCATCCCTCTCAATCTTGCACTATTCCTGAAAGGAAAATAACGGACAGGTTGCTTTTATTAAGGGAGATTCTGCATCAAGGTAATTTGGGGGAATTAGCAGGATTCATTCTTAGTTTAGACCAGGCAAAAGCTTTTGACACAGTATGCCATGCATATCTTTGGGAGTGTTTAAAACGGTATGGGATCTCTATAAAGTGTATCTCATGGATACAAACTTGTTATGCCACAGCTATGGCACAAGCTTATTGTAATGGATGGCTGGGGAAGCAATATGGGGTGAAACGGAGGGGTTAGACAAGGCTGTCCTCTCAGCCCATTATTCTATCTGTTCACTTTGAATCTGTTATTATGAAGAATTAATGATAATCAGGATATTCAAGGGGTTTATTTTTCCAGTGCCAATGAGGAAATCAAGAGTATAGCTTATGCGGATGATATCTGTTTTATTGTGAGGGATTTGGTCTTGGCTGCTTTGGTGCGTGATACACTTTCTGATTTCACCACAGCAACTGGGGCTTTAGTGAATTTTTCAAAAAGTAAATATCTTCTGTTTGGCTCTGTACACTTTTTTGAACCCACGCTTCTTGGGATTCCAATAGTTGCAGACACTTACACTATTTTGGGGTTACTTTTTGGCTGGGGAGATTTGGCTTGGCTTAATTGGATTTCTAAACTTGATGTAGCATATGGGAAGCTTGCATTTTAGAATAAGTGGAGGTTTTCCAAATTAAAACGGGTATTCTTGGTTAAAACCTTTTTGCTTCCTATCTTTCTTTACCTTAGTGTGATGTTTTGCTTGCCTTCTCAATTAGAAACCAAATTATATGGTTGTTTATTCTCTTGCATTTGGGGCAGTAGATTGAATCCCATCAAACGGTGTTTATTTTTCAGGGATAAACAATATGGGGGGCTAAAAATGATCAACCCTATTGTATTTTTCTTTTCGATGTTTGTGTTTGCTAATCTTAAACCTGTGTTGGCAGGCCTGAGTAATACCTGGATTCCATGGGTACAGGACTCTCTCACCAATATACTTCCTTTTTGGCCAATACATTCTCGTATACCTAAGCAATGATCTTTGCAGAATCTCCTGACAATTTTAGATTGTGTTTTGGGAAGATAAAACTCTGGGGTCTTGCTAAAGAACATATAGTGAATAACACTAGGAAAGAGCTTTATGTGCATCTTATTAATACTTTCTTTCGTGAAATGCTATATTTTGATTTAAACCACCCTTGGAAAAACAATTGATTGACAAAATGTTGACATCCCTCATATTCCAATCTATTTGTGGGATGTTATGTGGCTTTCTTTACATGGGAAATTGAATGTAGGAAACTTGAAACATAAAAGCATTGAGCATCGATACTGCCCTAGGGATACATGTCAGAAATTATTGAAACGATGGATCACTTATTTTTGTTTTGTCCATTAGTTCAGAAATTTTGGAATTTGTTACGGACTAAATGGCCTACTTCACCCTTTTACAATCTAATGCTGGACATTCTAAACTTGGGAATTTTGTCCTTTTACGGACTAAGCATGACAGAGTTACACTTGACTGTTTTAGTTTGTTTCAAATTTTACATTTGACATGTAAGATGTTGGTTGACAATACAGCAAATAAATTACACTGAAGAACAATTATTCTATATGATTGATACTGCAGTCCAGAAACACAGAGCTTTGGAGCAAAGATTGGTGCAGCCTAGGATTTTTGGTCCTGGTGGCACAGTATTGACTGGCTCTAGTTGTTATTGAAGAATTTTTATGTGTTTCTGTCCTTTGGTTTAATTGAGTAGGCCATTGAATTACAGGATGGCTCCCTGGACCATTATTAAGGAGGAAAGTGGTTAATTTTTTCTTGATTTGGTGGAACTAGACTACAGATAGGTTTTCTCGGCTTAGAATTTCATTTTTGGTAGTTTTAGGCTTTTTAGCTGTATTATTTCTCATTATGCTTTGCAGAAAAAGAAAAGAAAAAATGTACAATTCCCCTACTCTTGTAGTGGAGTGGGAGGAGGTTTATCCATGGCCCTTTTATGCTGCCTTGTTACTATATGATTGTAATACTTCTTCGTTTGGTTTTTCATATGTTTGGTGTTTAATTTGTGTGCCTTAACACTGTTTGATTTTAGTTTAATTTTTTACTGTGATAATATGAAATTCCCCTACTCTTTTAGTAGGGAGGGGGAGGGGGACTATATTCAGTATTATGTTGTATTTAGGGTTCGAATATGTCATAACTATTTCCCTACTCCTTTGGTAGGGAGGAGGGGGGTATACATTTTTGAACTGTATCTTGTTTAGTCTTTCTGTAGGACTACAATATTTCTTTGTGTTTCTGACCCTTTATCTGGTAGGTTTTGCTTATTTCAGTTGTTGATTTTCCAGTATGCTATAATACTCTTTTGTGTCTTGTTTTGTTTTTCCTTCTAAATACCCTGTACATCGTAATGTTGGTTTGTTTCTGTATTTTTTGATGTCATGAGTAATTAAATTCCTGGCTTTTTTTAGTAGGGGATGGGGGGAGATTATGTTTTTGTTTGGGGTTTTTGTTTTTTGGGATTTCAGCAATTTTTTGATAGCAACATAGACATTGTATGAATGTAATACTTGTCTGATTTTTCTCCTTTATGATTTCTGGATTGCTTTGTGTGAATTTTCCACAGTGTATTATTATTTGTTGATGATGATTTAATCATAGATTCCCCTTCTCATTTAGTAAGTGATGGATTTTATTTTAGTTAATGATTTTTTAACAGCTCTATTGTTTGTAGTGTTATTTCATGCATTGTATGATAATATTTCCTTGTTTTTTGTATTTTTTTGTATTACTATATTTATTTAGTTTTTTCATTTATGACTTACAAGAGGAGACAAGTATGAATTAATGCTTTTTTGTTAATTTCTTGTCATTTAGTTATTTTCTTTTCTATATATTTTGTTTTAGTTTGAATAGTATGATTGTAATACTTTTTGGTTTTTTCCTTTATTTATGTATTTTTCAATGGGAATTAACATGGCCTGTTATTTTTGTTGGGTAGTTGTAAATAAAAATTCCTCTACTCTTTTTGATAAGTGCCATGTGATCTTTAACATGCACCTGAACTACCATCAATCCAGGCAGATGGGACCTTGGTTTACCATCTCATCCGAGAGATGGCACCTCAGAAGTGCAGCACCCCACTCATGCTGCACTACAGTGTCAGTACTGGGATATTAACCCAAGTGCCAGATGTGGGAACTGAACCCACAGCCCTCTGATCTCCCAGCCTCAGAGGCAAGTGGGCTACCTACTGAGCCACATTATTGCACTGTTCAATCCTGTTTTTTTAACAAACAAACCCTCCATGACAGAAAGAAAACATTATTGAGACACCAAAAATATTTCAGGGTAAATAGATATTGTTAAGTAGGAATATAACAGGGCCTGAAGAAGCAGCTGCACTATGTGGATGGCTGCTGGTACACAGTAGCTGGCTGCAAAAGTGCAAGGGAAAACCACCACTCTATACAAATAGATAGATAGATAGATAGATAGATAGATAGATAGATAGATAATTTTATTTATAAAGCACCCATTTCCATAGACTCTGGGTGCTGTACAGACAATTCAATAACAGAATACATATAGGCAGCAGCTCAACACAAACTTAAAATTCATCCATCCTGTTAAAACCAACATCTGTCATGAAAAGCCTGCTGGAATACATACAATTTTAATGCTTTCTTAAAGGCTTCTGCCAAGGGGGCCTCCCTTAGATAACCAGGAAAGGAGTTCCACAGAGTGGGTACCAAACCGAAAATGCCCTATCCCCAGAATACATGCCAAGAAAAACTGTTCAATGCTACTGCAACTTTACTGATGGCAAAACAAGGCACACACAAATGCCCACTGTGCTTCAGAGCTTAGGCCTTCATTGGGGGACAAAATGAAGGCCTAACCGCCAAAACGCAAGGGTCATTATTGTGTGCCTTGTTTTGCCATAAATACATTTGCACTAGCAGTGAACACATTTTATTGCCATTTATTCATGTGGAGTTATGGCTTTCTACTTTTGTTAAGTTGGAATATAATGAGGGCAAGGACAACCCTTTTTTCCTTAATTTTATTTCAGCTGTTTTTGGGCATGGTTATCACCATTTTTGGGAGTTAAACAAGATCATGCAAAACAAAAACGCAACATACACTTAACATTTTATACATAACGGTGCACATTGGGGGAGACAAACAACATCAAAATGGATACTAAACCTGTGTCAGGTTAACTAAGGTATGCAAGACAAATGCCAGAAGGAACTAGGGAGGATGGGGACAGGGTATACTGGAATGTATTGGGAGCCATCACATCAAAATGAAGTCAGAAAAGGGGTGTACAAAGAGGGGGAACTAAAATGTTGAAGGGTATGCATCAGAATGAAGTCAGGCAAAGATACACTAAAGAACATTACATATAAACACAAGGAAATGGGGGGCATGATAGAAACTATTAAATACAGAAATGGACTCAACAACAGGGTAGCCTCAACCAGAACAAAAGATGTGCATGAAGAAGGGACCACAATTTCAAGCTGGGTGACGGGTCAGAGGCAACATCAGAAAATATTTTTTCACACAGAGGGTAGTGGTGCTAGGTGCAAGGACAAACTAAAAAACTAATATTCATTGTTGTGATGGGACAGTTGCAGTTGAAGCATCCCCATAATCTGAAGTTGGTGCCTCTCGATGCGATCTAACTGCTGCTCAACATTGTTGAGCCAGTGGTTTGCAGCATCCATTTTGCTCCACAGCAGTCCCAAATCCATCTGTGTGGCAGGCAGTTTGAGAGGGTTGCCACCCTCAGCAGGAGGTGCTGCAGTTTGTGGTGGTGGTGCAGCAGGTTCTGCCATGGCCTTTCCCACTACACACCATGCGTAGGTGAATGCAATTCTGCCCCTCCTCCCCAGCAGAGCCAGCAGGTGCATTGATGGCCTGTTTGGTGACCTTAGCCTTCCACTCTAAGTGGTGGTGATTATACATATGGGTGTGCTGTCCCCATGTGCCAAGGTGACTCCCTCGGAGGCTACAGCACACCTCAACACCACACAAATTGCACCTTACTACATTGCTGTCCCCAGGCAATATAGTAAAAAAAGCTCACACTAAGGAGGTGCAGGAAGGACCAGGCACAGGCGGGGGGGGCCCAGGTGTTGTGGGAGCCAGGGGCTACAGCTGTACATTTGGGGCCTGAGGTGCAGAAACCTGCTGCTGCAACTACTGCTGTGGCTCCTTCCCTTCCCCCCTCACTTCCTGCTGCTGCTGAGCTGCTGGCAGAGGGGACATAGCAGGTGCTGCTGGCACTGGGGGGGCCACTGGTCGGTGCCACAGGAGGTGGTGCTTCCATGGCACCCTCCAGTATCTCTTGTTTTGGGGGGAACCTCAGGATGGTGCACAGGTGCAGACAAAGCCAGCCACCATGTATGCATATGCCCACCCAATCACCGCCATGTCGATTAAGCCCCCGCCTCTCACCCTCCATTGTGGGATCTCTCTAACTCTCCATACACAACAACACACACAGACACACAAAACATATAACGATAAACAAGTACTAAACAGAAATACTGCACAAACACAAATCCAGACAACAAATACTCAAAAATAAGCACCTAGAGCAAAAAAACTAAAGATTTAAAGTATTTTTTCCAACAGATTTTCCTCTCTCACCCAACACAACTTCCTTCTAATGCAAGGTGAAAGTGAAACTCTCTTCCAGACTTGACTCACCATACCTCTCAACCTCCCAACCTGACAATGTGTGACAAAGGGCTACAAAATGTGTGACAAATGGCAAAAATGTGGTACACCCATTTTTTCACTGCGCGCAGAGTGTTGAACCTCAGAGCTTTGGGCTGGTAGTGACTTGCTCAGAATCATACAGACACAGTATGTAAGTGGAGGTTGTGAGAATCAAACCCATGCCTGTAAGTCCTAAACTCACTCACTGCTGCTTGCTACTCTAACCTCTAGGTTATACTGCCAGCCTAAACAAAGTTGATGGTAGTAGAAGGTGGAAGCATGACTGGCAAGCAGGACGTCATGTGTAAGTTAGAAAGCACGGGCCATGGCACTATGGAGCTGCTCAGAGGGACAAGAGGTCAGGAGCTGCAGAAACACACTCAGCTGCAGCACAAATTCAGCCCATACTGAAAAGCAGTGGACCCTCCATATAACAGCACTGTCCTGCCCTGTATATTGTTTTAGTCTATGCAAGAATTTTCTGTGCTGCAATACAGAAAGAGGGGGTACCTCTGCACAAAACAGAATACTTATCCACAGTCATTTACTAATCTATTTAGCTAAGAGTTTCAAATACTGTTAGCCAGAATTTGAAATGCTGCCAGAATATTTCATGTAAAGCATTCCAGTCTGTCAGAGAGAACCTAAATTGCTTGGAATATTATTTGTAAACAAAAATGACAGATTTTGTTTTAAATGCCTATGAAAACAAAGCCAAATGTGTTGAAGCTCACAGAGAACACCATTGCAGCTTGTTTTCATAAATTAGAAATTAATATATTCTCAGAGAGGAGGAGGAATGCCTTTCAACACTGAGAATAGTTTATAGTCGTGGTTAGATCCTTGGCTGTGAGCCTGTGACACAGGTGATCTCGGGGTCAAATCCCACCACAGCACAAGATGTGGCCTGCACCAAATAGGCTGAGCTCTGGTGTCTGCCCCTTTCCAGCTGTCCTGTTGTGTAGAGACAAGCCACCTCAGTAGGAACACTGTGCTGCACCTCAGCTGGGCTGCAAGGGGTGAAGAAACCGAACAAAGTCCCTTTCAGGAAGGTTCAAATCACTAGTATGGGCCCTCACCAAGAGAACCCCCACCCACCTAATCCCCCCAAAACAACCAAAACGGGCACAAAAAATAAACGGAATACTAACCCCCCCCCCCAGTTGGGTCGGTCTCTGGTGGCGTTCTTCTGCTGCTTCCTTGCTCTCTGTCTGGGGCGTGCTTCAGTGCAGCTTGTTGTTCTGGGCTCTGGTTTCTCCTTCCTTCCTTCCTAGCACAGCGATTGGTGCCTTCAGGTCCTTCAGTGCAGTGGCCCTACTGCTAAAACAGTACCCGATGCTATGGTTCCCCTGGCAGCAGGCTGCTTTACTAGCCTGGCAGCAGACTGAGGGGACCTGATACAGCAAGCAGGACTGGTGGGGCATGGTGATCTGGCTATGCTCCTCTCTCTCTCTCTCTCATGACACCTCCCCAAGCCCCCCCTCACACCAACGTCATTACTACTATGACAGACGTGAGGGGTGCCAGAGATTTAATTGGAGGAGACGAGGAGCAAGCCTGGGAGGATTAAACAAAGGGATCAGTGGAATGCTGAGCACAGTGTGGCCACATGGTTTGGCGTTCCAATGCGGAAATAAAATGGCAAATGCGGGCGGCGGTACAGGCAGACTGCAGGGCTCAGAATCTGGAATGTCACACAAAATCCAGTACACTTGAGAGGTATGTGACCACTTCCTGCCTGCCTGAAGTATGGGACTTATACTGTATAATCCATGTGATGTGTGTGAGCTGCCAACGACTTCTCACCCACCTTGAAGCAAACTAAGGCAGAGTGAACAATAAGAAGTCATAATTACAGTGCAAAGTGGCTAAGTGGGGTTTTAAAATGGGCATTTTGCATAGCAGGATGGTAAAGTGAAGTGCCCACTTTGTAGTCACTTCATGGGCGGAATTTTACTTTGCTGCATCTCCAGGCACCTTACAATGCATAAAAAAGGAACATTAAAATATTAGCAGTATACACAAAGATAAAAGCAGATGGCAGCAAATAAATAAGCAGTAAGATATGACAGGGTATGCATTTTTTTTTGCATTATCTGTTTTACTCCCCTTCCTGGCTCTGGTGACCACCCACTATTTCAGGCTCTCAAGACAGACCTAGCCTCAACTGACCTTACTCGAGCTTCTCCATCTGACCTTTATATCACAGTTGGTCCCTGGGATATCCCAGACATAACCCTTCACCAGGCGGGTTCCCTCTCTGAGAGGGAAGGCACCGGAGGGCATCCCAGCACACCCTGATAGGGCCCAGGACGCTGCTGAGGATGAGAAGTCTCACTGAAGGTTCCAGAGGTGTCAGGGGTCAGAGAGCCATCATCTGGCAGCCACCGAGTGGGTATTTCTGGTTTTCTTGTTTTTCTGCATTGCGGCGCCCAGCCATGCCTCCAGTCTCCACTAAGGGCTGCTGCTGAGTGAAGCATCCTACTTTCCCCACCCCAGCAGAGGAGAGCTGTCCTTGGACTCTCAATCCTCTCCTGCCCCTTCTGCCCCACAACGACCCTGATCTATTCCCGAACCTGAGTCACCAGTGTGGTGTGAGGCAAGGTGCCAGCGCCAGCACTCTGCTCCACAGACAACTCTACTGCATTCCCAGGGCATAGCAAGGCATGAGTGTCTTCAGCCAATGGCCATGCATAAGAACTGTCGGATGCATATTTGTTGTGTCTTACTGTGCTTATCAAATGGATTGTGCATGGATGTATAAACAGGGACCCTGGTTTTCCATTTTACCGGTAACGCGGTAACAATCACAGAATCCTGCTTGGTTTATGGATTTTTAATTCTTGTACCGTGCCTCACAGAAATTGCATGTCACTGCACAGAATTTCTAAGATTTCAGTATCTTTTACATTTTTTTTATTTTCTCTTTCTATGTCCCCTTCTCACAGCATCAGTATCCTGTAGCTTCACCCCTAGGTAATGCTCAGGAGCTCCTGTGGGCCTGCCCCTATCCTGCCTGGGTTGTACCCCAGCAGGTGGGAAGGGAGGGGACCCTAGGTCACCCCTCCACACTCCCTTAGTGTGTGTTGGGCAGCCCAGTGGATCCCTCATGGAGCCTGGTTATGAAGTCTGAGGCACCTGGGTCCCTTCTGCCAGTGGCCAATGTGGGGTGATTGTTCCTGGTTTTCTGGTCTCTGTCCCTGGGGACACCAGCTCTAGAGATCCAAGGAGGTAGGTCACATAGAGACATGCCACTGCTCCAGATCCTGACTAGCGTCATCCCCTCCTGATCACTCTGCAGCACCATTGCACCACCACCCATGGTTACACCGGTGGTGGTAAAGAAGCAGGACCTGCATCCCACCCTCCCTGGTGGAGGAGAGCAGTTCCCCAGGTGCTCGATCCTACTCCCCTGGTCAGACCTCCAGCAACCCGAGTTTGCTTCTGACCCTGGGTCACTGGCATTGCAAGCAATAGTGCTACTGCAGCGCCAGTGGGCTGACCCAGATTTCAGCATCTTAAAATGAATGCTGCTGTGCTTTGCATTCTTTCTGCTTTGCTGCATACAGAAACAGTAAGGAAATCACCCACACTGCTTTGTGTAATCATCCATTCAGTTTAACCACCCATGTTTAGTGGTTAGAGTAACAAATGGTGATTGAACTGGGTACATCCAGCAGACTTGGATTTGAGTACCACAACCTCCACTTGCATCTAAGTGAGTCACTTAGCCTCCCAAGAGCTTCTAGGTCACTCCTTAAAACAGACAGTTCTGCCTAGTGGGCCTTACCTGCTTTACAAAGAATATAAAAAAAATACCAATATATGTTTACTACATCATAGAATAGTAGTTAGGGTACCATGTAATTTACTTGAGTTTTACTTGGGCTGCAATGATTTTGTATAGGTAAAGATAAATATTCAGAAACATTTTATAAGCTTGTTTTTAGATTTTAGTCAGGTTTTTATTGTATTCTTTGCATATAAGCATCTAGGTTGTAGATTGCTAAATGCCATCCAAAATCCTCAGTTGTTTGAATGAAAACTAGTCTGAATGAAAGTATGTTCACAAAGAAGAAACTGCCTTACTACTTATGAAAATACTTCACAGTTAGCACCCCATTTAGGTGAATTGGATCATTTGCACCTTTTCTTCCACCTGCTCATTCTGTCTCTGTGACAACAAAATGTTTTCTGACAGACTGCTTCAACAAAAAGCAAATGTTAAGTATTTAAGAGTACTTATGTTTGGCCAGTGGATTTTGAAAGCACATTCAATGACATACAGAAGGTAAGACCCCAGGGGCTGTTTGATGCTGGTGGGCAGAGCAGTACTCAATTCACATCTGAACAAAGACATGAAAACTGGGAGACACCCTTTTAATGGACACCAAGTAGAAAAAAAAAAGCATCCACATGTCTGGGAGATGCATGAATCCATTTGAAGGTCCTCCACTAAT
Organism: Neoceratodus forsteri; assembly: GCA_016271365.2. NCBI lineage: Eukaryota > Metazoa > Chordata > Ceratodontiformes > Ceratodontidae > Neoceratodus > Neoceratodus forsteri. The sequence continues at coordinate 130,375,417 of CM057450.1, read as the reverse complement.
CACTTGTGGATTTATTTTGGTTAAAACACTTTATTTCAAAGAAGTAAATTCAAACAGTTTTTTTTTTGCTCCTCCTACCCCCTGGCCATCCACTCCTTCAGGCCTGCCAAGGCCCCCTACCACCGCTGCTGAGTCCCAACCACTATCCACTGACCCTTACTGCTGTGCTACCAGGTAACCCAAAGTAACCCTTCATTGAGGCCCCACCCTGTGGAGGCTGCCAGAGGAGGAGAATTGTCCCAAACAGCTTCCTGTGTATCCTGGGCATGCTGGGTGTCAGAACGGACACATGTCTGGGGCTTCTGGTGTATGGCAGGACCAGGAGCCATCCTTCAGTTGGCCAGCAGGTGTTTTCCCATTTCTTGACAGGCCACATGATTTCAAGGCTCAAGCCGATGTCCATCATGCTTCCTCCTGCAGTGAGGCTTGACATGTTGTCATGCTTCTAGCCTCCACCAGGGGCAGCAAATGCTGAGCCGTGAACCCACCCTCCTCCCAGGAGAAGGTGAGTGGTCATTGGACACTTAAGCCTTCACCCACCAGCTGGCCCTCCAACACCCACATCTGTTCCCGAACCCTGGTCAGTGGTGTCACAGGCAGAAATCCAATTCAGGCAGTTAAACTATAGATAGGAAAAATAAAGGTAGTCCACCTTAGTGGTGATGGTTCAGATTAAATCACATCTGAGTTCTAACAAGCAAAGAGATCAAGTCATCTGTAACTTGTGCATATGGGGTGTGAGTGCTGAAAGGGGATCATAGTGCTGTCACTACTGCCATCACCCCAGAGCGATGTACTGCATTGTTGCTACTGCCATCACACCAAAGAGGTGGGGGTGAGTGCTTCTGCCATCACCACTGGTGGATGGGGAATGTGCCTGCTGCCATCCCAAATGAGGGATGAGGGTCATAGTGCTGATACTGCCATCACACATGAGGAATGATGACCGTAGTACTGCTGCCATCACACCTAAGAGATGGGGGCCATAGTGCTGCTGCTTCTGTCACACCAGAGGGATGGGGGCCGTAGTGCTACTTCCATCACACCTTAGGGACAGGAGCTGTAGTGTTGCTGCTGCCATCACATCTTGCACCTAAAATAAACTTTAAATTGGTACAAAGATGGAAGGATGTGTAATAGTGGAGGTAAAAATTGCTAAAATGCATGTTAGCAGAGTTAAAAATTGTTAAATAAAGTACACAAAACCAAACACCGGTAAAACGTGATTTTGGCTTGGCAGACACCGGTGACAATACCGTTTTTTACAATGTGCAAAATGGAATATGCCCTTTCTCAATCCCTGTAAACCAGTGTCCCTGTGTATAAATTAAAATGTATAGCTAAAAATATTTAAAAGTACAATTTTTGATGTGGTGTAATGTAAAATAGTTACTCTGTTTGCATTAGCTTGTAGTTTGTTTGTTTTTTGGTTTGTTTGTTGCCATTTGGAGCTTTGTCCAATTGTGGACCCCTACCTATAGTTTTTTTTTTTTATTGACTGTCATGGCTCCCCAGTCCCCTCAACTGAATCAGTAGTTTTTCTTATATTGCCATGGTTAAAGAAGTTTCACAACACATATGTCCTCATCAACCTGATCATTATGGCTTCTTCACCAGCTCTCACAAAGTGGCAGGCTATCATGGCTCAGCTCCCTCCCCCACCCCAAAACAGAGACAGCAAGATGCAAGGTCATCAGCTGGAATCAGAAGCTTAGCCATTGCCTACCCACACCCTACACACACAGCCGTCAGTGTGTGCAAGTAAGAGCGCTTTTATTTATATATTTTATTTAAGTTGTTTCCGAACTACCACAGATCTGACAATTCAGGACTGAGATGCCAGTGGTTTCAGACAAAAAGTGGAAGCGTGGGACCTAGAGACTGGTAATTTTAGAAGGATACTGAATATGCAACTCACACGTAAAGTTTAAAACATAACTGGCAAATTATGTTTTGCAGTGTAAAAAGATACAGTATCTGAAGAGAGTGGGGACAGGGAAGCAGCACAGCTAGCAGGAAGTGAGTGAGTGAGTGTTCTAGAGAAGCTTAAAGAAGCAAAGTTACTGTATGTGAGCAAATCAACAGACTAGGTGGGCTGTAGGCCCTTATCTGCTGTAAAAATCTATGTGTCTATGATTGATCAAGTGATTGATCAGTAGTGGCAGTGGGTGGAGAGCTATTGGAAGCGACAATGTTTCTTAAGTAAAATCTTGACAAACAGCCTCTCCCCTACCTTGGGCTGTGCTAAACCCTGATATTCCATGATGTCCTTGTTTATAGTTTCACTTTTATATCTAGTATATATCACAATGTGAAATTAGGTAATTTCACAGCTACCTGTATGTTTTCTGTTACCCCTGTACCTCAATATGTATAACGTGGAACCATTATAATCTCAGTAATGTAATACACAGCAACCTGTCTGTTTCTGTTTCCTCTGTACCGCACTATGTATTACGTGGAACCTTTGTAAATGAGTCTCTGACTCAAAGGTCTTTCTGATTATCTCAAATAAAATAAAAAAAATAAAAAAATAAAATCAGTCAGTGCCCCAAAAAAGTAAAACAATTTTGATGAACTTCAATGTTTTCTGTAGGGTTGCAGTCTTTTGTGTATTTGATCTGTCAACAGTTTAATACTAAAGTTGATCTGAGTTTTAAAAAAATCCCACCCTTAACATTCCAAATGTTTTCAAACATTCTGAAAAGTGTATATTCATTTGTTTATTTATTTATTTATTTGTTTTTGTGCAACAGCCCTGTTGTTCAAGATTAGTTTACCTGTGCATTAGACAGGTCTAATGCACAGGTCACAGCCAATCTGCAAGAACAATGATTTACAGTTTTCACCAGAAAAACTGATGATGCTCCAGAATTTAAACTGTCTGAATACTAGTAAAAACTTTGAATATCATGGAAATTGGGAATGTATACCAGATCAGTGAATCTGTGAAAGCTATGTTTACTACAAATTATTTCCTGCACCATTTCCATTATTTTTGTTTTTAATTTCTGTATATTTTGCTTCTTTAATTCTGAGTACAGTATTTGCACAAAAACTAAATGTTAGAGAGCAGAATCCTGGTAATAAAATCTGAAATTAGCAAATCAATCACCGGTGCAATCCCAGAATATCAGATCTTGAAAATGGAATTTTATCACTTCAAAAACTGTGAACCAGTGTCCTGGCCAATCAGGATACAGGATTTTCCCTTCCCATTTTATAAAATACAATATCTATTCCATGGGACATATTAAAGAGGACCTTCACCAGTCCTTTTGACTTTCATGCATAAATTATCCCTTCTTGCATTGATTCTGGAATAGTATTTCATTACTGCCTGCTGTAGTTAGTTTTTGCATTATGAGCTGCTAAAAACTGTAGGGTGTACCAGGGCTTCTACAGCAAACCTGGTGTTTCTGTGGACCTAGGCTTGTACTGCTAACATCACTGTAGGGCCGAGTCAATTTCACAAAAAAAAAAACATACTGACAAGGCATCTGGATTTTGGCATAATGCATTGCTAACAGGGTGTCCTGGGGAAGGGGGAACACAGTAGGTATACTGAGTACTGGTAGGTTTTCCTTGCAACATTGTCGCAACTGCATGGTACTGCACAGTGTGAGTCACTCCCATATCCTACAATGATATCATCAGGAGCTAGCAGCCCAGCAGCTGAACAGCAATGGCATGTGCAGCACAGCTCAAAAACAAATCCAGATTATGGAAGGTAGAGTAAACCTTGGCCAGAATTAACAAATGTACACACCTTTTCAGGTCTAGTACTGCATATAATGACTACAAGCTGTAATTTTTTAGACTATCACTGAAGTTCCTCTTTAAGGTGTCATCAAAAGCCTCCTTGAACAGATCAAACTTTAGGCACCTCTTAAAGGCCTCCACCACTGAGGCCTCTCTCAGGGCTCTCAGAAGTGCATTCTTCATTACCAGGACTGACACTGCAAATACCTTTCCCCCTGATCATTTCAAAAAAGCCCTTGTGTGTTCACAAGACTGGCATCCATGGAGCAGAGAAGGCAGGAGTACAAGTAGGAGACAAAATTTAACCAGGTAGCCTGGGTCCATGTAGGACTTTATAGGTTAACAAACCAACCTTCAGGATAATACTCCACCTCAGTGGCAGCCAGTACATCACACAGGACTGAGCATCAGCCCAATAACCTTTTTCATCACCTCTGCCACCCTTCCTCAGTCAAAATCGGTCAACAGCACCTTTGTTTTACCAAGAGTAAATCTTAGCCAGCTCAAAGACATTAGTACTGGATCTTAGACAAGCAGTTATTAAGCACCATTACTGTATCCTGATTCCCAGGTGTAAATGACAGGCAAAACTGGATATCATCTGCTTAGCACTGGAAGCCCTGATCGCATTATTTAATGATCTGATCTGGGGTAGCATGTAAACTGCAAACAACATAGATTTTGATGCATTTTGTAACTCAACAGTTATTGCCTAAAAATGCATTAAACTGCACCATTTAACTCCTAAATTTTCAAACTCTTCCAGAGGGAAGCATTCCCCTGGACTCCCCCCAGAAAAATATTTGGAACCTCCCCTCCTCCAAATCCTGGCTATGCCACTGTGATAGGAAAACTCTTGGGGCTCACCCCAGAGCAGGGGCACAGGGTATGATGAAAAATCCCCAAACACTTCCCTCTGCATCCTATCCCTGAGGAAAGATTCAAAGTAGGAGATGACTTTGCTGGCCATGAGAAAGAGGAAAATCAGTGCACTATTGGGAAACAACTGTGTGCAGCTTGATAATTGGTGAAAACTGTGAATCAAGAAAAAATGTGTCAGCACACGCAGATACTGCAAATTAAGCACCGGGGCACTAGTTGATAAATGCATGTGTTTGTTTGTACTTTAGAAAGATGTGACACTTAATTTGCAGCATCTGTGTGCAATGACAATTTTTTTCTTGATGCCCGGACTTTGCTGGTGAGCCTTCCATACTCCCTCAGCTGGTCCAATAGCAACTCATGGTCCACAGTATAACATGGTTAGAAAATTGAGGAGGATGAGATTGACTGCTCACTCTTTTTTTTTTTTGTTATGAAGTATGCTTAGGGAGTACCACCAAAGGCACAGCCCTGCTCTCCCTCTCTCTGTCTCTCCAGTCCCCCTCCTCACCCCAGGACTTATCTCATCCATACAATCCCCTGGCTTGCCCCACAGGGTGGAGCCACTGTTCTGATGTGAACCCACGTGATACGGTACAATGTCACCTGCAGGATCACCCACCAGCATTGCCTTCCTGGTTTTGCCCAGGAATGGAGTCAGGACAAACCAGTGGATGATGGGACTTGTTTGTCGGGGAAGTGCTACAGATAGCGAACAGGGCCAAATGAACAGGGCATCATAGGGGCGGCAACCATTTTTACTGTAACCACAATGGAAGGTGTGGAGCACAATGACGCAGTGATGCCAAAACATCGGCATTCAGCATGCCTCCCTGACTAATTTGGTGCCAATTTGCCACATCCTCTTGGCCTCCACCAGGTGTCAGTCACGCACCAGGCATGCACCCACCCTCTCCCAGGAGGAGGAAAGCAGTTCCTCAGATGCTTAATCCATACCCCCCAGCTTTTTGGCATCTGAAACTTTCTTACCATAAAGACATTTGACAACCACTGTTTCTTAACCCTAATCTTTTAATTGCTAGAAATCTAATTACCCCATGTTTTGGGCCATGGATTGCTATCTCTTCCTTGGATGTGTTACTTACAAACCAATCTATCATATATTTTCTCTCCTTTCTGCAAGAACATGGGGTCCATAACAGAGATAGTTTTAAATTCATTCAAATGACACATTGCTTTCCACAGTGTCCTGGAGTGTGGGTATTGAGACACAGACACCACGTTTAAAGTGTAAAACACACTGGTAGTACGGTTTTTATTTTGAACATAAGCAAAAATAAGAACAGAAAATAAAACAGAAATAACAAAACATAACCAACTGCAGAGCAGATATCAACAGCAGCAATTCCACATTCATCTGGTAGATGTCTTCCTTTCACAGCAACACAGGTCGAACTGACCCTGCTTAGCTTCCAGGGATGCCTTTTATAGGGATCTCTGGTCACCTGATCCACCTGCTCCATCCCTAATCTAACACAAATTATTATAAAACTATACTGATACATAGTCTGGTGAATCTGGTGGACAGGGAATCATCAACATTCTTATATATTTACAAGAAAATAAACATAAAGTATGTTAATACATTAAAGAAAACAGTTCTAACACCTAACAAGCAAACCTAAGGATTCATTACTCCACCTACTTTCAAGAGATTGACAGGTGGCTTCCTGTAATATAATCACTGGGTAGGGCCACTGACTCCTATAGAAGCACCCAGAACACAGAGGTAAAAGGTAGGCTACAAACACCCTTATCTTCTCTTGGTTACCTGCTCTTGGTTTCTTTGTTTTATTCAGTGACACGTGCATTAACATTATAATTCAAAGGCAAAACATTATCTAGCACTTTCCTTTAGTATGGCACTGCTTTTGTTTCTATTTTTAATCAACACAATAATAGTAAGAATAAACAGAAAAATAACAGCAAGGAAGTACTGTAATGTTAAAAAGGTGCAACAGGCAGGGCTTCTGAAAAGGCTGCACAGTGTTTACATTATTATTTCTGTCTCCCTGTCCTCCCAAAGAAGGAACCAGTGTTTTATTTCATTTTACATACAGTACAGAGGGGGGGAGAAACAGAAATGTAAAACAGTAACTGTATGCCTGTGGTTTCAACTCCTGGCATTTGCTAATTTTGCAAGTTGCAACATGTGGCAAGAAAGCGCCACTCCTGCAACTCTTGAGAGCACATTTTGCACATCTTTCCTCTTGCACAGTTTGAGGGTGCGTCCCACGTGTTCCACAGCAGAAACTACATTGGGAACCAGGACATATCTCTAGGAGCTGCTGAGCTGCTTCTATTGGGGAGCTTGCAGCACCAGATGCTCAGCACCAATTACAAGGTCCAAATAGGGTTACCACCTGTCCCTACTTTCAGCAAGACAGTCCTGATTTGGGCAGCTGTGTTCTATGAAGAACATGAAAAATACTAAATGTCCTGACATTATAGTACAAAACAATATTTTCAGACTTTCCTTTAAATGCTGCAAAAACTACAGTACCTTAACCAAAATACCTTAAAATGATTAGAAACACTAGGGAACATCTAAAAAACTGCAACACTTAGACTTAATTCTGATTATTTAGATAAAAAATATGTTACGTTGGTTGAGGTCACATATTGTCCTACGAAAAGTCATATTTCAGTAAGAAATGTCCCACTTTGGGCTTCTTAAAAGGTGGTAACCCTAGGTCCAAAGCGCTAATATGGTGCAACATTACAGGAGCACAGCTCATTTTTGCCATACAAGGCACAAGAAGTACCTTTTTAGTTTGCAGGCATACTGGGCAGGAAGAAAGGAAAACAAAGAAGGGAATGTATAGGCAGAAGATACTTCAGTGGGTGGCCGAGCCACTGAAGTAGAAAAGGAAATAAAGGATAGATTTAAAGAAAAGTGTGCTACTGCAGTAGACTTTAAAAAGAGGGAAAGGAGAATGCCCAGGAGTGCCTGTCATGGGGGGGGGGCACCAACACTTTCACATACCCCCATGGTTAAGCGAAAACCAATAAGTAAGTTTACTAAATGTTTTTTTAAGACAACCTACCCTTACTATGGGTAGGATGGAGCTTCCACCCACCCTTCTCTTAGAACCTCCACCCCACGGTCCCTTACAAAAACATCACAAAACAGGCAATCTTATAGGACATTAACAGATGCCCCTACAAGATGCGAAGAGGTCATATAACTGTAATAACTAACTTTACCCTGGGGTGTCTATTAGCAGAGGAACATAAATGGTTAAGTGTATCTTCTTTACTGGTCACTCTTTGGATTGTTAGCTCCATACCAGGACAAAAAATCAGTGTTGGCATGCTGGACTCCTGTTCTGTGTTTTACCTCAAATTTATATTTTGAAGAGCCAGGTACCATCTCATAATCCTGTTGTTTTTATTCTTCATCTGTTGGCTAAAACACAAAGGATTATGGTCTGTAACAAGCGTGAAGGGGGCTCCCCACAAATAAAAGCGCAGGGCTTCAATGGCCCATTTAGCTGCCAAACACTTTTGTTCTACTGTTGAGTACTTTCTTTCTCTGTCATGTAGCTTTCGGAAGATAAAAACCACCAGATGTTCTTCTTCTCTTCCTATGTCTTGACTTAACACAGCCCCTATTCCTGTGCCAGAGGCATCTGTATGTACAAAAAAGGGGTGATTAAAGTCAGGAATTTTAAGCACCGGGGAGGAACATAAAGCAGCTTTGATACTCCAGAAAGCTTCCTCACATTCAGGAGTCCACTTAATGTGATTGGAATATTTCTTTTTTGTGAGGTCTGTTAATGGTGCCGCCATAGTGGTGAAGTTGGAAATAAAGTGCCTATAGTATCCTGCTAGACCCAGGAAGGATCTGACTTGCTTCTTTGTTTCAGGTATGAGGCAGTTGGCTACGGCATCTATCTTATTTATTTCTGGTTTTATGATCCCATTACCTAATATAAAACCTAAATACCTGGTCTCGTTCATGGCTTGGGCACATTTCGTGGGGTTAATAGTCATCCCTGCTGTTTTGTTAGCCTCAATTACTGCCCTCAAATGTTGCATGTGGGTGTTCCAGTCTGGACTATACATGACTACGTCGTCCAAGTAGGCCACACAAAAATTAGCATAAGGTGCCAGCACTTGGTCCATAAATCTCTGGAACATTGCAGACACTCCATGTAGTCCAAAGGACATAGTACTAAACTGGAACAGTCCCACTGGGGTCAGAAAGGCAGTTTTCTCCTTGGAGGATGCTTCCAAGGATCTGCCCGCACTTTAGCGAGATCTAGGGTGGATATATATCTGGCATTACCAATACAATCTATTACATCAGCCACCCTGGGCATGGGATATGCATCAAACTGCGAGACTTGATTCAGGCCCCTAAAATCAAGACATAGGCATATTCCACACTCTTTCTTTGATACTACCATGAGGGGAGAACACCAAGCACTTGTGGATGGTTCGATAATCTCTAGGTGTAACATTTTTTTAATTTCTTGCTGAACCTCATTTCTAACCCTTTCAGGGAGCCTATATGGTTTCTTCCTCAAGGGGGGGGCACATCAGTTTGTATTGCATGTTCTATTCCAATTGCTCTAGCTGGGAGACTGGTGAAGGTGTTAGGATACTTCTGGATAAGGGTCTGTAACTCCTCTTTTTGAATAGGGTCTAAGGAAGGGTTTATGGCAACTTTATTGACCCCATCAGTGGATTCTAAGTGGGTGTAGGCTATTTATAAGTCAGTCTCCTTACTCTCAGGTACTACCAAGAAGCCTAAATTAGCTGGGGTTCTCTCATGCCACTTTTTTAAAAGATTAGCATGGTACACTTTCTTCTCCGGTTTATTATCCAGAGTCTTCACTTCATGGGTGATAGGGCCTGCTTGTCTTATGATCTGGTAAGGTCCCTGCTACTTCATCAGCAATTTGTTGGATGAAGATGGTAGAAGTAATAACACCTTGTCCCCTTTTGCATAAGTTTTCATCCCAATGCCTTTATCATATTTTTCTTTTTGCCTTTCTTGGGCCTGGCTGTTAATTTCATGGGCTGTCTGGTTGTATTTTACTAGCCTCTGCCTTAGCTGTCTCATGTACGCCCCTATCCCAGAGTACTTCAGATCCTGTCCCTCTTCCCAACACTCCTTTACTATGTCTAGGGGTCCCAGAGGGTTCCTCCCATACAACAATGCAAATGGGAAGTGGCCTGTAGAGGCTTGAGGTACCTCCCAATAGGAAATAATACAAATGGCAGGAACTTGTCCCAATCCTTCCCTTTGTCATTTACAAATTTCCTCAGCATACGCTTCAAGGTTTGATTAAAGCGTTCTGCTAGCCCATCAGTTTGGGGGTGATATGGAGATGTCCTAACCACAACTATCCTTAGGAGGCGATAGAGCTCCTTGAGCAGAACTGCATTAAAATTGCTTCCCTGTCAGTAAGAATCTCTCTGGGGATATCCACATGACTGAAGATTTTTACAAGTTCTTCTGCTATTCTAGGTGTAGTAACTGAATGCATGGGGATGGCCTCAGGATATTTAGTCACGTAGTCACATATGACTAAAATAAACCTGTTCCCTTTTGAGCTTTTGTTCAGGGGTCCTACTATATCCATTCCAATTCTTTTGAAGGAGTTGAAACAAGAGGCAAGGGCATTAAAGGGACTGTGTCCTTTTTCTTATCTGGGTCACCAACTGAAACTCTTTACATTCCCTACAATAACGGGCAATGTCTTCATGGATGCCAGGCCAGAGAAACCGCTGTGTGAGCCTGCCCAGTGTCCTCTCCCTCCCAGTGTGTCCAGCCCATGGTAAATCATGACTTAGATATAATAGGCCTTGTCTGAAACATGTGGAACCATTAGCTATTCTATCTTTTCTTTTGTCACAGGATTGGTACAATGTCTACAAACCAATTGTTTTGTATCACCATCTCTGGCTCACCAGGTTTCTGTGGTTTCCCCTTCTGTTGAAAGAACAGGGTTAGGCTAGCATCACTTTGTTGTTCTTGAACCACATTTGCTTTAACAAATACAGATGACACATTTTTTGCTGTTAAACCCCTCTTCTCCATATGCCATTGTCTCTGTAGTCTCTTCTTGGCATTCAGAGTCTTTCTGGTTTTTCTGGGTTCCCCAATCACCTCCCCTTCAAAAGGAAAAACCTCCCCAAGCAATTGCTCCCTCTTGCTTTGGGTTCTGGTTGTTACAGTGGAAATAGTCCCCTGTTCTGCTATTAAAGATGGAAAATCTGGAAAATCAATGTCCAATAACATCAGGCACAGGTAAATGAGGTACCAGTCCCACTGACACAGTTCTTGTTTGCCCCTGGACCTGCAGGTTGATGTCCATGGATGGATATAAATAGATGTCCCCATGGATACATACTACAGACATCATAGAGCCCGTGTTCTGTTGTTTCTGGTGACTTAATAACTCAGTTTGTACTAAAATCTGCTTACTTCCAGAGTCTATCGAAGCTATGGTAGGCTTACCATCCACCAGAACGTCAGTCATGTAATACCAGTGTTCAGGAGAGCAAGGTGAGCTGGATCTTTCTTGGTTGGGCAGAATCTCACTATATGTCCTCACCCTTGACAATTTCTACAAATTATGTCTGGTGGGAAGGTCCTTCCACCAGTATCAGTTCGATTCTCAGGCCTTCCATCACTTTTACCCTGATGAATGTTCTGGTTGGCTGTTTCAGATACTGCTTTAGGGGATGCATGCTCTGGTGCTCGAGGGTTACCCCTTTTGTATGTTTGGTGGGCAGACACAAAATCTTCAGCTAGGGTGATGGCTATTTCAGCTGTCTCCAGGTTATGTTCCCTAACCCATATCTGCACTTCGGATGGCAATATCTGGATGAACTGTTCTAATACCAAGGTCTGTATTATATCAGAAACAGTCTTCCCCTCAGGTTGCAACCATTTAATACTAAGTTCTCTTAACCGGGTAAAAGTCTCTCTATGGGTAGCACTAGACTGGTATTTAAGATTCCTGAATCTTTGTCTGTATGTTTCAGAATTTATATCATACCTCTTCAGTATCTCTATTTTAACCAGTTCATATGATGTCACATTATGAGAGTCCATATTACTGTATGCCAACTGAGCTCTTCCTGTAAGGTATGGTGCAAGACTATCTACCCATTGAGACTGAGACCACACACAAGCTTTGGCAGCTCTCTCAAAAGTAGTGAGATAGCCTTCAACGTCATCAGAGGCAGTCATTTTTGTAAGCTTAAAGAGGGACTCTGGTCAAAAGTGCTACATTGTAGAATTAGAATGAGCATAACCCCAATAAATCTCATACCAAACATTAGGTTTCTGTGTTACTTCATTTTAAAGTTATGGGCTATTTTGTAACCCTGATTTCACTACCTGTTCAAAAAAGCCAGCTTCAGTGAAGAGGTACTGATGATGTCATCTCCTGAACTCACAGTTTAGCAATCCCAGTCAACAAGCTTATATGACCTGTTTCTCCAAAGTTAAAAGATCATTCTGCAATGCTTTTCACAAGTAAAACAGGCAGCACCATTCTAAAATAGTACTATAGAATCTATGTGTTTTAGATTTTGTAATAACATTGACAAATTTGTATTTTAATGCCTTTTGGTTTGGTTCATTTCTCCAGAGTTACAGGATGCTGAGTCAGCATGCCTCCAGGCTACTGATACCATGTGAAGTGTCTGCAGTGCCGTTTGGAAGTTGTATTGTTAAAAGTGTTGCAATGTTGATAACTGCATTGCTGCTTGTCAGTGTCTGCTTTACAATAAGTCTTAATATGCGCCTTATATGTGTTATTTCCTACTAGGCGTGGAAGTGTTAGCCCTTGTAAAACAATCATTGTAATTTGGAGTACAACGCAGATGAGCCTGAATATAGCTCAAGTAACAGCCTGTCAATGAGAAAACAGAAAATGAGCTCTGTTCAACTGAGCATCCCACTCTTTCATACTTTGATGATGAATAAAATATTGCTTGACTGATTGATCGATTGAGTGATTAAGCATTGAGCTGACTACAGCATAGAAACTTTTAGTAAGGTTTCAGAACAGCACTACCTCTCCCACCCCCATTTACAGGGTGATGGAATAATTGATTTAAAGTGCCATCCTGAGAAATTACCTCAATTGATTGATAGGTGTGAATGATCACAGCCTTTCACCACATCAGAGATATCCAGTCTGCAACTCACATCAGTGTGCTGTGACTTAACATCCAGCAACCCAGCAGAAAAGGACCACAACAATAAAACACCAAAAACAAAAATATGAATTTGTCAACTTTGTTACAAAACCTGAAAGAAACATAGGTTTTAAAGCAATGTTTATTGAATGGTGCTTCCTGTTTTATTGGAGAAAATCATTTGCACATAGTTATTAAACTTTGAGAGCAGGTCCTGTCAGCTTGCTGACAGGGAGGGCTAGACTATGAGTTCAGGAGATGACATCATCAGCACCTCTTCACTGAAACTGGCTTTCTGAACAGGCAGAGAATTTAGGGTTGTAAAATGATTTGTAACGTTTAAACAAAGTGACTTAGGGATCTCAATTTTGGCATGAGGGTGATTGGGGCTATGTTGATCCATATTCTGAATTTATTAATGCCAATAATTTTTGACCATTGTCCCTCTTTTATGTCTTTTGGACTAGACCCATCACCATTATTGTTGTGTCTGACCCCCAGATTCTGTAAAACCCATATGGTTTCAGCCCACCTTAAGCCTTGTTGTTGTCTCTCAAATTCCTTCTCTCATTCCATCTCCAGCTGTCAGATGGCTAACCACCTCAGTAACTCAGGGATTCCCTCAGGTAGCTCCTGAATGGTGACACAACATTCCTCTGTGTGACCCCAGTCCTCCTCATCAAAGCTGGTCTCTGACTTCTCTTTTGGTGTACGCCTCCGGATGCTGGGATCCAATCTGGTCAGTAAAGGTTCTCCAGTTCTCAGAACCTGCGATCATGTCACTACACCTGTGGCCATGTCAGTCTTCTGTTCCTTGCCATCATTCTCCATGTCTGTCTGTCTCTTGATACCAGAGCTGGTACCTGATACTGGTTTCCCCCACCAAGCCTTAGACAACCACTAATCCCACCACTACCACCAACTGTCCTGGAGTGTGGGTATTGGGACAGACACCACGCTTAAAGTGTAAAACACATTGGTACTACGGTATTTATTTTGGACATAAGCGAAAATAAGAACAGAAAATAAAATGGAAATAACAAAACATAACCAACTGCAGAGTGGATATCAACAGCAGCAATTCTCACATTCATCTGGCAGAGGTCTTACTTTTGTAACCCCCTGTTACCCGGGGTTACAAGAATCCTAGTTAGACCTAGTGGCAGGTAGGAAGGTATCTGTGAAATTCCAGTTGTTTGGATTTCACACTCTCTCATTTTTCTCAGTCTCAGCTGAGACTGAGACTGAGGGAGGACATCATTTTAGAACTGTCACAGCTGCAAAAGCCACACTGGAATGTTGCAGCTAGAGGTTAGGATAGAATGTTGGGGAATTTGAAGTCAGTCCTGTAGTAGAGTGTTGAAGAGGGAGGAGGTGTGCTGCAGCTGCAGGCCCTCAGAGCCCTCGGCTCTGACAAAGAGCTATATTTTTGTTTGAGGTGTGTGTTCTCAAATGAAGAAGGAACACAAGAAGAGCCAAGTGAAGTAGTAGAGACTGCTTACAAAGGTTCAGGGCCCCATCCCTTCTGGGATGGGGGAAGGATTCTGCCTACTTCTGGGGCAATCCCCTGGTCTGGCTAGAGGAAGAAGAAGCTGCCTAAATCTAGGTTTGTGCTGAGGCACCAGAAGCTTGTTGAGATTATTTTGAAGAGAAAAAGCCTGGGAGGGGCACCTGCAACCAAGGGGTGAGTTTGCTCTGCTAAAGGGCCAATGTGTTTTCACCTGGGACAAGATGAATTTAAGGACTGTTACTGTGGGGTCAGGAAAAGACAACCAAGTACAGTTTTAAAAGTTGTGGGAATTGAACTGCTTAACTCTGTGGGGGTCTAGAGAAATGGACAGAGCCACTCATTAAGCATGTTTGAAGTTCAGCACATGTGGGATGGAAGAAACAGTAGATTAAATGTGACATACATTTATAGAGAATCTACAAAGTAAAGCGTTTTCAGAGATGAGGTGTTAAAGTCCAGAGGAATATCCGGGTATGATTTATGGGAGCAAGAGGTGGGAGATCCCCCATCTGGCATGAGCAGAGTCACCTCTATGGGTTTGCTTTAGGACACCTGTTACTTTCTCTCAAGTACTTGGCCAGTGCTCGAGGAAAGTACCCAGATGTGGGATTGTTGAATAAGATTCTCTGATGGAGCCAGAAGTGCTCAGAGGTGGTTTAGAGAGCCACTGAGAAATGATCCATGCTATATGGAAAGTAGTCCAAGGGCTGGCATGATAGCTGAGCCAATTAAAGGAAGGTAGTCTAAGGGCTGGCAAGGGAGCCGAGCCAGGAAACCCAGAGTGCAAGTTTGGGCTGAGTGCCCAGTGTGTTTCTAAGCCTGAGGGCTACAGTGTATGAGGATGTGTTCTGGTCTCCATAAACCTGCATTACCAGGAGTGTAGCCCCATGGGGGTCCATCTGTGCTTTGTTATTCTGTTGGTTGTGAATAAAAGCCACACTTTAGAATCCCACCCTGGTTTGGACATTACAGTTATTGCTTCCTGTGCCCAGAGTTACTTAGGTGCCCCTGACTAGAAGTCAAACCTAGCCAAAATACCGAGCAACAGTTTTCCCGAACCCAGGTCCCAGGCAGGAGGTTACATATGGAGGCACCGCACAGCACTAATAACACAAAATGCCATCAACCCAACCCTGGGGTAACCCAATCGGTTACAAAAAATACAGGCAACCGCTGGGATTCTGTTGAAATTGGGAGAAAACGCAAGAAAGGTTGCTCAGATGGTGGCTAGCATTTTGCTGTCTAGCAGTAGGTAGCCCAAAAACTGAAGCAATGTAAACTAAATAAAGCCACTGTGTGCTGCTGTCTATGTGCTGTTATGATATTGCCAACTGTTTACCAGGAGCAGTAAAGCCTGAGTGTATGCCCTTGTCCTGTATCAAATTACAGCATTCGCCAGCTTTTAAAAGTGTTTGTGACAAAAAAGTGTGGAAAAACTGTGGGTAGCAAAAGGAAAATTGTGCCCAGACATTGGAAATGCTTTCTGTGTGGACTGAGAGACTTGTTGTGCTTAATGGCCATGATAAATGGTTAAAATGGGCTCCCACCATGGAGTCAGTTGAAAAAAAAAAAGTGTGGTTTGCAGTTTAAATTTTGCCTGCACGATGATTGCCGTGAGGAGAAGAGCATTCAAGAGGAAAGAGGCTCATTTGCATGGCGTCGAGTGATTGGTGAGACTGCAATCAGTCCCACCCCAAGCCAGCTCTAGAGCGACTGCACAGCATTCGAGAGGGAGAGTGAGTGGAGTGTGCAAACTGGCTTGTTAGGAGGAGTGTCGCGGTGATTGAAAGCACTGTAAAAGTTAAAATCTGATTTTTTTCTGTTTAAATTCAGGCTCAACCCGTGATCTCGATCATCTGGACTGTGAGAACAGTGTTCCAGGACAATCGGCAGGACTGCCAGACCACTTCCTTCCAGAGACCTCCAAGACTGGCTGCAGGCCAATTTTTCATTGCAGCAAAACAGCTACTTATAACAGTAAGTACCATCCAACAGAAATAGCTCAAACTGTGTGATTTTACCAAAATGCCAGCTGAATCTGTGTGTAACAGTGTAGTCGCTTTGCAAAGAAGGACTGTGCCAAGTTTGAAAGAAGCTAAAACAAGAATTCTAAGCAATAGACTGTGAGCACAATTATAGGTTCAGCAACAGTATAATTTTCAGAGCCATGTGAGAGACTGTGAGTTGTATGAGATATGCAGCAAGAAATACAGGCAATCCTGTGCTATGAAATAATGAGGCTTTATGGGACTGTAAGCTAGAGCAGTGTCTTCAGCAAGTAAAAAGTCTGTGGTAAATCATATAAATGTGCTAGCTGAAAGAACAGTGCAAGTTTGTGTAGTTTGAGCGATGTTATTAGTAGAGTGTGTAAATCGGATGTGCAGTGGCTTGACCCATTTACAGAACACTGATGCATCAGGAGTGCTGCTGCCACCATTACAGGGTGGGGTAGTATGTAAACACAGCAGCAGAGGAGCCGTTTAAAAAAAAAGTTTTCAGTGATATGGGACTTGCAATAACAGTGAGCGTTGTTTGTTTTTCTCTACAGTCTTGGCTTCAGGACCAGCCCGCAACCCGGATCATGCCCGGGCTGTGATAGCAGTAGAAGTTAACAAGCTAAGGGACATTGAGAGATGTTACTACGGGGGGGGCAACTGCCTCCGTGGTGATTCCTGGATATCCAGTGCAGTATATGTGATGTGCTTAAATGTTGGAAGGGACGCCTTCATGGTACTTCACTGTTCTGGGTGCCTACAGAAATATGGTTTGACCAAAGCACCCAAGATTCATTTGGCTCCTATGTGGACAAAAATTCAAAATCTGCAGTTGGCAGCACTACGCGCACCAGGCGGAGCCTGTTGGAGAAGGCCCTCATAGTGTGGCACGAAGCAAGAGGGTGCAGATTTACAGACAGAACAATGTGCTGATGTTTCAGAGTCTGAGTCACAGAGAGACATTTCGGGAAAAGCATCAGTAGACCATTGGAGAGAGGGGCCTAGCCCAAGTCTTATAGGTGAAGACATGATGAGGGAGACTTTTGAATGGGAGGAATACATTCATTCACAAAACTGGACTGTCTTGTACGGTATGGGCTGCATGCCCATTGGCTCTTGCTTTGCACCAATGGGCGTGCAGCCCTACCGGGCAGTCAGTCGGCGGGCAGCGGGTGGCAGGTGGGTGGATGCTGCCACCCCGCCGCCGCCGGGGGAGCGGGTGGTGGGGCCGTGGGTGGGTGGGGTGGGGACACAGGCACCAGGGCTGTGTTCAGGTGGGTGTTTAAATATTACATCCTGCGATCAGGATTTTCGGTCCACTGGACCACCAGGGCTATGTTGGGGGTGTTTCATTATTACATCCCGCGATCGGATTTTTGTCCACTGGACCACCAGGGATGTGTTGGGGGAGACACATTGCTGCCTGCGATCGGGCTGGTGGGGGATGGCGGGGGATTTATACCTTTTGCCCATGATCGGCTGCAGGGGGGCACAGGGAGTGGGTTGGGGGGCAGCCACAGGTGGCAGTTGCTGTGTTGCGCCCTGCAGTGCAGCAGCTCACCTGTGGGTGGCCTTTGACTTAAGCCTTTTTTGGCTCAGAGTTGTGCAGGCGCAGGTTGGGGGTTGCACCTGCACAACTCTGCACAGCCCGGCTGAATATCGGGCTGTGCAATTTATGCATGGTTCCTCCCCATCCAGTTCAGCATGTATTCATTTGCATTGTGCTGTTGCTCAGCATGTCTTCTGTGGCGCAACTGCCTCCTGCTGAATATCGCAGAATGGAGCAAGTTTGGACTTGTGCAGGCACAACCCTTTTGAATATCTGGCCCTATAATTCAAAGGCAAAACATTATCTAGCACTTTCCTTTAGTATGGCACTGCTTTTGTTTCTATTTTTAATCAACACATCAGAAAAATAACAGCAAGGAAGTACTGTAATGTTAAAGGGTGCAACAGGCAGGGCTTCTGAAAAGGCTGCACACTATTTACATTATTATTTCTGTCTCCCTGTCCTCCCCAAATAAGGAACCAGTGTTTTATTTCATTTTACATACAGTATGGGGGGGGAACAGAAATGTAAAACAGTAAGTGCATGCCTACAGTTTCAACTTCTGGCATTTGCTAATTTTGCAAGTTGCAACATGTGGCAAGAAAGCACCACTTCTGCAATTCGCAGAGCGCATTTTGCCCATCTTTCCTCTTGCACAGTTGCAAGGTGCATCCTACGTGTTCCACAGCAGAAACTTTACATTGGGAACCAGGACATATCTCAGGAGCTGCTGAGCTGCTTCTGTTGGGGGAGCTTGCAGCACCAGATCGCTCAGCACCAATTACAAGCTCCAAAGCACTAATATGATGCAACATTACAGGAGCACAGCTCATTTTACCATAAGGCACAAGAAATACTTTTTAGTTTGGAGGCATTCTGCACCGAAGAAAGGAAAACAAAGAGGGGGAAGTATAGGCAGAAGATACCTCAGTGGGTGGCCGAGCCACTGAAGTAGAAAAGGAAATAAAGGATAAATTTAAAGAAAAGTGTGCTACTGCAGTAGACTTTAAAAAGAGGGAAAGGAGAATGCCCAGGAGTGCCTGTCATGGGGGGGGGCACCAACACTTTCACACACAGTTCTTAGTCCCTCTTCCATGGTTCAATCAGGCAGGTGTTTTTTGTTTTTTTTTAATTTGTCAGTTATAGTCCAGCAGCCTCACCCAATTTCAAACCTTTATAAAGTAATCAGTCAACACTTTTGGGACACTACTGTACCTCTAAGGCTTTTTACTGGGATTTACAGGAACTCTAGGTTTGGACTACTCTGATGAGTACTGGCAAAGGATATTGACAAGATCATCTTTGGTTACAACAATTTAATATTCTTCTCAATCTTTATTTTTCACCTACTGCATGAAGCTATTTCAAATGGGTGCAACTTAGACTCCCACCTGTACTAGATGTGGTCAGGAAGATGGTACTCTATATCAAATGCTTGGCAATGCTCAAAAATGCAACCTTTTGGGAATCTATCAGAATCAATTTGGATCCTCTCCTGGGTCTTCAAGGTGCTTTCACCCCAGACATTTGTATGATCTGGGATTATGGTAAACAACTGTTATGGCCCAAGAAAGGTGATATGGCATTAATTGTTGCAGTCATAAAATTAATCATTCTGCATCATTGGTTGGATACCACAACCCGAGCATGGGCTGAATGGCTAAAGGATTGTTGAATGCTCTCAATGTGGAGAAATCAATAGCCAGTTTTTATCACACCTTGCATACTTATAGATCTCGCTGAGAGACTTATACATTGTTACTTATGAAGCGTTAAGTGGGACCACACATTATACAGTAAATGTCAACTATGTACATCTCACAGGACTGAGGCTCAGCCCAATAACCTTTTTCATCACCTACACCACCCTTCTTCAGTCAAAATCAGTCACTAGCACCTTTATTTTACCAAGGGTAAATCTTAGTCAGCTCAATGACATTAGTATTTGATCTTAGCCAAGCAGTTATTAACCACCATTACTGTATCTGGATTCCCAGGTGCAAAATGATAGGCAAAACTTGATATCATCTGCATAGCGCTGGAAACCCTGATCACATCATTTAATGATCCAACACGGGGTAGCATGTAAACTGCAAACAACATGAATGATACAGAGGCGTAGCCATGGGGGGGTCCTGTGTGCACAGAACCCCCTTCCCCTGCTTGCTTAAATATTTGCATTGTCAGCACTGAATTGTGGCAGCCATGGGGTCGGGAAAATCAATGGGCGAGCAAGACACGGAGGCGGAGTCAGCTCATGAATATGCAGCACAAGTCTGCCTCCTTCTGGGGACAGAACAGCTGAGGAGTCACCTCCGAGCATTGCTGGACTGGTCAGATGATCTGGAGGAGCAGCTTCACATGGGCATTTGGAGGAGCAGAGTGCACAAAGTCACAGGACACAGTCACTTTCCACCACAGTCAAGTTTGAATGTATCTCTGACAGCGCTGTTGCAGATATTTTTTTAATTCGACTGTGACTGTAAAATGCACAGGTAGAGTGTGGTACTGGAAAGGGGTGCAAATTCCAATATAATTACTGGACAGCAATTTTTTCAATGGGCTGGCCGAGTTGATATTTGCGAAATAACCAGTCGGTTATTATGGCATTCATGTGCTGTCTATCAAAGGAGCACTCCTCATTGGCTCCCATTTTGTGTGTGGGCAGGCTAAGCAGGTCCCAAAACATGGTGGCTCCATATCTTACTTTATGAGAGCCTACTGCGTACGCCTCTCACCTTCACATAATCATTTTTATTATTTATTTTGTTGATCCTACCTTAAATATTAGCATTTTTTTTTAAGTATCTGGTTGATCCTGCAGTTCACTAGATTTGGGCAACACACTATCAGTGAGAATGAGTCTGTGCTGACTGCCTGACACGGGTAAGCAGGATCATAATCGTGGTTGCAATTTTAGTTGTGTTAAAAAAAGAATTTTGAAACTGGGAGCAGAGTGAGCTGGAGGGTGCTGTGGGGCAAGAGGGAAAGGGACTGGGGACTGCTGCACAGCTCAGCAGGGGAATTTAGAGTGGGAGCTGGGGGGAGACAGGAAGCTGCTGCTGCTGCATTCGGTGCCCCAGAGAACTAGAGTAAGGATGCCACGGGGATTTCTTGAGAAGTACAGAGGAAGAGAAAGAGAGAGAGAGAGAAAGTGTGTGTGTGTGTAGAGAGAGAGAGACAGACAGAGAGACTGTGTGTGGGAGGGATCACAGCACTCAGGGTGAAAAAATTGCTCACCAGCAAATTATATAAAATAAAAGATGGGGAAGTGTGCATATGAGAATTTAATGCACACCCTCAGTGTGGGATGCTTTGATAAACCCCTCGGGCTTCACCCTCGGGGTTTATGTAGCATCCTACACCTGAGGTGTGCATTAAATTCTTATATCACACACTTCCCCATCCTTTATTCTCTATATACTGCACTTAGAAAGTTAGGGTGGAAGCACTCACCAATGCAAAAGGAAGCAATGTCCAAACGTGTATTTAACTCATAAAGCTCTAAGGAAGCCCAGACCACTGGGAGAAATGTAAGCTCATTGGAGGCAGTGCATTTGCACTGCTTCTGCTGCCTGTCTATTGGTGTCTGGATGTGAGTAAACTGTGAACTTTATGAGTTAAATACAAGTCTGGACATTGCTTCCTTTCACATCGTTGAGTGCGTCTCTGACTGTTTCATGTGTCGGTATAGAAATGGACCCGGTCTCTGACTCTCCCTCATCAGCTCAACATCATCTCTGTGGGTCAGATTGGAGAAGCTCAGAGGGCATCCATAAGCTGAGGTAGTGAGTCCCTCCCCAAGTCAGTTTTTGTAGCCCTGCAGTCACGGCAGCTAACTGCAGCAGCATTAATGGCAAAATCCTTACGTGCCTTGCCCTAAAAGCAGTCTGTTACTATAGTGTCTGCACATCTTCCTGGCAGAAAATAAAAAAGAAGAACATAGATTTAAGCCACAAATCATGTGAGAATAGAGACAGAAAAAAGAAGAAAAAAACATTGTGGTGTGGTAGCGGAGGGGGGCTGCTGCTGTACCTCCACTACTCACAACACTTTATAACTTACAGCAAAACAGAAAGTATAAATAAACATGTTAGTAGTCAAAGCTATCCTGTACTGGTAGCCATAGGAATAGTAACTGGGTAGCTGAATAAGACATTGTGGACCAGTAGATCCTTTTTAGTGAGCAGTGGTGATTTTTTAAGCATCCGTTATCTACTTGGCCACTGGATGTTTCATAGCAGTCAGTGTAGTTTTATTCTGATTTTTGTCACAGTTGTACTGTATGTGCATCCATAGTTAGGGCACCTATAACATTCATTATGACCATCAGGCTGAAGCAAAATGATTTTGGAATTCAGTTTTCTATTATTTTTTTTATTTCTGCTCCTATTCAAGCCCAAAGCAGTCGTTTATAAGGAGTTAATACTGATCTGCAGTAGTAATTAGTAAAGGAAATTCAAATACAGGAGATTAGGAATTCCAATGTAGAAATGCCTGGGCAGGTACAGTCAGATGAAAGAGAATATTTGGTCAACTTTACTACTCTACTGGGACTAAAGAACTATAACTCTACCACTGGGACCTTCAATTTAGGGTAAAAATGAAAAAAGAGTTAGTGTGTTTGTCCGAGTTAGGCGAAGGGAATTGTTATCTGTGTAGTTAGTTTTTTTTTCTTAATAATATTTTATTTTCAAAATTAGATTTACAACAAGATGAGATAACAGACCATTGCTGAGTAAACATTATAAGCAAACAACATCACCTAAAGTTCTGACTAGTTG
This sequence comes from Neoceratodus forsteri, assembly GCA_016271365.2. NCBI lineage: Eukaryota > Metazoa > Chordata > Ceratodontiformes > Ceratodontidae > Neoceratodus > Neoceratodus forsteri. The sequence continues at coordinate 130,352,749 of CM057450.1, read as the reverse complement.
CAATAAGATCAGTATTACAATCAAACAAAACAAAAACTTTATCATATTTTCTGCTTTTAGAATAGAAAGAATAAACTTTATATTGTACTTACTATATTTATTAAGACATCAACAAAAATCATGCATAAATACTGTACATTCATAAATATACTCCTTACCTTATTTCCAAATAACAATGATTCCCCTAAAAAATAAAGTTATTTAGGAGGTTAATTTCTATAAGAATACATTGAAGAAGACAATAATACAGGGTTTTGTTTAGATAAAGATAGAAACAAAAGAAGAAGAACAAAGTGCAAAGGAGAAGAACAATTGTCCCTAATTATTTATTTTAAATAGTAATGAGTGTGATTAGAGCATTCCAATATTTCCAAGTATGTTTTTTCCCATTTTCATGCCACTGGCAAGTTTTTCATATTATATTCTCGATTAAAGTGTTTTTCCATTCTGTAATAGGTGGGGTTTCTTGCTCTATCCAATATTTTAGAATACAGTTTTTAGTAACTATGGAGATTTTTATTTATTTATTTATTTAAGAGATTTCCCAGGAAGGCATACTGAGCTGAGTACCGCTCGATTCCAGATGCTCTGGGGAAGTAGGTTTACAAAAGATACAGATGTACAGGAGAAGACAAAATCATACAACTTATGTGAATTACACAGACAGTGGTACGGTAGTACAGATGACATATATATACAAAGGGTGGTTGATTACAGGCAAAATCATACAATTATGTGATTATACACCGACAGTGGTACAGTAGTACAGGAGAATAAACATACATAGGGTGGTTGTTGCAGACAATGGGTGAGGCATTTCTTAAATACAAAAAATTGCGTAGGTTCAATTTCAATTAGTATTTAATAAACTTAGGTGCAGAGCGAGAATGGTACCCAGAACTGGTGCTAGCAGCTGGATAGGTAGGAATGGAAATGAGGATTCAATGAGGGGGAAAGCAGGAGCAATTTGTAGCGAAGTGCGTTTAAGAAGGGTATTCCATTCAAGAGTACATGGCGTGTCTGATATCAGATGTCAGGAGTTCCATAATTTGTGCAACCTGAAACTAAAGCTGCCTGTCCAGATCTGGTGGATCTGTGTGGAATTGCAGGAGCCTAGAGTCTATGTTTCTGAGAGCATAGGCAGGTGGGAGAGGCGGTTAGGGATGATGACAGATAGGAAGGAGCGTTTGTGACCAGAACTTTGCAGAGGTTCTAGCAACATGGAATAATCATCGGTTTTGAAGTGAGAGGAGGTCCAGAGCCTGGTAGAGATCACAGTGATGGGTAGTGGTAGCACAGTCCAAGGAGAACCGGCAGAAGGAGTTGTAAAGGGGGTAGAGCCTGGCTAAGGAAGTTTGGGGGCAGCACCATATACAACATCGCCATAGTCCATAATCGGAAGGATCATTTTTTGGACAATTGCTGTTCTGGTTGGTAGTGGAATGCAATTCTTGTTTCAGTAGAGGGCTCCCAGCATGGGATGCAATTTTTTGTGAAGAGCGTCTATATGCACTGAGAAGTCAAGGTGCTGATCTAACCAGACACCGAGATAACGATATGTGGTGCAGGCCTCGAATGGAGATCTGTCCAGGGTGTAAAATGTGGGTGGAGCAGTAAGCTGGGTTAGTTTGGCCCTAGAGCCAAAGGTGAGGGAGACTGTTTTTTTTTAATTTAAGAATAGTTGGTTTCTGAGGAACCAACGTTGGATGGAGTCGAAGTCATCCTGGAGACAAGCATACACAGCGGTTGCGGATGGGCCAGAGGCGAACAGCACCATATCATCCGCGTACATATGGATAGCCGTTTGTGGGCAGGCAGCAGGCAGGTCATTGAGAAAGATAGAGAACAGCAGGGGGCCGAGTACAGACCCTTGGGGGACACCACTGGTGACAGGAAGTGAGGTGGATTGTGCCGAGCCAATACAGACTGATTGGGACCTACCTGACAGGTATGACTGGAACCAGTTGATAGCGTTCCCAGCCAGACCAGCTTGGGCAAGTTTAGCCAACAACAGGGGGTGTGAGACCGTGTCGAAGGCTTTTGCCAGGTTGATAAATATGGCTGCTGTAATTTCCCCTTTGTCCATGCCTGTAAGGATGGAGTTAGTGAGGTGAAGGAGGAAGGTGGTGGTGGAGTGATTTTTCCTGAAGCCAGCTTGGTAGAGGGTGAAAAATGCTATGGTATCTAGGTAGTGGTGGAGCTGGGATAATACAAGGTGCTCTTGAATTTTGGCTAGGATGGGGAGCAGAGATATGGCCAATAATTGGATGGGAGGAGGGTCCCTCCTTTGGGTAGAAGATGACTGTAGCTTGTTTCCATGTATTGGAGACTGCCCCAAGTTTAAAGGACAGGTTGTAGAGCATGGTTAGAGGGTGGGCTATGGCCAGTGCAGAGAGTAGGAGCATTTTGGAATCAAGGTCCGATGGACATTTGCCTTTGGATGGGTTTAGTGATTGCAGTATTTTTAGCACCTGGCCAGGAGCAACTGGTTGGAGTGGGAAGGAGGCAGGGGAGGATGTGTTAGGGGGCATGAAGGGAGGGGGGTGGGGATGTGAGGAGAGAAGAGAAGAGGTAGTGGTGGAGAAGTATGAATTGAACTCTGAGACAACCAAGCAAGGATCTGTGATGATTTTACCATCTAGATTGAGAGTGGACATGGGGGTTGGGCCGGTGGGGAGAGAAGGGATTTAATAGACTTCCAGAATTGTGTAGGGCGAGCGAAGTTATTGTTGAATGCAGTTTTAAAGTAATTTGATTTGGCCTGCTGTATGAGTCTTGTACAGGCATTTCTTAGTGACCTGTATTGTTGATGAGCCGTTTGACCACCTTTGACCTTGAAGGCTTTCCAGGCCCGGTCTCTGGCTCATAGTTTTTCCATAATGTTTGTTGTTACCCATGGTAAGTGGGATCCTCTTACTCTGCATCTCCTGGAGGCGTGTGTAGGTCCCAGATGGCGAGGAAGTTAGTGGAGAAATACTAAGGGCCTCATCCATGGAGGTGGCCCTGGAGATGAACCAGTCAATGGAGTTAAGGTTGTTTAGTAATGCTGGCAGATTAAGTGATTTATAGACTCTGCTGTAAAGCGTGCAGGGGGCCATTGGATGGAAGATTTTTCACACTATAAAAATCATGTGGTGGTCACTAAGGGAGTCCGGTAGTAGACCAGCTTTAAATATCCGATGAGGGTGTGTAGTAAGTGCCCAATCCAGTAGTGTGTGTTTATTGGATTTGAGGTTCAGGCGGGTGGGTTCCTCTATTTGCTGGTGCAAATTTAGCAGATTTATTTGACATTGTGATTTAGAGGCAGCGCTGCATAGCCAGTTCTGATTGAAATCTCCAAGGACATGGAGTTCGCCACCTTCCGTGAGGACCGCGGAGTTCAAGGTGGTCAAGGATGCTACTCAGAGGTGTGTCCAGTGGACAGTATGACCCAGCTATGTACTACTGACAGAGTGGGGCTGGGTGATTTTGATTAGCAGAGAACCTATAGATTGTATGGGTGCAGTCAGAGAGATTATGGAAAACTGGAGATTTGAGGAGATGTACATGGCAATGCGCCACCCTTCTTTCTGCCCTGTCTGTCTTGGTGGATTAGAAAGAAACCAGGAATGAGAATTCTTCATCCCGGTTATGGGGCTAGCCAAGATTCTGTGATGATTACAATATCAGGGTGAAGGGCTAGGACAGATGTTTGTAGGGCAGCTATTTTATTTAGGAGGCTGCATATGTTTAGGTGTATCATTTTGAAACCCTTAGGGAGGTGCGTAGTTGGTGTGGATGGTTGGCCAGCAATGGGAGCCTGGGGTCCAGGGTTCCATTCAACGTCCCCGGCTATGAGGAGAAGGAGAGCCAGGGTGTGCCTTAATACATGCATGGCCTTTACTGATGTGCCCCGTCAGGTGGGATGGTTAGGAGTTAGTGAGTTTGTCTTATGGGCTGGGTATACTGGGATATAAAGGGCAGGATTCTCAGCATGGAAGAAGGAAGGGAGGATAGAGGCACCCAGGCACCAGTTGTGCCAACGGTACTGGTTGTGGTCCACAGGTGCCGAGGAGGAGTGGAGTGGTGGCTTAGTAGCTATGGTAAGTGGTGTCAAAGGGTCTGATAGAATTGGATGGGATGAGGGTAGAAGGGAGGATACGGTTAAGCAAAGCAAAGTAATGGTTATGGTGAGAAACTGCATTTTGTTTTTTTCTGTAGTAGGTTGAAACTGCTCTGCGGTGGCCACTAGTGGCTGAAAAATATAAGGAGCTAATTGGAACGTGGGCTTACGAGCTCACGAGATCAGTGCTATATAAGGAGGAGCTCACCAAGGGTGGTGGTGGGGGCGGTGGGGAGCCTGCGCATAGCACAGGTGGGGCTAGAGCTCCGTGAAGAAGCAGCTGAGATGTCTACCTGTTGGCGCTGGTTCCGTGGTCCACGGGGGGGCACGGTTGCTGTGGGGAGGGCTGGGCACAGCAATTATATATTTGAGCTCTGTATTTATTGTTGAACTGTCCCCAAACTGGCCAATTATACACATCTTAAGATTCATATTTTGAATTAGTTTTGGGTTTTTGTGCAGACATTGTTTTACTTGTGACCATAGGTGTGCTATATGAGGACATTCCCAAAACATATGTAAACTATTAGCATTAGGACTATTGCATTTTGAGCAAGTATCATTATCCTTAAGATTCATTTGAAGCATCTTTTTAGGTGAGTAAAAAAATTGTGTAAACATTTATATTGTGTTATCCTATTATTAACAATTGAAAAAGCTTTAAAAGGGAAACCCCAGATTAATTCCCAATCCCATTGACACACGTCTTCTCCTATTAATTTAGTCCATTTGGCGACCAATTCTGTTGTATATCCTATAACTATGGAGCTCAAAAATAACTATAAATTGATGAAATTGTGGGTTTTAGATTCATAATAGCCAGAAACTCTTGGGTATTTTTGTTCATATGCAGTTTTATGACCCTTTAAGCATGTAATATTCGTAATATCTAACATTAACTGCAAACTTTTAATTAAGTTCTCTGGCAAACCAAAGTCATGAGCAACTTTATATCTTTAAAACTAGTGTTTTCAAAAATATCTTTGATTTTCCATATGCCTGCTTCTCTCAAGTTGTCCCTTTGTGTAACAAATTTCTCTAATTTTAAGTTAGGATTTCCCTAAATGACTGTCGGAAAGAAGACAAGAGTTCCAGTTTAAGTAATTGAGACACTTGTGAGATTAGTCTGACAGAATCCATAATTATGGTGTTATTTACTGTTGTAGTTTTATATGCAAAAAATATTGAGTGTATATTGATGCTTTTGGTTTTAAGAATATCTTCTATCCATAGCCACTCCGGTGAGTATATGCAATTATTCCTAATTTTGAGCCAATTAGCTAGTTGTAGTATTCTGGTGGCTATATAATATAATTTGAGATCTGGTGCTTTCAAGCCTCCTTGTTCTATTAATCTGGTTAGTTTACCATATGTTTGTCTGGGTTTTTATTAGCCCATAGAAATTTATTAACTTTTGTGTGGATTATATTGAACCATGTGTTGGGGATAGTCAGGCAACATGGAAAACAGATGTATTACTCTGGGTAGTAGGAACATCTTAACTGAATCTAGCCTTCCCCATAATCCTAACGAAGTTTATTCCATTTCTCTAAATCTTTTCAGTTTTCAATCTTAAATCAGATTAATTATTAGAGACCATTTTTTTAATGGTTTTATATATTTTGATCCCTAAATACTCTATAAACTCTGATGCCCATGAGATGTCTAATTCTTTAATTTCATTAGCCAAGATTCCACCATTTATGGAGAGAAATTGAGTTTTTCCTTTGTTTAGTTTGTAGCCTGATATTAAATTAATGATCAATTAGTTCCAGTAGTAATTTTGTAGATTCAATGGGGTCTGAGAGAGTCAAAAGAATGTTATCTGCATAGAGGGAACATTTTATTGAAGAGTTACCAATTTTAATTCCTTTTATTTGATGAGAGGCATTGATCTGGAGGACCAAGGAGTTGAGCGCAATATTGAATAGGAGTGGAGAGAGATGACAGCTCTGCTTAGTACCTCTCCCTATTTAAAAAAAATTAGATATTCTTCCATTAATCATCAACGCTGCTGAAGGTTTGTCATAGAGAAGTTTAACCCATGTTATGAATTCAGTAGTTAAGTTATGCGCTGCCATAGTTTTAAATAAGAATTTCCAGTCTACGTAATTGAAAGCCTTCTCTGCATCTAGTGCCAGTAAGGCAGAGGGTTTCTTGTTCTTATTGGTGAAAGATATTACATGGAAGATCTTTCTAGAGTTGTCAATGATGTAAGTCTTCTTTTAATAAAGCCAGTTTGTTCTGGACCTATGATTTCGTCTGTTACTAACATTAGTCTGGAGGTAAAAAGTTTTGCTAAAATTTTATTATCGGTATTTATAAGACTGATGGGTCTATAATTTTTTCGATCTGTTTCATCTTTTCCTGGTTTGGGGATCAAAGTGATAATGCTTTGTTACATGGAAGCAGGCAAAGATCCTATTTCTTTTGCTTCTTGATATACATTAAGTAATATGGGTGAGATAATGTCAGAAAAAATGTTATAAAAAATTTAGGGAAAACCATCATTACCAGGAGCTTTGTTAGGTTTTAACTCTTTAATGGCCTGTTTAATGTCTTCATTCTTTATTTTTTGGTTAAGTATATCTGTAGATTCTTTGGATAGTTGTGGAATACTAGTTTTCTTAAGAAAGCTATCAATATTTTGATCTGTATTACTGGTTACACTATTCTTGTATACATTAGTATAATATTCACAAAACTGATTATTAATTTCTGAAAGGTCTGTTTTAATTTCATTTGTTTGTTCATTTTAAGAGTTAGAATAAGTTGCTTGCTACTATTCTGCTTAAAACATGGCTAATAATTTCTGAGCCTTGTGGCCAGAGGCAACATAGTTAATTTTAGTTTTCCTCAGGTGAAAATCTGCTTCCCTTTAAAAGCTCTTCATACTTTAGTTTATAGTGCCCATTGTTGCCATAGTTTTTCAGAATAAGAGGTATCTAACATATTTTGTAAACTCTTGAGAGTGTTTAGTTGTTCTAAAATTTTAATTTTGTTCTGCTTTTTAACTCTGGATGCTAGGCTAATAAGTCGTCCTCTTGCAAAACATTTAAATGCTTCCCACATTGTAGCCCATGAAGTGTCCTTAGGGTTACTGAATTGTATAAATTCTATGAATTCTTTTTTAAGCATATCAATATACTGCTCATTTTGGAGAAGAACATTTTTCAACATCCACCTTCCTGATTTATTCTGTACCGTACCCCATTTAAGGATGGTAGCAACCAGCAAGTGATCTGAAATCACTATTGGATGTATTTGAGATTGTATTATATCTTGTACATAATTTCTAAGAATAAAAAGATAATGAATTCTTGAGCCTGTTTTATACACCGGAGATAGGAAAGTATATTCTTTCAGTGTAGGATTAAACATCCTCCAAGAGTCCATCAAACCTAAGATATCTATAGTTTCTGCCAAATCCTTATCTGACTTTGTTAATTTGTTCTTTTTATTGGTTCTATCCAATAGTGGATTAATAATACAATTTAAATCTCCACCTAAGAAAATCTCACTTTTGAAAAGAAGAGATTTTATTTCTACATTGGAGAAAAGTTCATGTGAAGTGCTTGAGGGTCCATAAATATTAATTAGTGTAACCTCAGTACCACTTAGTATTCCATGAACTATAATAAAATAACCATTGGGGTCTTGAATTTCATCTACGCGAGTAGTGTGAGCTTTCTGGGAATTAATATCATCACTCCTGCTTTCTTTGTTGCTGCCTGCACTGAAAACCATACCTACCCATTCTCTCCTCATGAGATCTTTATCCGTACATTTAATATGTGTTTCTTTCAAAACTGCCTAAGGACTTGATGTCTTTTACATTTTCGCTTAACACATGACATTCCAAGTAATAAATGAAATTTGCCTAGCCATTCATAATGATAATTATGTTCATCCTTAAAAAATAATACATACCATTCTGTGAGTTACTGGCTATTATAATGAGGATATCTTAGAAACAGCAATGGAACATGTCACTGCTCTCTCATAATCTGGATCCTCCATCTTCATTTTAAGACAACCTTTTTCTCCACACTCCAAGAAGAAAAAGAGTTAGTAAGAAAGAGATAGTAAAAAGTAAAGCAATAACCAAAATAGTAAGAGTAAGGTAGTAAAGATCATATATTTTAAAATCCAAATCTACAATTGTACAGCCCACCCCTCTATCTATTGCCTCAATGATCAAAGAGGTTGGTCTCTGGTAACACACTTATAAAATAACTATGAAATCATTTACTAAGATTATAATGACACTAACTATTAAAAGTTTAACTAACAATATTTCCATACAGTCTTGTTAATTGCAACTCCTTTTAAAGGATAACAATTTAACTTTCCTATAATTTTAAAGCTATATGTGAGAGGAATGCAAAAACACATTTCCTAATAATTAAAGAAAAAGAAAGGATCAAAAGTTTGGAGGCAAGGGTACATATATACATACATATACACGCACATATATATATATATATACACACACACACACACACATACATACATACATAAATTATAATATACCAGGATCCCCTGGGATGAATTAGTGACCTACCTGTGTACCTCCATCCGATGAATCCAACTCTGAGTCTACATATTCACTACCTTGTGAAAACCGTATTGCATCTCTCAAACAAAAAAGGTCATAAACCTACATCATAAGGGGCAACAGACTTCTAGGAAAACATAAACTGAACTTACAAGCTCAAATGGGCAGACTGGGTGGGCCATAGGCCCTTATCTGCCGACACTGTCTATGTATCTATGTATCTATGTACATTGTACCTATATACATGTAGCTCTCATGCTCAATAATTATGATGACTGCTCTGAGTTCTGATGTGCTACATTGAAAGTTCTATATATCTGCAGTGTTCCACTCAAGATGCAGGTGCTGTCATACTGTAAAAGGGACTCAGGCTCATCATACTAAGGATTGATTAAAAACCTGCAGAACACCCCACAAGAGGCCTAGCCATTGGGTCTGTAGTCCCTTCACTATTTATATATGCTTTGACATTAGCCAGCCAAAATAAAGTGACTGAGCATTCAGATGCACCCAGTAAGCCTAACCGGTGAGCACTGTGTCAGCATAAGTCAAGATTAGTAATAAGAGACACCACAGATGTATAAAAAAAACAGCACACTAATTTATAATAAAAGCTCAGAGATATAGATGACCCAATTCTTTTCATACTTAAAACATAGAAATACATATAATAAGCACTAATTGGCAATGAGAGACACTAGTAGATAATTTTCTATGCAGAAACCTTACCAATGGTATACCAAGGCAATGGAAAGAACAAGACCAGAGACTAATTCAAAATATAGGATGACACATGTGGTTGTACCTAGATGCCATCTAAAAAATTAGTTCCTACTACCTTATCCTTTAATGTTTGATCCATACTGACACTTATTTTCCTCTCTCTTTCTCATTGTCTAAGATTATCCTTTTTTTGATGAGAAATTAGAGTGTACCTATTTATTTTCGATATGTTGCATTCAAAAGACATTCAGTATAAATATCACAGCATAGTCAGTTCAGCATGAGAAGTCAAAATTACTGAACAACTTTGGTAGTTCTTTTTTCAGACACTGTTTTGTCGCCTCATAGCTGGGATAAGTGAGAGTTTCCCCTCAGAAAGCCAGATTTTAAAAACTGGGATGCAGAAAACCATATTTAATGTGAGCTTCTCTCAGAACCTTTTTGATGGGTTGAAAAGTATTTCTCTTTTGGATTAATTCCTGAGTCAGATCATTGAAAAACATCAGCTTATGTCCCTCATAGAAAATTCCTGGTTTGTCTCGAAGCATATGTTGCACATAAACTTTCTGTTAAAAATTCAGAAATCTGACTATAACTGATCTGGGTTTTTCTTGTGGAGATAGATGTGGTCTTAGAGATCTATGTGCCCTTTCCAGAACATATTCTTTGGTATCATTAGGAGAGCCAGCAACAGCGATTAGAACTTTGTTAATGAAATCAATTGTATTAGATCCCTCCAAACCTTCAGGGATTCCTACTATTCTGATGTTATTCCTCCTGTTTCTTGCTTCTTAATCTTCTAATTTACTGGCTAATTTCACTATTGCTTGAGAACAAATAATTCTCTCCCTTTGTTCTTTCATTGTGCTGTCTTCCAGACTACTGATTCTAGCTTCTGCATCCATAATCTTTTTTGTATTAGTTTGTACTTCTAATGAAAGATTAGCTAGCCCAGAAGTTAAGTCGGAAATAGCAGTTTTAATAGCTGAAAACTCTCCCATAAAAATTTATAAGTGTTGAGTTGTCAAAGGATGATAAATTATTTCTGCAGTCTCCTCATATACATCAGGTTCCATTAATGGTCTTTTATTAGACTTTTTTTCTATTGTAGCAGGTAGAAGCACATTATAATCACGTACTTCCTGTGTTATTTCCATTTCAGACATTGTTACTAGATTTGAATTGTTTATGAAATTATCTATTTCTTATGGGAAAATCACTTTTAATATTTCTGAGCAAGGAATTCAGCTCTTTTTCTGTTTATTTATGAGGGATAAAAGAAGAACCACTTCCCTTTGAAGGCAGATTCAAAATTGGTAGTTAGGTGTCACGAGAGACCTAAAATTTAACAGGCTGCAGCTGCTCTCTTCAGCATCATCCACCAAAACCTTCTTTTTACTTTCTATCCCTTTATTGTTTCCTGCTTGTGATTACAGCTCCTTTTGTTTAATTTCCATTTGACAGCTAGGTGCCATGAGACCTACGGAGTTCAGCACTGTATGACTGCCCTCTTCAGCATCATCGAGTCAAGTCGGCAACATGACAGCTGGGCTCTCTGTGTAGTTAGCTAGGTGAAGAAGGAAACTGTGAATAAGGGGGAGTGGCTTAGGCAGAAGGAAGCCAGGTGTTTGGATTTAAAAACTGTCCTAGATAACTTTTGGCAGAGAACAGCAAGAGGAAGGAGGTGCTGTTAGAACTTTACTACTCTACTGGGATTAAACTGCCCTTCATCCTCATCTCCACTCCCCACCCTTAGCCAGTTCTACTTTTATAGGCACAAGACTTGAGTGACAACAAGAACTTCCTGTTTTGAGCAGCAAGGCAGTGATCACAGAGGCACAAAAGACTCACCAACCTAGAAGGAAAAGAGTAGCTCCCCATTCCACCCTAGTTGCTGGAGGTCTGACTCTGAGCAAGTAAGAAGGAGACTACTGAGGAATATAGGAAATTCTTGTCCCAGAACAGGAAGATCAGAAGCTTTAAGGGCACAAAGGCAGTAGGAAAATAGGGAGAAAAAAGTTATATAAAATGAAAGAAATATAGAGAAGAAAGAAGTATACGAAACAACAGTTAAGAGGCCACAAATAAGACATGATGGGACTGATGCAGTGCAGTGGCTGTGGAGCAGCAGTCTTCCAAGAAACATTCTGGAGGATGCAGTGCTGTCCCATCTGCTGGCACCTATCTGGGCTGAGGGAGGAAGCTGCTCATCTCCAGACTGAGTTAGACAGGATTCAGGGACCTCCTCTCCACCCACCCACAGACCACCAGGGCCACCCTGCTGCCTTACAGGTTGCCAGGAAAGAGAAGTGATTGGACCACAGTGGGCTCAGGGAGGGTGAGGGTGGAGGAACAGAGGCACATCCCTCCAGTTGTACCTCTCCACAATTCATATGCCATTCTGACAGAGTGTGGTTCCTTTATGAAGGCACCCACAGTGAAGACCAAGGAGGATGCTGGGAACTTCCACAAAGGAGACCCACAGAAGGGTGGCATGGGACCCCACAGGGGTAGGAAACAACTCCTGGTGGGGGGCTCCATTGTTAGGAGGGTACAACTGAGGGAGGGATGGGAGAGGGTGGTAAGCTGCCTTCCTTATGCCATGGCTTGGAGGGACAGGGAGTGAATCTTCAGGATCATGGAAGCTGCTGCATAGGGGAGGGAGCTGGATGTCATTGTCCACCTAGGGACAAATGACCTGGCTGGAAAAGGGATCAGAGCAGTGCAGGAGGAGTTTTTGGAGTTGGAGAGGGACCTTAGACAAGTAGCGCACCCAGTAACCTTCTCAGAGGTGCTGTCTGTCTATGGCATGGTTGAGGATAGGGTGCTCTGCACCATGGGATTCAATCAATGATTGAGAAAATGGTGCAGAGCTCAGGGTTTTGGCTTCATTGGGGACTGGGGTCCATGGAGGGATGCAGACCTACACTGGCATGATGGTCTGCATCTGTCCAGGGAGAACCTAGGTGATAGGTTTAAATGCTTCATTGGCAAGCATTTAAACTAGCCAAGGGAGGAGGCACTGAAAAGGAGCAGGAAAATCCTAGCCCTCCCCCAAAAAATTAGGGTAGTTAAGGAGGTAAACATCAAGATACAGAAGTCAACAGGAAGAAGGACAGGGGTAAATGCAGAGAAAGGCATAAGGACAGGGATAAGGCAAAAGGGGTAAGGCCATCAAAATGGAGGGTAATGAGTACCAATGCCTGTAGTCTAGGTAAAAAGCTGCCTGAACTGGTGGCCGTGATGGAAGAGGGATGCCTGGATATCATGGCAGTCACAGAAACATGGTACACAGAGAACCATGACTGGGATGTCAACATACCGGGGTACACAATCTACAGGAGGGACAGGGAGGGTAGAAGAGGAGGAGAAGTAGCTCTCTATGTAAGTGAAGGGATCAAAGCAATGGAATGTAAGGGTAAACAGGGAGGAAAACAGGCATTGTGAGTTACCCTGGAGATTGGAAAAGGCACCACAATCCCACAGGGGTTGCATACAGACCCCCATCTTGGGGGGAGGAAATGGACAAGGAAATGATAGATAGCATCCTTAGGATGGCAGAGAAAGGGGAGATATTATTAATGGGGGACCTGAATATGCCAGATGTTAACTGGAGCACCTTTGCTGCAGCCACATCCAGAGCAGGGCCATTCTCTATGCCCTACAGGGGGGCATGCCTCAGACAGCTGGTGTTGAAACTCACTCGGGAGGGAGCAATACTAGACCTGGTACTCTCAAATGGGGATGGAGAGGATCTCAGATCTAGACGTGGGTAGCCATCTGAGAACAAGTGGCCACCAAACAGTGTGGTTCATGATAAACTCAACTGCAGAGTCAAGCCACACAAAAGTGAGGGTACTGGACTTCAGGAGGGCTGACTTTGTCAAAATGGGAGAGCCTCACAAAAGCACTAGCAAACATGCAAGAAGGAGGGTTAGAGCAACAATGGGAAACATCAAACTGTCATCACAGAGGCAACAAACCTTTGTGTGAAGCAAATAAACAAATCAAAATGAAAGAAAAAATACTATGGTTCTCAAAAGAGGTGGTGGGTAAGGTTAAGGAGAAAAAGATAGCATTCAGGAAGTATAAGGAAACACAGAAGGAGCAGGACAGAAAACTGTACCAGTTAAAACAGAAGGAAGCAGGGAAGGCAGTCAGAATAACAAAGGCCCAAACTGAGGAGAAGATAGCCAACTCAGTTAAGAAGAAGGATAAAACCTTTTATAGGTACAATAGGGAGCGAAGAAAGACAAAGGGAGGGATTGTGAGGCTGAATAAAGGGGAGAGTGGGTGGGCAGAGAGGGACAGTGAAAAAGCAGGGACACTGAATGAATACTTCTGCTCAGTATTCACAAACAAAGAGGAGGGCGAGGTACCTATTCCAATCAATAGAAGCACTCTGGATATGGGGGTTGATACCATTTGCCTGTTTGCATATTTTAATACAATGGTCAGATGATGTTAATTTATTGTTTATCATAATACCTAGATCTTTCTCACAAGCTGATTTAGAGATTAGCTTGTTATTTAGGTAATAATCAGTACATGGATTTTTTACACCAAAGTGTATTATTTTACATTTGTCAATGCTAAAGGTCATATCGTTTTCAATTTCCCATTTCTCAATCTGTAACAGATCATTGGAGATTGATGTTATACTCTCTGTACTATCAGCTTTAACTCCTATTTTTTTATCATCTGCAAACTTGGAGAGGATGTTGTTTTTACTAATGATCATATCAGAAAAATAAATATTAAATAGAAGTGGGCCCAAAACAGACCCCTGGGGCACTTCACTAGTCACTCTACCAAAATTAGACAGATATCCCATTATTTTAACCTGTTGTGTTCGGTTAGAAAAGCCATTCCCTGACCCAGTCTATTAAACATGGTGAAAACCCCAATTTTGTTAATTTATTGATCAATCTATGATGGGGAAACTAGATCAAAGGCCTTGCTATAATCTAACAGTATTACATCCATGGGTGTCCCTAGGTCTAATTCTTTACTAATATATTTGTAAAATGAAATTAAATTAGTGGTACATGAGTACCCTTTTTTAAATCCATGCTGAGTTTTATCTATAATGCCCAGTTGTTCAATGTTGCTCTTAAGGAATTTCTTAATTATTTTCTCCATTAATTTACAGACTACCGAGGTCAAACTTATAGGGCGATAATTACTAACTTCTGCCAGATTTCCCTTTTTAAAAATGGGTACGACTATAGCCTTGTGCCAGTCTAAAGGTATATGTTTATCTGATAAGGATTTGTTCAATAATATGGTTAAATGTATTGAAATTTCTGTAGCAGTATTCTGTAGAAATCTTGGATGAATGTGATCTGGTCCCGGACTAGAATTTCGATTTTTTTTAATAGTTTATAGAGTTTATAATACATCTGCGTGTGTTATTGTATAAATTTGTTTTTAACTTGTAGGCTCTGATTCATATATATGATTATATCTTATAGTAGTGTTTTTATTAAATACTGAACAGACGTAGTTGTTTAGACTATTTGCTATTTCCTGTTCTTTTATAATTATTGATCCACTTTCATGAATAGGGCCCATAGTTTTATTGGTCTGATTTTTACCTTTCAAATAGGAATGTAGGGCCTTTATATTATTTTTGAATTGCTACTTTAAATTCTAGTTTATATTTTGCTCTCTTTATTGCTTTCTTAAGACTATTGACTGACAATTTGTATTGGTTTATATTGAAAGGACTGGGATTCTTTTTAAATTGTTGGTTAACTAGGATTTGCAGCTTATCCAGTAGGTAGGGAAATGGGCAGACTAGGATGGCCAAGCAGTCCTTATCTGCCATCAAACTCTATGTTAAATGACAGAGTTTGTGAAGACATATTAAGCTGAGGCAAATATGAACAAGGAAGGGGGGAAATAAAGTAATATTTTTGTCAGCAAATGAAATGCAAATACACAAGAGGATAAAGGAGTTCCAACATAGAACTGCCTCAGGTCAGAGGAAAGAGAATATTTGGGTCAAGTGACAGAAATGTTTGTGAATCAACATATTGGGACACATAGAAAGTGCAGGCAAAGATGACTAGAACAAGGCAGGGGAAATAAAATAATATTTTTGTGCTGGTGGTGTTGTGTCTGCATTATGCATGTAGATACATAGAGGGAAAGAGAGGAGACTAATGTAAAGAGAAGACATAGAAAGTTGGCAATTAAAGGGTAAGTACATGCAGTGGAAGAAGTGAAACATGAAGAGCAAGGTGACAGGTGAAAACAAATATGAAAATGGCTGGGGAAGTGAAAGCTGAAAAAACTTATAAGGAAGATCTGGAAAAACAGTGAAGGTGGTGTAGGGATTATAACAGAATGGCACGAGATCTAGAAAATGGAAAGATGTAAATATAAAAGGAAAAAATAATCCTGAGTTCAACCTCAAAGACCTGGGACTGGGAGTCATGAAACTGACAACTTGAATTTTGATGCATTTTGTAACTCAACAGTTATTGCCTAAAATGCACTAAACTGCACCATTTAACTCCTAAATTTTCAAACTTTCCAGAGGGAAGCATTCCCTGACCCCCCAGAAAATATTTGGAACCTCCCTCCTCCAAATCCTGGCTATGCCCTGTGAGAAGCAAACTCTTGAGGTACTCCCACAGCAGGGGCACAGGGTATGAAGATAAATTCCCAACACTACCCTCTGCATTCTATCCCTAAGGAAAGAATCAAAGTAGGAGAAGAGTTTGCTGGCCATGAGAAGAGAAGAATCAGTGCATTACTGGGAAACAACTGTGTGCAGCT
Source organism: Neoceratodus forsteri (assembly GCA_016271365.2). NCBI lineage: Eukaryota > Metazoa > Chordata > Ceratodontiformes > Ceratodontidae > Neoceratodus > Neoceratodus forsteri. The sequence continues at coordinate 130,336,580 of CM057450.1, read as the reverse complement.
TGATAATTGATGAAAACTGTGAATCAGAAAAATGTGTCAGCACATGCAGATACTGCAATTAAGCACCAAGGCACAAGTTGATAAATGTATGTGCTTGTTTGTACTTTTAAAAATGTGATACTTAATTTGCAGCATCTGTGTGCGAGGACAATTTTTTTCTTGATTCACAGACTTTGCTGGTGAGCCTTCCATACTCCCTCAGCTGGTCCAACAGTAACTCATGGTCCACAGTATATAATGCTTAGGAGAAATTGAGGATGATAAGATTGACTTTGTTATTAAGTATGCTTTCTAGGAGAGTACCACTGAAGGCTCTACTCCTGCTCTCTTTCTCCAGTCCCTCTTCTCACTCCCGGGACTTATCTCATCCATACAATCCCCCCGGCTTGCCCCACAGGGTGGGGCCACTGCTCCTATGTAAACCCACATGATGCCAGTACACTGTCACTGGCAGGGATCACCCACCAGCATTGCATCCCTGGCTTGTCACTCAGGGCATTGGGTCTAGATGAACCCTGTGGTCAGTGGGACTAGTTTGTCAGGGAAGTGCCATGGACAGTGAACAGGGCTGATGAATGGCATCATAGAGGTGGTCACCATTTTTACTGTTATCGCAATGGAAGGTATGGAGTACAATGATGCAGTGATGCCAAAATATCAGTATCTGGTATGCCTCCCCCACTAATTTTGTGCCAACTTGCCACATCCTCCTGGCCTCCACCAGTTGTCAGTCATGCACCAGGCATGCACCCACCCTCTCCCCAGAGGAGGAAAACAGTTCCTCAGATGCTCAATCCACCACCCCCCACCCAACTTTTTTGGTATCTGAAATTTTCTTACCATAAAGACATTTGACAACCACTGTTTCTTAACACTAATCTTTTAATAGCTACAGATCTGATTACCCCATGTTTTTGTCCATGTCTTGCTATCTCTTCCTTGAATTTGTTACTTACAAAACAATTTATCATGTCTTTTCTCTCCTTTCAACAAGAACATGGGGTTCATAACAGAGAGTTTTAAATTCAATCAGATGACACATTGCATTTCACAGTTCTTAGGCCCTCCTCCTCCATGGTCCAATCAGGCAGGTTTGTTTTTTGAAAATTTGTAGTTCTAGCCCAGCAGCCTCACACAATTTCAAACCTTTATAAAGTAAGCAATCAACACTTTTGGGACACTACTGTACCTCTAAGGCTTTTTACTGAGATTTACAGGAACTCTAGGTTTGGACTACTCTGATGAGTACTGGTACAACTCAGATTCACACCTGGGTGCACCATTGTGACTGGCATCAGTATATTGGGGGTGGGGTGAATGCTGGACATCATTGTATGTCCCCATCCCTGGGGCAGCAAAGCAGCAGAAATGCCATCCCCCTGGCATGATGGCCCATTTTGCTCCCCCATCCACTGCCTCTGACACCTGCTGGGGGTCCCACTCTTGTGGACCTTATTTGCTGGTAATCTGGGGCTTACCCACAATGTCCATTGGGAGTGGGAAGCCTCAGTGGCTCCTGCCCAGGGATAATCCTATGCATGGGGTAGTGGGTGAATGGGTCCAAAGAGAGGTCAACCCCCAAAAAATGCAAAAGCAGTTATATTGTATGGAGATTCAATGATAAAGGAGATCATTGGCTAGGAAGGAAGTAACTTTTAAGGAGGTACTGTTTTGCAAACCTAGAATGGAGGCCAAAGGGCACCCCTGACAAAGGACTGAATTAAGTTAGTGGAGTTAAGCCACATCTAGTATTGCATCTAGAAATAAATGACTAGGATGGGGATGAGATGGAGAGGTTCAAATGAGGTTCAGAGAGCTAGCAGAGGGATGTAAGGGCTTGTCAGTTCCTGGCCTTCCTAGATGTCCTGCCAGTGCATTGTGCTATCATGGCCAGGTAACTCAGAATAAAGGAATTAAACCTCTGGCTGAGACAGTGGTGTAGGAGAGTGTGTTTCATATAATTGGGAGACTGGGTGTATATGTGAGTAGATGAGCACCTGTACTCAAGGGACAGGCTGCACATAAGCGATGCAGGGGCTAGATCATTAAGAGTGAAACTGCAGGGGTATATACAGTAGGTGAGAGACTGGGGTCAACTTAAATTTAAACTAGACAGGGGAGAGTGTGACACTAGACTAGGAAGGGAATCTTGACCTAGCGGAACTAACCTAGCTCACACTCTCCAAATGCAGGTGAAAAGAGCAGGAGGGAAGGAGATCAAAGGGATGGGGTGAGATTGGATGGAATACTTGCCAACGCCAGAAGTCTAGAGAATAAAATGGGTGACTTAGAGGCCGTTGTGGGAATGGACGACCTGGCCTGATAGCAATAACTGAAACATGGTGGATGGATTGCCACAGTTGGGAGATGGAGTTACAGGTGTACAGTCTTTTTAGGAGGGATAGACAGGGAAAAACAGGTGGGGTTAGCACTGTATGTAAGGGATAAGATTAGAGCAGTAGAGGGTAATGAGGAGAAGGAATTTGTTGAGATTCTTTGGGTCAACTTAAGTGGAAAGGAGGGGGGACAATAAGGACGGGGTGGTCTACAGACCACCACATCAGGGAGAGGAGGTGGATAGGGAAATGGCTAGGGACATACAGGGGAAGGCCAAGAAAGGGGAGATCTTGGTGGTAGAAGACCTGAACCTACATGATGTGGGCTGGCAAATCCCATTGGCCACATCAAAAAAAAGCAGGGACTTGTTAGAATCCATGCAGAATGCATTTCTGCACCAGCTAGTAAGGGAACTGACTTGGATGTAATTTTGACTAATGGGGACAGCGTAGCTGAGGTAGATGTGGGGGAAAATTTAGGAGACAATGACTACCAGATGGTCAGGTTCTCCCTCCAGCCAAGGTCAGAAATGGGCGGGTCAATCACCAAAGTACTGGACTTCAGGAGGGCAAATTTTAGGAGAATGAAAGAATTTAAAGGAAAGCAAAATCTAGAGGAGGTAGAGGAGCTTTGGGGGGGCATTAGTGGGAGATATCCTGAAGGCCATGGAGCAATGCATCCAGAGGATAAGCAAACAGAAAAGAGGGAGAAAACCCATGTGGTTCATGGCAGAGGTTAGAGCGGTAGTTAAGGAGGAAATGAAGGCATTCAAAGACTACTAAACTTCACAGGGGTTAGGGAAAAGAGCATTCTATCAGGAAAAGCACAAGGAAGCAGGGAAAACAATTAGAGGGGCAAAAGCATTAATGGAAGAAAATAGCTAGGAGGCAAAAGGGGGGACAAAAAATTATTTTGGTATGTGAGTGACAGGAGGAAAAGCAGGCATGGGATTCTAAGATTTGAGGGAAGGGTGCACTAGTTGAAGGGATGAAGAAAAGTGAATCTACTCAATGAATACTTCATATCAGTGTTCACAGTGAGAAAGAAGGAAGAGGGCCTGTATTAAGCCAAAGGAGGAGGGTGGGTAAGGAACTGGACACAAGCCCCTTCATGGTGGCTAGGGTGTTAGAAGAGCTGGGGAAAATAAAAGCTGACAATGCTATGGGCCCAGATCAAGTCCATCCCACAGGTTACTTAGAGAATTAAGGGAGGAACTGACAGCACCTCTTACTAACTAGTTTAATATATCTCTTAATGTGGGGGATGGTCCCAGGGGACTGGAAGCAGGTGGAGGTGGTGCTGCTGTACAAGGTGGGAGTGTAAAGATGAGCCAGGCAACTACCGCCCAGTTAGTCTTTCCTCTGTGGTAGGCAAATTGATGGAAGCTCTCATGAAAGAAAGACATCACCTAGAGGAGGACTAATTGGTGACAGCCAGCATGGGATCACAGGTGGTAGGTGATGTCATACCAACCTGATTGAATTCTTCAAGGGTGTGATGGAGGTGTATGGTCGGGAGGGTCAGTAGATGTGGCCTACTGGATTTCAGGAAGGCATTTGACTCTATCCCCACAGGAAGCTGGTAGGCAAGTTAAGCAGTTTAGGAGTGGGATCCAAGCTTATGAATTGGGTGAAAGATGGACTTGGGGGGGACTCAGAGAGTAGTGGCCAATGGGCAGTACTCCAGGAAATGAGAGGTGATGAGCAGGATCCCACAGGGATCGGTTTTGGGACCCATATTATTTAATGTATACGTGGGGGACTTAGCAGAGGGTCTAAATGTAAGGTGTGTCTGTTTGCAGATGACACAAAGGTTTATAATAGAGTGGACACTCCAGGCGGGGGAAGAAAATAGGACAGGATTTACTCAAGCTGGAGGAATGGGCAGAAAGGCAGCAACTTAAACTCAATGCAAAAAAATGTAAAATAATGCACATAGGCTGTAATAACCCTAGGGCAACATACTGTATTGGGGAGGGAGGGACTGCAGGTCACAGAGCAAGAAAAGGATCTGGGAATTTGGATTTCTGATACCTTACAGGTTAGGAATCAGTGCGCTCGAGCATCAGGCAAAGCAAAAAGAATGTTGGCATGCATAGGGAGGGGCTTCACATTTAGGAAGAGGGAGGTGATCATTCCAATCTACAAAACACTGGTCAGACCACAACTAGAGTATGGAGTGCAGTTCTGGAGGCCACACTTGCAGGGTGGCAAGGATAGGCTGGAGAGGGTCCAGAGAAGAGTAACCAAGATGATCCGGGGGGATGCAACGGAGGCCATATGGGAGAGGTTGGAAGAGCGTGATCTGTATGCACTGGAGGTGAGAAGGAAAAGGGGAGATATGGTGCAAACCTTCAAATACCTGAAGGGAATAAATAAAGTAAGGGGAGGCAGTCTCTTAATGTTGAGTGAAACCAAAACCACCAGAGGCCATGCATTCAAGCTGGAAGGGGTAGATTTTGTGGGGACGTAAGGGGATATGAGGGGGCATTACTTCTCACAGAGGTTTTTAGGACCATGAACAGGTTGCCAGAATGGGTTGTTGGGGTGGATACAGTGGATAAATTGAAAAGTGCATGGGACAACTACATGGGGCTTAACAGAGGGAGAGAGGGAGGGCAGAGAGGTGGGAGGTAAAAGGAGGGGTGTGGGCTATTTTTTGGGTAGACTAGATGGGCCAGGTGGTCTTATTCTGCCAGCAGGATTCTACAATTCTAGTACAGCTGCTTTAAGCTGGTTATAATATTCAGGATCCAGCAGATCTTCCTAAGAAATACCCCCCCCCCCGCCAATTCTCAGACAAATGGCAGAAGTAATTTGTCTTGCTTGACCTTGGTATTGTTCTTTGAATACTCCAGAAACATTTGCATGTAAGCAGAATGGAGTTATCTTATACCTCTGAATGCATTTCCATGTTGTTGATGTCCACAAACTGTAAATAGACAAAAATAAATTGCACAGATGTTATTTTAAATGAGGTGTGCAGAATCAGGCACAGACAGAGTTGAATGCAGTACTGACCTGAGCTGGTCATAGTATCCAGGAACCAGCAGATCTTCCCAAGATCTGTCAACGGTTCCTCAGGCTAGTTATGTTGCCCCCAAAAAAAAAAAAAGCAGATGTCATTTTTTCCTGATTGGCCTTGATAATGTTTTTGTCTTCCTAGGAAATATTTGTATTCATGTAGGCATAACAGAATCAAATAATACCCCTGCATGAATTTGCATGATGCTAATGTCTACATAAATAGACAGAAATAGATGGCACAGGTGTTATTTGAACAGGTGGTTTGTAGAGTGTGACAGAGCCACAGCAGAATACAATACTGTCTCAAGATGGTTGTAGTAGCCAGAAACCAGCAGATCTTCCTAAGATCTGTTAGTGTTTCCTCAGGCCAAACATGGTTGCTCCTTACTGTCTAAAATATAGCAGATGTCCCTGTGTCCTATTTGACCCTACTATTGTTTCTTGTTTGCCCAAGAAACATTTTTATCCTGGTCAGACCCCTTCACGATTTAAAAAAAATGGTGACATTCCACCCAGTGTCATAACTATGACAAGCATGGCTTTCTCCAAAATCTTTTTCCAGTCTGTGTGCAACATGGTTTTCTTGCTTCTTGTGTCAGATATTGTGATGGGTCTGAAGTTTCCATCCTGGCCTGTGTCAGGAGACTGTTCAAAAAAGGAATCCTAGTTCTTAGGATCCTAGAAAAGGAGTTAAAGCAGCAGTGCAATGAAAAAAGTTATTCCAAAAAACACATTTTCTGCTATGATTCTAAAAAATATTGGGAAAACTATTGATTTGGGTTTTCTGGATGCTTCCTATGCTGTGTACTGTACATTTGCATTTTTATCTGAACTCTTATCCTCCTCAGATCCTCAGTATTGTATTATTTCTATGCAAAAATTAGGTGGCCATGTTTTTTTTCTTGAGAAACAATTACTTTAAAGCATTCATAAAATTCTTAAATGATAATGAAAACTGAAATTTCACCACCAAAATAAACTGGAAAACATCTGACACCATTCAGGAAGAAAAAAGGTGGGGTCAAATTTTAACCCATTTTCATTGCACTGCTGCTTTTAATGTGCCAAAGAGAACTAAAATCCATGAGAATTTACATAGCGCAGAATGTCTTGAGTTTTCCCTGCACTAGGAGTTGTATTAGTTCAGTAGACTACTAGGGCAAGTGGCTTCCTTGACAGTGTAATTTGTTAGACCTGTGGATGTGTTGGTTTCGCTCTGTACTGGAGATACTAGATCTGGAACCAGGTAGTCTGTAAGGGGAAGGAACATTTTTTCCAAAATGGCCTTATTTCCTATTATTTTTACTTTAAAAGAATGTGCGAGACCTTGACCCTTAGTGGTTAAAATTTGGAAACATGAGTTGTCCTCCCAAAGGGTTGTGCACTAATTGGCTAGCAATAGAGACCTTGTTAAGGGTTTCATAAAGTCGGGTGGAGAGAATCTTTTGCTAAGTAAAGATAAAACCTTTATTAGGCTAACAAAAAGATAAAGATGTAAGCTTCCAAGGCCTATTGTCCTGCTTCTTCTTCAAGTGTGTTTTACACAATGTACGATGCAATATTACATTCTAATTTCCAGAATTGTTCTCAAGTCCCAGAAATTATATATAGTCTCATTCTGCTATATGCTGCTGCTGTGCTGTGTCAGTCTCCCACCACAGCACCCCTTGTAAAGCACATTAGTGCACAGAAAATTTCACTATTTACAATTCTCATTTCCTCAATTTTTCCCTAGTCCTAGAATTTAGATGTAATGCTGCTGCTATATGCTGCTATGCTATGGTATGGAATGGTTGGCAAAGCTATTCAATGCACGCAGTAAAACTAAACAGCAGCAGACAACACCTACCTGAGGGATCAGTGGTGCTGTCTAAAACAGATGAGATGAAAATAAATGTACGGAACTAGCAAACATTTTTTTTTTATAACACAACATGGGTTACAATTACGTAGAACTAGGTGACAAATGATCTTTCTACAGCATCGGAGCACTGTCACTTTAAGAAATAAATAACTAAAACTAACATAAAAAGAGACTGACAAAATACTTCACTTAAACATACAAAACTTAAGTAACTGAATAAAATGAGAAATTCCAAACTACAGATGAAAAGTAATGAAGGAGAAGAATAAAAGCAGGTCAGATCTCCTGCTCTGTCAGAAACAACAAGCCTTTCATGCTGCCCACACCTCTCCTCACCCCCCTCCAAACAGCTGTGCTTCTTTATAGACAAAACAAAAACTACTATTTAGAAAATGGGTACCACAAAACTCACATTCTAATTGGCTGAAACAGTCTTACACCCAGGCGTTATTTCTTAACAATGCCTGATGAAGAACAAGTGCCAGTTCAACGTTGGTCACCGAACTTGCCAGACACCATTGTTTTCTCTACTACTTAGCGTGACCAGACTCCACCTACACCCCACCACTGTACAAAATGCCACCAACAGACACCTTGAAACTGCCTCCAGAGCTGTCTCTGTTCCTTCTCGCCCCCCAAAAAAAGATGTTTTTAAATGCTTACTTTAGTTTTATGGTACTGGCTTGTTTGACCTCCCTCAAATAAACCTCCTGACTTTCCAGTTCCCGTTTTCCTTCATGAAACATAGTCGTGCTCCCTGTCAAGTCATCACACACTTTTAAACCTAGCTGCAGACTCATGCCACACCTCACCTTGATCAAAAATTAAAACAGAGGTACCTGTTTCTGAAGTTCAGCAGGCTACATTTCTCCCTTTCTCACAGAGCATTGTTCAATGGAGCTCTGTATATGCGTGTGTGTGTGGTGAAGCAGGAGGGCAAGCTAATTGGAATCCACAGTATTAAAAAAAATTACACAGCAGCACCGTGTCTATGTGTGTGACCAAGGAGGAGGACGAGCAAATAGGAAATAAAATAAATAAACAAAAACAGCAGCGCCCTCCAGTGGTGATTCCGGCATTTCACACTATAGGAACTACTTTACTACAAACATTATTTTTATTTGCTTTTTATTTGCTTTTTATTTATTTTTTTATATATACATTTTTGTTTTTATATATTTTTTTAAAAAATTGCATCTTGAACCAATTTTATAAGTGCAATAATACCCTCCAGGGTGGGCATTGTGGAATAAAACAGACCTTCCAGGGACTATAAAGCCCTCCGCCTGTGGCAGCAGGCCTCATTACACCCCTGGGCAGTCCTTTATTTCCCAATAACACCAAACTTGGAGGGTATTATTGCTTACTTAAAATGAATAATCTTCAAAAACAGAACCGAAAAACACATACTACATGCACAATGTACACTAAAGCAAGTTGTGAATGATTTTGAGTGAAAAAGGCTGTTTTGAAAACTTTAGGCATTTTTTTCCCAGACAAACACAGGAATAGACTTATCTTCTACTGTATCTTCATAAGACTGCAGCAAACACAGCTGCCTCATGGTATAAACAGAGTTTGAGTGCCATGAGATCTACAGTCACATGGTACATTGCTTCTTTTTATAGAACTTCACTGGGAGAGTCAACTTCACCACCGAAGTTCTCAATTCACAGCTTTGATGCCATACTGTGCAATGGAACTTGCAGTGCTAACCGTATCTGCTTAAAAACTCCCCAAGCAAGATAAATGCTTTCAGAATGGCCAGAGTCCACACCACCAGTTCGCCACAGCCCACCTGGGAAAATGATGACTCAAATAGAAGACAACTTGTCAGAGAAAATCAGACATATTCCCTGCACTTTGCTGATGACAAAGCTCTAGAAGATTCTAGACAGGCTGGATGTAACAGCCCTACCACCATCCAGAACATTCTACACATCAGCAATCTCCCTAGACAAAAATTGTGCCTTCTACTGGATGATTGCCCTCTGACATTCCTTATAATGAATACTTAGAGCCAGTTTGTCCTGCAGAGCCATGGATTTCCTCCAATGATGCATCAGCCTCTGTCTGCTGGTCTTGAACTGCCTCAGCTCAACATCAAACCATGACAAGTTTTAATGAAATACCAAGAGACATACTTGAAATTGTACAATGGAATCAAATGAGGTGACAATGGCCACATTGTGGGCATTCAAGACCTATTCCAACCCTGTCTCACAAGCTGTCAACACATCCAAGACATCCAGAACTGCCCAGAGTCTTTCCAGCTCCGGCCCATTTAAACGGTGGTTCCTAATCATCTCTAGAGGGGGCGGGCACCATGGGAGCCCCAAAGAAGAACTTCAGTATGCAGTGATCTGACCAAATGACCAGCTGGCAAGTCAGGTGTCAGTTGTACATAATAGCAAATAATAGCAAAGGAAAACAAACTCTTGGTCAGATGTTCGGTGTTGGTATCTTTATTAAATTTCGAAAGGTGCTTAAAAACATGCAAAAATCAAAATAAAGTACCATGTAAAGTTAGAAACATAAGACATTTTTTCCTGCTTTCACTGCCCTAGCCTAGTGTTGCTCTTTGTTTTTCATGCTGCTGTTTCCTGCCCTCTTACTAATTTTTCTCCCCTACTGCCTGTCATTCTCTTCACTCCCTCTCCTCTCTCGAGATAATTCCCTTGTCTCCTGCCCCCATGCTGTCTCTCCAACTCTGTCTGTTCCACACCCACCGATTAGTGTCTCTGTCCAATACCCACTGATTCCACAGCCACTAATTAACTTTTTTCCTCTCTCCCCTTTCTTTCAGCCTGAAGCCTCTAACCGGGTGCTCCCTCTACTAAGTGTAGCACAGCTCCTTAACAGTGGCCACCAGCTCTGCTGCACAAACTGCCCACCGTGGAAGCAGGTACAGATCCGGTGGCCTTTTGGTTCCCACTCGAACTTCTGGCACCATCACATTCCTTCCTCTGACTCATTCTCTCTCTCGCTATCTCGCTATCTCTTCTGTGTGGCTATTGGTTACACTCCATATTCCAATTTGGGTCCTGATTTTGTTTCTACTTTTAAATCACGTAGAAAACAGAAAGGGGAAAATAGTTTCCTGTCATTTTGGGAAATACATAAGGAAAAGGTTCTTGTATTTTCTGGGGAATTTGTACTTTATTGTGGTATTGCCATCTTAGCCAACAGTCTTTTCTTGCCTTGTGGGACTTATTCATAACTGCCTGTTAATGTGTTTGTAAACTGTGCATCACCTCTGGGCTTATTTACAATTTGCCTACCTCAATTTTGCTTATTTGCAACTTGCCTTCTTTATTTCTACTGTGCTTGCTGTTAAACCTTTTTTTCCTGCCTTTCACTGTCCTAGCCTAGTGTTTCTCTTTGTTTTTCAAGCTGCTGTTTGCTGCCCTAAGGCTAATTTTCTCCCCCCTACTGCTTATCACTCACTTCTCTCCCCCTCCCTCCCTCTCCTTGAGAGAATTTCTTTGTCTCCTGCCCCCCTGCTGTCTCTCCAACACTATGTGTTCCACACCCACCAATTAGTGTCTCTGTCCGACACCCACCAATTCCACAGCTACTAATTAACTTTTTTCCTCTTCCTCCTTTCTTTCAACCTGATGCCCTAACCAAACTCCCTTTCTTAAGTGCAGCACTGCTCCCAACCAGCGGTCGCAACTGCACTGCTCTGCTGCCCAAATAGCCCACCCTGGTTCCCACTGGTGCTTGAGCTGGCTCCCCCGACCTATCCAGTCACTCTCTTACATAGTAAAGGTATACCGTGTGACCCACGTGATCTAACAATTCACCCCACCTATTCTGTCACTCTCTTAAATGGTAAAGGTATACCATGTGACCACATGACCTGCGATTCTTCCCATGATAATTTTTTTCTAAGTGCCCACTTTATCATTAGCTCATTCTCATGTTCTGCCTCTAGAGGCTCTCCACTCTGAGTGCAGGCTTTTCCCTCCCAGCTGTCATCCACTTCTATTGCTAGCTGTGATCTCACTATTTTAGCTTCTTCTTAGCCCACTCCTTTCTCTTCTTCTGCCTCCTTAACTACTTTCCTGCACAAACTGCATTCCATAATCCCCTATAGCCAAACATTTAATCAATACACTTTTGCCTGTCCTTCTTTGATTCTGGTTTATATATTTGGTGATGTGCACTTGTGGTGGTCTCCTGGGATTTTTGAACCCTGACAGCACACTGCCCATCTTCACCTGCTGCCAGCCCCTACCACCCATTTCAATCACCTACAAGCACCTAGTGCATCATTTTACATTTAACTTGCACAATGAATAAATCCTTTCCTCCCTCTACTGGGAGTCTCACTGCTAAGTACCTTACTGATCATGGACTTGTGCCACGGTATTAGCTTTTGATCAAGCAGAGCTTGCCTCCTTCTCGGTCACCACTCATCCACACACCCTCTACCACACATTGTGGGTTTGTCCCTAAGGGTCCCCTTACCTTATTTATCTCTTGAACCTAGGCGCCATCTCCTTGGCCACTTCCTATGCTCCATCTCTATCTACTCCTCTCCTACCACTCGCCCCTACCATTTCTTCCTCTCCTGCTACTCCCGCAGGGATGGAGAGAAGAGTAACCATGGCCCTGTAAACACCCCTATTATCTCCTCCAACATTAGCTGGGTCAACCCCTGTACTAAACATTAACCATATGAATATCTACAGTCTCCTTTCCAAACACCCTGACCTCAAAATCTAGGTATCCCTCCATAGGTCCCACATTCTGGGACTCTAAGACATGGCTAAAACCACATCTCCGATACCATGTTCCAACTGGCTGGCTACTCCCTGTTGTGGCATGACAGGCCTGGTAAGAAAAGAGGGGGCAGTGTTGCCCTTTTCATTCAAGAACCCTTCTCTGCCTCCATCTCACTCTGCTCTGATCCTGTATCACCTAGTGAGTGGCTCATCTCTGAGGTTATCCTTGCTTCCTCTAAGAGATTTTACATTGGGTGCTGTTACAATCCCACAGCTGGGGACACCAATGGCCTACTAAACCTCCTGACCAGTTTTGGTACTCTCTCCCCTCCCCTCCTCGAGATACAATTCTCCTAGGCAATTTCAACCTCAATTGGCTAAGTGCCCACGGACTGGACTATGTCAACTTTCTTAAACAACATAATTGGGTATAAACCATCTCTATCCCCACTAGGCACAACCTTCGTTCCTCCACCAACACTTTACTGTATTGGATGGTCACAAATAGAGAAGATAGATTATTGCAGGCCGGGACACTGACCAACTCTATCAGTGATCACTCTCCTACCTATATTATCCGGACATCTAAAGCCAAGCACCCTCCCCCTAAGTATCTTTTTTAAACTTTAATTGCCCTGACCACTCTCGCCTACTGGAAGATGTGTGGTCTGTTAACTGGTCAGGTCTTTATACCCTTACTAATGTAACATTGGCTGTGACTTTCTTTACAAATGCCCTCATTGCCATTCAAGATCTCCACATTCCTCTCATGACTAGGAGAGTGAGAGGGGGCTGCAAACACTGGATCAACAAAGAACTCCTGACTTTGATGAAAACTTTTGACCAACAGTGGGCTGACCATAAATCATCCCCCTTCCCTGTCCTGTGGAATGACTATAGGCACCTGAATAATCAGTGCAAGCACATGACCAAATCCATCAAGCATAGCTATTTTAGTGACCTCCAGAGAGAAAGCCTTGAAAATTTTAGGAAATTCTGGGAAAAATTAGCTCCATTATTAATCCCTGCGACGCCAGTGCGTGATCCAGTTAATTCCACCACAGACCCTTTGTTGGCACAGTCTGAGGTTGCTCATGCCTTCAATACAAAATTTACACATCTCTCAGCCCTCCTTATCAAGCTTCTTGGGAGCCTCAACTCAATTCAGGTCATTGACTACCCTGTACTTACCTCCTCCTCTCCAAATGTCTCCCCCACACCACTTTCTTCTTTGGGCTATCTCCCTCTGTGACACCTTGAAACTCCTAAAAGCCTCCCAAACTGGAGCTCCCTGGGGCTGATGGCCCCTCCCCATTCTACTAAAACTCATCTCCTGCTATAGTCAAACCTCTCACTTTCATTTTTAACCTTGCCCTCTCCACAGCACTATGCTAATCCCTGGAACTTTGCTAAGGTGGTTCCTGTCTTCAAAGCTGGTGACCCCTCTCCCGCTGACAACTATAGGTCCATCTCCATCCTCCCCCATCTTAGCAAACTCCTCGAAAAAGTTATCCATATCCAACTGACAGAGCATATTACGAATTAAACCTTTTGTTCAGCCTGCAGCATGGTTTTCGAAAGAACCATAGCAGTGCTACGGCATTATTAACCGACCATGTCCTCTCAAACATGGATCATGGGCACACCACTTGCATTGTCTTTGTGGATCTGTCAAAGGCTTTTGACATGGTAAACCATGCCCTTCTCCACTTTTTTTTTTTTAGTTGTTTAACCAGGATTAGCACACTAAGCTGAAAGCGTTTTTACAGGCATGACCTGGGAGCACAGGGAAGTTAAGTGACTTGCTCAGGGTCACACAGTCTGTAAGTGGAAGCTGTGGGATTCAAAACCAGGTCTGGTCTGCTGGATGTCACCAGATTTGCAGCTCAGAGCCTTAAACCACTGTGCTATACTGCCTCTAAACTCAAACTACTTGCTTGCTCGGCTGGGGCCTCAGATTGGTTCAGGAGCTACCTCTCAGGCCATTTACAAGCTGTGTGTATTAGCTCAGCTATCTCCCCTGCCCTGCCAGTCTCTACTGACATACCCCAGGGCTCCTTCTTAGGTCCCCTATTGTTCTCTATTTCCATCAGTTCCCTTCTGTCTGACAGCCTCCATTTTGATTCCCTCTTCTATGTGGATGATTTGGTCCTATTCTACAGTGAAAAGTCCCTCTTCCACATACTCTCTGTCCTCACCCATAACTACTGCACTGCACATAGCTGGTTTACATTTAATCTGCTCCTGGTAAATGAAAAAACAAACAAAATCCATGCTCTTTGGGTCTAAGCTCTTCTTTGACAAAACTCTAAAATTGGACTTCTCACTCATCATTCTCTCTCTCCTGGAGGTCCATCCCTTGAAACTGTATCCTCTTTCAAATACCTTGGGGTCACTCTTGACCCCTCACTCTCCTTCTAGAATCATATTAACCTTGTGATACATAGGTTCAATCAAAAACTGGGGGCTGCTTTTTGATTCAAGGACTACTTGTCCCCGAGGCGCTCCTAGCCATTGTCCAGGGAAATCTCCTCCCCCTCTGTTTCAGGCTGACAGCTGCCTAAAATAGTGCCTGTCATTTCACCCTGTCAACTCCATGCCCCACCCACCAATGTAACCTCTATATGTAGCTCAGCTGACTCCCTCTTCAAGGACTCTTTGACTTTGCCCTGGGCTGCCTTATTGATACCACTCTTATGAGCAGAAATGAGTCCCTCTCGTATCCCTCCTTAAAGTTAGAACCCTGCCTCGGAGTCTCTGTTCTTTTTCCTCCCCCACCCACAAGGTGCCGGGTCAATAGTACTGTGGGTAAGAAAGCTTTATCTGTTGCTGTCTCATCCCAATGGAACAGTATGCTTGCACCCTTCTGGCTATCCAGCTCTCATTCCATCTTCAAAACCAATTACAAACCCTGACTCATGGTAGCTGCCCTCCCATACACACTGTTAACTGGCCCTGATTCCCCCAACCACTAAGCACTTACTGTATCAGTATCAAAAATGTATTGCATAACAAGTTTTGTTGTTACAATTTGAAATACACATTTTATACATTCACATTAAAATCACTAAATTATCTATACACATATTTTCAGATATAGTGATAATAAATACATCATTATAATACATGCATATCTACCAATTTCTACCTCTATGTACAGTAGGTCTCCTATATATTGCACAATTATGCTTTACCTTATATTCAGTTCTTTTTCTCTTTCTAGCTTTTGGTTGCTCTTTTCATTCATTACTCTTATGGTCACTTATTATTTACATATTTAAGTATCTTTGACATAGATTCACACCATATTCCATACTAATATATGCCAATATTCAAATCTATCATCCTGGCTTACTTCACCTCTAGTTCTTTTCCCTTATCCCAATTTATACATTTACAATATTTTTGGATTTATATATCTGATACCATCTGCATATTTATTGATATGCCTCATACTGTAGATGATCCCACATCTTTATATCTCCTCACAATACTACTTCTATTTCCAATTCTTTCCCTCCTTTTTCTAATTCAGTCCCTTTCTTCATTTTCCTTTATATGTCATTTATAACAGTCCACAATCTTTAGAAACGATACCACTAATTCTAATATTTTGGTTGAATTTGTGTTTATCAATCCCTTCGGTTCCAGTCAGTAAAATCATGGAACAAAATAAAGTGGACAAAAATAAAGTGGCAAAAACAGTGTCACCATCAGTATTGGCAGCACAAAATTAAGCCTGGCAGAATAATGCAGGTCGCGACACTCAGGTAGCAAACAATGTCCATTGCATGGAGACACTGCACTAGAACAACAGCAGCAGGCACCTGTGCACAGGAACAGCACAGGGTGCAGGAGATGGAACAGGCAGGGTGCAACCACCACTGGGGATGCAGGCCACTGGACACCACCATGGTAATCTAATTGCACAGGCACACTCATGGTGGGTGCCCCACCCAGAATGCTGAGCGATGGAGACAGTGCCTGTGTGTCGTGTGGCCTGCATTGTTCTGGCATGCTTCATTTTATGCTGCCAATATTGATGATGACACTGTTTTTGCTGCTTTATTTTTGTCCACTTTATTTTGTTCCATGATGTTACTGACCGGAACCACCCCTTTGCCAACATTTGTGGGTTTCCTTCCATTTGCTCCAGGGTGGACCCTAAAATTTCAACTCTTTTCTTGTGATATAAGGGACAAATAATTAATATGTGTACAATATATTCTTGTCCTTTATTACATTTGCAGTTCCCATTGGAATTTATAGCTATTGTTAAGATACCTTTTAACCTTTCACAGTTGTAGTATTCAAATCTATACTTTATGAAAATATTTCTCCTATACAGATTCTTTATTTTGGTCAAATAGCCTTCCAGTTTAAATATATTTTTATTATTGGTTATCATTTACTAATTTTATATTCAACACATCTTCTAGATCTTTTTGTTTAAATATCTCTCTTTATCCTTGTTTTATGTCCATAATTATTTCCTCATATGATTTCCTATCAATTTCTATAATATATGGCAATATTCCATATAGTTTAATTCATTTTTCCAGTACATCTATTATTGGAAATTTGATTTTCTTGTCTTGGTAAATCAAAGCCTCCCCCAAACATTGACATGGTAATCTACTGTTTGGCATACAGTAAACTTTAAAACAATATATAATTATTCTCTCCTGTATCACGCATTCTATTGGTGCTTGGTCCAATTCAGCCCTGATTAGGGCTGCTGGGGCCGCTGGAGGTAGTCCCATTATTTTTCTATAACATGTGTTTGTTATTTTTTCTATTTTTTAATTTGTTTTCTGACCCCAAATTTCTGCTCTGTATAATATTTGTGATCTGATTTTGGCGTTAATTACTTTTAATATGCCTTTTACTGAGCTTCCTCCAAATTTATGGAAGAAGCTCATTATGTTTCCATTTTCTGTATATGCTTCCTCCATGACATCTTTTCATTTATATATATTCCCAAATATTGAAAATCTTGAACTTGTTCCAGTAATATGCTTTCACGCCATCTATTATATTTTTTCTTCCTTTATTCCCAGAAAACATAGGTTTTGTCTGGTCTACAATTATTATTAATTGTGTGATATCACATTACCTTTTAAACATTTGATATATTTTTTTTGCTCCTAGGCTGCTAGTTGATATTAATACAATGTCATCCGCAAAAGCCATATGTGTACAGTATTGTTCTATTTTTGGCATATGATGTTCTGTCTTATATAGTTTAACTAGAATTCTATTTATACATAGGTTAAATTATATCAGGGATAAAACACACCCTTGTTTCAACCCTTTATTTCTTATGAATTCCTCTGTATAATCTCCTTCTTTATTATATCTTCTTTTGATGGAATTATCTGTATATAATGTCTTAACTATATTTAATAATGTGTTTTCTATTCCTAGATCCTCTAGGCATTCCCATAATAGTTTCCTATTTATGCTATCAAAGGTCATTTTTAAGTCAATATAAGTACAAAACAACTTTTATTTTTTAACTCTTGTATATTTAAATACTAAGTGACTCAAAACATAACATTGGGCAATTGTTGAATGTGTTTCAATAAATCCAGCTTGAACTTCATCTATCAATTTATTCTTCTCTATTCATTGTAATAATCTAATATTTATGACCCTTGTTAATATTTTTTGAGTATTATCCAATGCACTTATAGGTCTATAGCAAGTTGGATTTGTGCTCTCTCTTTTTTTATAAATTGGTATAATTATAGATTTAGTCCAAGTTTTTGGTATTATACCTTTTTTTCCCACATAATTAAACAACTTTTTTAATATTGGGATCCATAGATCTAAGCAATTAATAATGACATCTATGTGTATTCCATCTGGTCCCGGGTCCTTGCGTCTTCCAAATTTCTTTATTGCATTATACATTTCCCATTCTTCTATATTTCTCTTCAATGGTGTCCATTTATTTAATATCGGCTGCTGTTCTTCTCCTAAAAGCTCACTATCCTGAAAAATACTTTTGAAATGTAATATCCACTCTTGTGGTTCTATATATAACTCAATTCCCACCTTCATTTCTCCTAATCCCTTGCTACTATTAACCAAAATGTCCATGTGTCTTTCTCATAATTTTTTTTTTTTCAATTGATTCCATAGCTCCCTTCTATATTGCTCTTTCTTGTTCTTAATTATGTTGTTAAATTCTTTTCTCATTTTATTCAGTTCTTTTCTGTTCTCCTTGTTTGGTACCTTCTTTGTTTTCCTTGTCTGTATATTTAATTTTCTTTTTGCCTCAATGCATTCCTTTTTATACCAACGTGCCCCGATTTTCTTTGGGTAACATTTTATCTCTTTTTGCACTATTGATCTAAGATTTTGAATGATCATCTCATAATTAAAAATTATTTTTATTTTCTTCTATTTCTGTAAATGAATTCATTTCCAATACTATTCCTCTCATTTCCATTATTGCCTAAGTTATGATGTTTTATTTCTTTCAATATATTCCCTTTCTAGTTTGTCTCATTTTATCTTTGTTCCTTATTTCCTCTTCTTATTTTACCTTGTTTTATTTTAATTGTACTTCCAATGGAAACATTCACTTTATCTCTTTTCCTTTATACTCAAATCTATACAATGCTCAATCAAGTTCATGTTAATCCAAGTCATGTCAATTATGAAGCCCCTCTGGAGTTCATGAAGGTGTAGCCTCCTTCACTATCTGAGGTTGTCCTTCCATTGAGCACCAGGAAGTTTCTATCTCTAAACATTTTACATATTCTTAGTCCTTTATCATTGCATTTGTTGTCTTTGGTACCTCTAGATGTTTTTAACTTTATGCCCTCACAGATTGACATATAAGCAGTTATATCCTCTGTCATTGTTGATAGGTTGCCAATTCTGGTGTTGAAATCTCCTGCTACCATTATTTTAACTAATGGGTTGTTCACTATTTCTTGGTGAATAATATTTTCCAAACAAGTCTATGGTTTCCCCTCTTATATTGTTTAAATTGGTTGAAGGTATGTAAATATTCAAGATTATAATTTCAAATTCCTCAGTTTGTACCCTAACCCCAAGAATGTTTTCACTTTTTGTTTCCAATTCTGATGATATCTGGTTACCATTGATTTTACTCCAAATTACCAGACCCCCACAGTTTCTTCCCCATTCTTAAATCTCTTTGCTCATTTATTATGTGCTTTATAGCCATTTATATTTACCTCCTCCCCAGTCCAAGTTTCTTGTATACAAATCAAATCAAATTCATTCAAATGTTTAACAACCTCCTTATCTACCAATTGACTTTTCATACCAGAGGCACTCCATGACAACACCCTCAATGATTTACATTCCAAGTTGACCATATCCCTTTCTTTTCTTTCTTGTCAAGCTTCAATTGAATTTTCCAATTCTGCAAATCTATTTGTATTTTCAAACATTTTAACCCATTCTGGTTTTACTTTATTTGTTATTCCTTTTTCTGGTTTCTCATTATGTCCAAACAAGTATACCCCAACTGGTCCAACTCCCCAGATTTATGTATCAATTGTTCATATACCCCTTTCTCTTTAATCCAAATTGGTATTTGTCCCTCCTTCTCCCAGCTCACTGCCTTTCCTATATTATTCCTGAGATCTTGAATTTTCATCTCTGGTTCCAGCTTATCTACCACTTTTATTTTTAAATTATTCTGCATCTCATTGATAAATTGATCAAAGCCAAATAGGGATATCAAAAAATTATTGTTTGCAGACTTCACCCCTTTTATTCTTTTCCCCTCTTTCTCTTTTTCATAATAATCTGGGAATAGTCATCCAAAGCTAGTGATATCTCCACACAGGGTTCCTACTTGCTGTAATCTTGTTTTATTGTACTCAACTGTTTTCAAGATATAGAATTTATTAGTTATCAATATGACCCAGTCCTGATCTTCAAAACGTCTTATCACACTTAAGTTATATATCAGGGACTGATCGTTGCCAAGTATAGGGGCTACCAGACTCTTTACATTTTCCTCTAACATTTTTTTTTTCATTTTCCTTTGGTAGCACTTCCACATTAAACAGTGGGAGTGCAAAGTCAGATTCTTTGATTTTCCTCATGAAATTAGTAAATGTATTACTTAATTTATATTTAACAACCCTTTACTTACCGCTCTTTACTGTTTCTTTAGTGATATTCCCTTCTTTTTTCTCTTCTCCTTTCTTTTTTATTTTCATCTTCCTTTAATTGATTCCCTTTTTGTTGTTCCTGCTTACTGATTTCTCCTAATCCTTGACCCTGCACTTCTAATTCCTTTTGCTTCTTTATAGCATTCACTTTCCTTTTCTTCTTCTTCCCTTCTGCTGTTTTACTTGTTTCATTCAATTTTATAAATGTTTCTTCCTTGCTTAACTGCTCCCTGTTATTTCCCTTCTTCTGCTCTATCTCAGTCATCTTGGGCTTCTTCTTCATTTTTCTATTTTTTTCTCCCATATCTATTTTTCCTTTCCTCACCTTTTGCCATAATCCTTGATTTCTCTCTCTTATTTCTTCACAGATGCTTGTATCCCTTACTTCTGGTGTGGGTAACATAATTATAGTAGCAGCCACAGACACTGCCAGATATTTCCTGAAATTTCTGTGATATTTCCAGAAATATCTCCTGCTTTCTGCATTTCCACAGTAGGGGCAGCAGATAGAAACTCTTTAGAAATTTCGCAAAATATCTGGAAATACAGTAGCTGGCAATGTCTCTGGTTACTACTGTAGTTCCATTGAAGGATCTAGACTGAAGGTTTCATCATCCTGGTTCTTATTATTCTCGTGATTAGTTCTTTCTCATCCCTCTTTGACTATCCTGGATAGCCCTTCTGTTTTCTGTTACAGTTCCTTTAATTGTACTCAACTCCAGTGTTATTTTCATTAACTGTTCAAATATTAATATATTAGCCATATATTGATCTTTTAAAGAAATGGCCAGCTCTTTAGTTATTCTATCAGTATCTGGAATAAAGACTCCTCTTGACTTATGAATATTGTATTCCCCTCCAATTTATCCCATTACTAATGTATGACTCATTTAAGTATATTTCTATGCTTTCTACAAATTCTCTGTTTCTCTTTGTATACCAGACACCCCCATCTATTATCTATTAGCTTTAATCCTTGTGTAATTTGAAATATATAATTTCTCACTTCATTTATTTTCTGTGGGAGCTCTGTGTTTTGGGCTATGATCTTTTTCTCCTGGCCTCTGCTCCCCAGATTATTCTGTTTTTGTTTCTGTTTCTTTATGTGTCCACCTTTTATAACCTCTTTCTCTATCTTCCCCTAGATACTCCCTTGCTTATCTGTATCTTCCTTATTTATTTTAATTTTGGGGGTAGATGTCTGTTGTTCATTCCCCCTTCTCAATCCCCCAATTGTTTTCCTTTCCTGTTTTCTTTTTGTATATATGCTGTTATTTTTGTTTGTTGTACAAACTCCTTCTCCTTCGATCTCTTCACTTTCTCCTTTTTCTCCTTCTCATCCTTACCCACAAAACTCATTTCATTCTCTTATGATTTTCCTTTGCTTTGTTGTTCCTTATCTATCAGTTCTTTTATTTCTCTATTACTAGTTATTGCCCTTGTCTGTTTTTTCTTGGTAGTGTTTTTCTTGTCTACATGACTTCTTGTCTTTACTGGCATCTTGATCATTTTTCTATACTTAAAGTACTGTGTTGTTCAGTACCAAGTATTGAGTAAATGTTTGTATTTGTTGTATAGTGTCCAAACAGTATCTAAATATCAAAATACTGTCTTGTTCTCTCTTCTTCCCTATTCGTAAAGCTCATTATACAATGGAAAGAAAATTCCTGCTCTCTGATTGGTCAGTGTGCCATAGACAGTGATGATATTAAACTATAACATCACTGTATTAAGTCCAACACACACATATAACACTATAACAGGAATCATGCTACCATTCCTAAAGTTATAGGTGCTCTGAATGCTCAGTAAAGCTGTGAAAGCTTCAGCTCCCCTCCCCATTTCTTTTCTGTGTCTGGCACTCACACCAACTACCACAGTTCAGTCCCAGGGTTCAGTTCATAAAATACATACATTTTTGCCAGTATTTTGTTTCCCAACCCGACTGGCTTGAGTGAACGCGTTAACCACAACCTATGATCGCGTGTCTCACTGAAGCTGCTCATTTATGGACAAAATGTTGGCATAAAAACTCTTCCTTGTGTTGTAAGTAACCCTAGTTAGCCTCTCACTTCTCTAGCTGGCACAATATTGTTTCACCAGTGAAGCCGTCACAGCTTCACACATTCCCACTGTGCCCTTTGGTCTTCATCGCGACTGCAAAATAACAGAAACTGTCAGAAGCACTGTGAGTGCTTACCATACTCCATTAACACAGCACTGACTGACTTTTCCTACCGTGCTCCACTTGCAGATGAGACAGCTTTCTTTTCTCCACAGCCAGCAACCACGTTCACAAGATCCCCAATGTAAAACTAAAAAACATAACCAAATAAAGCCGTAAAGTCAAATGGCTTTTCACCCTCCCTCAAGAAAACCTCAATGAGAAGCTCTACAGGACTGGGAAAGCAGCATCACTCAAGCAACAGCGCCACCCAGTGTTGCAAAAAAATAGGGATTTTTTATTAAATGTATGCTTGCCCACATAAAAATCAAATAAAAATACATAAGAATTATACTTTTTTCTTTCTTCTTTTTTTTGTTACCACACAAGCCATTGTATAATAGCAATAAGGCACTCCAGGGATGTGTGTTATTGTATAATACCGTTACTCCTGGGGTGGAGGAAGCACTCTGCTTCACCTCGTGCTTTGACCCACCCCAGGAGTGATGTTATTACACAATAACACACACCCTGTTGTGCCTTATTGCTTAAATATACTATATACTTTAGAAACCTATACATGCACATGTACACTCATATCCACTTTTCTAAAAATCCTATAAAATTCTGGACCTGTAATCCAGAGTTTGCTTTTTACTTTTTCAAAAGACAACAGTGCTGACAAGTGTGCTGCTTTGATTGGGACTGGGACTGCTGTCAGCTGGGGCTAGTTTCAACCTCAAAAGCCCGTGCCGCCCTGAAGACTCAAAGTAGCAGTTCTGAAGTGCCGTGAAGAAACTAGCCAGACTGCAGGTGAGAGCTGCTGGAAAGTAACACTGTCTACATTCTGTACTTCGAGTGTGTAAACTGCGGTGACAGTGGGCAGGCAATTTAACATTGGGACAGTAAATGAGATCGGAATCTCCCGTTAGTGTGCTGCTTTGATTGGGACTGGGACTGCTGTCAGCTGGGGTGATTTCAACCTCAAAGCCCGTGCCGCCTGGCCCTGAGCGCCGTAGCACGAGCATCGTGAGTGGCGTGAGCACCACTCGAGGAGGAAAAATGGACAATAAGCTTACATTTTATGTTTGAGTAAATTATTGTTTAGGGATTGTAAGCTTGAATAATGCATTTGTTTAGCATTTTGGGGGGTGGGTTTTAGTGGGACTATGGTTAACTAGTCCATATTCATTAGATGCAAAAGATAATATTATATGTAAAGGATCAGTATTTATGATTACAGGGGGCTATGTCCAGGATCACCATACTTTAGTTAGGAGGCGAAACTCATTTACAAATTCTCAGGGGTTATGTATGGGATTATTAAAAATAAGGAAAAGATCTTTTAATGTGGTTGAGAATAAGATTTTGGATTTATTTTTTTCTGTCCTCCTGATACAGTGTGGTGATGTTGAGGTTAACCCTGGACCTAAAAAGCAATTAGGGGTAACAATTATTCATGAAAATGTAAGAAGTCTTGTTTGTAAAATGGATGAATATAGGATTTGGGTATCTGATTTAACTTGTGACGTTTTAGCTATTTCAGAGATGTGGTTGCATTCCAGCATCCTTAATGAGGAAGTGGAATTGGTAGGGTATAATCTGGTAAGGCAGGACAGGGGCAAAAGGGGTGGGGGTGTATTGTTTTATTTAAGGAATTCTTTAGGTCCATATCAAATATTATTTGGGAAAAATGTGGAAGGGATTGATTGTTTAGTAGTTAGGTTGTTAAAACTGAAATTAACAATTGGAGTATTTTATGCACCCCCTAAAACTAAATTAAGCAATTTTGACATACTAGTTGACTTTCTTTTTGAAATTTTGAAAGATCAAAGTGTAGTATTAACTGGAGATTTTAATGCAGCCTGGGACAAACAAGAGGTAATAAACTTAGATCTAGTTTTGAAATATTAGGCTTACAACAATTGGTACAATATCCAACCAGAAGTCTAAACAATAGAACAACTGGAACCATATTAGACGTTTTTGTTTCAGATGATTTGAAG
Source organism: Neoceratodus forsteri (assembly GCA_016271365.2). Lineage (NCBI taxonomy): Eukaryota > Metazoa > Chordata > Ceratodontiformes > Ceratodontidae > Neoceratodus > Neoceratodus forsteri. Next base: position 130,312,288 of record CM057450.1, on the reverse strand, counting down.
GTTGAGAGCTGTAAGGTATTACCTTTGAATATGGGGGATTATAATCCAATCCAATGTCATTTATTAATTCAAAATGTTATGTGTAACAATGACTATGAGCTTTGGGTACGTGATTTTAGGCACTTTAATGAGTCATCGTTTAGGGACAGTCTAAGAAATTTTGATTGGTCGAGGATATTTTTGATTCCTGATTTGGACTTAGCCATCCAAGAATTTACGGATTCTTTCCTTTACATAATTCAAATTCATGCTCCTAAAATAAAAAAGAGTAATAATATTAAAAATCCGTTATGGCTTAATGATAAATTGAAAACTCTTTTACGCATCAAAAATAGAATATGGAAAAAGCCAAAAATCTAAATTGAGGGGATTGGGAACTTTTTAAAAATGGAGAAAAAATGTAAATATAAAGTAAAACTGGCAAAAAGAATACTTCCAGAGTTCTTTTGTTAATTTGCATGACCTAAATAAATTCTGGAAGGTTATTTCCAATTTAAGAACTCCAGTGAAATCTCAGACTTTAATTAATTTAATAGTGGGAGATAGTTTGGTTGATAATCCTTTAGAAGTGGCTAATTTGTTGAATCATTATTTTAGAGATTTACCAGATTTAAAGATACCTAATTTAGGGAGTGTTGCTCAGGTGAGTATACACTCTGATATTTTCCCCTTGAATAATGAGGGCTTTAATTTGAAGAATATAAGGTTACAGGATGTAGCTAGGGAATTGAGGAATCTAAAAGTATCAAAACGTGCTGGGATTGATAATATTGATCCCAAATTCCTGAAATTGGGGTCTGATGTTATAGCTCCTATAATCACTTACTTTTATAATTGGAGTATACAGTCCTCAGTTGTTCCTGACTGTTGGAAAATGGGTGAAATTATTCCTATTCATAAGGGTGGTGACACCACAGCCCCATCTAACTATAGACCAATTACTTTGCTTCCAATCTTGTCTAAGGTGCTGGAGAAGCTGATAAATAATCAGCTTGTCCAGTACCTTGACCATTTGGGGTTGTTAACAAATTTCCAGCATGGATTCAGAGGGGGTAGGTCCACAAATACTGCCCTTCTTGATTTTGGTAACCTGGTGGCAACATCATTGAACCAGGGAAACCAAACTGGGGCAGTGTTTGTGGACCTAAGTAAAGCTTTTGATCTGGTCCATCATGAAACATTATTGTCTAGATTGCAAAACTTAGGGGTATATCATAATTCATTACAGTGGTTTAGGTCCTACTTGACTAATCGAAAACAAAGGGTGGTCTGTGGGGCCGCTGTCTCGGATCTCCTGGATTTGAGTCGTGGTGTGCCTCAGGGGTCAATTTTGGGCCCTATGTTATTTAATATTTATATTAATGATCTTCCTGATTATGTAGTTGGCACTGAAGTCAGACTTTATGCAGATGACATAGTATTGGTTGCATCTGCTAAAAGTCCTGGGGATCTGAGGCAGCGACTCCAGACAGACTTCTCTAATATTGAAACTTGGATTAGAAATTCTGGTCTTTTGATAAGTGCTGGGAAGACTCAGAGTATGATTTTTTCTGTAGGACCTAAACCAAATAACGAATTAACTGACTTCAAAATTAGATTTTTGGATGGGAAAACGGTACAAGGGGTTAAAACCTATAATTATTTGGGAGTCTTGGTTGATTACCGCTTTTCTTTTTCAGACCATATTTTGTCACAAATAAAAAAAGTTATACAAAGGTTGGGGGCATTAAGAAGAGTGTCAGGATGTTTGACTAGTGACGTTAAGATTAAATTAGAAAACAACTGTTGTTGCGGTGTTAGATTATGGCTTACCATTATATATGCATTCTTATAAAAATGTTTACACAAACTGGACCAGACTTATTATAGATTGGGAAATATATTTTAAATTATGGATTTGAGTTCATCATTGTGTAGTTTATCAGGAACTTAGCTGGTTCATCCAATACTCTGAAGAGAATATATATGGCTTACTATATGTCATGGTTTGATACATTCAAAAGTGCATCCTCTATGAAATTTGATATGTCAAGATTCAGATTCTAAATACTCACATACTTTTAGGAGGACTACTAAAAGTTGCCCATGATACAAATTATGAATCGTATGGGGATATGGTGTTACAAAATAGTTTAGCAGGGATATGGAATAAGTTACCTCACCACATGATTGAAATTTCTGATCTGCATACTTTTAAATTGGAATTGTATAATCATTTATATGTCTGTTGTAGTTGTTTTTAGGTAATTGTGATTTTGTATTTTGTCTCACTTTGTATTGTTTGTCTTTATTGTAAATTCCACAGGTATTTGTTGTAAATGGGGATTTTTCCCCAATCAGATTAACCTGTATAAAAATAAATTTTAAACAAACAAACAAACAAACAGTAAACTCTAATAGAATGTTAATTTCCACTTGTTACACACAAAAAATGAAAGTAATAAGTTGAGGTCCTAATGGGTCCTGTCAACTCTAGCACCCCTTGTATTTAAAAATGCTCACCACTCTGGGCTTTCTTTAGGTTCATTAACTTGAAGCAATGAAAAGGTAACAGGTATTAAAAATAAATAATTTAAACTGTTGCACAATTATGTGCTTTGGCTATATAATGAAGCACTTTTAGTCATCTTCATACACATTCAGACCAAGTCCAAACATTGCTCAAAACTCTGTGGCAGTCTATGCAATTACATTGTTTCTCAAGGAGCAAAAACAGAGTTCTCTTTTCCCTTTACCTTCCTCAGATTTATAGGAGCAAGAGTTCTGCTGAGGTGGTTCCACTGGTTTACTGTCTCCATAATTATCCATTTGCACCCACAGTTTCTATGTTTTGCAATGAGTCTCCACACTTCAGAGGGTTTCAACCTTGCACTCAAGGACTCATAGCTCTCATGTTCTCTGCAAGTGTTTTTAACTTCCAGACCTTCTAGCCTCCTGAAGAAATATATGCCAGTCCCCAAATACCTTTGATACGACAATCATAAAAAGAAGAAGGTATAAGAGAAGCTCTAAATTTAAAATACTAGAAATTTAGAATGGGATAAAATCTTCCTTAAACTAAAGGTTGCTAGAGGTTTATTATATCAGAAAAAAAAGTTGCAGTGTTAGATAGATGATTTGTCTAACTCTGGCTTGGTCAGTCTACAAATTTAGATTAAAGAATAAAAATGGCAAGCATCAATGTTATACAAAAAAAAAAAGAAAACTTACATCGGCATCTTTTTTAAGAGAATGCGTTTGACTGAGACTACACAGTTGAGCGTTTAAATCCATGTTGTAGGAAGAATCCTTTCCTTGCTTACTTCTGCTATCAGCAGTCAGTGTTCTTCTATTTAAATGCAGAATAAAGAAATACTATCGTCTTTTATGGCTACTTAGTGGCCGGTAGACTGCAGAGATACTCTCACTTGTGGCTAGCTTACAAAGTTAGCAAACACTAATAATGGCCATTAGGTTATAGTTCAGTAAGTTATAGTGCTACAACTGGAGTGATCTGAGTCTAGTCAGATATAAAATGCCACCACTTGCTTCTCTTACTGTCATGCTATGCTGCTATCACTCTGCATGCTTCTCTGGTCTGGTCTGGAATGATGTCTCAACACTCACCATGCCATGCCTGCAGCTAAGAGTCTTTGGGGCATGTGATCTCAAAAACCAATTGGGAAGAATGCTTACCCCAGAGCGTGAATTTTTTATAAAGTCAAAAAATAAAAATATGTGTTTATTACTTTTCTAAAAACTTAAAAACTGATTTCTGAATACAAATTAGCCAAACCACCACTGCACTTTACGTAGCAATTACACATCAATTAGACAGAGATAAAAGAGATGAAAGAGAATATAAGTTATAAATCTGCGACTACATTAAAGTTTAAAATAGCAGATAGGAAAGACGCTTTCCCTTTAATGTTCCTCCTGGTATCTCTGGACTTCTTTTACTTCTGTTACTTCTTTCTTTTAATTCTTTCTCCTTCACTTTCTCTCCGCTTTTTCTCCGTCTCTCTGTTTCACTAGCTTCCCGCTTGACTCTGCTATCACTCTCAAACTCCTTTTGCTTGGATGCTGTTTCCAGGTTTAAGCCTTTCCAAAGGGCTTCTCCTTCTCTCCATCGTCCAGCCCCACCACTGACTCTCCTTCTACTGGTAAAGATAACACCTGAAAACAGCAAGCCAGGCAGCACGCTGCACAAGTAAATCTGTTAAGATCAAATATTTTCCTTTGGTGGCATACCTTTTATAGGATAAATTCAAGCTTATATTTGATCCTACTATCTATATTTACTCCTCAGCACAGCAGCATGCAGCAGTGCATCCGTCATCCACCATCGAGTTCCCAGACTGGCAGTGAATGGGAATTGTTATCCTTTCCTCTCATCTCTTGCTCTTATGTCTAGCCTGCTAACTATTGGGTGTCTACTCTTTTGGGTAGCAGTAATTTTATTTCCTTTTGGCTTTATTTGTATCCTGTCATTGTTTGCTTAGTTAGACCACCTCACTTTGTATTATTTGGAAGTTTGTTGCAACCCATCCTCTCCCTGTGTTTGATTTTTACTGAGCTGATTATTTGTACTTATTATTTTTATTGCACTGATTATTTGTACGTTGCAGTTTTACATTTCATATTGCATTGTTGCTTTATAAGTATGAACTGTGCCTTGTACCATGGCCCGGGTCATGCCTGAAAATGGTCCTTTGGATCAGTGCACTTACCGGTAACCAAAGATATACATACATAAATAAATAAATTGTCAGTGGATAAGGGCCTTCAGCCCATCTACTCTGTCCTATTACCACTAACAATTGAGCTCTATCATGCACTGCTGGCATTAGGTTGTACCCCCCCCCCCGACTACCAGCAATCCTCTATGCCTATCCCAAGCATGTTTAAAACCTGTAATCATTTCTGCCCTCACCACCTCTGCTGGCAGGCTGTTCCACTTGTCCACCACCCTCTCTGTGAAGAAGTTCTTCCTAATGTTCCCTCTGAATCTCCCACCTTCCAGTTTTATCTTGTGCAACCTCATCCTGGACCATCTTTTTCTTTGGACTACAGTATTCTCCAGTACTACATTCTTCCCTGTGAGGCACTTAAATGTCTCAATCATTTCCCCCCTCTTCCTCCTCTCCTCCAGAGAGTACATGTTTAATTCCCTCATCCTATCCTCGTAGGGCTTGCAATGTAGTCCCTGCACCATTTTTGGTACCCTCCTTTGAACCACCTCCACCATGTCTATATCCTTACGTGGATGAGGCCTCCAGAACTGGACACAGTATTCTGGTTGCTGCCTCACTAATGTTGTCTCGTATAGTGGAATTATTGCCTCTCTTTTTCTGCTGGTGATTCCCCTGCCTATGCATCCCAACATCTTGTTTGCCTTTTCTGCTGCCTTTTTACACTGTCTACCTACCTTGAGATCATCGGAGATGATCACCCCAAGGTCTCTTTCTTGCCTGGAGCATACTATTTCTTCCCACTCCTACTTGATATGTAACACCTGAGTTTTGTGCCCTGTGTGTATTATGTTGCACTTTTTGCATTGAAACCTAGCTGCCAATCTCTTGACCAATCCTCCAGCTTTCTTAAATGTCCCTTCATTCTATCCACACCCCCTGCTGTACCCACCCTGTTGCAAAGGTTAGTTCATCAGCGAACAGCCACATTTTCCCTTCCAGATCCTGTGCAATATTACTGATAAAGACATTGAAGAGGGCTGGACCCAGCACTGATCCCTGTGGTACCCCAATGGTCTGTTTATCCCCTGCAGAGTGAATGCCATTTACAACTACCAACCACCCTCAGGGTCCTATTATCCAGTCAATTTTCCTTCCACTTCACAGCCTTCTTTCCCATCCCCTTGCTCCCCAACTTGTTTAATAGCCTTCTCTGTAGTGTCAAAGGCCATGCTGAAATCCAGATAGGCCACATCCCCTGCCCCTCCTCAATCCACCTCCCTGGTTACCCAGTTGAAGAACTCAATGAGGTTAGTTTGGGATGACCAGCTCACCCACTGTGTTGTGACATGAATCTGCTCACCACAAATTAGGGCACCAGAAACATGTCACCTGCAGTGAGCGTGGCCCCACATTCCACCACATCCCAGCTAGGATGACAACGGACAGCAGGGAATAGGAGTTGTTTCTTGCAGGGGGCTTTGCCCTTCCCCCTCACCTTCCATTCCTAAATATGATCCTCTCTGGGTCCAGGCATAAGCAGACTGAAGTAGAACAGTATGGATGGCAAAAACGCTATGAGTGCAGAGCGCTGAAAAATCCAGCATGCCCTTATCACTCATGACCTTTTCCTGTCACTCTAATTGTGGTGCGCTAATTGTGTCACCCATATAATGCTATACTGGCACAGCTTTCCCCCAGTAAAGCCAAGCTGCCTTGGGTCCTGTAGACCATTGACAACCAGGTGTTCCACTATTCTTTCTTTTAGTAGTATTTCCATGACCGTACCCACTACTGTGGTCAGGCTGACCAGTCTGTAGTTCCCTGCTTCCTCCCTGTTTCCATGTTTGTATAGAGGGACCACATCAGCTCTCCTCCAGTCCTTGGGTACTTCCCTTGTTTCTGATGAAAGGTTAAACAGGGTAGTCAGAGGTTCTGCCAACTCTTCCCTTAACTCTTTCAGTATCCTGGGGTGCACCTCATCTGGTCAGATAGCCTTATCTACTCTTATTGCCTCCAGTTCCCTAAGGACCCTCCTTTGAAAGGACCTGTGTCCATTTCTGTGCTCTTCCTGCCCTTATCATTTATTGCTAGTCCATTTCATTCTTTCTCCTTTGTGAAAAATGAACTGAAGTATTTGTTCAGTATATCTGATTTTTAGTGGTTATCCTCTATACTATCCTCATCCTGCCCTTTCAGTCTCACAATCCCTCCCCTTGCCTTCCTCTTTTCACTGATATACCTGTAAAAGGTTTTGTCCCCCCTTACCACTATGTTTACTATGAGTTCTTCTGTTTCTACCTTGGCTTCCCTGCCTTTTTTGTTTTTCCTGGCACCTCTCTCTATCCTCCTCTTCCTGTGTCTTTTTATATTGCTTAAATGCTTTTTTTTTTTTTTTTGCTTTAACCTTTTCTGCTACCTCCTTTGAAAATCATAGTGGCCTCTTCTACCTCTTCCCCCTGCTGACCTGTATGCCACAGGGTTGTGTCACCAATGGGATTCCTGTTTTGATTGTTACCCACTGTTCCTCTACTCCCTTCTGCTCCCCTACTCCAACCAGTGCTTCTTCTAGGTATTCTCCCATCTTTCTGAACTCCACCCTCCTAAAGTCTAGTTAAAGTACATTAAAGTCCAGTAAGGATACCCAGTAAATGCTGGCTTGGTGTGCTCTCAATCAACTGATGTTTCACGCTATTCACATCCTCAGAGTTGCTGCTATGTGATTGGTCAGAGTTCAAATATTCTTCAGCACTGACTGTCGCTAATAGGCCCTGAAGTTTTAGTTCCATTAACACTCAAAGGCAGTTCTGGGTTTCAGTTAGTGCAAAAAAAGGTGATAACTGTACAAGAACTCAACAATGAATCATTCATTTCATGATTTCATTGCCTATAGTGCACAGATTGTCTGAACCCATTTATCTTACATGCAGAAACTCATTTTCAGAGGAGCAGCATTTGCTGGGTGTTATTGCTGAATTTTAAGTAAGCAATAACCCATGATAGGGTGTGGAGTTATATGCACTGAATCCACACCTGGGGTGCATTGTGAGGCATGAGGTCGCAGGACAATTGTTCTCACAGCACCCCAGACATGGATTAAATGTCAATAACCCCACACCTGGAGTGGGTAATTACACTTATAACATGGGTTCTGTGCAGGATAACATGTCATGCTCTGAAGTGCTGTTACTGTCATGTTTAAACCTATTCAAAGATATGCATCCTGCCACAGCAAAAAATAGTCCCTAGCAAACAACTCTTACAGTGCACAGGATTGTTGTTAAATAGGATTGCCACCTTTTCAGAAGCCCAAAGTGGGACATTTCTTACTGAAACATGATTTATCGCAGGACGATATATAACCTCGACCAATGCAACAGACTTGTTTCCTCTATATAATCAAAATTAAGACCAATTTTTCTAGTTTCTTAGTTGTTTCTATTGTTTCTTATCATTGTAAGGTATTTTAGTTAAGGTATTACAGTCTTCTGTAACATTTAGAGGAAAGTTAGAAAATATTTGTCCTACTATAAAGTCAGGACATGTAGTATTTTTCATATTTTTTTGCTGGACACAGCAGCCCAAATCAGGACTGTCCTGCGAAAATCAGGACAGGTGGTAACCCTATTGTTAAACACACACACAAATCTGACACGCACACTCATGACAACAGTTGTGATATTGTGGATCAACAGTACTATCTGTTCTCCTGTGTGCAACATCACACTGCACCATTGCGCTGTGTATCTATGTTTCATGCAAACACATGCATCGGCGACTGGCTGATGGAACTGATGTTGCTCTGCCAAGCACCACAAGTGTATTTCTTTTACTGTGTGTAGCACAACTGTCCATTTCCTATGTCATATGTCTGTGCCATGCAGACTAGGGCACCTGCTGCTCACTCTCTGTCTCTCTCTCTCTCTCTGTCTCCTCAGTGGTGGAACCACCTGATCACCAGTGAAAAGGAAAAGGCACTACAGGAATGTGCAGAGTCACCAGATGACACAGAGCGAGCACAGATGCTTACAATCTGGCCATTTACATACTTGCCAACACAGTACTGTGCATCACTGGGGGGGACGGGGGCCTGGAATTTACTGCAGGACTGCTTGCACCTTGTGGACTGCACACACGCACAACTGTCCTACTCTGGCTACATCCCTGAGCAGTGTAAGGACAGAAGACAGTGCTGGACTGCTTTCCTACCTGTAGGATTGTATTGCTTACACAGTGTCTCCAGCTGTCACTCTGCCTCTGTTCTCACTACTGTCTCTCCGCAGCACTGAAGGCACATTGCTGGTCAGCTCCGAGGTCTGATAGAAGGGAGTCAGGGAACAGACTGAGTATCATGCCCATATTACCACTGTATGACTCGGTCCCCACAATGCTGTCAGTGCAGCAATTGTGCTGCATTGTGAACATCGGAGGGTCACTCTCTCACCTGTGACAGAAGTACTGCTGTTAGTCTGACTGTTTGTACCACCTGCTTCTGTGTCTGTCAAGCCACAACTTGCTCCTGTCCCCGTAACTGCTTTGGGAAGAGTGGGGGGCCCCACACCATGATTGCTCCATGCTCACTTCTGCTGTCTTTCTCACCTGCTTGGATGTCCTACGAGAACCAAGGAAACACTGTGTATCATTGGGGAAGGGGATGTGACTCATCTGCGGACCTGACATTGAGCTGTGTTCTGACTAAGGTGGCTGACAACCACTGAATGACCTGTATATGTGGTTGACACTGTAACAGGCACTGAGGGTAATCAGTGAGAGGAGGAGGATGGAGCACTACATGTGTTGTGATCTGCATTCACTCAGCAACTGGCTTCCTGGCTGTCTCACTGGACCACTGTGAAGTACAGTTCAGCACCCCATCTGCTACAGATGCACCTCCTCACTCTCTGTTTACCCCTACAAAAATTCACATCTTCCATACTGGCCCTCTAATGCAATGCTGTGCACTCCAGGGACCCGCAGACAGTGAAGCACCTGCCCACTTGTACTGCTCTTCCATTGTTGCCGCTTGGGGAAAGTCACACAGTGTATGCTGAACATTGTCAACAGTTGCCAATATGGGACAGATGTGCTACCACCACATGGAAATAAACAGCTTGCTACAGTTACATGGATCACCCGAGTTGACTCCTGTTCATCCCTCACTCACTCAGACATCACAAGTCTCTTGCTCACTGACACAGCGCTGATCACCCGCACAGGGGAACAGTGGCCAAAGCTGTGGTTCTCTCAGTGGAGTACTACTGTGCAGCTCTCACTCACTTACCACTAACTTTAAATAGCTGCCTTTCACTTTAGAGTCGCTTCCCACATAATGAGTTCTGCTTGGCTCAGGGATTCTGATGTGGGAAGCATCACCCCAACTGTGCCAGTACAGGCATTTAATCCATGGTCAGGTGATGCAAGCTGACCAACTGCTGCTCTTGCTCACCAAACCAATGTTATAAAGTACTTTAACTTTACATGGCACTTCAGTTTGCTTTTTCTGCACTTTTTAAAGCACCTTTTGGAACTGAACTAATGATACCAATACCAAGCATCTATACCCAGGAGTTTGTTCTTCCTTTGCTATTAAGTACAACTGTGGCCTGAATTACTAAGGTGTCTGCATAAAATGTAGGTGAGCACACTTCTACTTGTTTACTGTCAGAGAGGATTTATCATAAACTTGCACCACCACCATGTCGGGGAGCTTCCCCACTTTTTCTAGTTTTGACTACATTTGTACTTTTTTGTGGAGAAGCTCAGGTAGTAATAAACCCCATAATAGAAGACAGCAGTATACCTAAGTGATGAGAAATATGAATAACCCTAAATAGAAGTGACTGCATTAGCTAAGGTGCAGAAAATAATAGAAGCCAGCAGGTCAGATGATGATAACCCAGGAGGTAATATACCTGTAAATATTAATGCTATGTGGTTTACTGATAGTCCACAAGACAACCCTTTTTTTAGGGCTGTGGGCAGAGCCTACAGCCATTTTGCGACAGCTCTGTAGCTCTGAAAATGGTCGATCGCAGAACCCCTTCCATTGGACTTTTGGAAGTATCCTTCTGAAAGCGCAATGGAGCTTAAACCTCTCCACCATGATCGGTGTATGGAATAACAGCCACAATATTTCAGTTGTTACTTCGGCACTCCGATGCATGCACTGTGTATGCACATGTTTATTTATATTGCATCGCATTTACAAGGGGAACAGAATGTACAATAGTTTGCAGAAGGGATTCTGTACAATAGCTCGCAGCAAGGTTAAATAAATACAAACAGGGTGGTGAAAGAGCTAGCATGGATGAGGGGAGGGTGGTTAGCGAAAGCATTGGCATACAATGGATGAAAAGTAATGTGATTTCAGCAGCTTTGTGAAGGCAGGGAGAGTGGGGTTTTCCTGATGGGGGGGGTATTGAGTTCCATATAGAGGCAATTCAGTAACAAAAGAAGCGTTGACCCATACTGGTGTGAAACAGTGGAACAGCAATGCTGTTTTTGGAGGCTGTGTGGGAAGTGGGGAGGCTAATGAGAGAAATCTACCTTGCAATGTAGGGAGTGGTGCCTGTGTTCAGAGTTTGGTTGATAAGGGAGGCAGACACTAAACTGGCTTTGAGATTCGGGAGTAGCCAGTTTAAATTATTTAGCATTGTGCAGTGGTGAGGATTGCAGCTGCTGCCAGAAGCAAATCTGGTGATATTATGGTATGATATGCTTTTTTTGCAGTAGAGTTTTACTGGCTGCATCGATGATGAGCAAACCAGAGTTGAGTGAGGAAAGAAGGTATTCTGAGCAATTCTAACCCTTGTGTCAGGTGTCAGAAGCTGGCAGACTTTATAGAGTGAACCCAACTTCTGGTGGAGAAAGAAAGTAACGTGCTGGAGATGAGTTTTTGAAAGAGAGAGAAGGGTCAGGGTGAACCCCTAGGTACTTGAACAAGAGGGTATTTTCCAGACAGGAGCCATTTTCGGCATTGATGCCAAACATTGGTGATAGCTTGTTAAGGTTTTGTCTGGTCCCGAATAGCACAAATTGAGTTTTTGTAAGGTTTAGTACCATTTTCCCTTGTGTGAACCAAGCTTGGAGCCTTGCAAAACAATTGCTGAGTGATAGGGTAATTGAAGTGATGTTGTCACTGTGGGTTTAGAGGACGGTATTGTCGGCATAAAGGAATGTGTTTACTGGCTTACAGATCGTTAGGATGCCATTTATGAAAATTGAAAACAGGAGTGGTCCTAGAATAGAGCCTTTGGGGGACTACACTTGAGATGGGATTTAATCCGGATAAGGTGTTATGAATTTTGGCAGACTGTTTTCTGTGATGAAGGTAGTCTTTGGACCAAGTAAGGGCAGAGAGCTTGAATCTGAGAGCCTGTAACCTGAAGATAATACTTTGGGGTCGATGAGGTCGAAGGTCTTAGTCGGATCCAAAAACACTGCACCAGTGACCTGACCCTTATCCATAGCTTGGTAGATGGCATTGGTAAATATGATTAGGGCAGTATCTGTACCGTGTCCTTTTTGAAAACTGTGTTGCTTGGACAGGTGAGGTTGTGCAGCTCCAAGTATTCGACTAGCTGATTGTGGACAATCTTTTCTTGCAGCATGGTCAGTGCAGAGAGAATCAAAATTGGGTGTTAATTTTCAAGGGAGGTCTTATTGCCCTTCTTATGAAGAGGGATAACCGTATACATTTTCAAGAGGTCTGGGACAGCACTGGATAAGAAGGACAGGTTGAAGATTTTGGAAATTGAGAATGCTATTTGGGAGATAGCAAGCTTTAGATATTTGGGGATAAGTTCATCGGTTCAAGCAGATTTATCAGTTTTATGGGTGAGAAGTAACTTCCGAACTTCACAGCATATGGCCCTTTTAATGTAGAAAAGAGGCCATTTAGGGTTGTTTAGGACCTTATCAGGACCAGGACTGGTGTGTCCAGTAGGTCTGTATTTGGATGAGTCATAGAAGAAGCCATTGAGAAGTGAAGCAATTTTTGATGGGTCGGTATAACTGTTGCCACCCAAACTGGTAGACATGTTTGTGGAAGGGGAACAGGCATTTAGCAGAGAGTTGACTGACTGACAACTCTCTGCTAAATGTCCTTTCCCCTCCCCAAAACATGTCTATCAACATGGGTGGCAACAATTATACCAATCTCTCAGAAATTGCTATTCTTTTCAATGACTTCTTCTGTGACTTGTAACAATCACACAGAAGTGCGGTGTACATATTTATGGAACACACACAAACAGATGTGAGAAAGAAGTAAGTGCCTCAGCTGGGACTTGAACCCAGGCTGCTGTTCCAATTGCACTAACCAGCTACACCACTGAGACAACTGGAACCTGGGCTGCCTCTGAGCGCATTACTCTTTCTCAAATGCACAACACAATGGCAACACAAATATTTACTTGTAATAATCACACAGGAAGCGTGGTGTGCATATTTATGGAACACGTACAAACAAAGGTGAGAAAGAAGAAAGTGCCTCAGCAGGGACTTGAATCCAGGCCACCCAGAATACCATTCTGATTGCGCTAACCAGCTGTGCACTGAGACAACTGGAACCTGAGCTGTCCCCGATCACATTACTCTTTCTCCAATGCACAACCCAATGGCAACACAAATATTTGCTTGTAACAAATGGCCTGGGTTCAAGTCCCAGCTGAGGCACTTACTTCTTTCTCACCTATATAATGATCTTGCAGAATTATGGGTCAAGGGAGCACTCCTCACCAATTAGAGCACTCCTTATCTCTGGGAATGAAGCACTCTTATTTTGTGAAGCATGTCTCACACCCACCTTCCCTGGAAATTGTTCAGGGTATCCTTTTTAAAAATGTCATATATCATTGATTGATCTTAATAATACTGCAATGTTACCTCTGAAACCACTCTTACCGGGTGTAAGTGTGCTCTAACTGACATCCTTAGGGTATTCAGAACTATTCACCTTAATTTCACAGTGCTCAGACCTTAAGAATGCATGTGAAACTACTCTTATAACTGCAATAGTTGTCTCAGTGACAGTATTGACATACAGTGTTAAGTTCTTAAATTGTTTTGCCGTAGTGCATTAATGTTCTAATACAGAACTCTTGAGCTGAAAGGGCGTACTATTTCATAGAGCTCTAAAATGATCTTTGCCACTAGTGTGTCAACCAGAAATATTTCCTGAGTTATCTGAAAGGACAGTAAATATGGAACAATCACACAGTATATTTATTAATTAATCTATATACAGAATGAGTGATTGATTAATTGATTGGTTGATTGATTAATTGATTGATTGGAAATTGGTAATGGGGACAGACACTGAGCAGAGACTCATTTCCAGCTGTAACCTGGGGAAGGTTGCAGGAGAAAATACATGCAGCAAAAATGATACAGACAAAAAAAAAGAGTACATTGAATACAGTCTTTAATATATACAACAAAGACCTTTAGATCTGAAGCAAGCAATAATACCCAACAGGGTTGGCGGTATTGGGCTATACCCGGCCACCCAGGGGTGTAATGAGGCCCGACACCACAGGCGGATGGCCTTATAGCCCCTGGAAGGGTAGGTATAACCCATACCACCCATCCTGGAGGGTATTATTGTGCTTAGAAAATGGACTCCATGTGCTAATTTTATAATGTAAACAAAAACAACCCACAAGGAAACTGTAAGTAATTGATGTAATAAATATAAATTTGTTTTACTGGAAAAGTAGTCCCTGTACTGGAATGCTTTCCAGTACAGAGTACTGTACTCTTGTATACCCAGGGCCAGATATTCAGACTGCGCCAGGCAGGGGTGCAAGCTTGGGCGCAGTGCAACTGGGATGAGCCAGGGCATAGCCCAGGCAATATTCAAAGGTGCTGCACCATGGCTCAGCACTGTTGAATATGGCACTGGGGGCACCTATGCTGCGCACGGCGCAGTGGCACTGCACCAGTGCAAGTGGCAGATGGGGAGCAGGGGGATGCGCCAGCGCAAGTGCGGGTGCACTAGGCACATCAACCACAATATTCAGCGCTGGGCATGCAAATTAGGCCTTTATGCATGCAAGGCGCAAATGGGGCCATTTGCATGTCATTATGGCCCCATTTGCATGCGGTGCGCCGATTCCTGGTGACTTGCACCTGGCGCCCTGCCAGGCTGCAGCCATTGGGGACCAACGCCCCCCTGCCCCTCGGTGGGCACCACGCCCCATCACGGGCATAGTATAAAACTATGCCTGGTGGTCCAGTGGACCCTACCTCATCGCCCGATCACAGGCATATGTTGAAATTAAATTCCCTGGTGGTCCAGTGGACCTGCTCTCCTGCCCAATCGCTGGCATAATCTGAAATTAAATTCCCTGGTGATCCAGTGGGCCTGATCCCCTGCCCAATCATGGGCATTTGGTTCAAAATCCCTGGTGGTCCAGCAGTACACCCTCCCCCCCCACCCACTGAGACACCACACTGCACCCCGGTCAGTGGTGGGTGGCGGCTCCCCATCTGCAAGCCACCCACCACCCACCAACTGACAGCGCACAGGGGCTGCACTGGAGGTGAGCTGGGAAGATGTTTTGCCAGTAGCACTGAGCACGCAATATGCTAACATTACAAATTTGAACAAAAGAAAGACGCTTTTTGTTTGAAGGAAAAGGAGTGGCCGGGTTTGTTGTTATTTTTTTTTTGTTTGTTTTTTTTTTTGCTATTTAACAGGCAGGGAGAGTTTTTACAATACCGGGAAAACTGGTTAAAGATAGAATGGGGGGGGGGCTCGCTAAGTGAGGGAAAAAATGACAGAGTTTTGAACATTAAATTAGGGGATTTTAGCCAATTACAGACCAGGATGGGCAACAGGATTGTGGTGATGGGGTTGGCTGGGCTGGTACTTTAATAGCCGGGCATCTGTTGTCTGATAGATGCCCAGCTAAAGAAGTATCTTAGCCAATCAGAAGGCTGAAATAGGTTTACCCATTTTCTCAGTATAAATAATGGAGGGATACAAAACAAAACTAAAGAAAGCAAAATTAAATCAGTAACAAAAATTTCCAATTGACATCTTGACTGTTCCTAGTTTGCAGCATATGCAATACCAGAGAAGGGAAGCCGGTCCAGGAATGTCAGGCCCAACCATCTGGGCCTGTAGATCAGTGGTTCGAGCATGAGGGCAGTATTCTGGAGGCATAGGTTCAACTCCCAATTGGCCAAATTATTTCTTTCTCACTACAAATAGGGATCTAACTGCTAAGCAGTTTATATATATATATATATATATATATATATACATATATATATACACCATACATTACTATGCTGCCATACTTTTCTTTACATTGAGTTGTTGTAAGGCACCCAGAGCCTGCGGGATTCGGTGCTTAAGAAATAAATATACTACTACTAATACCACAAATGCTGCTCTGCAATGGGTGGCAACAGCACTAAACAAGGCATATAGACTTTCCACTGGTGCTGACTGACTCACCCACACCTGCTCTCTGTACTCTCAGGCAAACTGGCTGTCATTTGAGCATAGAATAAAATTCCAAACCTGCCTGCTTGCCAAGAAGGTGTTTCTGGCCCCCCTCTGCATCTCTGACCTCCTCTACCAAGCTAACCCAAAGTATGGAACCAGGAGTAAGGCACTGAGTGCGCTTGCTGTCCCTTTCCGCAGAACCGCACATGGGCAGTTGGCCTTCATGTATAGAGCCCCTCTGTGGCTCTACGAGTGCCTGGAAGTCTCACAAGGAACTACAAGCTTGCTAGCCTTTAAGTCTGAACTTAAAAAACAACTCTTCTCCAGGAAGGCTTGTGACTGTCCTAGTGGCACCTAAGATGGCTCCCACCCCATGAACACTCCTCAAAGATGTCTCTGCACTTGCTTACATCATCCACCCCTCAATGTTTGCTCTAAGAAACCTATATCATTCACCCCTCAACCTCACCTCTCCCTTGCACACCCACCATGGTCCCCCACCTCCTTATTTGTACTCACAGACCACACCTCATACCTTCCAGACCTGCTCCTCTCCCTCCCTTCCCCCCTTAACTTCTTATAATCACCCATCACTTTTGGACCCTTCCCCCTTCTGTTGTCACCTACCCATTGGCTGGTTTAAGAGCTACCTTGAAGAATGGTCCCAAACAGTAAGAATCGCTGATACACTCTCGGACCCTAGACCGATCCACTCGGGAGTCCCCCAGGGCTCCATTCTGGGACCCCTCCTCTTCAGCATATTCTTAAACTCACTACCAGACAGCTGCCCAAAACAAATAATTCTCTACGCCGACGATGCTCTGATCCTCACCTCGGACCCTGATCCAATCCAATTACAAAATAAACTGCCGGACCTTCTCCTCCCCAGAATCCTGGTTCCTAAATCATAAACTGCTTCTCGATCAGAAAAACAAGTCTATGATTTTCTGCAGCCCCACAACAAAACAAACAACTCCACCTCTCCATTGCAACTGAACAAGGAGCCATCCTGAAGCAAACACAATCGTTCAAGTACCGGCATCATCCTTGATCCCCACCTCTCATACGCTGTCCATATCAGCAATGTTGCAAAGTCTGCCAATGCGAGGTTAGGCATATTATTCCAGCACCGGAAGCACCTAACCCAAGAAGCACTGTCAGTGGTCGTCCAAAGCTCCATCATCAGCATCATAGACTATGGTCTTATCATATATGGGTCTGCAACTACCACTGCTCTCAAATGTATCATGACCTCCCTGAATAAGGCCTGTCATCTCATCACTGGCTCACATCACCGTACCCACACATGTGACCTTTATTCCCAATCTGGATGGCTTCAACTGGACAAACGCATAAAATACCAAACCTGCATCACGGCCAAGAAAATTATAATGGGGCTTGCCCCACCAGGTGTCTATGCCCTCCTTAAGCCTAGACAGAGGAATGTCACTACAAGGAGATCCAATTCCCATCTACTACATATCCCACGATGTCGCATGACCCAAGGACAAAGATCATTTGCCTATCGGGCATCCAACTGGCTCAACTCTCTTGGCAGCGACATAGCAACCACTCCAACACTCGGCCTCTTCAAGTCCAAGCTGCGCCTCTCACTACTTGTATCCTGCGATTGCCCATCTTAACATTTCCACCATTCCAGCTGCACATGACCCAGCACCCAGCACTTACAATCAGTCTTTGTACCCCTAGCACCTTATCTGTCATATTCCCTCAACAAGACCCCCTGGCTGCACTGTCTCCTGCCCTCACCCACCTCCCTCCCATATCTCCACTTCTGCCCCTGCCCCAACCACCTCCCGTACTCCTCCTTACCCCTGCACCTCCTTTCCCCTCGATCTCCTACCCTCTCTCCCCGGCTTGCTCATAGCTCAAGACTTTGCACTGGTTATTACATGTCTGTAAGTCAATGACTATATGTTTGTAACTAAAAATGATGACTGTTGCACATGCTGACGTGGAACCTTTGTAAAAGAGCCTCTGCTCAAAGGTATTATAATCCTAGATTGAAATAAATAAAAAATACCCTCAGGCCTTCTCCAACCTTCCTTACCTTTTCCACTTCCCACCCCCCCATGTTTCTGTTCTGACAAAGTCTTTCTATCAGACTGCTAACCTTTCCTATCATCTCTACCCCTCTCCTCCTCATAGACCACATCTCATACCCCCTCCTCCCCCAATGTCTTATAATCACCCATCACCATTGGCCCACTACCCCTTTCTGTTGCCACTTTCCCTCATGCTTTCTCCAAGCTTCCCCACTGTTTCACATCCCACCCCCCACTTTCTTGTTTGACAAAGTTTTTGACCAGACTGCTAATCTTTCCCCTCACCTCTACCCCTCCTCCCAGCTGCCCCTGGTTCTCCCTTGAACCCGTCTACTCTCCTCACTGCCAAGGATCAATGACACCTTAATTATCTCCCTATGTTAATTGTTATTGCTGCACCTCAGTGAACTGTTTGTTTATTTATTATCATGTGCTATATAATATGTATTTTTAACTATTTGTTTTACTCTCTGATGTGGAACCTTTGTAAAAGGGCTTCTGCTCAAAGGTTGTTTCCAAATAATTAATAAAAAAAATAAAAAGCTAATACTACACCAAAAAAAATCTAATCAGTAAAAAATAGTACAATTAATATAATGTGCATGCTGATTAGTCTGTAGTATATATAATGTACAAAGTACTAAAAGAACAAACCATAGGAGCAGAAGGAAAACAAAATCACAGTGTGACAAAATGCTGTTGGATAACAGGTGAAGGTACATCAAGCTACTGAAAAACTAGCATTTAAAAAAATAACTTTTACAGGGAAAAAATGACTTTCAATTTCAACACAGTTCTCCTATAGGTCTGTTTTGCATTGCAACCAGCCTTCTTCTCCATGCTTCTCCATGCTTTATCACAATTAGAATTATTTCAAATAGAAAATTTATGAGTTAAAACAGAGAGGAAGCCCCAAGTAACTGAAAGTGTTCTGCCATGGTGCTCTATATCACGTGTTGCTTTAACAGACATGCAGGCAGCATCTCCAGGTAGTCATTGAAATATGAAATAATTTCTTTTAGCCTTATTTTATCAGCTCCAGTATATGGTATCCTGGCTTAATCCTAGTGAAACATTCTGTAGCTCATGAAAACTTAATTTTGATGAAATGTCTGAAGATTCATCTTGGGTTGGAAAGACAGTAACAGTCTGCCTCACCATCTCTCGAATGCCTTAATATACAGCAAACAGCAGGACTTAGGTATTTCAGTAACTGAGTCTTATGAAACTGTCATTTAAACATACATACAACTGTTCACCAGTGACCATTTGTTTTACATCTTTGAAGCACTGAAACAATTTAAATCTGTTTTTAAAGAAATTACAATACACAAAAACTTTGCAAATAAATTGAAAAAAAGAATACTACACAGCACAAAGTATTTGCGATTGTTACAAAAATTCACTCAAAGTCTTGTATTTTGCATTCAGTATTTTTATATTTGTTTGGATTTATATATTGTATATTTTTTGTACTTGTACTCGATGTGTAATTGCTCTTACAGCTCGAGTGTACCTACCCTGAACAAATAAAAAAAAAATGAGAGATCTATGCCACATTATGGAAGGAAGGAAGGAAGGCAGGAAGGAAGGAAGGAAGGAAGGATACATTTTTCTGATATAAAGACATACCCTGTGAACAACATTCTGACCATGAAAAGACACCAGCTAGCTGACATTAGGGGTTGTTGGCAACAGCTGAACAGTGGGGGAAGCAGGGAACTTCCAAACAGGCTTTCCTGAGTTTTGTGGTCCCAAAAATCAACAGCTTTGCATTAGCTGCTGGGTATATCAAAATGGCAAATGTTATAATCCAAACTCCACTTTCTCTTCCTAGTTTGAACAGGTTGAAACCTGTAACAATGGAAATAAAGAGCAAAACATAGATGAGGAGAAGTGACAGGATCATTTTGGTAACTCGGTCATGGGCTCTGGTGTCAGGGCTGGTGAAGCTGGTGTTGCTGGATTCCATTCTCCTCCTGTGGCTCCACAGTGTGTGGAGAAGCAGGCAGCTGCTGGACACCATAAAGCCAAATGGAATTAAACAGGACAGAGATGCATAAACAGCATAATAGATAGGTTTTACTGTCACATAAGCTGAAACTAATGTGCAGTTCTCTACACTACCCGCAGTTCCATTCCATTGTCCAGGAGGCTCCACGTCAAACATTATAGTGAGGCTGATGGTTAGGCCAATTGCAGTTGTTCCAAGAACAATCCAGGGTGTTATGGCAGAGATGCGTGGTTTGGTCCACATGATGACCCTCCAGCTGACATTGATGATCTTGAAACAGTAGAAAACAGAAAGCCAGGCATTGAACCAGAAGCTGGAGGTGCAAAGGAAGAGGAATAGGAGGAGGAAGCCTCTATTGTACTCGCAGAACGTTCCCAGAATATCAGCAAGGCACACAGACAGCAGAGAGAGCTGCAAGGCGATGTTGGACAAGGTAACGATCAACACCACGCAGTCACTTGGTGGCAGGACAGCATTATTCCAGAAATCTTTTATGTAAACGATCAAGATAAACAAACTCACAGGAAGGTCACCTATGAGGATCATCACAGAAACTAGCATGAAAATTAGATTCATGCTCAGAGGAGTTGATTTTTTATTGCAGCTTACAATTTCAATTAAGCAAATTCAGTTTTCAGTGCCCTGGTTTCTTCATGCCTTGGCTCTTTGCTCATTTAATGCTGCTTGTCAAGTGCTGTAGTACCTCATTATTTTTAGCACTGCATTAGGGAAAATACATTGATGAAAATGCAAATAACCACTGTGGGCAGTATCTCATTCAATGACATTAACTTTCCACCCAGTCACTCATCTCAAAATACAGAACAGATGGTGGGGAGGGACTGTTTGTTAATACAGAGGACTTTATGGCTATAGAACTGTTGATAACACAGCTGAGATGCAACATCTCATTTTCGGTGATGGGATATCTTACTTCTACCTATTGATGCTTCTTGGAGGGATGCAGTCAAGTTTCAAGTTTATTGTTCGACCATAGGTCATTACAATTTAACAAAAGAAAACCATAAACAATGTGCAATAGAAATGGGCATTGCAATAAGAACAGTACATAACACCAGGCACAGCAATACATACCAAGCAGCAGTTAGATAATATACATCTCTAACTGATCTGTTCATGTCAAAATATTAGTATCAAGTTGGAATCAGTTAAGTGTAGCATGGATTTGCTTCAGGTTTATTTTCCCCTTAAAATATACTTTTTTGAAACTGCAAATTGCTAGATTGTCCACAATCTATGTGTTATGTTCCCCTTAGAACCACATTTGGTAACATGAATAGATGAACCCATAGAGACATTCCACACTATCTAGTAAAGGGCAGTCCATCAAAGCAAAGAAGGTAATATAACTCAGTGCCCATTTTCAAGTGAGGGACACTCCATCAGACCCACCTCTTGTTATCAGAAACACATACATTTTTCAGGTACTACCTAGCGTCTACTCTGTCTTATAGTCCTTATGTGTGTTATCGGGGCTCCACCCATTCAAATCCCACTATATGTCAGCAAAAGTATTATCTCTATGGATTCCCTTTACCACTGGGTACCACAATAGATGTTAGATGGTAGAGTGGCCATTAGTGTTATGCTGCCCTCTTTCTGGAACAAACTGCAAAAAACCATGAAACTGAGCTCCCTCTTCAGCTTTACTACCTTCAAGACCCTATATTCCCATTCCGTAAAGGATCTGTGCAACTGCTTCCCACGTCTCTAATCTACATCAGTGACTGCTTTGACACCTCATCCTGCCTGACTTCCTGTGTGATAACTAGCAGCAACAAAACCGCTCTGTGTGGACGAGAAGGTGTGCGAGATATACAACGGGAAAGAAACAAAACAAATATCCGCACCACACGACGCTAAACTACAAAAGCAGCTTTATTGTGAATTTTAAAAAGTGCCAAACACCAGCACCAACCCTCATGTGTGATGGCTAGACCCCTGCCCCCATTCATCTCTTCCGCCTACATCTTTACCTGTCCTTTTCTTCTCTTCTCTTCTGTATTAGCCTTCTACCCTATGGCTTTGATACACCTCTTTGTCCCCAGCACACCCTTTTCCTTTTCCCTGTCTCCCTTTATATGGAGGAGTCCTCTGTACCCTTTGGTTGAGACATATCTGCTGGCCTGTTATCTCTCACGCTCCCTATAGTGTCATACTGGCACCCTCCTTCTCCCAGTACCCTTTACTCAATCCCTTCCTCCCTCCACCCCCTCCTCACTATAGGCCTTCTGGCATCTAACATGTGGCCTGATCTTCCCTCCTCTCTGGTGTGTGTGGTGCTGCCCACACCGACTCGGTCTGTTATTGCCCCTGTATTATGTAAAGGTCTTCCACTTTTTCCTTTTTTAAATATGTACATGCTTCCGATATTTGGAACATTTATCTGCACTATTATAATATCACTTATATTATGTCTTGTTATTCTAAAGTGATGCTGTATTCCTTTGTCTTGACTGTATATATACATGTATGAATTGGTATTGTTCCTTGACCCTTACCCCCCAGGTCCATCTTGTAAACAAGCCTCGCTCAACGGTGTTCACCTGGATAAATAAAGATTTTGATTGATTGATTGATTGACTATACCAAATAAAGTCTGAGTACTAGTCTTACCCTATCTGCAAAGCATAGATATTTATTTATTTGAATTTTTGTAACCGGGTAGGCCCACTGAGATCATACAGTCCTTTTTCAGGGGTGACCCTGGGGAGGGTACACAGGACAAATAGTTTACAACATACTAGTTTACAACATCCATAGAGGCACTAAACTATACAAAGCTACAAAATTAACATAGCAACTAATACAATAGTATTAGCAATAATAGTGATGTCCACAATGCAATACAGTTACAGTACAAAGGTTGTTAAGGGTTGGAAAATTAAGCTAAGGAATTATAGAAGGACAAGGATATGAGAAGTAGTAAGTGAGTCAGATGATGCAGGTACAGGTTCCTGAAACAGCGAGGTAGTTATGCAGGGCAAGTTTATTTATTTATTTATTGAAATAATCAGTTTTACAACCTTTGAGTCAGGGACTCGTTTACAAAGGTACCTCGTCATGGGGGGGGGAGACAACAATTAAGGAGTTGTAGGACAGTGGTTACATACAGGTGAGATACATAAATACACACGCAGAGTTACAGGCATCATGATATAAAAACATACATTTGTTGAGTTACATGCATCATTATGTTACTACCATTGTTACAGTTGTTCATTGTACCATTACCCAGTCGTCTATAGAACCAGGGGCATAGGAGCTAATGAGGCAGAGTTAGGATCCGCTACAGACATTTACAGCATCGGCTAGCAATAATGTATTGGCGGAGGGCTATTTTAAACCGGCCAATCCCGGGGATCTTTGTGATTGCCTCAGGAAGGGAGTTAAACCAGGCCGGAGCTTTATGAGGGAAGGATCTCTGGCAGAGAGAGGTCCTTGCCCTGGGTACTAGGAAGGTGGCTTTGGTGGAGTTACGGGTCAACGTAGGCCTGACAGCTAGTTGCAGGGATGCAGAAACCCTTGGTGGGCATAACCCAGACAGGGATTTTTTGGCCAGTAGGCAGGTGTGATACTTCAGTCGTTCTTCAAGAGTGAGTATGTTAGCGGTGGAGTATAGCAGACAGGTGTGGGTTCTGCTGTGGGAGCTGGACAGGAGCCTACAGGCTTTGTTAATAGAGGTCTGGACCTTTGACAGGGAGGAGGGTCAGCCGCTCGTATATTGGAAGTCCATAGTCGGCCAGGGACAAAACAGATGAGGTGATGGATAATTTTAAGGCAGAATCTGGGAGGCAGTCTTTATGGCGGTAGAGGAGCCCAGTCCTGGAGTTCATGGCTGATGACAGGGGCTTTAGGTGGGCGTGGAATGTAAGGCCTGCGTCAAAGGTGATGCCCAGATACTTATATGTTGTTACCTGTTCTAGTGGGAGGAGCATGCTGGTGGTGATGAGAAGGGGAGTATCCTTGGCGCTGTTTTGCCGATGTGAGAACAGCATTGACTTAGTTTTTTTCAGGTTCAAGACTAGTCGATGGTTACTGAACCATTTTTCAGCTTGTAGGAAGGTGCTTTGCAGCGTGCATGGAGTAGGAGTGGGTCTGAGTGTGATGCTAGGATCACTGCATCATCAGCATAGAGCAGTATTTTGTTGGAACAGGAGCTTGGGAGGGTGTTCAGGAAGAGACTGAAAAGGGTGGGTCAAGGATGGAGCTCAGGGACCCTGAGAGAACTGGTAGGTTGGTGGAGAGGGTTCTATTTAGCTTAACTCTTTGGGCCGTGTTGTGCAGGTAGCTTGAGAACCAGTTCAGGGGGCCAAATGAGAATCCAGCTGGCTTAGGAGTTTAACAGCAGGGGGTGGCACACAGTGTCAAAGGCCTTGATAGGTCGATGAAGACTGCCCTGCAAGTTGACCATTGTCAGCGCAGAGTGTATGTAGTGGGAGAATTCCAGAAGGGCAGTGGACGCTATGGCCTGGACGAAACCCATGCTGCTCAGGACATAGGATGTCATATTTAGATAGGTATTCTGTGAGTTGAGTGGATACTATTTTCCAAGGCTTTGGAGAGGGAGGAGGATGGAGATGGGCCTGTAGTTATTTGGTAGTGTTTGGTCCCCAGACTTGTGGATGGGGTTACTTCCGCTTGCTTCCATGCTTCCGGGAATTGACCTAGGCATAAGGATTTATTTATAGCAAGCGTGAGGGGATTAACATGACATCCAGCGTGAGGTGGAGTATCCTGGAGTCAAGAGGGTCATTACTTGGGTTATGAGAGGCGAGAGATTTTAGGAGAAAAGGTCTGGCATCATGGGGTGAGATTATCCGGAAGTGGAATTGCGGCCTGGAGACGTGAGTGTGGGTGGGCGTGGGAACTGGGTCAAAGAATTGGGCAGGGAGAACTGTGCTTAAGTCCGTGAAAGTTTTATTAAGGCAGTCTGCAATACATGTTTGGTCCGTCGAGACTGCTCCATTTATGACAATCTGAGACGGAGGGGGGCAGCGGGTTTTGCCATTCAGATCTTTAATATTGTCCCAGAAGGCTCTAGCTGAGCCCCAGGAGGATGTCAAAGCAGCCTGATAGTATTTAGATTCGCCTGTTTGATGGCCCAGGTACATTGGTTGCAAGCTGCACTATAAAGCTTGCCTGTCTGCCACCCTACCAGAGTCATTTGCTATGTGCCAAAGATTGTCTCTCTTTTTTAGTTGCCGGATCAGTGCAGGGGATATCCATGCAGCAGCCTGTTTTTTTGGTCTAGATGTGGTGAAGGGGGCAAATAGGTCACAGGCATAGCTGAAGGCCTTAGTGAGGTAAGTTAGAGCAGTGTTTATGTCAGATGCATTGGCCACTGGAGTCCAGTCAACTTGTGCGAGGTGACGTTTGAGGTTGTCAAGACCCTGGGAGAACTACGTCGGGGTGCTGCTGTACTCAGGGCTGAGTGTGGGGAGGACCAGAAGCAGATGACGGGGAGTGGTCGCTAAGTGAGTCCGCAAGGACTTTACAGATTCCAATTTATGTGGCCAGTTAGAGGACTATATCCAGGAGGGAACTAGTTCCTTCGCTTTGTTTAGTCTGGTGGGCTGAGTGACCATTTGAGACAGGTCAAGGGCTGCAAGCCGTCCTTTATACTATCAGACAAGGGGCTGAGCCAGTTGGTGTTTAGGTCCCCCAAGATTAGTTGTTCAGCCTTCCGAGGTAAGGTGGATAGATAGTCAAGGAGGGAGTTGATAGCTAAATGTTTTGTACTCGGGGGTATGTAGGCCGTGGTTAGGTATAGGGGGCCATGACCAGGGTATGGGGTGATTTTAAGAGTAATGGCTTGCGCCCCATGGTTGAGCTCAGGGGTTGGGAGTGCAAGACCCAGGACCGAGTCACGAAGTAGATTTGCACCCCCTCCGCGCTTGCCCATCCTATCAGCCCTGAACAGGGAGAAGCCTGGTAGAGAGACAGCTGAGTCAGGCGATGCTGGGAGAGCCAGGTTTCTGCCAGCATAACAATGTCAGGGGAATATTGTGCAATCCAGCATTGAGAGCTGCAATTTTCTTGGGGAGACTACATATGTTCATAAAAGCAATTGGAGACCTTTGCCAGTGGTGGGCTGGGGCATGCTAGAGTTGCCAGGCCCAGGGTTTGGGTGCACATTGCCTGAGAGCAGGAGCAGTAGAAGAATTAGGCGCCTCATGGGGTGGTGGTTCCTATAGGTAGAGATGCGTTTGAAGCCGTCGTGACATCACATGAGTGGTGCATGGGATGGGGAGAGAGAAGTGCGGGGACGCTAGAGAGGAGAGGGACCATTTGTGATAGAATACGTGGTACAGGGTTGTGTGTTGGCGGTGGGTGGGTGGGGTGGTAGTCCAGAGTTCGGGATGGATTTAGGGGATGGACTGAGAGGTGGATGGGCAACAGGTTGTGAGAAAAACAGGGTATGAGTGGAGGGATTGTGGTTTGGGCAGGGGCAGGTCAGTGGGTGATAGAAAGGGTTCAACGTATGTAGTGGGTACTGTGGTAAGAGGAGTACCATTATAGCAAGGATCATGATTATGTGAGATTTAGCAGTACAGAGAATTGGTTTGAGGTGCAGGCTCCCTCTAGTGCTGGAAAAATATAACCAGCAAATGGAAAAGTAGACTGATTGGTTCTGGCACCCCATGTGACTATGGCTATATAAGTGACTGCCGACCAAGGGTGGTGGTGGGGGCGGTGGGGAGCCGAACGCACAGCGCTCGTGGGCTTCACCTAGCACCGGGAGAGAGAACTAGCCTGAAAAAAGGCGCCAAGTCCCACGATTCAAAAATGGTCACAGCCAGGCTCGCTCCTAATGGTCGCAACTGCAGCAGGGCAGTTTCAGGTAAATTTACCTTGTAGTTCAGCAGCTTCGGGTTTGTTTCTGTGGCAGGAAGGGCTTTTCTGGGTGGCCCTCGTGACCTCTGGCTCCTCGGGGGGAGGGGGGTGAAAACTAGCAGCACAGCAGCTTCGGGGCTCGTTTCTGTGGCAGGGAGGGCTTTTCACTGCAGCCCTCGTGACCTCCGGCTCCTCGGGGGGAGGGGGGCTCGATCTGCAGGAGAGGGAGAGAAAGCACAGGTTAAGTAGGCAGGTGGGGGGGCGGATTAGCACTAGGGGGCGGGCAGGCTTGGAGAAAGGTGAATTTGGGCTAATGGCTCTGCAGATGGACAAGTTGTGAGAGGAATCACTAAATAAAGTTTACAGCAGGCTAAGACACTTCTTTTCCTTTCTTTTTGGGAATTACAATAATGATTCTGACTAGTACATTAAGCACAGACACTTTACAAATGAGCACGTAGTATTCTAGTCCACCTAGCACCGGGAGAGAGAACTAGCCTGAAAAAAGGCGCCAAGTCCCACGATTCAAAAATGGTCACAGCCAGGCTCGCTCCTAATGGTCACGACTGCAGCAGGGCAGTTTCAGGTAAATTTACCTTGTAGTTCAGCAGCTTCGGGCTTGTTTCTGTGGCAGGGAGGGCTTTTCTGGGTGGCCCTCGCGACCTCTGGCTCCTCGGGGAGGGGGTGAAACTAGCAGCACAGCAGCTTCGGGCCTGCTTCTGGCAGGGAGGGCTTTACCGCGGCCCTCGCGACCTCCGCCGCCCTCGGGAGGGGGCTCGATCTTGTAGTTCAGCAGCCTCGGGCTTGTTTCTGTGGCAGGGAGGGCTTTTCTGGGTGGCCCTCACGACCCCGCCCTCGGGGAGGGGGTGAAACTAGCAGCACAGCAGCCGGGGCTCTGCTTCTGTGGCAGGAGGGCCACTGCAGCCCTCGTGACCGCTCCTCGGGGGAGGGGGGCTCGATCTTGTAGTTCAGCAGCTGCGCTTGTTTCTGTGGCAGGAGGGCTTTGTGGTGGCCTCCTGCACCTCCGCCTCGGGTGGTAAACTAGCAGCACAGCAGCCTGGGGCTCGCTTCTGTGGCAGGGGAGGGCTTTCACTGCAGCCCTCGCGACCTCCTGCTCCTCGGGGGGAGGGGGGCTCGATAAACTAAGCTTATAGGTAAGGCATAGCGAGGAGTATTGGAATTTGTGTTTGAGTTGTAGGCAGCTCAGAGATGCTAGCACAGAGCAGTGGTGTTGGTAGGGGGCAACTCCAAGAACAAAGAGTCCAACCATATGATATAGTTGTTTCAGTTTGTTTGTGAGAGGGGCATTGATTGATAAGACTAGTGGAGCCTCGTAAGATAGCAGAGGCAGGAGTGAGGCAATAGCAATTTTGAAACAGGAAGCAGTCGATAGTAAGGGGTGAAGATGGTATACCAGACCAATCTTTTGGTGAATGGCTGTGGCGGTCTTGTGGACATGGGCCTCAAAGGAGAGGTTAGGAGCAAGCAGGATGTCTTTTCAAGGGGTTCCTCATTACTGGAGCAGATGGAGAGTTCAGGGTTAAGAGAAGTTTTGTTGGGGGGTATGGAAAAGCATTAATTTAGGTAGTTTGTAGGTAGACATTCCGTTTAGACCAATTATGGCCCGTAGCTACCAAACTTGGGAATAAGGGTCCTGAGGAATGGATCCACAATGGGTGTTCAACAAAATTTTTGTCGAATGCCCTGACAATGAAACCAGCAGGTCGACCACATTTTGCAGTCTGCTGCCGGTTTCCAGTGCCAGTAAGTGTTTTCTTTGGGGGGCTTTGCCCCTGAACCCCCCATGTGGGGGGCTGTGCCCCCCTGCACCCACACACTTAGAATGATCAACTCCAAGTCAGAGCTGATTTGGGAGGGTGCAGGACCCCTGACATACAGTGCCAGGTTCCAGTGTGTTCCCTACAGTGGCATGGTGCTGTAGTCGCTGTAGGGGACCACGCTGTCAAAAAGTCTTTAAGAGGGTAACTGCTGAAGAACTACAATACCAACAAAGTGCCAGTTAACAACTGGTCCTGTCCCTATTTATACCGCTGAACCACTAGTCATTGTTTGTCCCAGAATTTTCGTACTAAGTAATCATGAATATAATGAGCAGTGATACATACAAAGTACCTTTCCCTATTTCCAGGCAAAGTTATTGAACCATTCCAAACTAGACAAACTAGTCCCAAACAGAAACAGGGAAACAATTTGAGGGGTTAATTCAAAATCAATTACCCAGTGGTCTAATTAAATTGAGACAGGCTAACTATTTTAACCTGAAAGCACTAAAAGGTTTACGTGCATGGCTTCCATTAATAGCTACATACTCATTCACAATAATTGCAATTATAATATTCCCTAGATACAACAGAATTCCCTTTAATGCAAAACTTTGTAAAGATTTATAAGAATTTTCTTAGTTAAAACAAACATTTTTGGCACCTGCTAGATAAATACTTACATAGCAGATTCTTGCTGACTGAAGTATCAGCACATGCGGGCTTTCCACGATCTGCTTTCTGAGTTTGTCAGTCATGTTACAAAATAAACACTGTAATTTATCAGACAATTAGTTATTATAAAGTGGTAAAATCTAACAGGCTCCATATACACCACAAAAAAAAACATTAACTAAAAAGAACAAACTTAATAATAAATAAGAATGGATCCGGGAGTCAGATGGCGGCCGGGGGGTGTAGGATTGAGTGTCCAGTGAACTGGTCTCCTACTCCAGGGGGAGGTGGGTTGAGCATCCAACGCATGACAGACCCCTGACAGAAGCCAGGATTTCCACTGCAGTCAGTGCCTGCACATTCAGGTGGTGGGGTGGATGTGGGTCGTCATTGCATGTCCCTGCCCCTGTGGAGTTTACAGTACATAAAAATGCTGGGCCCCGTTAATAAGCTGACTCCATTGCCATCCCTTCTGGCCACCAAAGTTTGCCTGCTGGTGAACCCACTTGGGGGGGGTAAGCCCGAGTGTGAGGGGGTGGCTGCCAGAGCCTGGCAAGCCCGCCTAGGAGCTTGGGGTAGCCAGCTCCCCCCCCAAATAGAAAAGTGCACAGCATCTGAAATTCCATCTGTATATTGTCCCCAAAGAAATACCATGAAAAAACTATTAGGAATTTTTTTTTACCACTATCTAGTGGAGCTATTTCCTCAGGTCACTCCCCAAGGCTTACCATTGACAGTGTTCGATGGAGATAACAATGAAACAACAAGAAATGAAAACTATAAGGTTCTGCTGAGTTTACAGCCTCTCCTTCACCAGAGTCCCCCAGCATTCTGCAGACATCCTCAGCTCCTTATTTCCCTCTAGATGTCCTCTGTATATCCCCTGTCTATTTGAGCCTAATGATTTCTGGGCCCAAGGCCTCAGATTCCATTGCTCTCCATTCTTCCAGCTTTCAGCCATACATTCACTTCATGCTCATCTGAGAGTTAAACAGAGAGATTTGCTTCACCGAGGAAGCAAACTCAAAAAGATCGAAGTTTAACATCAACACAAACACACATACGCACACACATACACACATCCCAGGCAATGGTGGTGTAACCCCCCTGCAAATGGGGGTTCCCAAAAGACTTCCAGGAGCTTGCTTGAATGCGCCAAGCCTGAATGGTGTTTGGCGTTTAAGCCATTTATCAGTGAGTGTTTTTAGAACCTCTGGTACTGTCTCTTTAAGAGCTGTCTGCTTGCAGACATAATTAGTTTGTATGGGGGACTGTGTGTTTCTTTGATTGAGTACCACTCGAGCTGCTGCTGCCAATTCACTCCATTTTTGCAGTCACTAGGAGCGCAAAGGAACCTATCTGAAAGATGTAACTGTTTGCCAGAAACCATTTAGAGTAATAATGAAATTACAGTTTGTCTAACCTGCTTTCTTTGCAGTCAGAACTGTGTCTACCTAGTTCCCATTCTGGTTTTGAACTGCTGAACTGGACCAATCAGTGTGGGGTAAGCTAGCTCTAAAATGGTGCCTTGGACGAATCAGAACTTGGACTCATAATCTGAGCCAGCCACAAGAGGATTGTATGGGCAGTGACTCTGGGAGATGTAGTTTAGAGTTTGGCGCCTTTTTGGACCAACAGGAGCAGTCTATTGTGAGTGACAGCCAATCCAGTCAAGAACTGGGAGGAACTCAAAGGAAGTGCCCAGTTTTGTCTGTTGGAGTTTCAGTTGAGCTCTGGCAGTGAAGAAGGAAGGAGCCCTGTGCTTTTTCAGTGTGCAGTTTTAGTCGGGAAACGTGTGTAAGGCCCAGAGTTCCAGTCTGCAGCTTGTGTAACTGCTTGTTAGGACTGAATCCGTCCAGTGAAGAGAATCAAAGGATATCTGAAGAGTAGAAACCAGGCTCACCCTGTAGAAGACTGGAGAAATTGCTGAATTGCACTCGGTCTGTCAGGAACTGAATCTGCTGTGTGTTCTCCGGATTGTGCAGTAATTGCGATCGGGATAGAGAAGCAGCCTGACTGGTATAGTACTTTCTGTTTTACCATATAAATGTGTGAAGAGGCTTGTGTACCTCAAGTGAATCCTGCTGCCATTAAAGGACTTTTGCCTGTTACTGTTCACCATATAAATGTGTGAGAGCTTGGTTAGCTCAAGTGAATCCTGCTGCCATTAAAGGACTTTTGCCTGTTGCAGTTTGCCATATAAATGTGTGAAGAGTCTCGTGGAGCTCAAGAGTAGCCCTGCTGACATTGAAGGACCCTATCTTGTTTGGAGGTCATGAGTACTAATTCAGGGTCGCTCCTGTTGAATTGCCACATTGAATCCAAATGGAATCACTGTACTGCTGACTGTTTAAACTAATTTTCTTTTCTCTGTGGGAAAGGGCCCTACCAGCTGCCACGGTTTGGACTAGCCACTAGGGCTTGGGTACCCAGGGACAGTAACTGGTAGGGATAGGCCTGTGCACAGAGCCATAGGTAGATGAGTAAAGTGATAAGCTAATTAACCTGATTTCCCCTGTCCTTGTTATATTCCCCTAAATAAATCCGAGCTGCTTGTTTCAGCAAAGTTATACTGCCTGAGGTATTTGTCTATGTTAAAGTATTGTACTGTGATTGTTGCACTGTATCTTATTTTAGCAGAGGTCCCAGTACCTAAACCAGCCCTAGGGGTAAGTGCATACTGTGAAGGTAATTCTGATATATTGTGTGGGCTACTAGTGGGAAGAAAGGGGGGTTGCAGTGTCCCAGAGGGCTGTGACCAAGTAAGTTTAACTATTGCAAACCCTGACCTCTGGGTGGAGGCACCCGCCATTGGATCCAGGCCCCTCAACCTGTTAGTGGCAAATCAGGCAGGGGTAGTAGCCCCTGGGATAGCGCCATCTAGGGGTTACAGTGGCATACCTTTTAACTGGAAAAATGAGTCCATAAGCACTTCACATCTCCAGCTTCAGCTTACAGCATTCTTTCTCTGGAATCATAACATGCCATAGCAGGAATTAAAAGGCTGCTCCAGGCAACCATTTCCAAGCCTGCTGAAAAGAGGGAGAGAGAGAGAGAGAGAGAGAGAGAGAGACCAACAAATTCAACAGCAGAAAGACAACAGCAGAGTGCAGAGTGTAGACCTTCACTGAGTCTGCAGTGCTTTTTGTTGGGAAGCAGGCAACATGAGCAGTATATGTCATGGGGCCCCAGTCATCCCTCCCACCCTTTTGACTTGAGATGTTATTTTTTTATTTGTAATTATTTTGATTGCCTACATGATGTTATAGCAAGCATCATGGGACCCAAACCATCCCACACACTCCTGCCTGACTGGGCAATTATTTTTTATCATTTGTGTTTTCTTACATACTGTTTTTTTGATCTCGTTGACCTTGCCCCCCCCCCCAGCACTGGATGACCCAAGTATTCCAGTTTTTTTGTAGAACTATTTGGCTCCAACTGTCACCTACTCCTGCCATGAAGCCCATGTGCCAGTCCCCAGCCCTGTCACCCCCCCCCCATCATCAAGCTGATGGGGATCCACATAGTAAACTCCACCTGGGTTCCCAAATTAAAAAACATGTACAGCAATACATATGATGTAATACACACCATGACTGCACAGGAAGGATTTTTTCTTCACTTGATTTTTCTGTTATGGTTGCTGACCTCTGTCCTCAGAATTCAAAGAAATAAATCATTAAATTAAATAGTATAATCACCATCATCTTCAAACACCACCAAAAAAGCACCCTGATTAGGAGACACCTGTTGCAGCTGTTCATCATCATCATTTTTTTGTTCCTGCCACTTTTCACTGAACTGGTGAGAGAATTTGTTGAGGCTGACCTGTAGAAAGGTAATACACTGTACATTTTCAGGAGTAAGCCTTGTGCAGCCATCACAGACAACATTTCCAGCTGTGCTAAATACACGCTCACAGTAAGCACTACTGGGAGGGCAACTAAGAAGCTTCATAGCAAAGGCAGATAGTGCAGGCCAGATGCTTTTCCTTCCAGCCAGTACTCAAAAGGGTCATCAGTAATATTAATGAGTGGTTGTCATAAATAGACATCCATAATACCAGACAAAGACAAAGAAGGTGGCTCCTCGATAGATAGATCTAAAGTATCAGTTTCCATGAGTTCTGACCAAAAAGTGCGAGACTCAACTGTGTGCTTTTCAGAATGACATGCCTTTTTTCAAGGCCCATGAAATAGGGCTTTGTGCAGGATTGTCCAATGTTGATGAAGGAGCACATAGTAGCACTAAGTGGAAATTATAGCTGTCACTACCAATAGATGTTGCATCATCAAAAGCCACATTCACATCATGTAATTCACTTATATTGTCAAATACACTCCTGTCCTTTTCCTATGCAATTGCTGATTTCAGCACGTTTTTGTATTTGAGATAAGAGTCACCAAGATTTGAAGGAGGCAGCTGTTGCAACTTAAACTGAGGGTCAGGAAGAGCCAAAAGAAAAGTTTTTTTTTGTCATGATTTTATAAAGTCTTCTACAATTTTGGAATAGCTGTATCAGTCAGTCCATGAGGAATACACCAGATGTGTCTCCTTTTTGTTCAAAATCCCTATGCAGCCTCCTGAGTTCCTTGTTCAATAAATTTATCATGGGAATAACTTGGCTTAGAGCAGCATTTTCTTTGCTAATCTGTCAAGTTGCTTCCTCAAAGGGAGTCAAGAGCAATGTACGATAATCCATCAGGCCCCCTGGAATTAGTTCAGTGCCACACCACCTTTTACATTGTGATCCATGGTATATTCATGGACTGCCTTCTTTTGGGTGAGAAGTCTCTCACACATGTAAAATGTTGAGTTCTATCTTGTCGGAACACCTTATTTTAGTTGCTGTATTGGCAAGCTGTTTTTTTTCTGGAGGTCAGCCAAGATACCACATGATTTTAACAGAGTGACTAAAATGGGCACAGATTTTCTTTGCAGCTCCATCTAGTGGTGTCACAAGAAAGAAAAGCTCATTCTAACAGATTTAATGAGTGTGCAAAGCACAAAATGTGAGTAAAACCACCACATTTCAATGCACTTGCAATCTTATCGCCATTGTCTGAAACCACAGATTCGGTATGGAGTCTCAGGGGCTCTAACCACTTAGAGATTTTTTCACACAACTGTTCCAAAATATTGTCAGTGGTATGATGCTTACCAAACATACTAATGCAAAGAGCTGCCATTCTTTGTCTACCTTTCTGTTCACTGCTGCTTGTGGTGGTGTTTGAAGATGATCATGACACCCTATGTGCTATGATTGACATATAATCAGCGGTTTGAGAACTCGTTCACATGTCTGTGATCAGGTGCAGAGAACCACATTCAATGTCTTGAAGAGCCAGTTTTGTTTTACTTTGCATACATTCATACATTTTGGGAACATCCACAGTCACAAAATATTTACAATGTAGTATGTTGTAATGTGGTGTAAAATATTTTAAAGTGTTTTAAAACCATCAATAAGGTATGGTAGAACGTTGTTATAGGTAGAAATCTACCTTTTTATAACAACGTTTTACCATCGATGTGATGTCATGATGTTGTTAACCTATCGATGGTACGTCACATCGATGGGTTAACAACCGGGAATAGTCTGGGCATGCGCACAGCTGGATCAGATGGCCTTGAAACGGCCATGGCGGTGAGAACAGAGCAATGGGGACATAAAAAAAACAGCACTAAAGAACTGATTTCTTTTCTTAAAAAACAAAATTGTACCATACACTATAAAAGCTAATGTATGGTACATCGATGGGTAACCGGTTTTGTTAACCAATCTTGAGGTTGCCATGGCGACGCAAACCTCTCGAGCTTCGCTTTCCAGGTTTACATGGTCGCCCTGGCAACCTCTTGATGGTTAACAAACTGGTTACCCATCGATGACCATACATAATCCTCTATTTCTCCACCACAGAAAATGGTTGCAGGCATTGGCAATAAATTCAGTTATTAACTGACTAATTTTTAATGTGACTTGATGTGATCTATTGCAGTCAGTTTTTTGTTCAAGTGTCACAGTAAATGGTGCTGTTCATGCGGTGGTGGGGCAAAAACCACAGGACTGCACAGATGAAGCTGTTGCTTGTACAAATACATTTGTCAGTGAAGTCGAATATGTTTTTTTGTTCCCTGTCTCTCAGTCTCTTCACCATCACTATTGTCTCTAGGATTATTTTCATCACAGACATTTGTGCCTTGCTCAGGACTGCTGCCCAGCCAAATGGTTGCATGTGCTCTTTACAAATGTTTTGCTAGTGATGTTGTTGCGAACTGGCCTCTCACTTTCCCCTGCTAACTTGCCGATGACAAAAGGTGCAGACAGCAACACATTTATTTTTGGGATTTATATGAAAATAGCTCCACACAACTGAGGTAGAACGTTTTGTCATCATGTGAGGAACTGCAGCAATTTTGGTGGCAGTTGTTTCTGACCCTGATTCATGCACACTGTGGCTGTTCCCAGAAGAGCTACTGTGATTACTGATTGTTTTTCCAGTACAGGCTGTGGCTACTGGTGGTGCTTGCTGTATGTGTTTTCTTTTTCTTTTAGGTGAGGGAACCAAGGTGGCATCCTCTTCCTCATAAGTATCACATTCTGATTCATCACCTTTGGAAGAGCATAACTGTGATACATTGTGATCTTGTTCTTATACATTTACAACCTCTTCTTCATCAGAGGCATTGCTTTCCGATGAAAGAACTAGATAGAGCCTTTTCCTTCAACACTGACTTTCTAGGTCTAAGTGCTCTGGCTACCTGTGTTTGTGTTTTACTTTTAGCTGATTTTTCTGGCAATTGCTGACAGCGATGCACTACTTTGATGAGGAGATTCACCAACATTCTTTTCTTTTTCTGGTTGTGTTGTTTCATTTTCATCAATTGTATTAATGACATCATCAGCAGTGAATTTCCCTTTTTTTCCTGAATTCGTTTTTGGGAAATATTTGTATTGTTACGTGTACCAATTTCAGCCATATTGCTGGTGTTGGCCACATGTTCCATTTCCATAACAAACTCTGATTGTGAAGGGGTCCACCTTAATTGCTTACTTAGCAGTATTAGTTCTGATGCAGAGATGGGCAACACAGAGTCTGAGACATGACACCCCCTGTCAAAATACTTGAGGCACTATATAACCTAGTACTAGTTCAGACACAGAGATGGGCAACAGAGTCTGAGACATGGGTGACACCCCCTCTTAAAATATGTGAGGCACTATATGACCTAGTACTAGTTCAGGTACAGAGATGGGATGTGATGACCCCTTCACAGTCTGTATGGCACTATGACATACAGAGGGGCAACACAGAGTCAAGGGCAATATGACCTTTCAGAGCAGCACAGAGATGGGCACCAAAGAGTCTGAGACATGACACTCCCTTCTGAAAATACATGAGGCACTATGACCTAGTACTAGTTTAGGCACAGAGATAGGCAACAGAGAGTCTGAGATGAGACACCCCTCCCCCTTCTCAAAATAAGTGAGGCACTGTATAAACTAGTAATAGTTCAGGAATAGAGATTGGCAATACAGAGTCTGAGATGTGATGCCCCCCCTTCACAATCTGTATGGAACTATGGCACAGAGATGGGCAACTCAGAGTTTAGGGCATTATGATCTTTCAGGGCAGCACAGAGATGGGCAACAGAGTCTGAGATGTGGGTGACAGCCCCCTCTCAAAATACATGAGGCACTATATGACCTTGTAATAGTTCAGGC
Source organism: Neoceratodus forsteri (assembly GCA_016271365.2). Classification (NCBI taxonomy): domain Eukaryota; kingdom Metazoa; phylum Chordata; order Ceratodontiformes; family Ceratodontidae; genus Neoceratodus; species Neoceratodus forsteri. The sequence continues at coordinate 130,275,037 of CM057450.1, read as the reverse complement.
ACGAGATGGGCAACACAGAGTCTGAGACGTGCCCCATCACAATCTGTATGGCAAGAGATGGGCAACACAGAGTCTGAGATGTGACTTCCCCCTTCACAGTCTGTATGGCACTAAGGCAAAGTGATGGGCAATGAGTATGAGACATAGGTAATGCCTTCCTTCAGAATCTACAGCACTATAAGCCCCCCTTCAAAATTACTGAGGCACAATGATCTTCAGTCAGAGTCCTCCTGTCCTGTCTGACTCTGTTGAATTTGTTGCTCTCTCTCTCTCTGTACTCTCTCTCTCTCTCTCTCTAATAAAAATGGGTGTTTTATAATTTTATTATGGATTCTGCAATGTCTGTATTCTGTAATGTCTACTCTGCAGTCTGCTGTTGAATTCATTTCGCTCTCTGTACTCTCTCTCTCTCTTTCTCCTAATACAAACAAGTGTTTGTCAATGCCGAATGTTTATTGTGTTAGTCTGTTGAGCTCGCTCACTGCCCCTGTGTCACTAGCTTGTTCTGTTCTCCCGGTGCTGCAGGCTGCTCTTTTGTACTGGGCTCCTGCCTGCATTGGCATGTTTTTCTGCCCACAAAGAAATCTGCAGCTGTCCTGACAGAGCTCTGTTGAGGTGGGTCACTCCCCCTCTTTCACTCACTCATTCTGTTTCTGCTGGTGCTGCAGGCTGCCTTTTTGTACGGGGCTCCCGCCTCTGTTGCCGGGCTTCTTCTGCCCACAAAGAAATCTGCAGTCCTGACACAGGTCCATTGAGCTAGCGCAGTTCCCCTCTCTCGCTCATTCCGTTTCTGCTGGCACTGCAGGTTGGCCTTTTGTACTGGGCTCCTGCCTGCGTTGCCGCCTTTTTCTCCCCACAAAGCAATGCTCAGCAGTCACGATAGAGGTCTGTTGAGCTCGCTCACTCCCCCTCTGTCACTCGCTCATTGTGTTTCTCCCAGCGCTGCTGGCTGCCCTTTTGTACTGGGCTTCTGCCTGTGTTGGCACCTTTTTCTGCCCACAAACAAATCTACAGCCATTGAGGACGTTCTCTCCGCCTGTCTCACTCGCTCATTCTGTTTCTCCTGGTGCTGCAGGCTGCTCTTTTGTACTGGGCTTCTGCCTGCATTGGCATGTTTTGCTGCCCACAAAGAAATCTGCAGTTGTCCCGACAGAGCTCCGTTGAGGTGGGTCACTCCCCCTCTCTCACTCACTCATTCTGTTTCTGGTGGCGCTGCAGGCTGCCCTTTTGTACTGGGCTCCTGCCTCTGTTGGTGAGTGTTTCTGTCCACAAAGAAATCTGCAGCAGTCCTGACACAGGTCCGTTGAGGTAGCTCACTCCCCCTCTGTCACTCGCTTGTTCCGTTTCTGCCGGCGCTGCAGGCTGGCCTTTTGTACTGGGCTCCTGCCTGCGTTGCCACGTTTTTGTGCCCACAAAAAAATCCACAGCAGTCACGAAGAGCTCCATTGAGCTCGCTCACTCCCCCTCTCTCACTCACTCATTGTGTTTCTCCCAGTGCTGCAGGCTGCCCATTTGTACTGGGCTCCTGCCTCTGTTGGTGACTGTTTCTGTCCACAAAGAAATCTGCAGCAGTCCTGACACAGGTCCGTTGAGGTAGCTCACTCCCCCTATGTAACTCGCTTGTTCCGTTTCTGCCGGTGCTGCAGGCTGGACTTTTGTACTGGACTCCTGCCTGCATTGCCACCTTTTTCTGCCCACAAAGAAATCCACAGCAGTCATGATAGAGCTCCATTGAGCTCGCTCACTCCCCCTCTCTCACTCGCTCGTTGTATTTCTCCCAGTGCTGCAGGCTGCCCTTTTATACTGGGCTTCTGCCTGTGTTGGCACCTTTTTGTGCCCACAAAGAAATCTGCAGCTGTCCTGACAGAGCTTTGGTGAGGTCGCTCACTCCACCTGTGTCACTCGCTCATTCTGTTTCTCCTGGCGCTGCAGGCTGCCGTTTTGTAGTGGTCCCCTGCCTCTGTTGGCGCCTTTTTCTGCCCACAAAGAAATCTGCAGCAGTCATGATAGAGCTCCGTTGAGCTCACTCACTCCCCCTCTCTCACTAGCTCATTCCATTTCTGTCAGCGCTGCAGGCTGCCCTCTTGTACTGGGCTCGCTCCTTTGTTGCCACCTTCTTCTGGCCATAAAGAAATCTGCAGCAGTCACGATAGAGCTCCATTGAGCTCGTTCACTCACTCCCCCTCTCTCACTTGTTTGTTCGGTTTCTTCCACCGCTGCAAACTGCACTTTTGTACTGGGCCCCTGCATGCATTGCTGCCTTGTTCTGCCCACAAAGAAATCCGCAGCAGTCCCAACAGAGTTCCGTTGAGATCACTCACTCCCCCTCCCTCACTCGCTCATTCTGTGTCTCCCGCTGCTGCAGGCTGCCCTTTTATATTGGGTTCCTGCCTGCGTTGCCAGCTTTGTCTGCCCACAAAGACATGTGCAGCAGTCCCGACACAGCTCCACTGAGGTCGCTCACTCCCCCTCTCTCACTCGCTCATTCCGTTTCTGCCGGGCCTGCAGGCTGGCCTTTTGTACTGGGCTCCTGCCTACGTTGTCACCTTTTCCTGCCCACTAAGAAATCCGCAGCAATCATGATAGACCTCCGGTGAGCTTGCTCACCCCCCCCCCACTCGCTCATTCTATTTCTCCCAGTGCTGCCCTTTTGTACTGGGCTCCTGGCTGTGTTGGCACCTTTTCCTGCCAACAAAGAAATCCGCAGCTGTCCTGACAGAACTTCATTGAGGTCGCTTACTCCCCCTGTCTCACTCGCTCATTCTGTTTCTCGTGGTGCTGCAGGCTGCCATTTTGTACTGGGCTTCTGCCTTTGTTGCCATTTTTTTCTGCCCACAAAGAAATCTGCAGCAGTCCCAGCAGAGCTCCATTGGCCTCACTCACTGCCCCTGTCTCACTCGCTCATTCCGTTTCTGCAGGCTGCCCTTTTGTACTGGGCTCTTGCCTGCATTGCCACCCTTTTCTGCCCACAAAGAAATCTGCAGCAGTCACGATACAGCTCCGTTGAGCTCGCTCTCTCACTCCCCCTCTCTCACTCGTTCATTCTGTTTCTCCCACCGCTGCAGGCTGCCCTTTTGTACTGGGCATCTGCATGCATTGCTGCCTTTTTCTGCCCACAAAGAGCTCCGTTGAGCTCGTTCACTCACTCCCCCTCTCTCACTTGTTTGTTCTGTTTCTTCCACCACTGCAAACTGCACTTTTGTACTGGGCCCCTGCATGCATTGCTGCCTTTTTCTGCCCACAAAGAAATCCGCAGCAGTTCCAACAGAGCTCCATTGAGCTCACTCACCCCCCCACTCACTCACTTATTCTGTGTCTCCTGCTGCTGCAGGCTTCCCTTTTGTACTGGGTTCCTGCCTGCGTTGGTGACTTTTTCTGCCCACAAAGACATCTGCAGCAGTCCTGACACAGCTCCGTTGAGCTCGCGCACTCCCCCTCTCTCACTCACTCGTTCCATTTCTGACCACGCTGCAGGCTGGCCTTTTGTACTGGGCTCCTGCCTGCATTGCCGCCTTTTACTGCCACAAACAAATCCGCAGCAGTCACGATAAACCTCCGTTGAGCTCGCTCACTCCCCCCTCTCACTCGATCATTCTGTTTCTCCCTGCGCTGCAGGCTGCCCTTTTGTACTGGGCTCCTGCCTCTGTCGGTATCCTTTTCTGCCCACAAAGAAATCTGCAGCAGTCCCAACAGAGCTCCATTGGCCTCACTCACTCCTCCTGTTTCACTCTCTCGTTCTGTTTCTGCCGGCACTGCAGGCTGCCCTTCTTTACTGGGCTCCTGCCTAAATTGCCACCCTTTTCTGCCCACAAAGAAATCCACGGCAGTCACGATACAGCTCCATTGAGCTCGCTCACTCCCCCTCTGTCACTCACTCATTCTGTTTCTCCCACTGCTGCAGGCTTCCCTTTTGTACTCATCCCCTGCATGCATTGCTACCTTTACCTACCCACAAAGAAATCTGCAGCAGTCCCAAAAGAGCTCCGTTGAGCTCACTCACTCCTCCTCCTTCACTCGCTCATTCTGTGTTTCCTGGCACTACAGGCTGCCCTTTAGTACTGGGCTCCTGCCTGCGTTGTCACCTTTTCCTGCCCACAAAGAAATCCGCAGCAGTCCTGACAGAGTTCAGTTGAGCTCTGCCACTCCCTCCCCCTCTCTCAGTTGCTCGATGCTAACCTGTCCCAAACACTGATTTCCAACAGCGACTGCGGTATTCTGTGCCAGAAGCGAGGAAACACATTTCAGTCAGGATGTGAAAAATGACAGCTGTAATGTTCATAAGGAGGTGTGAACAAATGCCAGTGTTGAAAATCTGGCATGAAAATATTACTAATTTGCAAACTTACAAGGGTGCGTGGAACCTGCACAACACACGCTCATACCACAGTCATTTTATGGAGTTTCATCACAAAATTTTCAACATAGGCATTTCAGCACCTCTGGCCATTAACAGTGTCAGTGTGATTTTCTTAATATGTCCCGAACACTGATTTCCCACAGCAGACCGCGCTATTGTGCACTGGAAGAGCAAAAACACATTTCAGCCAGGATGTGAAAAATGACAGCTGCAATGTTCATAAGGAGGTGTGGCAAAATGGCAATGCTGAAAATCTGGAGTGAAAATATTGCAAAGTTACGAGCGTGCATGGAAACTGTGCAATGCATGTTCGTAACACACTCATTTTATGGACTTTTGTCACCAAATTTTCAACATAGGTATTTTAGGACCTCTGCTACTGAACAGAGTCACTGTTATTTTCATAATGTGTCCCAAACATGGATTTCTCACAGCAACCACGCTATTCTGCGCTGGAACTGCGAAAACGTATTTCAGCCAGGATGTGAAAAATGACAGCTGTACTGTTCATAAGGAGGTGCAGAACAATGGCAATGTTGAAAATCTGGAGTGAAAATATTATAAATTCGTGAACTTACGAGCATGCGTGCAAACTGCGCAATGCACGCTCGTAACACAGTCATTTTATGGAGTATCGTCACCAAATTTTCAACATAGGCATTTTAGGAGCTCTGCTCATGAACGGTTGCACTGACATTTTCATAATCTGCCCTAAACACTGATTTCCCACAGCGACCGCGCTATTCTGCACCAGAAGTGCGAAATCACATTTCGGCCAGGGTGTGAAAAATGACAGCTGTACTGTTCACAAGGAGGTGTGAAAAAATGCCAGTGTTGAAAATCTGGCATGAAAATATTGCAAATTCGCAAAGTTACGAACATGCGTAGCAACTCAAGTAACGCACATTCATAAAACAGTCATTTTTGATTGTTTACTCAACTTTACAAATACAGGCTTTGACAGCCCACCCCATAACACTGGCACTGTCATTTCATTAACAGTTATGAAAGGTGATTCTGCGCAGTGACTGCAAAATCACCTTCGGGCCAATTAACGCCATGACAGTGATAGAATTAATGAGGAGGGATCCCAAAAACCCCATGTTGAAAATCTGGTGCCAACATTCCAAAGAATGTCTGAGATATGCATCAAAGTTGAAAAAACCCTATTTATTCCATTATACAGCTTACTGGCATTTCTTCAATTCGCGGTGGCTTTGAAGAGTGCAGACGTGTTCCCGGTCCACCGAAGATCGTCGTGCCAGACTCCGGAGGTAAGTATGGGGTGAAGGGGGTGTGGGGAGGCAGGGTGAGCAGTGGGTGGGTGCGGGTTGTGGGAGGGGGGAGCAGGGAGACCGCCAAGGGGCCATTTCCTTCTTTACAGGAAAAAAAAAATATGACATCACGGGACCATTTTTTAATTTTACAGGGGCATGTGACATGCTGGGGTGGGCTCCCAGCATGCCAGTGGAGTTCTGTTGGGGAGGTAGCTGTAGCCAATGGGGACTGGGCACCACCATTGGTACACAAGAAAAGGGCGGGGGTGTCACAGTATGCTGACAGGTTGGGCACCCCATCGGCAGACAACAAAAGGGGTGACATTATGCCAGCAGGGATTAGGCACCCTGTTGGCAGACAAGAAAAGTGGGGGTTACATAATGCCAACAGGAGTGGGCTCCCTGTCAGCAACATTACAGCAACTGAAGCCGACGAGGATTGGGGCCCCATTGGCAAACAAACATGGAAAGGGGCACATGCTGCCGGGGATTAGGCACCCTCGAGAGTGAATATTGTTTGTGATATGGCAGCACGCTGCCGCCATGTTCACAAACAATATCAGTGTTTCTAGATCCCGCCCTGCAATGACAGGTCGCTCCCTCGTTGCAGCGGATGGCCTACGCTGCAATGACGGGGCGGCCACTGATAGCAGCGGCTAATTTTTTATAAGTTGGTGGCACGCTGGCTGAACTAGTGTCAGCAGCAGCGGGCCACAGCATTGGAGGAAGCTGGCCAAGCCTTTCAAGGCTGTGGGGGCATTGGCCACAACAGTGCCGTGCCTCCACAACCTGCTTCTAGAGAAAGCTGCCACAATATGTTTCTTGCGCATGCGTGCAATCAACATAAAAAATCATGTTTTTTAATGAGTACTGTCAGTCTACTGCAACGTTTGCAGCACTGTGCTGTTTTCTGCTGTTGAATTCATTGGTCTCTCATTCTCTACTCTCCCTCTCCCTTTTCCTCTCTCATTCTGTCTCTAACAACATTTTCACGTTAATTTTTTGGGGAAATCTCCACATACACAACTGTCTCTGTTGACTGCAAAGCCCCAAATCCCATTGATACTTAGTTTTCTAGGGAGGTCCTGTGGTGGCTGACTCAGAGGATTGGCTAGAACATGTGTCAGTCACAGAACAGAGACCCTCATTGGTTGGCTTCCTTCAGGGCCCCAAGATTTTGAGTGTTTCCTTTTTTTGGTTATGTGATAGTTCAGGGACTCAGGAGTCTTCGGCAGAGATCGGAGACAAAAATAAATACTTTTTTTCTGCACTTTTCTGCAGCCTGCACTGCCTTTTCCATGGTGTGAGTGTTATTTCTGACCAGACCTCACTTTTGAATTGGGCCAACTTGTCAATCAAGATACAGCCACAAAAGGCTCGGTTTTCCCAGTCAGAGACAAGTTGGTCAAGTCACAGCCTAAGAGAAATACATCACAAAAAGTATTCATTTTTAATATTTTTCTGTTTTCATATTTTATTCCCAGTGTCTCCAACTTTTGAAAGCAAAATAAACTAAATATAACATGCAGACATTATATGGGACAGAAATCAGGGGTCATTCTTATAGGAGCAATTCAGATAAACCAATTATACAACTCCTGAGATCATCACTAGGTTGTCATAAATCAGCTCCAGCCCAGTTTGTGCAAACAGAATTGGGTATTCCCAACTTACAGGGCCCTCATAGACACTAGGATGATCAATTATTGGATCCGAATAACCAGATTACCTGATAAGAGGCTGGTCAAGCAGTGCTTCATAGAGAAACTAAACTAGGAAAGATAGGGCTGTAAGGAATCAGCATGGCACAAGCATTTGAAAAACTTCTTGAGGTGCATGCACTAAATTCCCTTCCACTTTACTTAACAAGAAACATTGCCCTAAGTGATCAGTAAAGGCCATGTATTAAAAAGAAAACTGTAAGTGTTATAAAGAAAAATATCTGGACCTAGTTAGGGTCTCACATTATGCTAAGTGGTGCAGTAGTAATGATTGCCATCATGGGTTTAGATGTTATATGGACCTATTCGAGGACCCTAATTAATGTAAAATATTTATGCAATTTAAATTAGAACTTTTTGAGTCAAATCCCAGTAGTGCAAATATAATAAATCCAATGATCCTACTGACTCACTGTGTTACTGTGGTGGTAATGAGAAGGAGAATTTAGTGCATGTTCTCCTGAAATGTAAATGGCATAACAAGGCACAGTCTAAATGGATCTATCTAATTGTTAGCACTTAAACACAAACAGATGACAATGCTACTCTAATAGTACTAAAGAAATACAAAATCACACATACTCCCATAATGAAAAGCATCATGGGATGCATATGTAGAGCATCGTTAAAGTTTAGGTTGGTTCAGTTTTGCACCCTTTGCAGATTGTGTGAGGCCCTTTGGCACCATGCATTCCTGCTTAAAGCTGAACCAGCCTAACATGTCATGGTGATTTGCATATACATCCCATGATGCTTTGCATGATGGGGATATATGTGATTTTGTATTTCTTTGAAACTTGGCTTTATTGCCAACGCTGTTTGGGGTCACCCTTGCCTCAGTGCTTTTGCACTGAGGTTCTTTGTCTGGTAGTAACTGTTTTTGTTTTTTTGTACAGTCTTTTTTGCTCCAGTCTCCAGCAGTGGGGCATCTCTCAGATGGGACCCGCTCAGCCGCTTCTCTGCCACCCTGCCTGAACTCCTTCCCTTGACCGAGGAATCAGGTGCTGGGTCCCCCCCCGCTGACCCCATATGGGGAGGTGAGGATCACAGAGAGTCAAGTCAGGGGTTGGAGCCAGTAGTGGAGCATGTGGGAGTTGCCCAGGTGCATCCGCCATCGCCTCCCCAACAACTGGGGTTTTCCACCTTTTGTGTTGCCCGCAAGACACTGGATGTGCAATGATGTCTCCTATGAGAGATGTGCCCTCATTGACATCTGCCAGCACCTCCCCTGAACCTGCATGCTCCTTGCGGTACCTCCCTATTTCCAAGGGTGTCACTGCAGAGTGAGACATCCTGCAAACCCACCCCAGGAGAGGAGAGGAGAGCAGTCCTCCAGACACTCAGTCCTCTCCTCCCCCTGCTGACCCCCACCAACCAGAGTCCATTCCCAAACCCTGGTCTCTGGCATGGCATGAGGTGTGGCATCCAGCGCCTCATCCCTGAGCACCACTGGGCCAATAGACTGGTAGTACTGTTAACTACAGAAGATATGTTCGCAATACAAAGGGTTGCAAAATGTCAGACTTTAACACAAAAAAATTAGGAAAAGGATACTGAAAAACATTGTTAAAATTTAGGGCTTTGGATTAACTTATTTATTTATTGTATTCTGTGTTTAGTTTTATATACTTGTATTCATCTATTTAGTATTGTGTTTTGTAATAATCATTTTTTTAATGATTGATCAATAAAGTAAAATGTGAACTTGGTGAGAGTGTTATTCCAGACTGGACCGCACTTCCGAACTGGGTCAACTTGGCAATCGGGGTTGAGTCACAAAAGGCTCAGTTTTCCCTCTTAGAGCGAAGCTGGCCCGGTCCGGGGTGCGGTTCGGAACTGCACCAGAGCCAGTTTGCCCACCTGTAGCGTAAAGTATGTTCCAAACACAGCCTAAGAGAAACACATCACAAAAAGTATTAATTGTTTTAAATATTTTTCTGTTTTCATATTTTACACCCAGTATCTCCAACCTACCACACTGATTTAGTTTAATGGTACTGTAGCTTTGGAGATACGAAAGATACTTGACTTCAGAGAAGCTGGAATTTTCCAGGAGACTCTGATTTAAAACTTGAGTTCTTCTGAATCTGTAGCCAAGAAGCTGCTCACAGGATCCACCATAAATTGCCCCAAAAGTACGAGGAGCAAGCTTAATGCAATAGTGTTTGCTAGTTTGCAGAAAAAAAATTGTATAGTTTTTTAGCAAAACTGTATGTCCGACATCCTATAATTCATGCTCAGTATATTTTTAGTTTTCTCAGCTATTGTTAAAACAGTATTACAGCTAATTGTAGCATTAACAACACACATAACTAAAGATGACTGCCATTCGCAATTTTTTAAAAACTCTCTTCTGCTGAGGTTACATGTTGAATGTATATACTAGATTCATACTACAGATGTATTAGGATGGTGCCACCACATGTTTTCGGTGGTAAATAGCACAATACTGAACCAAGGTATTTACATTTTTCATGGTGGACATGGCATGGGAGTGGTGTGACTGAGATGAAGATGGAACATTTGGAGCTTCCTGTGTTTCCTGGGTACTACCTTGGTGATCCAGAATCAGAGCTGGAGGAACTCTAGGTGCTGGGTCCTGGAGGATTAGGTGGGAGTGGTGCAGAGACTGCTAATGAAGAGGTGCTTGATCGTGGTGGAGAAGAAAAGACACCTTGAGATACAGATCATGTTAACTGAGACGGAGTCATGGCTCCTTTAGTAGAGCAGTTGAAAGGTGAGGAAGAAGTCTGTGAAATGGCTGAAGAGACTGATCTTTATGCTAAACCATGGATTCTCTGGAGATTCATACTGGGGTATGCTACAAAATGGGAATGCATATGTTTTTAGGTTATACCAGAATGTGAAAAGTATTGATGGTGTGCTTATTGGTCCTGGGGTGGTTAACAGAGCCTATCCCCATTATATTGTCAAGAAAGGGATACTATTCAAGTTATACCCTAACACCAGGTTAAACAAGATACAAGAGAAGGTGGTTGTTCCCACCAAATGTCAGATGCAGGTGATACAGTGGGCACACTCACTGATCACAATGGGAGGCATCTAAGTAAAAGGGAAATCCTGGCAAACATACCACATTTTTACTGGCCAGGAGTCTACAGGCAGGTAATGACCTACTGTAGATCCTGCAGTGCCTGCCAGTTAATGTTGGCTGTAGCTCCCAAAGAGAAATGTGTGGTTAACCCTCTGACAAAAGCCCTTATTTCCCAGACACCAGGAGAAGCAGAAAGCCCACAAAGGAAGACCACCTGGGAAAAGAGGTGGCATTCTGGGAAAATGGGTATGCTTCCTCCAGGGTAGGGAGAGACATGAAGAAAAAAGATAATCAGGTAACAAACAGTGTAATGGTTTTGCTGCAGTGTTAATGGCTAAACTAATAAATTAGAAACATTAGAATTGAGCATTCAGAAGGCTGAAAAAATGTGTGTGCTTAGACTGAAATGTTTCCTGTACTGGTTGTTATGGGAAAAGGGTTACTGCATATGCGCAGAACTATAAAGGTTTTAAATTAAGGTTAGAAGAGAATCAAAAGAAAGTTTTGGAAACCTGTTTTTTTAAAAACAGGTTCCCTCTTAAAGATGGGGGTATGTGACAGGGTTGAATAAGGCCCTGTCCCATTTGGTTATGGAGAAAGGGTTTAAAGCAAGGATCTGTTCTATTGTCTCCTTTTCTATCTCATGTCTGTCTGATTGAGCAATCAAATTTTCTTGTGAGACCGAGGAACTGATCATTCTGACAGTCTCACAATTCTCCCCATCCAGCTATCTCTCTGCCTTTAGTGATGTTTCTATCTTTTCTTCCCCCTTGAGTATCTGCAGTTATAAAAATATACGTGGATCTGTGTGTGAAACTGGGATCCCTTTGTTTGCCAGAGTATAAAATTGTACTGTTGACACGAATGCAATAAGCTATTAGGAACTGACAGGGTTAACCTTGAGATGTAGCAAAACTTATTTGCAGAGTTATCAACAGGAGATTAGTTCTGGGACACCATATTCTATTTTGTTGCACCTGCAAAGAAATTGGCAAAGTTCTGATACATTTTGTGAGACACAGGATGTCTCAGATTAATTGCCAGGCAAAGAATTATAAACAAAGCAGTGATTCTTTTGCTGTGGAGACAGAGATTGAACTGCCTATGTTTAAAAATGACTCTGTACTTTTTAATTTTTTGTTACTGTTATTGATATTAATAAAACACAACTTTTGAATGTTATAACTGCTCCTGGTTTTCCTATGCTTCCTGACCTGTGCCCAGATGAAAAGTCAGACTTCTAAAAATATCAAAAACCTGTGTCTTGGTTCAAGAATGAAAGAATAGAAGAAGTGTATTTTGATAGTTTTGACAAACATTGTATTGCTTAAAAATGACATGGTTGCTAAAGAACTGCTGTTTTAGCTCTTAATTAATGTTCGAATCATGTGTTGTATGTCTTGCTTTTTATTTACTCTTATTTCAAAAACTTCATGGCACCTCAAACATTGTCAGCATTTTACTCTTTTATTCTTTTATGTGTGGGATTCCTCAGGACAAGCAGTTTCTAAATTTAAGGAAATTACACCGATAATAAATGTTGCACACATTTAAAGGGGCACTGTCATCTCTTTTAGGCCTCAGTGTCTCTAGTTTGAACTCCATTAACTTCCCCAATACTGATGCAAGACTGACTGGTCTGTGACTGAAGGCCTCCTCCATGCTGCCGCTCTTGTGGAGAGGGACCACATCTGCCCTCCTCCATTCCTCTGAAACTACCCCCATCTCTAATGAGGTGCTAAACAGTGTTGCTAGAGGGGCAGCTAGCACCATGCTCAGTTCCTTAAGTACCCTTGGGTGGATCCCATGGGGCCCCATCACCTTGTTTTCCATTAGGGCTTCCAATCCCCAGCAGAAACTCTCATCCAGATTTATTTATTTATTTTAGAGTTTCACCAGGAAGGCATACTGAGTGGAGTACCACTCGATTCGAGATGCATCCGGGGGGGAGGGGGAAAGGACAAGTACAGCATTGAAACATATGAATTTACAGTGCCAATCATAATAGGATTATACAGAACTAAACAAAGCTAGTAACTTAAATGCTGAAAGACATCGGCTAACAGAGTGCAAACTACTAACATGTCCAGCTATACGATTTGTGTGAGATAAGTAACGCTGGAAGGATATGTAGGGTTTCGGCAGGCACTACAGGCCAGATTACTCCAGGCACAAGACTAAGGCCTGGGACTTGGCAGGTAAAGATGTGCTAGAAAGTGGTATAGTTTAAGGGTGAGAGGTGGGTTATATGGCATTACGGTGGAGCAGATTGCATGAGCAGGAGGGGGGAAATAACTTGAGGAGCTGGTTTAGCCACTGAGGGTTGTCTGTGTGCCTAATGTCAGCCAGCAAGGAGTTCCAAAGTTTAGGCATGCGGTAGCTGAGAGTCACCTGGCCTTTGGTTGTGGACATGTGTGGGATATGCAAAAACAGGGAGTCAGTGTTCCTGAGAGAGTACGCAGAGGGGGGTTGAACTGCAAGGGCAGACTCTAGGTAGGGGGGAGGGACTGCATCCAGAATTTCACTGTTGTCCTCGTACAGTGGGTAAGTCTCCAATCCTGCAGCAAGGGAAAGCCTAGCAACTTGTAGAGATCACAGTGATGCACTAAGGGAGGACAGTCCAAGGCAAAGTGGCAGAAGGAATGGAAGAGGGGGTCGAGTTTTGTGAGGGTGGACTTGGGGCTGTGTTGTAAACTATGTCACCATAGTCAACTATAGGGAGAATCATTTGCTGTAGGATTGCTTTGCGAGTTTCCAGGGGTAAGCAACCCTTGTTACGATATACGGTGCCCAGCTTGGGGTGTAGTTTCTTGTGGATTGAGTCAATGTGAGCTGATAAGTTGAGGTGCTGGTCAAGCCAGACCCCAAGGTACTGGAAGGAGGTGCAGGCCTCCAAAGGAGTCCCATCGATAGCATGGTAAGTGGGGGTTGTAGGAAGCTGGGAGAGCCTCTGTCTAGTATCAAAGATTAGGGAGATAGTTTTCTTGGGATTTAGAAAGAGCTGGTCAGATTGAAACAAGAGCTGAACAGCATTGAAGTCCTCCTGAAGTCTACAGACCACTTCAGAGGGGGAGGGACCAGTCGCATACAGTGCTGTGTCATTGGCGTGCATATGAATGGATGTGCATAGACATATGGAGGGCAGGTCATTGAGAAAAATGGAGAACAGGATCGGGCCAAGTACCAAACCTTGGGTGACCCCCATGGTTACAGGTAGGGGGCAGAGGTATGAAGACCGATTCTCACAGATTGGGATCTGCCTACTAGGTAGGATTTGAACCATTTGGTGCAAATACCTGAGAGTCCTGCCTGGGTGAGTTTGGATAGTAGAAGGGTGTGGGAGACGGTGTCGAACGCATTGCGAGGTCGCCAAAGATAGCTGAGGTGATGTGCCCGTGATTCCTAACTGTGAGGACAGTTTCAGTGAGCCTGACGAGGGAGGTGATGGTGGAATGCGTCTTCCTGAATCCCGATTGGTAGGGTGTGAAGAAGGAAGAGGCATCGAGAAAGGAGGAGAGCTGGTCGAGCACAAGTCACTCTTGAATTTTAGCCAGGATGGGGAGTAGGGAGATAGGGCGGTAGTTACTCAGAGTAAAGGGATCACCCCCTTTTGGGAGGGGGATAACAGTGGCACATTTCCACATTTCCAGTTGGATGGGACTGAAGCAAGCCGGAATGAGAAATTGAAGAGAGCGGTCAGTGGGGAGGTAATGGCAGGAGCAGATAGGTAAAGCATTTTGGAGTCCAGACCCAAGGGACATTTACCTTTGTTGGGGTTAAGTGCCCGTAGGGCTTTTAGCAGTTCTGTAGGGGTGACCATGTGAAAGGCAAAGTCCAGGGGGTGAGGGTGGGAGTGGGCGGGCTTGGGTGGGATTGGGGAGTGTGGATGAAAGAGGCCACACAGCTGGTGAAAAATGTATTAAAGAACGAGGCTACTTCACCTGGATCAGTGAAGGTGGAACCATCAACATTTAGGGCTGGGGTGGGAGGCTGGTCCAGTGGAGTGAGAAGCAATTTGATTGATTTCCAGAATTTTGCAGGGTGATTTAGGTTAGAGTGGAAAGAGGCCTTGAAATAGCTTGCTTTGGCCTGAAATAGGAGCCTGGTGCGGAAGTTGCGGAGCACTCGGTAGAGCTGGAGTGCTTCCCGGGTATTAGATGCCTTATAGGCTTTCCAAGCTTGCTCCCTGGCATGTAGGTGATCAATAACATTGGCGGTGACCCAGGGCAGGTGGGCACCCCTTACACGGGTCCTTCTCAGCGATGCATGGAGGTTCCATACGGTGAGGAATTTAGACTTGAAGAGGTCAAGGGCAGCATCGATGGAGGAGGCCTGGTGGATGCAGGACCAGTCCAAGTTGGACAGGTCATATAGTAGTGCTGAGAGGTCATGGGATTTATAGGACCTGGTGAACAGTATACAGGGGGGAGGAGCTTTGGGCCTGAATATTCTCCTTACCACGTAGATCATGTGGTGGTCACTTAGTGAGTCTAGAAGGAGTCCTGGCTCTAGAATCCAGTACGGGCATGCTGTAAGGGCCCAATCTAGAAGGGGTGGTTCTGGGACTTGTGATTCAAATGTGTGGGTTCCGAAATTTGTTGGGACAGATATTTAGTGCAGCCACATGGCTCCGAAGCTTGGAGCTTGCACTGGAGAGCCAGTTAGAGTTGAAGTCTCCAATGATAATGAGCTCTCCCTCAGAACCTAGCAGTTTAAGGGTGTTCAGGTGATCCATTATGAGAGGCATGGGGTACAGTAGGACCCAGCTACATATATAGGGATTAAGTGTTGGACTGAGTGCTTAATCAGCAAGGAGTCAATTGAAAGCGTGGGCATGGAGAGCTGGATAGGGGTGAACTGAAGGTGAGCAGAGATGAACATGGCAATGCCTCTGCCCCTTTTATTTCCCTGGTGGTCATGCCGAATTAGTGTGTAACCAGGGATTGTTAATTCAGCATCCAAATTGTGTGGCTTTAACCATGTTTTGATTATGATCAGAATATCTGGGCGCAGTGTAAGAACATTTGGTTGGAAGAGGGTGATCTTGTTCAATATGCTGCATATGTTCAGATGCATTAGTTTAAGACCCCTAGGTAGTCTGAGATTTGGGGAAGGGTTGGGGTGAGTTGGGCCAGGGTTACACTCAACATCACCTGCAAGAAGCAGCAGCAGCAGTGTAAGTAGCAGTTTAGTTTTGGGCATGAGCCCATGCGACTTACGGAGGGCATGGAGTGTCTGGGAGGGTTTACGAGAATTATTTGGATAAGAAAAGCATAGTGCAATTTGTCCAGTGTGGAAGGAGGGTGGCAAGATGGAAGCGCCGGGATCTCAGTTTACCATGAGGTGTTGATGTGGCAGCTCTGTGATGGTGGTGGCATGGGAGGGAGGTGGAGATGCTCTACTGCCTGATAAACTGGTGTATGTCTGTGGCTGTGGGTAGGAGGAAAGTGGGGGGGCTGTTAGGGGTGTGAGCAGGCAAAGTATGGTAAGATACAGTGGAAACATAATGAGAATTGAGGCTTTGTTTTATGTAACTTAGAAGTTTTAGAGTGGCCACTAGTGGTGAAAGCAGATAACCTGCTAAAGGAAAAGTGGGCTGATAGAAAAAATCACATGATCCTGTGAGCGATCCTGTGAGCCTATATAAGGCTGAGCCCACCTAGGGTGGTGGCGGGGCTGGAGGGGCAGCCGGCACATAGCGGCAGCGGGGCCTCAGTTAGCTGGATGAGAGACTACCGTTCATTCTAAGCTCCAGCAACATGGTGTAGCGTACCTTGTGGTGCCCGTGGATTCAGCGGGGGTTCGGCTTGGAGAGAGCAGGACCGGTGAAGCCCTCACAACCTCCTCGGACACTGGGGAAGACAGGAAAGAGCAGATTATTTAACAGGTATGCAGGAGGAGTGGCTTACAGTTTCAAACATTTAATTTCAATCCCAGACGCTGTTTAGATTTTAGTATATATGGAATTGTGTCCACTCCGGCTCCCCCCATGCCTGTTAATGCACGTCAGCCCACCTCCCCTTGCACTGTGAAGATTGACCAGAAGTATTTGTTTAACATTTTAGCTTTTTCTTGATCTTTCTCTGCACAGTCCCCCCTTCCTGGTCTCCTGATCTTCACTGTATCATCCCTTACCTTCCCATTTTCACACGTGTACCTGAAGAAAGTCTTATTCCCATTCTTGACCTCCTGGGTGAGTCTTTCTTCAGTTTAAGCCTTTGCTGCCCTTACCCTTCTTTCTACCTCCATTTGTTTTTCTACATATACCTCCCTGTCCCTCTCTGTTTCAGTCTCCTTCTACTTCCTGGAATTTGTTGTTTTCTCCCTTACCACCTTAGCCACCTCCTTTGAGAATCACAGTGGCTTGTTTCTCCTCTTACTGCTGCTTATTACCTCCACACAGCTTGCCTTTACCTTAATTATTCCCTCCTTTATTTTATTCCATTGAGTCTCCACCTCCCTGGCCATCCTCCCCTTCAAGGTATTTCCTAAGGCAGTCTCCCATTTCTTTAAAATCAGCTCTCCTCAAGTCCAGGACCCTTACTCTAGTGTCTTTTCTCCTGCCCAAACTGTATGCCAAACCACAATGTATGATGATTGCTTGTACCCAGGGGCTTACCCACCATGACATCTGCAATGCTGTCCCTGATCATAAGTGCCAGATCCAGCACTGCCCCATCTCTAGTGGGATCTATAACCACCTGTCTGAGAAATGCCCCTTTACAGGGAGTCTAGAATGAGCCTGCTCCTAGTTGTAGCTGCAGCCAGGATGTTCCAGTCCACATCCAGCAGATTAAAGGCACCCATAAATTACTACTTTCTCCTTACTCACCATCTTTCCTATGGCCTCCCCCAAAACTTTCTTCAGTCCCACCCCCCATGTTGGTGGCCTGCACATCCCTGATGCATAGAAAGACACTGGACCACCTTTCTAGGCCAACCCAAAGAACCTACAGCCCCTGTTCTTCCCTGCTGTATCTTCATATTTCCATGGGCTTTATACATTCCCTTATGTATAAAACAACCCCCCTTTCCTCCCTGCCCTATCCTTTTGGAATGTGCCGTATGACCAGCTCTCAGCTGTGGTTGTTGGTGCACCATGTTTCTGTTATGACCACCAGATTCAGGTGTGCTTCCACAATAGTAGCCACAGGGTAATGAATTTTGTTTCTTAGGCTCCTTGCATTGGCACATGTGACTCTCCACTCCTTTTGTCCCTCCCTACCCCTATATTGCCCTGCCTTCTCTAGCCCTTCCTTCACCCTTCTCTTTTCCCTGGTACTGTTCTTCCCCTTTTTATCCTCCCTCTGCCTACCCGCCCTAGTATTTTTCTCAGCCCTAGTTCCATTTCTCTACCCTCCTGCCCCTTCCTCCCCCTTGTCCTACTCCCCACTACCCCCCGGGGAATGTTTTTCTTCTGGGCTTTTCTTTACTGCTGCTCCACTATCTCTATTATTGGAATGGGTGGTCATTCACTGCATCCCTTGTTTCTTCTACCTCCTACCATGGTTAGTTTAAACGCTCATTGAAGCAGCATTTACATCTTCTACTCAGGGCTGCCTTTCCCCCTCCTGGATGGATGGAGGCCATGCCATTTGTACAGGCCTTCATCCCTCCATATAGGACCCCAGTCCCCAATTTAGCAAAACCCTTCCACCCTACACCATGCCTTCAAACATTTGTTGAGGACTACGGCATTGTATTCTCTCTCCTTCCCCAGTCTTGCACAGGCAGCATTTCAGTGAAGGCTAACGTGTGTGCCACCTGCTTCAGGCCCCTTTCCCACTCTTTAAACCTATGCTGCACTTCCCTGGCTGTATCCCCTGCAAGGTTGTTTATTTCCAAGATGGACAATGACATCCAACTCCCCCTCTTGCCCTGCCACCCTAGTGATCCTAAGGATCCACTCCCTGTCCCTCCTTGCTGAGGTGCCAGGTAGTCATCTCACCTTCCTCCTTCCACTCCATCATTAAAGGGCTTCCCCTCGACCATTGAGTCCCTCACCAGAAGTCACTTCCTCTTTTGTTGGGGTTCTCTTCCTCCCACTTTGGGGCCTACACTCTGAAGGACCCCTACATCCTCCCTTTCCACTACCATGGGTTCCTCATCCCAGCAGTCCCATCCCACAAAGGCAGCTAAAGCATTCTGCAGTGGCACTGGCTGAGAAATTTGTTCCCTTACCACCAACCCCACCTGCCGATCACAATCTATCCAGCCCTCCTTCTAGGCACCCTCTGAAGCATCAGTGATGGACTTGGTGACCCTAGGATGGGGAGAAGGTCCCCCCGATCCTAGCTAACTCAGCCTGGAGTCTAGAGACCTTCCCCCCCTCATCCCAGAGAGGTACATGCAGATGAGTAGCACCTCGGTCTCCAAAAGATCTCCCTGAAAACTGCTACTCCACAGCCACTGCACCACTCCCATTATTCCCAAATCTACTCCCCCTATTAACTGAAAATGAATTTGTCTGGATTGCCCCCTGTTACTATACCCTAGTTGGGTACTAATCTGTTTCCTCCTTAAACTTTTAGGTAGACTGTTACTAGCATTTATACTTTGTTCTCAGACCCTAGATAGGGTGTTACTATGTTCCCCCATTCCCCCTTGATCCCTTTGTATTTCTACCCTAGTTAGAGTGTTGCACCTTTGCCCAGTTTTGGCCTACCTTTTATTCTCCTCCTTTCCTTGCAGTGAGTGTTACAATAGGAGTGTACAGAAACCTTACCTTATTTGGCTGGCAGAGTCCCCTGCCTCCCTGCTTCCTCCTGTGGATACCTGCTAATGCCTATGAAACCAATCTTACACCTGTTCCACTCCTGTGCTGTTCCACTAATGTGCTGGGAGACAAACTTGTGTAGGACCCATTTGGAGTAACTGCCCTTATCCTCCAACTGGGACCTCCCCAGGTGGGGTTTACTGCTTTGCTACGATTGGTCTCTGGCAGTCCTCTGACCCTCCTTAGCTTTTTTTACTCCTCTGACCCCCATGATGGATCCTCTGATCTGCTGGCTAACTCAGAACTTTTTAAACACAAGCGGACTTGCACTTGACAATGGTTCCTTTCATTTCAAAACCCCTCCCAATATGGCCCTCTTGCTACTCCCTTCCCAAAATCAGCTTTAGACAACTGACTCTGTTTAACCTAGTCCCAGTTTTCAATTACAGGTTCATCCAGTGTGCATTCATTTGTTTTGGGTTTGTTTGGGTTGATTTATAATTCCCCAGCATTTTGCATGCTCAGCTTACCTTTACTATTCTATAGCACTAGAAGTTCGCAGAGTGTCCCCTCCTAACTGCTGTTGAGTTCTGTTGGCATCTGTATGTTTAACAAAAGAGGGCAAAACACTTCTGTCATCTCCCAACTGCTGTTGTGTGAAGTTGGTATCTGTAAGTTAAAAGGCCATGAAAAGAACTCCATAACAATTTACTTTGCTGAGTTTACCTAAGTTAGCATCGGTAAGTTAAAACCCAAAGAGAAGACTTCCAAAATAATTAACTTTGCTGACTTTAGCCCATCTGATTTATGCTTTGGGCAAACGACTGAAAACCCCTTGATTTTGCCTACCCCTCAGTTTAATTACAGTGTCTCCCTGTGTTCTTAAAGAGCACCAAACCCTTACCCCAGCCTTTCCTTTGTAGAGCTCAATTAGCTCCTTAACCTTAGTAGAGGTTTATCCTGCCCTCCCAAATGCTTGTCCTGGATCTGCTTGCCTGGTGCTTGCAGTATGTGTATGATTTCTTACCTTCTGTAAAACTCATTGATGCTGTTTGTTGTATTATCTATCTCCTTGCTTAGTAGAACTGAAATGCATGTTAATTAATCTATAAGGCATGACGGGGTGCATTATGGTGGGGTAACGGCCCACCTTGGCTGGGTTGAAGCATGAGGTGAATCCAAGTGCTTCCACCACCCGAGAAGGAAAGGGAACATTGTTTAACCAGGAGTAGCACAATAAGCCGGAACTTGTTTCCAGATGCAACCTGGGAGCACAAGGAAGTTAAGTGACTTGCTCAGGATCACACAGTATGCACCTAGGTGGCTGTGGAATTCAAACCCAGGTCTCCAGATCTGCAGCTCAGATCCTTAACCCAATGCACTATACTAACTTCCAGGGCCTGCTATAATGCATTCCCTGGAGTGCCTTATTGAGAATATGAAATGGGTACTTCTTAACAAACTGGAAATATTTTTAAAACCTATTTTTATTCAGCTAGTTTTAGCTGGGCCATTGTGTTGGGATAATGGCCCAGCTGAAAGTATTGCTTGGCCATGTAGGAGCCAGCATTCTTTCTACCCATTTCATAATATATAGTTATAACCAACTTTGTTTTGTTTCAAATTATTGATCTACTCTTACTGAAGAGGCCAGCTGTGCAGCAACAATTAATGTTAAGGGTGTAATACTCCACTTGACATTATACTGTACATTGTAAGATGGCACCTGCCATGTAGCTTATGATAGGTAGTCCAGGACTTTCGGGCACGAAGCTGTAAAATGTGTTTCAGTGTGTCACATATTAAAATTTGTTATAAGGTGCCATCTTCTGGTGCGTCCTTCTGAACTAACCAACCAAGACCAATCTGCATGAACGTTATATAGCTAACACAACACTGTTTCAAATGCAAGTTAACTATTCAGAAGCACTGCATAATTCATATGTTTGCAGGAGCACTGAAGAGTTTTTTTCTTAGGGGGCCAAGTAAGTGGAAGCCTATCCTTAAAAGGCTTATACTTTAAGAAGAGCAAGCAACAGCAATGGTTGTGTGAAGTAACCTGCTGAACTCATGCCTTAATTTTTCTTTAGGTCACTACAGAGCTAAGCAAATTGTGGACATTTAAAGTTATGGTATGAGTAACAATAGCCTGAGTATATCAGTCAGTCAGCTACCATCTTGCATTTACTTTTAAAGATTGCCCCACCCCCCGAAATAGGGGTGCCAATATAGTGCATTAGTATGTTCACCAGTTGGGATTAAGTGCTGTATTTCATCCCAAGACCTATAAGGGTTAATAGTCTTTCTGCCCAGGGGGACTGCTGGCAGTGTGGGTGTACCCTAGGGGCAGGCTGGCGAAATAAGAGAGGACACAGAAACAGTGGGGGGTGTGGGGAGACTATAGAGGGAGAAAGCAGGTTGGCATGTGTCAAGTGCAGTTGGTTGCCTGCTCATGTGACATGTTAGTGTCTTTTGGGATAGCGATTGGTCAGCTAACACCCTGTTGGGACATGGTGGCAGCCATTGCAAAGTATTCCCCCATTGTGGGAAATGGTGGACAATCCAATACCCTGCGGGAAGGTGCTATGCACATGTCTGGGATGGCTGCAGGTTTGGAGTGCGAGGAAGAGCACAGTGATCACAGATGAGGTGGGGGCATGCCACCTTGCTGCATGGAGATCGTCCCCCATAGTGAGCTGAGTGCCTGGAAGCAATATGGGAGCCATCGATCCCAAAATGAGAGGTTGCCTGCTCGAAGCATCAGAATTTTTCCAAGCTGGGATGAAGGAATAGTAGCCCTGACCTTTTGGGGCAGAGGAGCAGTGATCCCAAGGTGAGAGGACAGTCTGAGCTGAGAAGATGGAAACAAGGTGTATGCAGGACTGAGAGGAAGCAGCCCTGCAGCACTTGGATTTTTGTTTTGAGATGAACTGAGCTGCCTGAATATTCAGGGTTGTCTGGATCACACCCCATGGAACGGACTCTGTGTGAAGAGACATTGAGGACTGTTGTGGTCATGTGACTATAGCAGTCCTGTGTGATATGTGTACTCTCCACATGTATAACTAACTGCACTTTGGAGTGGATTTATGTTCTATTAAACTGGGGCCCATTATTTTACCTCAAAAAAGAGAATTACCTCCATTCTTTAACAGACAGTTAATGCTACTAACCACAGTTTTCCTCCTAGTCCAGCACGGGGGGGGGGGGCAGGTGCACCCCTCCTGTAAGGATATGGAAAACGTAAATCAAACTTGGGAAGTTTCTACTCTGTCCGCCTCCTCCCATGGACACTAAACATCAGCATACCCCAGGACATATGTAGCCCACCCCCTGGGAGGGGGTGACATAAGTAATTACTATTTGGACCAATTTTTACTAGAAAGTCAATAAGTATATTAAAAAAATACATTTTTGCATATCAATATTGTAAAAATGGGTCCCGATGTAAAACCTGAAAGTTTTAGGTTCATTATATTCTGGCTCACAATAGGGATTTTTGGTGGATTTTAAAGAGAAAAAGTGATGTTTTAAATTATTACCATTAAAAGTTTCATTGCAGGCTTATGTACAGAAGGAAAATGAAAATATATTTTTACCACACAATTACACTCTGAAAAATCATTGTGACTGTGTTACTATACTTAAAGTCACCATAACCCCACATCACAATGTTTTTTTTTTTTTCAGCTGGTGCAAGGGAAACTTTTTCAACAGACACCACCCCGTGATTAACTTAGTAATGAATAATGTGCATACAGTAGCCACAACCAATCATGATTTTTGTTTTCCTACTGATGTCATGAAATGCTGTCTGTACCTGTAGGAAAAATAAGGCCACTAGGAGTTCGTCTCATGTGGCCCTTCAGATAGGACACACCGTGCCAAAACGGTACCCAGTTAGATGAGTGCTACCAGAATAATCTGGTAAGTGCTCATATGGACAGCAACAAGGAATTTACAGCGCTTGCTATAAGTACTCCCCTGGCCACTGTCCATAGTCCTGAAGTAAGGACAAGGGCAACAGGGATCCAGTAGCTGGCTGAGCTGTTCTCGTGTGTGGAGACTGAGGCATACAGCAACTTGGCCAGTGCTGTTGGAGACCAGGGTGCTAATCCTGGTCTCCAGTCATTTTGCCTGTTTTGGGACTTTTTTTCAAGGGGCCATGGAAACAGTATTCCACAGCCCGACATTTATTTATTTATTTATTTAAAATTGTTGACCGAGAAAAGCACACTGAGCCGAGGCTCGTTTCCAGGTGCGACCCGGGTACAGGTAATACAAGGTGGTAGACAGATAAATACAAATACATACAGCAATTGTCAAGTGACAGACGAGTGATACAGAATGGTACTTTTACATGGAGTTTGGTGGAGAGGTTACATTTTTGTATGAACAGCAGGGTTGCAAAAATAATTTCTTCATTTCATTTCTAAACCATTTATTACCTTAAATTTTAAGTGCATGTATTTACATATTTACAGTAGTGGATTTATCGAAAAAATTAGTTTTGGGGAGGGTGCCAGTGTGGGGGCGGATTTAGCAGTAGGAGATGGCATGAGGAGTTCATTTTTATTTTTTGAACCGGGTAAGGAGGGATTGGGTGTACAGCTGCGGCAGGGAGTGGGAGGGAGAAGTCTGAGGAGCTGTTTGAAGGCTGAAAGGGAGGGGACCAGGTGAAGGTTGGGAGGAAGGTTGTTCCATAGGAGAGGGAGCCGGTAGGAAAAGGCGGCTTGTCCAGAGGCTGAGAGGGGGCGTGAGAGGTGGAAGGTACGTGCATGTCTGTGGCGAAGTGAGTAGCCAGAGGGGTTGGCTTGAGAGAGGCGGGAGACAAGGTAGAGGGGAAAAGAGCCAAGCCAGTATTTCGCTATGAGTGAGGCGCTGTGGGTGGTCTGCCTTTGTGAGAGTGGCGTCAGAGATAGAGTTGAGAATAGTTTGCAGTGATGAGTGAGTGGGGGGGAGGCAGTGGTGAAGCGCATGAAGGAATTTAGCAGGACGTCAAGTTTTGCAAGGGAGGAGGAAGGAGCTCTGCCATAAATGACGTCCGCGTAGTCCAGTATCGGTAGGATGGTTTTACGTATGAGTTCTCTCCGAGTAGGGAGGGGGGAGGCAGTCTTTGTGGCGGTAGAGGATGGCAAGTTTGGGCTGGAGTTTGGTGCAGATGGCGTCAACCTGGGTGGAGAAATTGAGGTTTGTGTCCAGCCAGACTCCCAGGTATTTAAAGGTGGGTACAGACTCTTGGGGTATTTCATCCAATGTGGAGATCGGAGGGGGGCAGGCAGGGAGGTTAGTTTTTGTCTTGTGCGGAAAACCGTGGAGACAGTTTTTGCATTGAGTTTTAACTGATTTTTCTGGAGCCAGGCTTGTACTCGGTTGAAATCACTTTGGAGGTTTGGGTGAACACTGACATGGGAGGGGCCTGAGGCATAGAAAATGGTGTCATCAGCGTATAGGTGCACATTAGAGGTGAGACAGGCTGAAGGGAGGTTGTTTATGAAAAGGAAGAAAAGGATGGGGCCAAGGATGGCACCTTGGGGGACACCCATGAGGATGGGTAGAGGGTTGGAGATGGTGTCTCCTATTTGTACTTGCTGCGACCTGTCTTAGAGATAGGAATGGAACCAGTTTATGGCCTGTTTAGCGAGGCCAAAAGAGCTCAATTTGCCTAGCAATAGAGGGTGGGAGACCGAATCAAAGGCTTTAGCTAGGTCAAGGAAGATGGCAGTAGTGGTTTGCCCTGTGTCCATGGCGGAGAAAATGGTGTCGGTTACCGAAAAGGCGTGGTGGTGGAATGAGATTTTCTGAACCCTGATTGAAAAGAGGAGAGGGAGTTGCATAGAGAGGAAAGGGAGACAGTTTTGCTAGCATGAGGATTCTTGGATTTTAGCAAAGGGAGGGAGGAGAGATGTGTCTGTAATTTTCCTGGGAGGAGGGTCACCATCTTTATGGAGGGGAGTGGGATTTGCAAGTTTCAGGCGGAGGGACAGTGGTTGTGCCGATCGAGAGATTTAGTATGTGGGTTATAGGTGCAACTATGGCTGCTGCGGATCCACTCCCCACCCCAGGTGAGAGTCTTTAAGTCCAGGGGTATGGGGTGCAAAGCCCCGTCGAGAGGATGTGGGGGCAAAGCACCCACAAAAAAAAGGTGCTGTTTTTGTCATGCGCACCTTGCATGTGCCATTGTGATGGCACTGTTTGGACCCAGTGCCTTCCAAAACTGGAATCTCAACCCTGGTGTTGTACATTATTAAATAGTCAATATTGTGTGTAACTGTACAAAAAAAAGGGTCACTAAGAGTCCATCTCCGGTTGCTCTTCAGTAAGGCTCCCCTTCAGACACTGCAGTCCCAACCATGGTATCCTCCATTATAGAATTAAGCAATAATGCATGACAGGGTGTGTGTCATGCTGGGATAACATAATGTCTTGGGTGGTTGAGCATGAGGCTGTAGGCTGAGTGCATCCAACAGTCAAGAAGTGATGTTATCCCCACAACACATGCCCTGGGGTGCATTATTGTAATTATAAAATGACTTGCTTGTAAACCAAAAAAAGAAAAAAGGTGAAAACATACATTTTTGAAATACATTTTAGTTGCTTCTGAGTAGGTGTCATGTGGTGATGTGATAATTATAACTGATTTCACTTTTTGCATCATATGGAAACCATGGCGTAATTTGCCGTAATCAAGGAGTGTTTATTATGGCAAACATGCACATGCTTTCTCTTACTCTGCACATGTACCTGCCACAGTTTATTTATTTTTTATTTATTGAGATCTTGGATTACAAAATACCTCTGTACAAGTGGTTGATTTACAAAAGTTCCACGTCAGAAGGACAAAACAATAGCAAATAATAGTAGATGCAAGGTATAGAGGGTTTCAAAATGTAAAGAGCAAAGGTTAAGTTGACCAAGACAGTTTCCAAATGTAATAGGTGATTTAGAGGACAGAGGATGTTACACTGATTTAGAGGGAATAAAGAGGGTATAGAGTCAGAGGGTCGGAAAACAGGAAGGCGGTCCTGAGGTAGACCTCGTCATAAAGTGCGGGTGTCTGAGGTAAGTGCTGTTAAGATATAAGAAAGTGGGGGGGGTGACAGAGGCAGGGGAAAGTTGGTCATTAGGGGTGGATAAAGGGAGCATAGAGGACATGAGTGATGGGAGCATGGTGGAGTTATAACAACATCGGGGAGAGGGGTAAGGGAAAAACAATGGTAGGTGGTAAGATAGAGGGGGGAAGGAGGTAGTTGAGGAGGGAGAGGATGGGGAAACAGAGGAGGAGGAAGGGTAGGGGGAGTTGAGAGGGAGGACGGGGGAGAGGTGAGTGGAGGACAGAGTCTGAAGGCACTCAAAGTGAGGCTAGTAAAAGCAGTCACAGTGGCTGAGACTCCTAAGGTGTTGGTGAAGACAGTGTTTGAAGGGGCCAAGCCTAGACTCAGACAGGACCTCAGGAGGTAGACAGTTCATTAGGGTGGGTGCCCTAATGAAAAAGGTGTGCTGTGCTTGAGTTGTGCAACAGAAGGGGATCTGGAAGGAGAATTTGCCCGAATTGCGGGTGCAGCCTGAGGCTGTGGTTGGTGACAAGAGGCCACACGTGACAGAAGGAGTTAGACCGAGACTGATTTTCTTAGCCAGGAGGCATGTATGGTATGCTCTCCTGTCTCAAAGGTGCAGCCAGCTTCACTGCTTCTAGAGGTTGCAGGTGTGGGTTCTTTTACCAGCACCTGTCACAAGGCGACAGCACTTATTCAGGGCTGTCCTGAGTCTACTTAAAGTGGTGTCCGTGGCTGCTTTATAGATGATTAGACCATAATCAATTAAAGATATGACTGAGCTGTTTACAGCTACATGCATCACCTCTTGAGTAAGACAGCTGTGATGACGATAGAGGGTTGCTATTCTGAATGTTTATACACACCCTCAGGGTTAGATGCTTTTCATAAACCCTTCGAGCTTCGCTCACGGGGTTTATGCAGCATCTAACCTCTTGGGTGTGTGTACATTTCTTATTACACACACCACCCCATACTTTATTATATAGATATATAGCTGCCTTGCACCCCCCCCTTGTCCGCCAGGCACTGCCTGGCTTAGCACACAGGTGTGCGGTGCCTATAAGGCACCTTCCACCCAGTGACACAGGGCTGAAGGGGCACGAGTAAGGTGCACCACAACTGCTTCACTGCTCCACTCTGATGCCAGCCCTTGGGGCATTTGGAGGGATGCAGGCCCCCTCCAGGTGCACCACTTCAGTTCCCCATCATGGATGAGCTGGCGGCATACCCACCTCTCATCCATGCAGCCGCCAGCCATCAGACATCCGCGGGGCGTGCTGCCAATGAGTGCCCTGCTATGCAAGGGATTCAGTGTGGGATCCAGTCCTGGCAACTGACTGGACCAACGACCCTAACCCCGGCTGCACTGCGGAGTCCAGTGCACCGGAGGGGGCAGGGTTGCAGAGAGATGGCCGATGGTTGTGAATGCTGCCAGTGTGCACCTGTCCACAGGTGCAGAGCTCCATGGCTAGGTAATGCACCTCCAGTGCGTATTATCCGCTAATTAGTGCATAGCACCCAAGGTGTGCAACTACAGGAAAAAGAGGGTCACTCATAGCCCGTCTCAACTGATGCTTCAGTTAAATCCCCATTCTCTTCCTGCCCTGAAATTCCAACATGGTGTCGGACATAGTTACATAGCAAACATTGTGTGTAACTATAGGAACAACAGGGCCACAGGGAGCCTAACTTCTATTATCTCCAACTCCTTCTGAGACTGGAATCTCAACCCCAGCATTATACATAGTTAAATAGCAACCATTGTGTGTAACTATAGGAACAACTGGGCCACAGGGAGCCTAACTTCTATTATCTCCAACTCCTTCTGAGACTGGAATCTCAACCCCAGCGTTATACATAGTTACATAGCAACCATTGTGTGTAACTATAGGAACAACAGGGCCACAGGAGCCTAACTTCTATTATCTCCAACTCCTTCTGAGACTGGGATCTCAACCCCAGCGTTATACATAGTTACATAGCAACCATTGTGTGTAACTATAGGAACAACAGGGCCACAGGAAGCCTAACTTCTATTATCTCCAACTCCTTCTGAGACTGGGATCTCAACCCCAGCATTATACATAGTTACATAGCAACCATTGTGTGTAACTATAGGAACAACAGGGCCACAGGAAGCCTAACTTCTATTATCTCCAACTCCTTCTGAGACTGGGATCTCAACTAGCGTATACATTAGTTACATAGCAACCATTGTGTGTAACTATAGGAACAACAGGGCCACAGGAGCCTAACCTCCATTATCTCCAACTCCTTCTGAGACTGGGATCTCAATCCCAGCGTTATACATAGTTACATAGCAACCATTGTGTGTAACTATAGGAACAACAGGGCCACAGGAGCCTAACCTCCATTATCTCCAACTCCTTCTGAGACTGGAATCTCAACCCCAGCGTTATACATAGTTACATAACAACCATTGTGTGTAACTATAGGAACAACAGGGCCACAAGAGCCTAACTTCTATTATCTCCAACTCCTTCTGAGACTGCGATCTCAACCCCAGCGTTATACATAGTTACATAACAACCATTGTGTGTAACTATAGGAACAACAGGGCCACAAGGAGCCTAACTTCTATTATCTCCAACTCCTTCTGAGACTGCGATCTCAACCCCAGCGTTATACATAGTTACATAGCAACCATTGTGTGTAACTATAGGAACAACAGGGCCACAGGGAGCCTAACTTCCATTATCTCCAACTCCTTCTGAGACTGGAATCTCAACCCCAGCGTTATACATAGTTACACAGAAACCATTGTGTGTAACTATAGGAACAACAGGGCCACAGGAGCCTAACTTCCATTATCTCCAACTCCTTCTGAGACTGGAATCTCAACCCCAGTGTTATGCATAGTTACATAGAAACCATTGTGTGTAACTATAGGAACAACAGGGCCACAGGAGCCTAACTTCCATTATCTCCAACTCCTTCTGAGACTGGAATCTCAACCCCAGCGTTATACATAGTTACATAGTAACCATTGTGTGTAACTATAGGAACAACAGGGCCACAGGAGCCTAACTTCTATTATCTCCAACTCCTTCTGAGACTGGAATCTCAACCCCAGCGTTACACATAGTTACACTAGTAACCATTGTGTGTGTAACTATAGGAACAACAGGACCCACAGGGAGCCTAACCTTACTATCTCCAACTCCTTCTGAGACTGGAATCTCAACCCCAGCGTTATACTTAGTTAAATAGCAACCATTGTGTGTAACTATAGGAACAACAGGGCCACAGGGAGCCTAACTTCTATTATCTCCAACTCCTTCTGAGACTGGAATCTCAATCCCAGCGCTATACATAGTTACATAGCTACCATTGTGTGTAACTATAGGAACAACAGGGCCACAGGAAGCCTAACTTCTATTATCTCCAACTCCTTCTGAGACTGGAATCTCAATCCCAGTGCTATACATAGTTACATAGCTACCATTGTGTGTAACTATAGGAACAACAGGGCCACAGGAAGCCTAACTTCTATTATCTCCAACTCCTTCTGAGACTGGGATCTCAATCCCAGCGTTATACATAGTTACATAGCAACCATTGTGTGTAACTATAGGAACAACAGGGCCACAGGAGCCTAACCTCCATTATCTCCAACTCCTTCTGAGACTGGAATCTCAATCCCAGCGTTATACATAGTTACATAACAACCATTGTGTGTAACTATAGGAACAACAGAGACACAAGGAGCTAACTTCTATTATCTCCAACTCCTTCTGAGACTGGAATCTCAACCCCAGCGTTATACATAGTTACATAGCAACCATTGTGTGTAACTATAGGAACAACAGGGCCACAGGGAGCCTAACTTCTATTATCTCCAACTCCTTCTGAGACTGCGATCTCAACCCCAGCGTTATAAATAGTTAAATAGCAACCACTGTGTGTAACTATAGGAACAACAGGGCCACAGGGAGCCTAACTTCCATTATCTCCAACTCCTTCTGAGACTGCGATCTCAACCCCAGCGTTATACATAGTTACATAGCAACCATTGTGTGTAACTATAGGAACAACAGGGCCACAGGAGCCTAACTTCCATTATCTCCAACTCCTTCTGAGACTGGAATCTCAACCCCAGCGTTATACATAGTTACATAGCAACCATTGTGTGTAACTATAGGAACAACAGGGCCACAGGAGCCTAACTTCCATTATCTCCAACTCCTTCTGAGACTGGAATCTCAACCCCAGCGTTATACATAGTTACAATTAGCAACCATTGTGTGTAACTATAGGAACAACAGGGCCACAGGAGCCTAACTTCCATTATCTCCAACTCCTTCTGAGACTGGAATCTCAACCCCAGCGTTATACATAGTTACATAGCAACCATTGTGTGTAACTATAGGAACAACAGGGCCATAGGAGCCTAACTTCCATTATCTCCAACTCCTTCTGAGACTGGAATCAACCCTGAAGCGATATATACATAGTTACATAGCAACCATTGTGTGTAACTATAGGAACAACAGGGCCACAGGGAGCCTAACTTCTATTATCTCCAACTCCTTCTGAGACTGAATTCTCAACCCCAGCGTTACACATAGTTACATAGCAACCATTGTGAGTAACTATAGGAACAACAGGGCCACAGGGAGCCTAACTTCTATTATCTCCAACTCCTTCTGAGACTGAAATCTCAACCCCAGCGTTATACATAGTTACTATGAAACCATTGTGTAACTATAGGAACAACAGAGCACAGGAGCCTAACTCTCTATCTCCAACTCCTTCTGAGACTGAAATCTCAACCCCGCTGCTATACATTATCTACATAGCAACCATTGTGAGTAACTATAGGAACAACAGGGCCACAGGGAGCCTAACTTCTATTATCTCCAACTCCTTCTGAGACTGGAATCTCAACCCCAGCGTTATACATAGTTAAATAGCAACCATTGTGTGTAACTATAGGAACAACAGGGCCACAGGGAGCCTAACTTCTATTATCTCCAACTCCTTCTGAGACTGGAATCTCAACCCCAGCGTTATACATAGTTACATAGCAACAATTGTGTGTAACTATAGGAACAACAGGGCCACAGGAGCCTAACTTCTATTATCTCCAACTCCTTCTGAGACTGGAATCTCAACCCCAGCGTTATACATAGTTACATAGCAACCATTGTGTGTAACTATAGGAACAACAGGGCCACAGGAGCCTAACTTCTATTATCTCCAACTCCTTCTGAGACTGAAATCTCAACCCCAGCGTTATACATAGCTACATAGCAACCATTGTGTGTAACTATAGGAACAACAGAGCCACAGGGAGCCTAACTTCTATTATCTCCAACTCCTTCTGAGACTGAAATCTCAACCCCAGCGTTATACATAGCTACATAGCAACCATTGTGAGTAACTATAGGAACAACAGGGCCACAGGAGCCTAACTTCTATTATCTCCAACTCCTTCTGAGACTGGAATCTCAACCCCAGCGTTATACATAGTTACATAGCAACCATTGTGTGTAACTATAGGAACAACAGGGCCACAGGAGCCTAACTTCTATTATCTCCAACTCCTTCTGAGACTGGAATCTCAACCCCAGCGTTATACATAGTTACATAGCAACCATTGTGTGTAACTATAGGAACAACAGGGCCACAGGAGCCTAACTTCTATTATCTCCAACTCCTTCTGAGACTGGAATCTCAACCCCAGCGTTATACTTAGTTACATAGCAACCATTGTGTGTAACTATAGGAACAACTAGGGCCACAGGAGCCTAACTTCATTATCTCCAACTCCTTCTGAGACTGGAATCTCAACCCCAGCGTTATATATAGTTAACATAGCAACCATTGTGTGTAACTATAGGAACAACTGGGCCACAGGAGCCTAACTTCTATTATCTCCAACTCCTTCTGAGACTGGAATCTCAACCCCAGCGTTATACATAGTTAAATAGCAACCATTGTGTGTAACTATAGGAACAACTGGGCCACAGGGAGCCTAACTTCTATTATCTCCAACTCCTTCTGAGACTGGAATCTCAACCCCAGCGTTATACATAGTTAAATAGCAACCATTGTGTGTAACTATAGGAACAACAGGGCCACAGGGAGCCTAACTTCTATTATCTCCAACTCCTTC
The DNA here is from genome assembly GCA_016271365.2 of Neoceratodus forsteri. Taxonomy (NCBI): domain Eukaryota; kingdom Metazoa; phylum Chordata; order Ceratodontiformes; family Ceratodontidae; genus Neoceratodus; species Neoceratodus forsteri. Next base: position 130,242,714 of record CM057450.1, on the reverse strand, counting down.
TGAGACTGGAATCTCAACCCCAGCGTTATACATAGTTAAATAGCAACCATTGTGTGTAACTATAGGAACAACAGGGCCACAGGGAGCCTAACTTCTATTATCTCCAACTCCTTCTGAGACTGGAATCTCAACCCCAGCGTTATACATAGTTAAATAGCAACCATTGTGTGTAACTATAGGAACAACAGGGCCACAGGAGCCTAACTTCTATTATCTCCAACTCTTCTGAGACTGGAATCTCAACCCCAGCGTTATACATAGTTAAATAGCAACCATTGTGTGTAACTATAGGAACAACAGGGCCACAGGGCCTAACTTCTATTATCTCCAACTCCTTCTGAGACTGGAATCTCAACCCCAGCGTTATACATAGTTAAATAGCAACCATTGTGTGTAACTATAGGAACAACAGGGCCACAGGGAGCCTAACTTCTATTATCTCCAACTCCTTCTGAGACTGGAATCTCAACCCCAGCGTTATACATAGTTACATAGCAACCATTGTGTGACTATAGGAACAACAGAGCCACAGGGGCCCACCTTCTATTATCTCAACTCCTTCTGAGGACTGAAATCTCAACCCCAGCGTTATACATAGCTACATAGCAACCATTGTGAGTAACTATAGGAACAAAAGGGCCACAGGAGCCTAACTTCTATTATCTCCAACTCCTTCTGAGACTGGAATCAACCTCAGCGTTATATTATGGTTACATAGCAACCATTGTGTGTAACTATAGGAACAACAGGGCCACAGGAGCGTGCTTACTATTATCTCCAACTCCTTCTGAGGACTGGAATCTCAACCCCAGCATTATACATAGTTACATAGCAACCATTGTGTGTAACTATTGGGAACAACAGGGCCACAGGAGCCTGACTTCAATTATCTCCAACCTCCTTCTGAGACTGGATCCAACCCCAGCTGTTATACTTAGTTAAGCATAGCAACCATTGTGTGTAACTATAGGAACAACTGGGCCACAGGATTTCAACTTCACTATCTCCAACTCCTTCTGAGACTGGAATCTCAATCCCAGCTGTTATACATAGTTAAATAGCAACCATTGTGTGTAACTATAGGAACAACTGGCCACAGGAAGCTAACCTATTATCTCCAACTCCTTCTGAGGACTGGGATCTCAATCCCAGCGTTATACATAGTTACATAGCAACCATTGTAGTGGCAACTAACAAGACAACATGGGCCACAGGAGCCTAACTTCTATTATCTCCAACCTTCTGAGACTGGAAAATCAACCCCAGCGTTATACATAGTTAGATAACAGCAACCATTCTGTGTAACTATAGGAACAACAGGGCAACAGGGAGCAAACTTCTATTATCTCCAACTCCTTCTGGGACTGGAATCTCAACTCCAGCGTTATACACATAGTTAAATAGCAACCATTTTGTATCATTTTATGATGCTAGATGGTATGGTTGGTCTGTATTTTTTTGTATGTATATTTATACTGTATAACGGATATTATTATTGTATTATGTTATTTTGTAACTGTAGTCACTTTCATTACTGTATAAGGACTCTTTGAAATGAGCTTTGCTCAGTGGGTGATGTAACAGCTATTCTAACTGGTGCAATCTGAATAAAATGTTATACTACTACTACATTGTGGTTTTGTTATAGGGGTCCTGCAAGGGTCTATACTGGGACCATTATTTTAGTCTTTTGCTTAGTGGATTCCCTCTGTTTGCCAGGATGGCAGAGTCATCTCTTTATGCTAATGATGCAGTCCTGGAAACAGGAGCCACATTATTCCTGTTTGAAAAGCCACTCCAAGGAAGCTTAGAGTCCACAGATGGTTTATAGAAAATAAATTAGCATAATAATGTTGAAAATCAAAGAAATCAATGATCTTTGCAGTGAAAAATTGGACATTGCAAACATTTGGGATTAAGACTGAATCAGAGAGATTTTGGAACAGGTAGTTTTTTAAATATCTTGGTGCCTTTCTGATAGCATATTGTCTTATGCCAAGCATGTAGATTATATTGTTAGGAAATAAATATGAGATTGGGATTGGTGTATAGAAATAAAAGGAATTTTGATCAGTATAGATGTAGATTGGTTACCAGAGTTCATATTCTTGATTATTGACTATGGCTCATCTATCTGTGCTACAGTTGCGGTCACCGTGCTATTCAGATTGAGAGCATAATAGAGCTCTAGATTTGTTTTGAAGCTAAAAGAAATGTTCACCATTGTCACTTTTATGATTGGGTTTGGTGTTGCCTCGAGTCTAGATGCCTGCATCAAATATTTCTCGTGGTGTCCATTGCTGAAACTTACAAATAATCAGAGCACCAGGAGACTGAATATGATGTCAAATGTTCAAATTTATGTAATACAAGATTGACAATGATGCAAGTGGCAATGTCTAGCTGGTAGAACAAATGGGACAAAACTTTTAGAAATTGAACATTCTAGACATGAATTCATATCCTCTGAATGTGGTAAGCAATCAATAATTAGGTGTTTTAAAAGTGGTTTAAAATGCATTTGAATGACCTTGCAACATGTAATTGTTTTCAATAACTAGTATTATCATTGATTGATAATCTTATTGTACAATATGACAAATATTTAATTTTATTCTGTATATCGATGTTGTAGTGTTTTGTGTTGTAAATTGTTGTGCTAGGAGTTACCTTTGAAAATAGGAACTTTTGCATAAAGTTATTCCCAAACTATAAAATCTAAAATTTTTAAAGAGATTTTGCTTTCTTGAAAGGTGGTATGAATTTTCCAGTTGGTTGACCATTCCCAGCAAACCATGAACATCGACACATTTGTTGGACTTGACACTCTCACATGGCTGCCAACATCTGTGTCAGGCTGGAACACCTTTGTCTGAGATGATATGTTCCACTAACCAAACTTTGGTTTTCGACATTCAGTGTGAACCCTGTGTTTGGGACCTTCTTTGTGACTGCACAGACTTTCTGGTCATGCCCCTGACTTGTGCAACCAAAGATAAGGATGTCATCCAGGTGGCACAGCCTCAATCCAAGCCTTTCAGAACTCTGTGTTGGGAAATGCTCAGGGAGGACAAGCTGCCAGAGGTTAGTCTTTTAAGCAATAGTGTCCAAAGGTGTAATCAAGAGGCCAATTTCTCTGATGCTTTTGACAGATGTAGCTTCCAAAGTCTGCAGTAGTAATAAGTCTGGTGAAGAGTGTGGCTTTGTCTGGAGCATTCCAGCATCTGCTCCACTGAGCGAAGGATGAATTCTCACACCTTGCTGAGTAGTTCAGTTTGCTTCGACCACACAGATTCTTAGCACCATCCAGCTTACAGACTACTACCATTCCAGCACATGAATCAGTGGGTCCTTCCAATCTTTGATCATCTCAGGTTCTCCATTCTGAAAAGTTCTTCCTTGACTTTGGACATCAGTGGTACTGGTATCCTTCTGGTTGCTGTGGGTGAGACTGGTATGGCTCTTGGCATAAGCTGAATGCAGTACTCTGCAGTGAGTTCTTCTAGGCTATTTAATAATGTTGGGAACTCCTCCCTGTGTCGGCTTTATTTCATACTGTCCAGTCTAGCAAGAGGATGAAGTTCCTCAATTGCTTGTTTGCCTTGCAGTGAGGTCTGACAGCTCTTTCCAAAGTAAATGTCCACTTAACTTTCATTTCTTCCCTTGGTTACAGTGGAAATGAACTCTCTGCACACATTGGTAGTGATAATGCCAGTGTTTATGTGTGACAGACAAGTGGATGGGAGTCACACTGGGAGTGGCAGTGTCAGCAGCATACCCTTAGCCCCTTTCTAGCAGTGTCTGTGAAGCCATCACTAAAAATTCTTCTCTTTCCTGCCTGAATTTGCAGCACTTGAACTGGAACAGCTAAGGTGGACTAGACCTCTATTCTGCCTGCTGACAAGTTCCACAGAGCCTGCACACAGCTTGCATAGCAAGGCACAAAGGCTTTTGTGCTGTTTAAATCACAGACTGCAATACTCTCAGCCCCTTGCACTGAAGCATTTTTCTCCTCCCCCCAAGACAGCTAACTGCCCACACCTCCCACTCCTACAACAATGGCAGAGCTTGAGGGGTGGGGCCTGGCCCTGCTTTAAAACCAAGGGAGTCCAAGGAGGTGAGTGCAAGAATGTGGGTGGGAGTCATGTCAGGAATCTCTGGACAGGGATCCAATGTGGGGCCCACCAACTCTGCCTGATTTTAAGGCACATTTAGCTAATATAGCTGTTGAGCTAGGATGGATTTTATAATTAACTCAAGAAACCTTGACTAACACTGCCATCAAAGAAAAGAGTTTGTGTCTCACGTATTAACCATTTGTCTGACTTGAAACACTCATTTTATGGCTGTGGGTGGAGCTACATCAATTTGCTATCTGTGCTTGAAATGGAGTTTCATGGAATGCTTGATTTGGACATTTCAATGTATCCTCTCATGCCAACTAAAATAAAATATTCCGCTCTTTTTGTTAAGAATGTTGGAGACATAACCTTAAGCTGCTTATCAGATGCCATTAGGAAACGGAAACAGCTTGTTAAATATTGGTTGCCTATGAAACTGAGATTTGCACATTTAAATACTAAGCATTTAAACAGCTTATTGATACTAGCTTAACTTTGAGAATGTATTGTCTTTCAAGAAAGATTCATACTTCATAAATGTCCTTTTCTCAGCAAATCTATGGTTTACCTGTTTTTCTAATCTCTGCAGACATTATTTAATGAGCAGTCTCAGACATATGCCAGTCTTCAGTGTACTGCTTGACTAAATATGTAGCAATAAGAAGCCATTTTACTATGTTTTTGGGAAAAATATATTGAGCTACAAGCAACACAAACATACACACACTCTACTTTCTCTCTCTCTCTCTCTGGCTAGCAGTATGTTGTGGTTTATATATATATATAAACATACATATACACACACACACACCATCCTCATGGCCTCTTCAACATTCAAAATAAATATTTGTATTCTAATTATGTTATAAAAACATTGTTTATATCAGTGAACACAGTGAAGTCTAGTTTAGAGTAGATTTCTTTAAATATGTCTCATCTTATATTTTGCACACACACACACACACACACACACACTCTAGCACACCATCCCTCATGGCCACAATACTGCCAGGAGGCCTGGGCTGAAGTCCTGGTTGAGTAATTTATTCTTTTCTCACCCTGTTTGCATGTGTTCCATAAAATATGCACACCACTCCTGTGTGATTGTTACAGTAAATATTCAGTTGCCATTTTGTGCATTTGAGAAATAGTAATGTGCTCAAGGATTAGCCCAAGTTCCAGTTGTCTCAGTGGCGCAACTGGGTAGCACAATCAAAATGGTATTCTGGACAGCCTGGGTTTCAAGTCCCAGCTGAGGCACTGCCCTTCTCACCTCTGTTTGTATGTGTTCCATAAATATGCACACTACTCCTCATGTGATTGTTTCAAATAAATTTGTGTTGCCATTGTTTGCATTTGAGAAGAGTAATGTGCTTGGGGATGCCCAGGTTCCAGTTATCTCAGTGGCACAGCTGGTTGCATCCATCGGAATGATAGTCCGGGTAGCCTGGGGTTCAAGTCCCAGCCAGAGGCACTTTGGTCTTTCTCACCTCTGTTTGTATATGTCCCATAAAATATGCACAGTATTCTTCTGTGTGACTGTTACAATAAAGAAACTGTTTGTTTAGTCATTGACCACAGTGAAGTTCAGTTTAGAGTAGATTTCTTTAAATATTTCTTATCCTATATTGTGTGTCCTGATAGTGCAGGGAGATGCTACATCTCATTGTCATAAAGATCTTCATTTACATATTTCTGCACTGTATGTATTCAAGCTGTCCCAGATTAAATGCAGTATCTTGTTTTAGTGGTGTCATGATTTTCCCATTGTGATAATGTATTTCTTCAGAGTAGCTAAGTCCAGGGCCCCCATATTCAAAGGAGATGTGCCGTGCACTTCCAACAATGTGCCACAGCATGATATTCAAATGTGCAGGATGCACCTGCCACAAGGGAATGGGCCAGCGTGCACACAAATAGTATGCCGTGCAAGTCGAGGGTGTGTTCCCATGCATATGCCATGCTGCGGCATACTCAGTGGGAAATTTACCCCTCACAGCCCAGAGCAGTGTGGCCCACAGCTAGGCCATGAATAGCTGGCCTAACCTGACCAGCCACCCACTGGCAGCCTGCAGAAGTGCACCCAAGATGCCCCTCTTCAATCCCCGATCAATCCAACTCCATCCTCCAAGATCTCCATAGTGTAGGGCCTCCCTGGACCCAATCGCACCAGAGGAACCATGGTCCCTATCCATGGGATGATCCCACCCACCCACTGCCTGGGTACATAGACAACCCTGATCCCCTATACCCAACTGGTTGCGAAGACTGGCACTGCTTCTGTTCTGCTACTAGCCAGTTGCTGACTGCACTGGATCTGGGCTGGGGCCTTCACTCCAGAATGACCCAAGTGGTATACCATACACTGGGGCACTACATGCAGCTGCTGGACCCACAGTTTATATAGCTGCATGCATGTCCCTGGCAAACTGTAAGTAGGATTGATACACCTCCGAATGGCCTTGTTGATGTGTATTTTCTTTGTCGTCATACTTTTCCCATTCCCCTGTGCACATGCCACCCCTGGTAACTGCTGAGGTATCCTGGGTAATGTATATCCTGCAGTGGCATTTGTAGTGTATGCGCCCAGGCTAGTGATAGTGCATTTGTGGTTCTAACTTGTACAAACACATGGGAGGTCAGCTGTAACATGCCTGTTCTGGGACCTGTGGAGTGAGTACAGCATTGCTTTCACCCACACTGAGTCATGCAATGTCACCGGACTATGGATCCACATATGAGTGCTCGAGGTGGAGGGCCATTATGCTATTGCCCAATAATATCTTGCACCCAAGTAAGAGACATTTCAGTGCCCTAATGCTAGTGCTTCCCCACCCGAAAATAAGATGCCATTTCTTCTGTGAACTATTCAGGCTAAAAATATAGCAACTCAGGAGGCATATTCTAGAAAGTACATTGTAAAAAGTGTAAAATGAAAACCACATTGAACTGTCTCTGCACAGATTACATTGTGCAAATTCATTAGAAATAATGGTAAAAGCATTCCAAAGCTCTTCACAGCCATATCGGCTCTGGACAGAGTTTGTTTGTTATGGTGAACTAAAAAATATCTTATGGTTTGGTATAACTAAGAGAATTTTTAGAAGACAAGGAACAATACTCAATATTTACTGGAATGGTGATCCCATTTTCAGTATATTGTTTGTTTACTTGATCTGAGGATTTAACCAAAACTATTAATTTGAAAGTTTTAAATTGGAAAGGGTTGAAGACCAATGATTAAGATAAACTTAAACTGCCCAGAGGTGCAGTAAAAAAAAACAACACAGTCTGGAAAATTACTCACTTATTTCTTTCAGGATATAAAAGACTGCTGACAACGCCAAGACGGAGCTCTACCTACTAACTGATTGGAGAGAGTCCAGGCTTAAAAAGAAAGGGAAAGAATATTGAATAACATCTGCCTATGTAAGAGAACGTGAGGTGAAACTTCTACAACATGTTCCATTCTTACTGCAATTGCCTATCTGTACAAAATAGTAGGAGAAAGCATAGAGAAAATATATTATTATATATACACATGGGGTCCTATGCATGAAGGTGTGTGTGGAGTACAGCGCCACGTAATGCTGTCACGTAGCCACTTTCACCGCCCAAGCTCACTGTGCCCCGGTGTGGCATTCCCCATTGCACCTATGCCTTCCCTTTGCACTGGATCCCTGACACAGTGTGGACCTATATGTGGGGGGGCAGACCAGGGAAGGTGCATGGGATATACTGGCACTCCACGGGATGCATGACCGTGCAGAGTTGCCAGGTGCAGATGTTGGCACCTCCACCACATTGAAGCAGCTGTAAAGGCAGGGGGCCAGTTACGCAGCCCCTGGGGGTTACTGCTGTAGGCTGCAGTGGTGAAGTGGGGTCATGTGCACCCCAACCAAGGAAGCCCTAGCATGTGGAGCACACCAGGTGGCCTGTGAGTGGTCGATCGGGCACCCAACCCCTACACTGCATGTGGCACTTTATGCACCGGCATCCATCCTAGTGCCCACTGATTCAAGTGATCCACTGTGGGATCTGGGTCAGGCAGCTGATTGTCCACCTGCCTGATCTGCAGCTCCACAGCTGACTGCCCACAGGCCTGCACACCAGGGGTGGGGCCACACCTGGGAGTCACATGGAGGCCACTGCTCATACATATGGCCCCCACAGATCTCCTGTGGGTGCAGCAGTTGCTGGGGTACGTGCCTCAGGCACATATTACCCACCTTTTTTGTATAGGGGGAGCAATATTTGGAAGATGCACTATATGTTGCCATGCCTTTTGATGCAAGTTGCTTGCTAGAAGTGGCACAATTTATAAGGAGGTATAAGACATAGGGAAAGCATTAGAAATGACTTGAAATTTATTATTATATTTCATGAGTATTAGATTGCTGCTTGAAAGTCTTCAAAACAACCAAGAAGGCAACCTTGAGACTTCCTTAAATACATTATTAAACACTGTAATATTTTTTCTTGTCTCAAATACTGAGATAAATGCTCTTTAATATAGGAAGCTCATTGTAATATCATTTGAAAAGTGTAATAATGAAATCCGTGTATCTTCCTAGGTATAGATACATGTTGGTTATTTAACAATTGTAAACAAACAAATGATCTGGTATTGATAAGAAAGTATTATGTACACCTGTAGATCTTAGACATGTTAGCCATTTCGTCTTAATAAATAAAGCTGCCTTCATAGGGTTTTAATGTATAGAAATCTATCAACTATGTGAAATAAAATATTGTTTTTAATTGTTTAATGACATTATCAGGTTGAACTGAATAAACATGAACTGAAAATTGAAAGTTTGCAGATTGATTTAAATACAAACCTTGTGTTTGCTTCATTTTGAAATATTTACATCCATATGTATTTTTAAGTATAAATTACTTGCTTATAGAATACTGTGTCCTGTATTATCTGGCCATCTATTATCACCATCTTCTCTATCTGCCAGCTGTCCGCTTTTCTTTTGCATACAGGCCATATCTTTCTCTTATGTTATTCTCCTATGTCATTTACTACATCACTGACACTGAAGCAGTGCATTATGGTCCCTATTGTGTGGTTCTTGTAATGTCTTAATTAGAAATATTTTTATAATGCACTGCTAGGACTGTGCTACCTCTGAGGAAGGTTGTGAGGTTTTACAACATCTTTTATAAAGAGATTACTGAAGCAGACAGGTGAAGAAAAGAAGAGTTCATATTAGAAGCGAGGTGAGTTTAACATGGTTTAACTGTCAGTGGATCAGTGGAGCAAATGTAAATTAACTTGGACTTGTGCAACTAAACCTCTATTTATCTATCTTGACTAGTGCGGGTCTTACATGGTTGCCAATTATTTCTTTACTTTAGCATGCTCAAGACCCCATGCTTGTCTCCTCATTGGTCTTAGATGGCTGTTATAACCGAAAAAGCTCTTTAAGAGCTGCAGTTACCTTGCACTTGAGTGCAAGGTGGGGACCCCTACAAACAGACAGTGTGAGTTGTTTTCACCCCCATTGTTAAGGGTTTTGACCTAGTGTCAAGCTGTGATCAGGTAGATTCAAAGTCACTCACTTCCAGTATTCTGAGTTTATCTCCATATGTGTGTGTGATTGTGTGTGTGTTAATGTGCCACATTATTAAGGTCAATGTCTCTCATTTTCCTACATTTTAAGTTTATCATTACCCAACATTTCAGTGACAAAGAGGTATATAGTGTCTGCTATGTAGGTGCGCTGGGTTTTATCCCAGCCTCCCAAAAGTGTCTCCTCTCCTTCCCAATCTCTCAGCTCTGTACTTCTGGACATCATTGTAGGTTGAGGAGAAAGGAGGACTTGGATGAAAATGATAAATTAATAATGACATGTTAAACAGATATCAATCACTGATTACTTTAAAGGTGATTGATGATAAATGCAAAATGAAATAAACTAGATTTTTATTGGTCATACTGTGTTTTTAACTATTTTGTTACTAAACTGTACACAAATAAACTGAATAGTTAATGCTGAAATGTAGTCCAGTGCTACTGTCCCATATTTTACCAATGCAGTATACGACATCTCTATTATTCTCAACCCTCCATTGTCCACCTAAATGGTGGTGCACAGAAGCTGGTGGATAAACAGAGGTGCACTATAATAAAATGAATTTAAATGAATTAATTAAAACTATTAACTAATTTAACAATCCTGTTCAAGAATATGCTACACAGCACTCAACATTTGACCAATTCCAGGAAGTTAAATATTTTTGATACTAATATAATCAGCTTTTGTAATAATTTTGAATTTTATTCCTTTTACTATAATTTACTTATTTTAAGATATTACATGTGATCATGTTATGATCACTGTTGCTAAGAGGATGCTATATCACGAGAGATGAAAGTAAGTTAGTGTTATTTGTAAAAATAAGATCAAGAATGTTATTGTTTCCTAGTAGGTGAAATACTGATTGTTCCAGACCAAGTTTGAAAGTGGTTTCCACAATTGTCTCTCAAGGGGACCATTTACTTCAAATGTTTCCCAGTTTATATGTGGAAATTAAAGTCACCAAGTAATATTAAGATTACTGTACTGCTTTTTGTTTCGCTGATTAAAGGTAAAACCTAGGGTGTCTGCATGATTTAAACTGGGGACCAATAGCACAATCCGATTCTTAAGGTTTCTGATCCTAGTTCAGTTTTGACCTATAATATTTCTGCATGATTGTCATCAAGATTTGTCTCATGGAAGTTAAATTTATTGGATATATAATGCCAACCCCTCCTCTGTTATTCTGTCTATTTTTAGTAATTTTGTGGTTCCCAGAATTTCGTATTCTTCATTATCTGAAAAACCAAGTTTCTATGGTATAACAAATGTCAATTTTTACTGACAAGAACTTGTCTTAGTTCATCCAGTTTGTTTGTTAAGCCTCATGCATTGGTTAATAGGATTTGAATTTCTTAAAGTTTTGAGGAAGTAAAATCTTCTTATGAATATTATTAACAACATCAGATACAATGTTAAAGCTTATTCAGTCCTGGTTTAGTTTTCTTTTTAATAAATTTGTATGTGTGTATTTTCCTGTTCTTTTATACTCCATATTCCCTTTTTGTCAAATAATTGATTAATAAAAGTAAGGTTTCAGTTTGAATATAACCCTGACCCCCATCTTTAGTTTAAATGTTCATCTATATTATGTTATTTAATTGCTGGTTGAGAAGTAGAGACCCTGTTTTGTTAAATGTAGCCCATCTTTACTGTACAAGTCAGTTTTACAGTATATTCTTCCCAGGGTTATATTATTGATGTTTCTGTTTCAGACACCATTGTCTGAGCCAACTGTTACCTCTTTCAAAATGCAGTTCTATTGATATGCAGCTCTTGGGATGGAAAGTATTTCAGAAAAGATTAAATTACAAACCTAATGTTTACGAGTTTGTTAGTTAAATTGACTATTTATTGCTTAATCTTTTTAGAGGTTGATTAAAAGTATTATTAGTCTCGCATGTTAATTATCAATTGTTTACATCATTAGGCCAAAGTATGTCATTAATATTTTTGTAATATCTGATATTTGGCACCCTGAAACATGACAGAGTTCTGTGAGCTTTATCTTTGTCAAATATTGTTCTATCTAGTCCTTTTATGATAGAATCCCTAGGCATCAAATATTTCAGTATCTCTTTGTTGAGCAACCTCAATTCGATTTAGTTTGGTTTGCTCTGGAACATCAGGTATACTATCTAGATTTATTACTGGTATCTCAGTAATGTAATCATTTTTGCTTTTGCCCATATTTTTGAGGCATCATTTTTTGTTACTGTATTGTAGCTGCATCTTGTGTTATTTCATTCTAAGACTCCAGATAACTCACTAGTTCCTCTTGGTGGTGTCTTGAACTAGTGGGTCAATATATTTGAATCTCTAGAATAAAGTGATTGGATTTTCTTTCCTCTTTTGGGTATGTTTGTGGTGTTGTACCTGGTACTGCCATCCTCTGAATTGTTGATTTCTTCTTCTCCTTACCCTTTTTTCATTTGTTGGTATTTATAGAAGTTGAGGTTATTACATGTTATACTGTTAACTATAGGTGTGGATGTACAGACTAGGTTTGTTGTACTTTGCACTGTATGTGCTTGTAGATGAACTTGAAATGGTCAGCCATGTCTAATTGGTTTATTCTATTTTCTAGCCTTTTATTAAACTGAACTAACATTGATGACAAATCAGCATTCTCAGTGCATTTGGAACAAGTAAATGGGGTATTAAAGGAAGGTCAGAAACTATCAAGTACATATTGCAGGTCAAACATGATACACCCTGTTGAAAATGTGTTTAGGAGTTATTTGGTGGTCAAGGCATGTTGGCTCCCTTGCAGTGGGCTAGAAGATTTCTTGAAAACTGTTTAGGTTCCAGGAAACAGCAGCGTCTGAGGCCTAGTCAAGGCACACTGGATCCTTTGAGTGCAGTGGAGAGGATTTCTGAAGAACTGTTTGGGTTCCATAACATGAGGGTCCATGGCCTGGTCACAGCATGCTGGATCCATTGCAGTACAGAGGATTCCTGAAAAGCTGGTTTAGGTTTCAGAAATTGAGCTGTCCATGGCCTGGGCATGGCACACTGGATCCCTTGTGGTACAGAGGATTTCTGAAAAGTGGTTCAGGTTCCAGAACTCATGGGTCCTTGGACTGGTCAAGGCATGCTGGATCCCTTGCAGTACAGAGGATTTCTGGAAAGCTGTTTAGGTTCCAGATCACTTGGTCTATGGCCTAGTCATGGCACTGGATCCTTGCAGTACAGAAGTTTCAAATGCAGTTTAGGTTCCAGAAATCACGGGGTCCCGTGACAGCTGAGAGCCGCTGGATCCTTTCTTGGTGCAGAGGTTTTGAAGGACTGTTTGGTTCTAGATCACAGGGTCTATATGGCCTGGTCATGGTACCTGGATCCCTTGCAGTACAGAGGTTCTGAAAAGCTGTTTGGGTTCCAGAAACTGAGGGGTCCAAGGCCTGGTCAAGGCACACTGGATTCCATGCGGTGCACAGGATTCCTGAAACTATTTAGGTTCCATAAATTGAGGGGACTGTGGCCTGATCATGGCATGCTGGACCCTGCAGTACAGAGGATTTCAGAAAGCTGTTAGATTCCAAAATCGAGGGTCCATGGCCCGGCTCAAGGCAAGCTGGATCCTATGCAGGCATTGGTGAGGATTGAAAGCTGTTTAGGTTCCAGAACTTCTTGGGGTCCATGGCCAGGTCAAGGCATGCTGGATCCTTGTGGTGTCAGAGGATTTCTGAAAAACTTGCTTTAGATTCCATAAATCAAGGGATCCATGGACTCATCAGGATACACAGGATTGCTTGCAGTAAGCAGATTTCTGAAGAGACTATTTAGGTTCCAGAAATTTACGGGTCTATTAACTGAGTCTAGGCATACTGGATCCTTGCAGAACAGTGGTTCTGAAGAACTGTTTAGGTTCTAGAAATGGAAGGGTCTGTGGCCTGGTCAGCGTCAGACTGGATCCCTTGCAATACAGAGTGTTTCTGAAGAAATGTTTAGGTACCAGAAACTGCGGTGTCCATGGCCTGGTGAAGGCATGCTGGATCCCTTGCAGAAGAGTGAATTTCTGAAGAAATGTTTAGGTTCCAGAAACCGCAGTGTCTGTGGCCTGGTAAATGCACTCTGGATCCATAGAAGTATAGAGGATGAAGAACTGTTTAGTTCTGAAACCACTGGGTCCATGGGCTGGTGAAGGCACCTGGATCCCTTGCAATAGAGAAGATTTTGAAGAACTTTTTACATTCCAGAAATCACAGAGTCTCGTGCAGCATTAAGGTACACTGCATCACATGTTGTACTAAGATTTCTGGAAGAACTGTTTTAGGCTCCAGAAATTGAGAGGTCTGTGGCCTGCTAAAGTTATGAAGTATTCATTGTAGGCCAGAAGATTTCTGAAAGTCTGTTTGGGTTCCAGAAATCAAGGGTCCATGGCCTGGTCAGGGCATGCTGGATCCTTGCAGTACAGAGGATTCTGAAAAGCTGTTTAGGTTCCAGAAATGCGGTATCCATGGCCTGGTCAAAGCATGTTGGATCCATTGCAGTACAGATGATTTCTGAAAAGCTGTTTAGGTTCCAGAAATCAGAGGTCTATAGTCTGGTCAAGCCCTGGATTCTTGCACTGAAGAGGATTTCTGAAAGCTGTTTAGGTTCTGAAATCATGGGGTCCATGGCCTGGTCAAAGCATGTTGGAACCCTTCTGATACAGAGGATTTCTTGAAAAGATGGCTAGGTTCCAGAAATTGAGGGTCCATGGCCTGGTCAAAGTACACTGGATGCCTTGCAGTACAGAAGATTCCTGAAAAACTGTTTTGTTTCCAGAAATTGAGGGGTCCATGGCCTGGTCAAGACACGCTGGATGCATTGCAGTACAGAGGATTTCTGAAAAACTGTTTAGGTTCCAGAAATCAAGGGGTCCATAGCCTGGTCAAGGCATGCTGGATCCCTTTAGGTACAATGGATTCTGAACTGTTTAGGTTCCAGAAATTGAGAGGTTCTTAGCCTGATCAAGGCATGCTGGATCCCTTGCATTACAGTGGGTTCTGAAAACTTTTGGGTTCCAGAAACGGAGGTGTCAGTGGCCTGTGAAGGCACGTTTGGATCCCATGCAGTGCAGAGGTTTTCTGAAGAACTGTTCAGATTCCAAGAAACTACGGGGTCGTGTTAAGGTGAATGCATGCTGGATCTCTTGCAGTACAGAAGATTTCTGAAGAACTGTTTAGGTTTCCAGAAACCATGGGTCCATGGCCTGGGTCAAGGCAGACCAGATCCCTTTGTCACGGGTGGATTTCTGAACCTGTTTGGGTTCCAGAAACCAGGGGTTTCAGGCCTGGTCAAGGTATGCTGGATCAGTTGGTAATACAGAGGTTTTCTGAAGAACTGTTTAGGTTCCAGAAATTGTGGGGGTCCATGGCATGGTCAGGGCATTGCTTGATCCTTTGCAGTACAGAGGATTTCTGAAGAACTGTTTAGGTTCCAGAAAGTCATGGGTCCATGGCCTGGTGAAGGCATGCTGGGATCCCTTGCAGTAGGTGAATTTCTGAAGAACTGTTTAGGTTCCAGAGCCAATTGGTGTTCAGGTCTGTGAATACATGCTGGATCCCTTGAATTACAAAGGATCTTGGAAGAAGTGTTTAGGTTCCAAAACCACAGGGTCAATGGGCTGGTGAAAGCACACTGGATCCCTTGCATTACAGAGGATTTCTGAATAAATGTTTAGGTTCCAGAAGTTGAGAGGTCCAAGGCCTGCTCAAGGCACACTGATCCATTGCAGTCCAGAGATTTCTGAAAGCTGCTGAGGTTCCAGAAATTGTGGGATCCATGGCCTGGCAGGCACTGAATCCTTGCAGTGCAGAGTTCCTGAAAAGCTGTTTGGGTTTGGGGAAATTGAGGATCGTGTCCTGGTCCAAGGCACACTGGATCCCTGCTGCACTGCAGAGGATTTCTGTGTGCTGTTTTAGGTTCCAGAAATCGTAGGGTCCATGGCCCGGCTAAGGCACACTGGATCTCTTTAGTGTGCAGAGGATTTCTGAAAACTATTTATGTTTTGGAAATGCATGAGTTCTGTGTCCTGGTGAAGGCTTGCTGGATCCCTTGCAGTACTGGAAGATTTCTTAAAGAATTGTTTCGTCCAGAAATTGTGGGTTCCATGGCCTGGTGAAGGCACACTGGATCCCTTGCAGTACAGGAAGATTTCGAAGAACTGTTTTAGGTTTCAGAAATTGGAGAGGTCCTGTGGCTCTGGCCAGGCAGCTGGATTATGTGGTACAGAGGGGTTTCTGAAAAGCTGTTTTGGGTTCCAGGACTCTCAGGATCCATGGCCAGGTCAAAACTTAAGCTGGATCCTGTTGTAGCACAGAGGATTTCTGGGAAAATTGATTAGGTTCCATAAATCAAGGATTCTGTGGACTGGTCAAGGCACACAGGATACATTGCAGTACAGCTGATTTCTGAAGAACTATTTAGGTTCCAGAAATCATGGGGTCAAATGTTGGAATCTAGGTATGCTGGATCCTTGCAGGCAGTGGATTTCTGAAGAGACTGTTTAGGATTCCAGAAATGGGAAGGGTTGTGGCCTGGCCAAGGCAGGCTAGATCCCTTGCAGTACAGAGTGTTTCTAGAACTGTTTAGTCTGAGAAACTGCAGTGCTCATGGCCTGTGAAGGCATGCTGGATCCTTGCAATTGTGAATTCTGAAGAACTGTTTAGGTTCCAGAAACCGTGGTTGTCCATGCCTGGCCTAGGCATTACTTGATCTCTTTCAGTACAGAGGATTCTGAAAGCTGTTTAGGTTCCAGGAAATCACGGGGTCCATGTCCTGGCCAAGGCACACTGGTCTCTTGTGGTACAGAGGATTTCTGAAGAACTGTTTATGTTCTAGAAATCACAGGGTCTGTGGCCTGGTCAAGGGGCACTGGATCCCTTGTAGTACAGAGGATTTCTGAAAAGCCATTTAGGTTTCAGAAATCAAGGGGTCCGCTGTCCTGGTCAGAGGCACTGGATCCACTCGCGATACAGAAGTTTCTGAAAGTTGTTAGTTTCCAGAAATCAAGGGTGTCCATGTGGGCAAGCACGCGGTGGATCCCTTGCAGTACAGAGGATTTCTGAAATCTGTTTCATTTCCATCAAACACAGTATCTGTTGGTTGTCTGAGGCACACCAGAGCCCTTGCAGTACAGATGATTTTTGCAACGCTGTTGAGGTCCAGAAATTGCGGGGTCCATGTCCAGGTTGGCCACACTGGATCCCTTGAACTGCAGAGAGATTTCTGAAAAGCTGTTTAGGTTCCAGAAATCACAGGTCCATGTGCTGCCAAGGCAGCCACTGGATCTCTTTAAGTGTACAGAAATTTGTGAAGAACTGCTTATGTTCTGGAAATTGCAGGGTCTGTGGGCCGTCAAGCATGCTTCTTCTCATGCAGTACAGAGGATTTCTGAAAACTGTTTAGGTTCCAGAAATCGAGGGTTCTAGGGTCTGGTCAAGGCATGCTGGATGCCTGTATGGTACAGAAGATTCCTGAAAACTGTTTAGGTTCTAGAAATCGAGGGGTTCGTGGCGGTCAAGACACGCTGTACGTCTTGTGGTACAGAGGATTTCTGAAAAACTGTTTAAGTTCCAGAAACCATGGTGTCCATGGCCAGGTGAAGGCACACTGGATCCCATGCAGTACAGAGGATTTCTGAAGAACTGTTTAGGTTCCAGAAACTGTGAGGTCTGTGGCCTGGTGAAGGCCCACTAGATGCCTTGCAGCATGGAGGTTTTCTGAAGAACTGTTTAGATTCCCAGAAACTGCGGGGTCCATGGCCAGGTAAAGGCATGCTAGATCCCTTGCAGTGCAGAAGATTTCTGAAGAACTGCTTAGGTTCCAGAAACAGTGGGGTCCTTGGCCTGGTCAAGGCACGCTGGATCCCTTGCAATACTGTGGATTTCTAAAGAACTTTTTAGGTTCCAGAAACTGACGGGGGTCCAAGACCTCATCAAGGCATGCTGGATCCCTTGCAGTACAGAGGATTTCTGAAGAACTGTTTAGGTTCCCCAAAACTGTGGGCTCATGGCCTGGTCAAAGCATGCTGGATCCCTTGCAGTCACAGAGGATTTGATGAAAACTTTTAGGTTCCAGAACTCGAGGGATCCATGTCTGGTCCAGGCACACTGAATCCTATGTGATGGGTGATTTCTGAAAGCTGTTTAGGCTCCAAAATCTAGGGGTCCATGGCCTGACCAAGGCATGCTGGATCCCATTGGTACAGAGGATTTCTGAAAAGCTGCTTAGGTTCCTAAATCAAGTGTCCATGGACTGGTCGCTGGCACACAGGATACCTGCAGTACAGCAGATTTCTGGATGAATTGTCTGACGCTCCAGAAATTGTGTGGTCCGTGACCAGGTCTAGGCATGCTGGATCACTTGCAAAACAGTGATTTCTGAAGAACTGTTTAGGTTCCAGAATGGAAGGGTCTGTGGCCTGGTCAAGGCACACTGGATCCCTTGCAGTACAGTGGATTTCTGAAGAATTGTTTAGGTTACAGAAATTGTGAGGTCAATGGCCTGGTCAAGGCACACTGGATCCCTAGCAGTACAGAGGATTTCTGAAGAACTGTTAAGGTTCCAGTATCTGCGGTGTCCATTACATGGTGAAGGCACAATGGATCCCTTGCAGTGCAGAGGATTTCTAAAGAAGTGTTTAGGTTCCAGAAACCGTGGAGTCCATGGCTAGGTCATGCCCCACTGGATCCCTTGCACTACAGAGGATTTCTGAAGATCTGTTTAGGTTTCAGAAACCATGAGTCTTTGCTCTGATGAAGGCACACTGGATCCCTTGCAGTACAGAGGATTTCTGAAGTGTTTAGGTTCCAGAAACCGTGGGGTCCATGGCCTGGTCAAGTCATGCTGCATCCCTTGCAATACTGAGGATTTCTGAAGAACTCTTTAGGTTCCAGAAACTGAGGGTCTGTGCCTTGGTGAAGGCACACTGGATCCCTTGGAGTAGAGAGGATTTCTCAAAAACTATTTGGGTTCCAGAAATCAAGGGGTCTGTGACCTGGTGAAGGCATGCTGTATCCCTTGGAGTACAGAGGGTTTCTGAAAAACTGTTTGGGTTCAGAAATCGAGGGTCCAACACCTAGTGAAGGCATGCTAGATCCTTTGCAGGCTGGAGGATTTCAGAAAAGCTGTTTGGGTTTCCAGAAATCGAGGGTTCATGGCCTGGTCCAGGCACACTGGATCCCTTGTAGTAGTAGTGACTTGAAAGCTGTTTAGGCTCAGAAATTGAGGGTCCATGGCCTCAGTGCTAACACTGATCACTTGGTACAGAGGATTTCTGAAAAGCTGTTTAGGTTTCAGAAATTGAGGGGTCCGTAGTCCGGCCAAGCACACTGATCACTTGGCAATCGCAGAGGATTTCTGGTGCTGTTTAGGTTCCAGTAATCACAGGGTCCAGAGCCTGGGCATGGCACACTGGATCTCTTGTGGTACAGAGGATTTCTGAAGAACTGTTTATGTTCTGGAATTCTGCGGGTCTGTGTCCGGTGAAGGCATGCTGGATCCTTTTGCAGTACAGAAGTTTCTTGAAGAACTGTTTGATGCTCTATTAATTGTGGGTTCCATGGCCTGGTGAAGGTCGCTGGATCCCATGCAGTACAGAAGATTTTGAAGAACTATTTATATTTCGAAATTGGGGTCTATGGCCTGGTGAAGGCACACTGGATCCTTGCAGTACAGAAGATTTCTGAAGAACTGTTTAGGTTGCAGAAATTGGAGGTCCATGGCCTGGCCAAGGCACACACAGTTCCCATGCAGTACAGAGGATTTCTGAAAGCTGTTTAGGTTTCCAGAACTCTAGGGATCATGGCCCAGGTCAAGAGGCAGCATGCTGGATCCTGTTGTGGGTACAGAGGATTTCTGGAAAATTGATTAGGGTTCCATAACTCAAGGGGGTCCACGGACTGGTCAAGGCACACAGGATACCTTTGCAGTACAGCAGATTTCTGAAGAACTATTTGGGTCCAGAACTCTATGAGTCCATGGCCAGGTCTAGGTACACTGGATCACTTGCAGAACAGCAGATTTCTGAAGAACTGCTTGTCTCCAGAAACCACGGTGTCCATGGCCTGGTGAAGGCATGCTGATCCTTGCAATAAGTAAATTTCTGAAGAACTGATTGGTTCCAGAAACCGCATTGTCCGAGGCCTGGTGGCACACTGGATCCCTTTGCAGTACAGAAGATTTCTGAAGAAGTGTTTAGGTTCCAGAAACTGAGGCTGCCCATGGCCTGGTCAAGGCACACTGATCCCCTTGCAGTACAGAGGATTTGAAGAACTGTTTAGGTTCCTGAAACTGAGGGTTCTGTGCCTTGGTGAAGGCACACTGGATGCCTTGCTACAGAGGATTTCTCTCAAACTATTGGGTTCCAGAAATCAAAGGGTCTGGTGACCTGGTGAAGGCACGCTGGATTCCCATGCAGTACAGAAGATTTCTGAAGAACTGTTTACATTCCAGTAATTGTGGGGTACTTGCCTGGTGAAGGGACACTGGATCCCTTGCGGTACAGAAGATTTCTAAAGAACTGTTGACGCTCCAGGAATTATGGGGTCCATGGCCTGGTGAAGCTGCTAGATCCTGCAGTGAAAATTTCCTGAAAGAACTGTTTAGGTTCCAAAAGTTAGAGGTCCATGGCCTGGCCAAGGCACGCTAGATCCCGTGTGGTACAGTGGATTTCTGAAAAGCTGTTTAGGTTCCAGAACTCTCATGATCCATGACCAGGTCAAGGCACACTGGATCCATTGTGGTACAGAGGATTTCTGAAAAATTGATTAGGTTCCATAAATCAAGGGGTCTATGGACTGGTCAAGGCACACAGGATACCTTGCAGTACAGCAGATTTTTGAAGAACTATTTAGGTTCCAGAAATCATGGGGTCTGTGCAGGTCTAGGTACACTGGATCACTTGCAGAACAGCGGATTTCTGAAGAACTGTTTAAGATCCAGAAATGGAAGGGTCTGTGGCATGGTCAAGGCAGGCTAGATCCCTTGTAGTACAGAGTGTTTCTGAAGAACTGTTTAGTTCCAGAAACCACGGTGTCCATGGCCAGTGAAGGCATGCTGATCCCTTGCACTAGAGTGAATTTCTGAAGAACTGTTTAGGTTCCCGAAACCGCATTGTCCTTGGCCTGGTGAAGGCACACAGGATCCCTTGCAGTACAGAGGATTTCTGAAGAAGTGTTTAGGTTCCAGAAACTGAGGCGTCCATGGCCTGGTCAAGGCACACTGGATCCCTTGCAGTACAGAGGATTTCTGAAGAACTGTTTAGGTTCCAGGAACTGAGGGTCTGTGCCTTGGTGAAGGCACTCTGGATTCCTTGCTGTACAGAGGATTTCTCCAAACTATTTGGTTCCAGAAACGAGGGTTCTGTGACCTCGGTGAAGGTATGCTGGATCCTTGCAGTTACAGAGGATTTGAAAAACTGTTTGCCCCAGAAATCGAGGTCCATGATATAGTGACAGCATAGTTTCTTTATGTAGCACAGAGGATTTCTGAAAGTTGTTTAGGTTTCAGAAATCGAGGGGTCCGTGTCCTGGTCAAGGCACACTTGATCCCTTGTACTGCAGAGGATTTCTGAAAAGCTGTTTAGGTTCCAGAAATCACAGGGTCCATGGCCTGGCCAAGGCACATCTGGATCTCTTGAGGTACAGAGGATTTCTGAAGGAACTGTTTATGTTCTAGAAATCTGGGTGTGTGGGTCCGATGAGGCATGCTGGATCCCTTGCAGTACAGAAGATTTCTGAAGAACTATTTACATTCCAGTAATTGTGGGGTCCATGGCCTGGTGAAGGCACTCTGGATTTCTTGCAGTACAGAAGATATCTGAAGAACTGTTTAGGTTCCAGAAATTGAGAGGTCCATGGCCAGGCCAAGGCACGCTGGATCCCATGTGGTACAGAGGATTTCTGAAAAGCTGTTTAGGTTCCAGAACTCTCAGGATCTATGACTAGATCAAGGCACGCTGGATCCATTGTGGTACAGAGGATTTCTGAAAACTTGATTAGGTTCCATAAATTAAGGGGTCCATGGACTAGTCAAGGCACACAGGATACCTTGTAGTACAGCAGATTTCTGAAGAACTATTTAGGTTCCAGAAATCATGGGGTCCATGCCGGAGTACTAACTTGCTGGATCCCTTGCAGTACAGAGTGTTTCTGAAAAACTGTTTAGGTTCCATAAACCATGTGTCCATGGCGGTTGAAGGCATGCTGGATCCCTTGCAGAAGAGTGAATTTCTGAAGAACTGTTTAGGTTCCAGAAACCGCATTGTCCATGGCCTGGTGAAGGCACACTGGATCCCTTACACTACAGAGGATTTCTGAAGAAGTGTTTAGGTTCCAGAAACTGAGGTATCCATGGCCTGGTCAAGGCACACTGGATCCCTTGCAGTACAGAGGATTTCTGAAGAACTGTTTAGGTTCCAGGAACTGTGGGGTCCATGGCCTGGTCAAGTCATGCTGCATCCCTTGCAGTACTGAGGATTTCTGAAGAACTCTTTAGGTTCAAGAAACTGAAGGTCTGTGCCTTGGTGAAGGCACACTGGATCCCTTGCAGTACAGAGGATTTCTCAAAAACTATTTGGGTTCCAGAAATTGAGGGGTCTGTGACCTGGTGAAGGCATGCTGGATCCCTTGGAGTACAGAGGATTTCTGAAAAACTGTTTGGGTTCCAGAAATCGAGGGGTCCATGACCTAGTGAAGGCATGCTGGATCCCTTGGAGTACAGAGGATTTCTGAAAAACTGTTTGGGTTTCAGAAATCGAGGGGTCCATGTCCTGGTCAAGGCACACCGGATCCCTTGCACTGCAGAGGATTTCTGAAAAGCTGTTTAGGTTCCAGAAATCATGGATCCATGGCCTGGCCAAGGCACACTGGATCTCTTGTGGTACAGAGGATTTCTGAAGAACTGTTTATGTTCTGGAAATCGCAGGGTCTGTGGCCCGGTGAAGACACGCTGGATCCCTTGCAGTACAGAAAATTTCTGAAGAACTGTTTAGGTTCCAGAAATTGAGAGGTCGCTGGCCTGTCCAAGGCACGCTGGATCCCATGTGGTACAGAGGATTGCTGAAAAGCTGTTTAGGTTCCTGAACTCTCAGGATCCATGGCTAGGTCAAGGCATGCAGGATCCATTGTGGTACAGAGGATTTCTGAAAAATTTATTAGGTTCCATAAATCAAGGGGTCCATGGTCTGGTCAAGGCACACAGGATACCTTGTAGTACAGCAGATTTCTGAAGAACTATTTAGGTTCCAGAAATTATGGGGTCCATGGCCAGGTCTAGGCATGCTGGATCATTGCAGAACAGCAGATTTCTGAAGAACTGTTTAAGTTCCAGAAATAGAAGGGTCTGTGGCCTGGTCAAGGCAGGCTAGATCCCTTGCAGTACAGAGTGTTTCTGAAGAACTGTTTAGGTTCCAGAAACCACAGTGTCCATGGCCTGGTGAAGGCATGCTGAATCACTTGCAGTAGGTGAATTTCTGAAGAACTGTTTGGTTCCAGAATTCACAGTGTCTGTGGCCTGATAACTGACACACTGGATCCATAGAAGTACAGAGGATTTTGGAAGAATTTTTGGGTTCTGATATCACAGGGTCTGTGGGCTGATGAAGGCACACTGATCCTTGCAATAGAGAAGATTTCTAAAGAACTGTTTATATTCCAGAAATCACGGAGTCCATGGCCTGGTCATGAGCAGACTGCATCCCATGCAGTACAAAGTTTCTGAAGAATGGTTTAGGTTTCAGAAATTGAGGTCTGTGGCCTGCTCAAGGCATGCTGGGTTCATTGTGGTATAGAAGATTTCTGAAAAATTGTTTAGGTTCCAGAAATGAGGTCAGTGGCCTGGTCAAGGCACACTGGATCCCTTGCAGTACAGAAGATTTTTGAAGAACCGTTTAAGTTCCAGAAATTGAGAGGTCCATGGCCTGCTCAAGGCACACTGAATCCATTGCGATACAGAGGATTTCTGAAAAGTTGTTTAGGTTCCAGAAACGAGGTGTCTGTCAGCCTGGTCAAGGCACGGTGGATCCCTTGCAGTACAGAAGATTTCTGAAAGCTGTTTCCATTTCCATCAAACACGGTGTCTGTGGCTTGGTCAAGGCACACTGGATCCTTGAGCTGCAGATGATTTCTGAAAAGCTGTTTAGGTTCCAGAAATCACAGGGTCCATGGGCTGTCCAAGGCACACTAGATCTCTTTGAGGTACAGGAAATTTTTGAAGAACTGTTTATGTTCTGGAAATTGCAGGGTCTGTGCCCAGTCAAAGCATGCTGCTTCTCATGCAGTACAGAGGATTTCTGAAAAAACTGTTTAGGTTCCAGAAATCGAGGGTCCTGTGGTCTGGTCAAGGCATGCTGGATGCCTTATGGTACAGAAGATTCCTGAAAAACTGTTTAGGTTCTAGAAATCGAGGGGTCCGTGGGGTGGTCAAGACACGCTGTACGTCTTGTGGTACAGAGGATTTCTGAAAAACTGTTTAGGTTCCAGAACTCTCATGATCCATGACCAGGTGAAGGCACGCTGGATCCCATGCAGTACAGAGGATTTCTGAAGAACTGTTTAGGTTCCAGAAACTGTGGGGTCTGTGGCCTGGTGAAGGCCCACTAGATCCCTTGCAGTACGGAGGTTTTCTAAAGAACTGTTTAGACTCCGAGAAACTGCGGGGTTCATGGCCAGGTGAAGGCATGCGAGATCTCTTGCAGTGCAGAAGATTTCTGAAGAACTGCTTAGGTTCCAGAAACCACGGGGGTCAATGGATTGGTCAAGGCACGGTGGATCCCTTGCAGTACAGAAGATTTCTGAAGAACTCTTTAGGTTCCAGAAACAGTGGAGTCCTTGGCCTTGTCAAGGCACACTGGATCCCTTGCAATACTGTGGATTTCTTAAAAACTTTTTAGGTTCCAGAAACTGGCGGGGGTCCGAGGCCTTGTCAAGGCATGCTGGATCCCTTGCAGTACAGAGGATTTCTGAAGAACTGTTTAGGTTCCCGAAAATGTGGGGTCTGTGGCCTGGTCAAAGCATGCTGGATCCCTTGCAGTACAGAGGATTTATAAAAAACTTTTTAGGTTCCAGAAATCGAGGGATCTGTAGCCAGGTCAAGGCACACTGGATCCCATGCGGTACAGGGGATTTCTGAAAAGCTGTTTAGGTTCCAAAAATTGAGGGGTCCATGGCCTGGCCAAGGCACACTGGATCCCATGTGCTACAGAGGATTTCTGAAAAGCTGTTTAGGTTCCATAAATCAAGGGGTCCATGGACTGGTCAAGGCACGCAGGATACCTTGCAATACAGCAGATTTCTGAAGAACTATTTAGGTTCCAGAGATTGTGGGGTCCGTGGCCAGGTCTAGGCATGCTGGATCACTTGCAAAACAGCAGATTTCTGAAGAACTGTTTAGGTTGCAGAAATGGAAGGGTCTGTGGCCTGGTCTAGGCACTCTGGATCCCTTGCAATCAGAGTGTTTCTGAAGAACTGTTTAAGTTCCTGAAACTGCGGTGTCCATGGCCTGATGAAGGCATGCTGGATCCCTTGCACTAGAGTGAATTTCTGAAGAACTGTTTAGGTTCCAGAAACCGCGGTGTCTGTGGCCTTGTAAATGCACGCTGGATCCAAAGAAGTACAGAGGATTTTGGAAGAAGTGTTTAGGTTCCAAAACCACTGAGTCTGTGGTCTGATGAAGGCACGCTGGATCCCTTGCAATAGAGAAGATTTCTAAAGAACTGTTTACATTCCAGAAATCACAGAGTCCGTGGCCTGGTCAAGGCACACTACATCCCATGCACTACAAAGGATTTCTGAAGAACGGTTTAGGTTCCAGAAATTGAGAGGTCCGTTGCCTGCTCAAGGCATGCTGGATCCATTGTGGTACAGAAGATTTCTGAAAAGCTGTTTAGGTTCAAAAAATTGAGGGGTCCGTGGCCTGGTCAAGGCATGCTGGATCCCTTGCAATACAGAGGATTTCTGAAAAGCTGTTTAGGTTCCAGAAATTACAGGTTCTGTAGCCTGGTCAAGCCACACTGGATCCTTTGCACAGAAGAGGATTTTGAAAAGCTGTTTAGGCATTAGAAATCACTGGGTCCATGGCCTGGTCAAGGCACTTTGAATCCTTTTGGTACAGAGGATTTCTGAAAGCTGTTTAGGTTACAGAAATCAAGGGGCCCAGGACCTGGTCAAGGCACGGTGGATGCCTTGCAGTACAGAAGATTCCCAAAAAACTGTTCAGATTCCAGAAACCGCGGTGTCCATGGACTGGTGAAGGCATGCTGGATCCCTTGCACTAGTGTGAATTTCTGAAGAACTGTTTAGGTTCCAGAAACTGCGGTGTCTGTGGCCTGGTGAACACATGCTGGATCCCTTGAAGTACAGAGGATTTTGGAAGAACTGTTTAGGTTCTGAAACCACTAGGTCCATGGGCTGGTGAAGGCATGCTGGATCCCTTGCAGTACAGAGGATTTCTGAAAAGCTGTTTAGGTTCCAGAAAATGCAGAGTCCATGGCCTGGTCAAAGCATGCTGGATCCCTTGCAGTACAGATGATTTCTGAAAAGCTGTTTAGGTTCCAGGAATCATGGGGTCTGTAGCCTGGTCAAGCCACACTGTATCCCTTGCACAGAAGAGGATTTCTGAAAAGCTGTTTAGGCTCCAGAAATCATGGGGTCCATGGCCTGGTCAAGGCACGTTGGATCCCTTATGGTATAGAGGATTTCTGAAAAGCTGTTTAGGCTACAGAAATTGAGGGGCCCAGGGCCTGGTCAAGGCACGCTGGATGTCTTGCGGTACAGAAGATGCCTGAAAAACTGTTTAGATTCCAGAAACCGCGGTGTCCGTGGCCTGGAGAAGGCATGCTGGATCCCTTGCAGTAGAGTGAATTTCTGAAGAACTATTTAGGTTCCAGAAACTGCAGTGTTTGTGGCCTGGTGAACACACACTGGATCTCTTGAAGTACAGAGGATTTTGGAAGAACTGTTTAGATTCCGAAACCACTGGGTCCATGGGCTGGTGAAGGCACACTGGATCCTTGCAGTACAGAAGATTTCTGAAGCACTGTTTACGTTCCAGAAATTGTGTGAGTCCATGGCCTGGTTGAAACACACTGGATCCCTTGCAGTACAGAAGATTTCTAAAGAAGTGTTTAGGTTCCAGGAACCGTGGGGTCCATGACCTGATCAAGTCACGCTGCATCCCTTGCCGTACTGAGGATTTCTGAAGATTCTTTAGGTTCCAGAAACCACTGGGTCCATGGCCAGGTTAAGGCACACTAGATCCCTTGCAGTAAACAGGATTTCTGAAGAACTGTTAAGGTTCAGGAAATTGCAGGGTCCATGGCCTGATCAAGGCACACTGGATCCCTTGCAGTACAGAAGATTTCTAAAGAACTGTTTAGGTTAAAGGAACCATGGGGTCCATGGCCTGGTCAAGTCACACTGCATCCCTTGCAGCACAGAGGATTTCTAAAGAACTGTTTAGGTTCCAGGAACCCTAGGGTCCATGGCCTGGTCAAGTCAAGCTGCATCCTTTGCAGTACAGAGGATTTCTAAAGAACTGTTTAGGTTCCAGGAACTGTGGGGTCCATGGCCTGGTCAAGTCATGCAGCATCCCTTGCAGTACTGAGGATTTCTGCAGAACTCTTTAGATTCCAGAAACCACGGGGTCCATGGCCAGGTTAAGGCATACTAGATCCTTTGCAGTACAGAGGATTTCTGAAGAACTGTTAAAGATCAGGAAACTGCAGGGTCCATGGCCTGATCAAAGCACACTGGATCCCTTTCAGTACAGAGGATTCCTGAAAAACCGCCTAGGTTCCAGAAGAAAAAATTACTCACCTTAGTAATTGCTTTTCTTCTCATGGAGTCTTACTATATTATGACATATAGCAGTTAGCCACAGCACTTGAACTGCTCTGGAGAGGAAGGAGTTAACTCCAGGATGACTGGAGTTCCAAGCGCGAGCGCCTTGCTGAAAGCTCTATCTGGCTAGTTTCAAATTGAAACTGTCAGATCTTTTCGGAGCCAACACTAAGCAAAAGTCTGTGTGGAAAAAAACCCTACACTAGCCAAATGGCTACCTACTAGTAGAAATAACAATAACATCAACAACAACAACAACAATATCACCCTGACAAGCACTATTAGGCCCCCCCTCCCCAAAAGACTCAAGTCCAGGAGGGGGGCCAAACTTACAACTAAAACAGAAATACCTAGTTTTCCTAATCCTAAAGAAAAGGGAAAAAGGAAAAAAGAGCTATAATGGCATGACACAGTGCTTGCAATTCACTCTGCCAACCCCTACCCAAGTAGAAGTTCTGAGAGGGGCAGGTTGGGGGTGGTCATAATATAGCAAGACTCCATGAGAAGAAAAGCAATTACTAAGGTGAGTAATTTTTCTTCAAACACTATGAAGTCTTGCTATATTATGACATATAGCAGATACACAGCAGTACCTCCATGGAGGAGGGCCAGAACCTACTTAGGAAATAGGATCTGAAGCACGGCTGGTAACCGAGGCATCTCTCCTGGACTGGACATCCAGGAGTAATACTTAGTAAAGGTGTGAACTGTTTTCAGGGCAGCAGCTTGACAGATTTCCAGAATGGGAATATCTCTAGCAGCCGCTAGAGATGCAGCTGTACCCCGAGGAATGGGCCCTCAGTCCTGAGGGGGTTCTCTACCTAGTTTTTGTAGCAAAATTGGATACAGAGACAATCCACCTGGCAATTGTCCTCTTAGTGGCAGGTTTCCCTTGCCAACCCTCGCCATAGGTAAGGAAGAGTTGGAGGGATTCGAACCTGTGACCCTTGGAGTGCTCCAAATAGTAGCTTAAAGCTCTTTTAACGTCTAAACTGTGCAATCTCCTCTCACCCGAGGAAGAATGCTCAGTGAAAATACTGAAGGGAGATGGATTGGTTAAGATGGAAATCTGAAACCACTTTAGGTAAAACTTTCTGTTAGTCCTGAGGACTACTTTATCTCTGTGAAAAGAAATAAAACTTTTTCCACTGACAGGGCTTGTAACTCACTTATGCGTCTGGCAGAAGTGATGGCCACTAGGAAAACAGTTTTCCAAGTTAGGAACTTAAGGTCTGCTGGAAGACAGAGGTTCAGAAGGGGGTTGCATTAACTGAGCAATGCAAACATTAAGGTCCCAGGCAGGGGCTGGGTACCGAAAAGGAGGGTTAATGTGAAGTAACCCCTTAAAAAACTTGGAAAACACAGGGTGAGAAGAAAGGGAGGCAGGCTTTCCTGCTGATATAAAAGCAGAGACAGCTGCCAGATGAACCTTTAAGGTAGCTGGCCTGAGGCCTAAGGAATTAAGATGGACAAATCAGCAGATTCTGGGACAATTTGCTTCCCAGAACACCAGATGGAGAACCTCTTCCATTTGGAATTATAAGTGGCCCTAGTGGAAGGCTTCCTAGAGGCCTTTAAAATATCAAGGACACCTTGAGAAAGGTGTAATTCAGCAAATTCTAACTCCTCAAGAGCCAAGCCTTGAGGTGGATGGATTGAGGTCCGGATACCAAACTCTCCCTGGGCACAAGTCAGCAGGTTGTGGACCCTGGGAAGGCCCAGGGAGGTGGACTGACAGGGACAGAAGCAGTGGTTCAGGGTTGCCTGGCCCAGTCTGGTGCAATCAGAATCACTTTGCAGGGCTGGGATCTGATTTTACTAACACCCTGAGAGAAGGGGAAGGGGGAAAGGCATACAGGAACTTCCTTCCAATCCAACAAAAAGGCATCCAGGGGACTGAGCCCATTACTGAAGGCCTGCAACAGAACAGAGGAAGTTGGTGGTTGTCTGGGGCTGCGAAAAGATCTATCTGAGGAGTGCCCCATCTGGCAAAAAACTGACCCCAGCACTAGGGATTCAAAGACCATTCTGTGATGACCCTGAGAAATCCTGCTGAGGGCATCCGCTAGGACATTGTCCTTCCCTGGAAGGTGAACTGCTACTAGGGAGGTGTTCAGGGAGTAAGCCAGAGACCACAACTTCATTGCTTCGGTGCACAAGGCTGATGCCCGAGTGCCCCCCTGCTTGTTGATGTACCACATTGTTGTGGTATTGTCTGTCCTGATCTGAACTACTTTGTTCTGGACAGATGCTGAGAAAACCTGAAGAGCTAAAAAGACAGCTCTGAGTTCCAACAGGTTGATGTGGAGCAGAGATTCCTGGGGGGACCACACTCCCTGAATGGAAAGGTCGCCCAAGTGCGCCCCCACCCCAGCAAGGAGGCATCCGTGGTGAGGTGAGGGAATGAGAATGGGAATGAAGGGGACCCCTAGTCTTAGATTGCTCTGATCCTGCCACCACTGAAGAGCTAGAATCAGAGTTTGGGTCACTGGGACCAATTTGGTAGGGGTCCCTCCTTTGGGACCATAGGCCCCTCAAATGAAACTGAATGTCTCTCATCTGGAATCTTGCTCCTTGCACTACAGCTGTGGAGGCAGCCATGTGCCCTAGAGTTGCAGAAAGTGCCTTGCTGGTCGAGAGACCGCAGGGTGAGAGGATGCCAGGGCAATCAGCTTCTCTACCCTTTCCAGGGGAGAAATGCCTGGCCAACTTTGTGTCCAATTCTGCACCTATGAAAGTTAGTACCTGAACTGGTTCTAGAACTGACTTTGTAAATTCAGCAGGAATCCCAGGAAGTGAGAAGCTGCTGGGTGACTTGCAAGTGGATTTTACCTGATCTGGGGACTGATCCACAATGAGCCAGTCGTCCAGGTAGGAGAAACAGCAACCCCTTGCCTTCTTAAGTGAGCCACTACCACAGCTAGACATTTTGTGAATACCCTTGGAGCAGAGGTAAGACCAGAGGGCATTGCTCTGAACTGGTAGTGACCTGAGGGCAGTTTGAACCTGAGGTATTTTTTGGTGAGAAGGCCTGATCAGGACATGAAAATAGGCATCCTTGAGGTCCAGGGAGGCTAGCCAGTCCCCTGGCCTGAGGGAGGCAAAATCATTGCCAGAGTTAACATTTTGAACTTTGGTTTCAAAGATGCTTGTTCAGGTACTTAAGTCTAGAATGGGCCGCCATTCTCCTGTCTTTTGGGGTAAGGAAGTATCTGGAGTACAGCCCTTGCCCTGGTGACAAGGAGGTTCCCTTTCCACTGCTTTGCAGTCTAGGAGGGAAGAGACTCTGCTTCCAAAGCAAGTGCCTCTCAAAGGGTTTGCAGGTGGAAATGTCTGGTTCTCATCTTTGGAAACTGTTTGAAGCTGAGAACCAGACCCTGGCTTACTACCTCAGAACCCATTTGTCCGAAGTTAGGGACACCCAGTTCTGGCTGAAATAAGCCAACCTGCCTCCAACTGGTACAGGAGAATCGGCCCTGGCATCCCATCAGGGTGCCTGCTTGGCAGTAGCCTTAGGCTGAGGGGGTGGGGACGGTTTACCGTGCCCCGCCTACCTCTGCCTCTGAAAACCCTCTGTGCAAAAGCAGAGGAGGCTTGGGATTGATAAAAGGCCTGTGGAAAGGCCTGCCCTACCTCTCGGAGTGTGCCTGTGGAATGGCATGCCTCTCCTTGGCTCGACTTTTGTAGGTAGTTCTGTATTCATCCATCTTTTCATATAATTTTCCTTGCTCTCCAAACAGAGAATTTCCCAACAGGAAAATCCATAGCCTTTGACTGAGTATCCTGTGACAGATTAGTGCACCTGAGCCATGCCAACCTACGGAAAGCTACAGAAGTGGCCATGACCCTAGAGGAAACATTAACATCTACAGCAGTATGAAATTGAACTTTAGAGGCTTCAATGCCATCAGCAGCCACCTGTTCCAATTCACTAGCCAGCTGGCCATGGGCCTGCTTGGCTAACTGCAACACTGTATCCCATCTAGATTTCTGATATCTAGCCACATAAGCCATATAATTTGCCTGCCTGAGTCCCAAAGAAGCTGCCATATACTGTTTTCTCACCATGGCATCAATCTTCCTGGAATCCTTATCAGGAGGATGTGAGGCCAGGGGATATTAGCTTTGTCACAGGCTGCAGCTTGTACCACACCTACATGACTACACTTGCTCAGTGAGGAAGTCTGTATCAGGGCCTGATAGAGTATACCTTCTGTCCATTGTTTTATCTACAGGAGGGACAGAATGAGGATTTTTAAAATTTTGTTGTTTGCTTCCTAAATGACTTATGCAAAGGAATAGACAACCTCCTAGACTCTGGGATATCCATCATCTCAACATAATCAGGCTCCTCTTGCTCATCCACAGCCTCTTCCAAGGGAAGCTGAGGGTTTCCTGCAACCTTTTGTAAAACATAAATGAGAAGGGGACCTGGACAGCATTAGGGAGATTCTAATGGTCTGTCTGGAGAAATGTCCGTCAATGGGCACGCCCAGACCCTCCCAGCCACATACATAATGATCAAAATCTTCCTCCCTCCTGTGGTTCATAAAATTCTCAACATCATACTCTTGAACCACTGGAACTGAACGACCAACTTTTGCCAGCTGTTGGTGGTTCGGCCAGTCCCTGAGACAGTGACTGGACAATCTGTATGGCTTTAGCTATCTCTGCAGCAGTTGGAGAGGCAATCTTGCACTCCAGACCTGCTGATTTCTTAGATTTTTTTACTGGGACTGGTTCCTCAGAACCAGCCTTCCTTTTGCCCGAGGAAGTCTCGCCCTGGTCAGAGGGCACTCCCTCTGGTCCAGTGGGTGCTGGACTGGGCTGGCCATCTGGGTCAGTGGACTTTTTGGCCTCTCGTTCCCTGAGCCGGCCCAATCTTTTCTCCAGGGTGGCTGCAGGGAAATTCTTACACACCTGGCAGTCTGACAGGAGGTGGTCAGCCCCCAGACAATAAACACATGTGGGGTGTGGGTCAGCCTTGGCAAAGGCTTCCCACAAACATCACAGTGTTGAAACAGTGGGCCTGGTTTTCTTTTGGGTTTCTCAGACATAATGCCAGCCTATCCAAAAATTTGCCCTTTTTATGGCAGTTGCCAGGCAAGACACTCTTATCGTGTTCCTAACTGTATTACGGAATTTGAAAACCCAATTTAAAAGTTAGGTTTTTAGAACCGATAAGAACCGGGAAACCACTCTAAAAGCCCAAATTATTGTTTAAAATTAGTATTTTAGAAACCGATCGGTTCAAAACCGAACCGATAATGAATTTCCACACAGACTTTAAAATCCTGTACTTACGGTTTACCAGATAGAGCTTTGAACCGAAATGCGGTAAAATAATTACTTTTGCCGGTTAAAATGAACTGAGAAACACTCGTTTGAACCGAGAAATGAACCGAGCTGAAGGAGAGATCTCCGGAGCGACTGTTCAGTGAAGCGGAGTAAAGAATCTGACAGTTTCAATTTGAAACTAGCCAGATAGAGCTTTCAGCAAGGCATCGGGCTTGGAACTCCAGTCAGCCTGGAGTTAACTCCTTCCTCTCCGGGGCAGTTCAAGTGCTGTGGCTAACTGCTATATGTCATAATACAGCAAGACTTCATTGTGTTTGAAATCAAGGAGTCTGTGGCCTGGTCAAGGCATGCTGTATCCCTTCCAGTACAGAGGATTCCTGATAAACTGTTTAGGTTCCAGAAACAGAGGGGTTCATGGCCTGGTCATGGCATGCTGGATCCCTTGCAGTACAGAGGATTTGTAAATAACTGTTTAGGTTCCAGAAATCACAGGTTCTGTGACCTGGTCAAGGCACGCTGGATCCCTTTCGGTACAGATGATTTCTGAAGAACTGTTTAAGTTCCAGAAAATACGGGGTCCATAGACAGGTTAAGGCATGCTGGATCCCTTGCAGTACAGAGGATGTCTAAAGAACTGTTTAGGTTCAGAAAACCATAGGGTCCATGGCCTGATCAAGGCACACTAGATCTTTTGCAGTACAGAGGATTCCTGAAAAACTGTTTAGGTTCCAGAAATCAATGATAGTCTGTGGCCTGGTCTAGGCATGCTGTATCCCTTGCAGTACAGAGGATTCCTGAAAAACAGTTTAGGTTGCAGAAATTGAGGGGTGCGTGGCCCGGTCAAGGCACGCTGCATCCCTTTGTGTACCGAGGATTTCTGAAAAATGGGTTAGGTTCAAGAAATCGACTGGTCTGTGCTCTGGTCAAGGCATGCAGGATCCCTTGTGGTACATAAGATTTTTGAAGCACTGTTTAGGTTCAGGAAGCTATGGGATCCATAGCCAGGTTAAGGCACACCAGATCCCTTGCAGTACAGAGGATTTCTGAAGAACTGTTAAGGTTCTGGAAACCGCATTGTCCGTGGCCTGATGAAGGCACACTGGATCCCTTGCAGTACAGAGGATTTCTGAAGAAGTGTTTAGGTTCCAGAAACTGAGGCGTCCATGGCCTGGTCAAGGCACGCTGGATCCCTTGCAGTACAGAGGATTTCTGAAGAACTGTTTAGGTTCCAGGAACCGTGGGGTCCATGGCCTGGTCAAGTCATGCTGCATCCCTTGCAGTACTGAGGATTTCTGAAGAACTCTTTAGGTTCCAGAAACTGAGGGTCTGTGCCTTGGTGAAGGCACACTGGATCCCTTGTAGTACAGAGGATTTCTCAAAAACTATTTGGGTTCCAGAAATCGAGGGGTCTGTGACCTGGTGAAGGCATGCTGGATCCCTTGGAATACAGAGGATTTCTGAAAAACTGTTTGGGTTCCAGAAATTGAGGGGTCCATGACCTAGTGAAGGCATGCCAGATCCTTTGCAGTACAGAGGATTTCTGAAAAGCTGTATAGGTTTCAGAAATCGAGGGGTCCATGTCCTGGTCAAGGCACACTGTATCCCTTGCACTGCAGAGGATTTCTGAAACGCTGTTTAGGTTCCAGAAATCATGGGCTCTATGGCCTGGCCAAGGCACACTGGAACTCTTGCAGTACAGAGGATTTCTGAAGAACTGTTTATGTTTTGAAAATCGCGGGGTCTGTGGCCCAGTGAAGGCACGCTGGACCCCTTGCAGTACAGAAGATTTCTGAAGAACTTTTTACGTTCCAGTAATTGTGGGGTCCATGGCCTGGTGAAGGCACACTGAATCCTTTGCAGTACAGAAGATTTCTAAAGAGCTGTTAAGGTTCTGGAAACCACAGGGTCCATGGTCTGATCAAGGCACACTGGATCCCTTTCAGTACAGAGGATTCCTGAAAAAACGTTTAGGTTCCAGAAATCAAGGAGTCTGTGGTCTGGTGAAGGTATGCTGTATCCCTTGCAGTACAGAGAATTCCTGAAAAACTGTTTAGGTTCCAGAAACAGAGGGGTTTGTTGCCTGGTCAAGGCATGCTGGATTCCTTGTGGTATAGTGGATTTCTGAAAAATTGGTTAGGTTCAGGAAATCGAGATGTCCATGTCCAGGTCAAGGCATGCAGAATCTCTTGCAGTACATAAGATTTCTAAAGAACATTTTAGGTTGCAGAATTCAAAGGAATCCATTGCCTGGTCAAGCCCTGCTGGATCCCTTGCAGTACAGAGGATTTCTAAAGAACTGTTAAGGTTCCAGTAGCTGCGGTGTCCATTGCATGGTGAAGGCATATTGGATCCCTTGCAGTACAGAGGATTTCTGAAGAAGTGTTTAGGTTCCAGAAACCGTGGGGTCCATGGCTAGGTCATGCCCCATTGGATCCCATGCAGTACAGAGGATTTCTAAAGAACTGTTTAGGTTTCAGAAACCATGGAGTCTTTGCTCTGTTGAAGGCACACTGAATCACTTGCAGTACAGAGGATTTCTAAAGAATGTTTAGGTTCCAGAAACTGCATTGTCCGTGGCCTGATGAAGGCACACTGGATCCCTTGCAGTACAGAGGATTTCTGAAGAAGTGTTTAGGTTCCAGAAACTGAGGCGTCCATGGCCTGGTCAAGGCACACTGGATCCCTTGCAGTACAGAGGATTTCTGAAGAACTGTTTAGGTTCCAGGAACTGTGGGGTCCATGGCCTGGTCAAGTCATGCTGCATCCCTTGCAGTACTGAGGATTTCTGAAGAACTCTTTAGGTTCCAGAAACTGAGGGTCTGTGCCTTGGTGAAGGCACACTGGATCCCTTGCAGTACAAAGGATTTCTCAAAAACTATTTGGGTTCCAGAAATCGAGGGGTCTGTGACCTGGTGAAGGCATGCTGGATCCCTTGGAGTACAGAGGATTTCTGAAAAACTGTTTGGGTTCCAGAAATTGAGGGGTCCGTGACCTAGTGAAGGCATGCCAGATCCTTTGCAGTACAGAGGATTTCTGAAAAGCTGTTTAGGTTTCAGAAATCGAGGGGTCCAATGCCCTGGTCAAGGCACACTGTATCCCTTGCAGTACAGAGGATTTCTGAAAAGCTGTATAGGTTTCAGAAATCGAGGGGTCCATGTCCTGGTCAAGGCACACTGGATCCCTTGCACTGCAGAGGATTTCTGAAACGCTGTTTAGGTTCCAGAAATCATGGGCTCCATGGCCTGGCCAAGGTACACTGGAACTCTTGCGGTACAGAGGATTTCTGAAGAACTGTTTATGTTCTGAAAATCGCGGGGTCTGTGGCCCAGTGAAGGCACACTGGATCCCTTGCAGTACAGAAGATTTCTGAAGAACTTTTAAGTTCCAGTAATTGTGGGGTCCATGGCCTGGTGAAGGCACACTGAATCCTTTGCAGTACAGAAGATTTCTGAAGAACTGTTTACATTCCAGAAATTGTGGGGTCCATTTCCTGGTGAAGGCACACTGGATCCCTTGCAGTACAGAGGATTTCTGAAAAGCTGTTTAGGTTTCAGAAATCGAGGGGTCCATGTCCTGCCAAGGCACACTGGATCCCTTGCACTGCAGAGGATTTCTGAAAAGCTGTTTAGGTTCCAGAAATCATGGATCCAGGGCGTGGCCAAGGCACACTGGATCCCTTTCGGTACAGAGGATTTCTGAAGAACTGTTTATGTTCTGGAAATCGCGGGGTCTGTGGCCCGGTGAAGACACGCAGGATCCCTTGCAGTACAGAAAATTTCTGAAGAACTGTTTAGGTTCCAGAAATTGAGAGGTCGGTGGCCTGTCCAAGGCACGCTGGATCCCATGTGGTACAGAGGATTGCTGAAAAGCTGTTTAGATTCCAGAACTCTCAGGATCCATGGCTAGGTCAAGGCACACAGGATCCATTGTGGTACAGAGGATTTCTGAAAAATGTATTAGGTTCCATAAATCAAGGGGTCCATGGTCTGGTCAAGGCACACAGGATACCTTGTAGTACAGCAGATTTCTGAAGAACTATTTAGGTTCCAGAAATTGTGGGGTCTGTGGCCAGGTCTAGGCATGCTGGATCACTTGCAGAACAGCAGATTTCTGAAGAACTGTTTAAGTTCCAGAAATAGAAGGATCTGTGGCCTGGTCAAGGCAGGCTAGATCCCTTGCAGTACAGAGTGTTTCTGAAGAACTGTTTAGGTTCCAGAAAGCACAGTGTCCATGGCCTGGTGAAGGCATGCTGGATCCCTTGCAGTAGAGTGAATTTCTGAAGAACTGTTTAGGTTCCAGAATCAGCGGTGTCTGTGGCCTGATAAATGCACACTGGATCCATAGAAGTACAGAGGATTTTGGAAGAATTTTTTAGGTTCTGATATCACAGGGTCCATGGGCTGATGAAGGCACACTGGATCCCTTGCAATAGAGAAGATTTCTAAAGAACTGTTTACATTCCAGAAATCACGGAGTCCATGGCCTGGTCAAGGCAGACTGCATCCCATGCAGTACAAAGGATTTCTGAAGAATGGTTTAGGTTTCAGAAATTGAGAGGTCTGTGGCCTGCTCAAGGCATACTGGCGTCACTGTGGTACAGAAGATTTCTGAAAAACTGTTTAGGTTCCAGAAATTGAGGGGTCAGTGGCCTGGTCAAGGCACACTGGATCCCTTGCAGTACAGAGGATTTATGAAAAGCTATTTAGGTTCTAGAAATTAAGGGGTCCATGGCCTGGTCAAGGCACGCTGGATGCCTTGCGGTACAGAAGATTCCTAAAAAACTGTTAATGGTTTCAGAAACTGCAGTGTCCATGGCCTGGTGAAGGCATGCTGGATCCCTTGCAGTAGAGTGAATTTCTGAAGAACTGTTTAGGTTTCAGAAACCGCGGTGTCTGTGGCCTGGTGAACACATGCTGGATCCATAAAAGTACAGAGGATTTTTGAAGAACAGTTTAGGTTCCGAAACCGCGGCATCCATGTGCTGGTAAAAGCATGCTGGATCCCTTGCAGTGCAGAAGATTTCCAAATAACTGTTTACAGTCCAGAAATTGTGGGGTCCATGGCCTGGTCAAGGCACATTGGATCCCTCGCAGCACAGAACATTTTTGAAGAACCGTTTAAGTTCCAGAAATTGAGAGGTCCATGGCCTGCTCAAGGCGCACTGGATCCATTGCGATACAGAGGATTTCTGAAAAGTTGTTTAGGTTCCAGAAATTGAGGTGTCTGTGGCCTGGTCAAGGCACGGTGGATCCCTTGCAGTACAGAAGATTTCTGAAAAGCTGTTTCATTTCCATCAAACACAGTGTCTGTGGCTTGGTCAAGGCACACTGGATTCCTTGAACTGCAGATGATTTCCGAAAAGCTGTTTAGGTTCCAGAAATCACAGGGTCCAAGGGCTGGCCAAGGCACACTGGATCTCTTGCGGTTCAGGAAGTTTTTGAAGAACTGTTTATGTTCTGGAAATTGCAGGGTCTGTGGCCCAGTCAAAGCATGCTGCTTCCCATGCAGTACAGAGGATTTCTGAAAAACTGTTTAGGTTCCAGAAATCGAGGGGCATGTGGTCTGGTCAAGGCATGCTGGATGCCTTATGGTACAGAAGATTCCTGAAAAAACTGTTTAGGTTCTAGAAATTGAGGGGTCCGTGTCGTGGTCAAGACACGCTGTACGTCTTGTGGTACAGAGGATTTCTGAAAAACTGTTTAGGTTCCAGAACTCTCATGATCCATGACCAGGTGAAGGCATGCTGGATCCCATGCAGTACAGAGGATTTCTGAAGAACTGTTTAGGTTCCAGAAACTGTGGGGTCTGTGGCCTGGTGAAGGCTCACTAGATGCCTTGCAGTACAGAGGTTTTCTAAAGAACTGTTTAGACTCCAAGAAACTGCGGGGTCCATGGCCAGGTGAAGGCATGCAAGATCTCTTGCAGTGCAGAAGATTTCTGAAGAACTGCTTAGGTTCCAGAAACCACGGGGTCAATGGATTTGTCAAGGCATGGTGGATCCCTTGCAGTAAAGAAGATTTCTGAAGAACTCTTTAGGTTCCAGAAACAGTGGGGTCCTTGGCCTGGTCAAGGCACGCTGGATCCCTTGCAATACTGTGGATTTCTTAAGAACTTTTTAGGTTCCAGAAACTGGTGGGGGTCCTAGGCCTCGTCAAGGCATGCTGGATCCCTTGCAGTGCAGAGGATTTCTGAAGAACTGTTTAGGTTCCTGAAAATGTGGGTTCTGTGGCCTGGTCAAAGCATGCTGGATCCCTTGCAGTACAGAGGACTTATTAAAACCTTTTTAGGTTCCAGAAATTGAGGGATCTGTGGCCAGGTCAAGGCACACTGGATCCCATGCGGTACAGGGGATTTCTGAAAAGCTGTTTAGGTTCCAAAAATTGAGGGATCCATGGCTCGGCCAAGGCACACTGGATCCCATTAAGCAGAGGATTTCTGAAAAGCTGTTTAGGTTCCATAAATCAAGGGGTCCATGGACTGGTCAAGGCACGCAGGATACCTTGCAATACAGCAGATTTCTGAAGAACTATTTAGGTTCCAGAAATTGTGGGGTCCGTGGCCAGGTCTAGGCATGCTGGATCACTTGCAAAACAGCAGATTTCTGAAGAACTGTTTAGGTTGCAGAAATGGAAGGGTCTGCGGCCTGGTCTAGGCACTCTGGATCCCTTGCAGTACAGAGTGTTTCTGAAGAACTGTTTAAGTTCCTGAAACTGTGGTGTCCATGGCCTGGTGAAGGCATGCTGGATCCCTTGCACTAGAGTGAATTTCTGAAGAACTGTTTAGGTTCCAGAAACCACAGTATCTGTGGCCTGGTAAATGCACGCTGGATCCAAAGAAGTACAGAGGATTTTGGAAGAAGTGTTTAGGTTCCAAAACCACTGGGTCCATGGGCTGATGAAGGCACGCTGGATCCCTTGCAATAAAGAAGATTTCTAAAGAACTGTTTACATTCCAGAAATCGCAGAGTCCATGGCCTGGTCAAGGCACACTACATCCCATGCACTACAAACGATTTCTGAAGAATGGTTTAGGTTCCAGAAATTGAGAGGTCTGTTGCCTGCTCAAGGCACACTGGATCCATTGTGGTACAGAAGATTTCTGAAAAGCTGTTTAGGTTCAAAAAATTGAGGGGTCCATGGCCTGGTCAAGGCATGCTGGATCCCTTGCAATACAGAGGATTTCTGAAAAGCTGTTTAGGTTCCAGAAATCACAGGTTCTGTAGCCTGGTCAAGCCACACTGGATCCCTTGCACAGAAGAGGATTTCTGAAAAGCTGTTTAGGCATTAGAAATCACTGGGTCCATGGCCTGGTCAAGGCACTTTGAATCCCTTTTGCTACAGAGGATTTCTGAAAAGCTGTTTAGGTTACAGAAATCGAAGGGCCCAGGACCTAGTCAAGGCACGGTGGATGCCTTGCAGTACAGAAGATTCCAAAAACTGCTCAGATTCCAGAAACCGCGGTGTCCATGGACTGGTGAAGGCATGCTGGCCCTTGCACTAGTGTGAATTTCTGAAGAACTGTTTAGGTTCCAGAAACTGCGTGTGTCTGTGGCCGCAGAACACATGCTGGATCCTTGAAGTACAGAGGATTTGAAGAACTGTTTAGGTTCTGAAACCACTAGGTCCATGGGCTGGTGAAGGCACGCTGGATCCCTTGCAGTACAGAGGATTTCTGAAAAGCTGTTTAGGTTCCAGAAAATGCAGAGTCCGTGGCCTGGTCAAAGCATGCTGGATCCCTTGCAGTACAGATGATTTCTGAAAAGCTGTTTAGGTTCCAGGAATCACGGGGTCTGTAGCCTGGTCAAGCCACACTGTATCCCTTGCACAGAAGAGAATTTCTGAAAAGCCTTTTAGGCTCCAGAAATCATGGGGTCCATGGCCTGGTCAAAACACGTTGGATCCCTTATGGTATAGAGAATTTCTGAAAAGCTGTTTAGGCTACAGAAACCGAGGGGCCCAGGGCCTGGTCAAGGTACGCTGGATGTCTTGTGGTACAGAAGATTCCTGAAAAACTGTTTAGATTCCAGAAACCGCGGTGTCCATGGCCTGGTGAAGGCATGCTGGATCCCTTGCAGTAGAGCGAATTTCTGAAGAACTATTTAGGTTCCAGAAACCACAGTGTTTGAGGCCTGGTGAACACACACTGGATCCCTTGAAGTACAGAGGATTTTGGAAGAAATGTTCAGATTCCGAAACCACTGGGTCCATGGGCTGGTGAAGACACACTGGATCCTTTGCAGTACAGAAGATTTCTGAAGCACTGTTTACGTTCCAGAAATTGTGTGGTCCATGGCCTGGTGAAAGCACACTGGATCCCTTGCAGTACAGAAGATTTCTAAAGAAGTGTTTAGGTTCCAGGAACCATGGGGTCCATGGCCTGGTCAAGTCACGCTGCATCCCTTGCCGTACTGAGGATTTCTGAAGATTCTTTAGGTTCCAGAAACCACTGGGTCCATGGCCAGGTTAAGGCACACTAGATCCCTTGCAGTACACAGGATTTCTGAAGAACTGTTAAGGTTCAGGAAATTGCAGGGTCCATGGCCTGATCAAGGCACACTGGATCCCTTGCAGTACAGAAGATTTCTAAAAAACTGTTTAGGTTAAAGGAACCATGGGGTCCATGGCCTTGTCAAGTCACGCTGCATCCCTTGCAGCACAGAGGATTTCTAAAGAACTGTTTAGGTTCCAGGAACCCTGGGGTCCTTGGCCTGGTCAAGTCATGCTGAATCCCTTGCAGTACAGAGGATTTCTAAAGAACTGTTTAGGTTCCAGGAACCGTGGGGTCCATGACCTGGTCAAGTCATGCAGCATCCCTTGCAGTACTGAGGTTTTCTGCAGAACTCTTTAGGTTCCAGAAACCACGGAGTCCATGGCCAGGTTAAGGCATACTAGATCCTTTGCAGTACAGTGGATTTCTGAAGAACTGTTAAAGTTCAGGAAACTGCAGGGTCCATGGCCTGATCAAAGCACACTGGATCCCTTTCAGTACAGAGGATTCCTGAAAAACCACTTAGGTTCCAGAAATCAAGGAGTCTGTGGCCTGGTCAAGGCATGCTGTGTCCCTTGCAGTACAGAGGATTCCTGATAAACTGTTTAGGTTCCAGAAACAGAGGGGTTCATGGCCTGGTCATGACATGCTGGATCCCTTGACAGTACAGAGGATTTATAAATAACTGTTTAGGTTCCAGAAATCACAGGTTCTGTGACCTGGTCAAGGCACACTGGATCCCTTGCGGTACAGATGATTTCTGAAGAACTGTTTAAGTTCCAGAAAATACAGGGTCCATAGACAGGTTAAGGCATGCTGGATCCCTTGCAGTACAGAGGATTTCTAAAGAACTGTTTAGGTTCAGAAAACCATAGGGTCCATGACCTGATCAAGGCACACTAGATCCCTTGCAGTACAGAGGATTCCTGAAAAACTGTTTAGGTTCCAGAAATCAATGATAGTCTGTGGCCTGGTCTAGGCACGCTGTATCCCTTGCAGTACAGAGGATTCCTGAAAAACAGTTTGGGTTGCAGAAGTGAGGGTCGTGGCCGGTCAAGACGCAGCATCCATCCTTAGGGTACCGAGATTTCTGAAAAATTGGTTAGGTTCAAGAAATCGACTGGTCTGTGCTCTGGTCAAGGCATGCAGGATCCCTTGTGGTACATAAGATTTCTGAAGCCAATGTTTAGGTTCAGGAAGCTACGGGGTCCAGTAACCAGGTTAAGGCACCAGATCCCTTGCAGTACAGAGGATTTCTGAAGAACTGTTAAGGTTCTGAAACCACAGGGTCCGTGGTCTGATCAAGGCACACTGGATCCCTTTTCTAGTACAGAGGATTCTTGAAAACATTTAGGTTCCAGAAATCAAGGAGTCTGTGGCCTGGGTGAAGGTATGCTGTATCCTTGTACAGAGAATTCCTGAAAACTGTTTAGGTTCCAGAAACAGAGGGTTTGTTTCCTGGTCAAGGCATGCTGGATTCCTTGTTGTGCTGGTGGATTTCTGAAAAAATTGGTTAGGTTCAGGAAATCGAGAGGTCCATGTCCAGGTCAAGGCATGCAGAATCTCTTGCAGTACATAAGATTTCTAAAGAACATTTTAGGTTGCAGAATTCAAGGGATCCATTGCCTGGTCAAGGCCTGCTGGATCCCTTGCAGTACAGAGGATTTCTGAAGAACTGTTAAGGTTCCAGTAGCTGCGGTGTCCATTGCATGGTGAAGGCATATTGGATCCCTTGCAGTACAGAGGATTTCTGAAGAAGTGTTTAGGTTCCAGAAACCATGGGGTCCATGGCTAGGTCATGCCCCATTGGATCCCATGCAGTACAGAGGATTTCTGAAGAACTGTTTAGGTTTCAGAAACCATGGAGTCTTTGCTCTGTTGAAGGCACACTGAATCACTTGCAGTACAGAGGATTTCTAAAGAATGTTTGGGTTCCAGAAACCGCATTGTCCGTGGCCTGATGAGGCACACTGGATCCTTGCAGTACAGAGGATTTCTGAAGAAGTGTTTAGGTTCCAGAAACTGAGGCGTCCATGGCCTGGTCAAGGCACACTGGATCCCTTGCAGTACAGAGGATTTCTGAAGAACTGTTTAGGTTCCAGGAACCGTGGAGTCCATGGCCTGGTCAAGTCATGCTGCATCCCTTGCAGTACTGAGGATTTCTGAAGAACCCTTTAGGTTCCAGAAACTGAGGGTCTGTGCCTTGGTGAAGGCACACTGGATCCCTTGTA
Organism: Neoceratodus forsteri; assembly: GCA_016271365.2. Lineage (NCBI taxonomy): Eukaryota > Metazoa > Chordata > Ceratodontiformes > Ceratodontidae > Neoceratodus > Neoceratodus forsteri. Next base: position 130,199,158 of record CM057450.1, on the reverse strand, counting down.
GTACAGAGGATTTCTCAAAAACTATTTGGGTTCCAGAAATCGAGGTGTCTGTGACCTGGTGAAGGCATGCTGGATCCCTTGGAGTACAGAGGATTTCTGAAAAACTGTTTGGGTTCCAGAAATTGAGGGGTCCGTGAACTAGTGAAGGCATGCCAGATCTTTTGCAGTACAGAGGATTTCTGAAAAGCTGTTTAGGTTTCAGAAATCAGGGTCCAATGCCCTGGTCAAGGCACACTGTATCCCTTACCGGTACAGAGGATTTCTGAAAGCTGTATGGGTTTCAATCGAGGGGTCCATGTCCTGGTCAAGGTACACTGGATCCCTGCACCTGCAGAGGATTTCTGAAATGCTGTTTAGGTTCCAGAAATCATGGGCTCCATGGCCTGGCCAAGGCACACTGGAACTCTTGCGGTACAGAGGATTTCTGAAGAACTGTTTATGTTCTGAAAATCGCGGGGTCTGTGGCCCAGGGAAGGCACGCTGGATCCCTTGCAGTACAGAAGATTTCTGAAGAACTTTTTACGTTCCAGTAATTGTGGGGTCCATGGCCTGGTGAAGGCACACTGAATCCTTTGCAGTACAGAAGATTTCTGAAGAACTGTTTATGTTCCAGAAATTGTGGGGTCCATGTCCTGGTGAAGGCACACTGGATCCCTTGCAGTACAGAAGATTTCTGAAGAACTGTTTAGGTTCCAGAAATTGAGATGTCCGTGGCCTGGCCAAGGCACGCTGGATCCCATGTGGTACAGAGGATTTCTGAAAAGCTGTTTAGGTTCCAGAACTCTCGGGATCCATGGCCAGGTCAAGACACGCTGGTTCCATTGTGGTATAGAGAATTTCTGAAAAATTGATTAGGTTCCATAAATCAAGGGGTCCATGGACTGGTCAAAGCACACAGGATACATTGCAGTACAGCAGATTTCTGAAGAACTATTTAGGTTGCAGAAATTGTGGGGTCCGTGGCCAGGTCTAGGCACACTGGATCACTTGCAGAACAGTGGATTTCTGGAGAACTGTTTAAGTTCCAGAAATGGAAGGGTCTGTGGCCTGGTAAAGGCAGGCTAGATCTCTTGCAGTACAGAGGATTTCTGAAGAACTGTTTAGGTTCCAGAAAGCACATTGTCCATGGCCTGGTGAAGGCATACTGGATCCCTTGCAGTACAGAGGATTTCTGAAGAAGTGTTTAGCTTCCAGAAACTGAGGCATCCATGGCCTGGTTAGGGCACGCTGGATCCCTTGCAGTACAGGGCATTCCTGAAAAAATGTTTAGGTTCCAGAAATCAAGGGGTCTCTGGCCTGGTCAAGGCATGCTGTATCCCTTGTGGTACAGAAGATTTCTGAAAAATTGGTCAGGTGAAAGAAATCGAGTGCACCATGCCCTGGTCAAGGCATGCAGGATCTCTTGTGGTACATAAGATTTCTGAAGAATTGTTTAGGTTCCAGAAACTGAGGTGTCCATGGCCTCTTCAAGGCACACTGGATGCCTTGCAGTACAGAGGATTTCTGAAATACTGTTTAGGTTCCAGAAACCACGGGGTCCATGGCCTGGTCAAGGCGTTCTGGATCCCTTGTAGTACAGAGGATTTCTGAAGAACTGTTTAGGTTCAGAATCTGGGTCATCCATGGCCTGGTCAAGGCACGCTGGATCCCTTGCAGGACACAGTATTTCTGAAGAATTGTTTAGGTTCCATAAATTTTTGAGGTCCATGGTCTGTTCAAGGCACGCTGGATCCCTTGCAGAACAGAGGATTTCTGAAGAAATTTTAAGGTTCCAAGACTGCGGTATTCATGGCCTGGTGAAGGTACACTGGATCCCTTGCAGTACAGGTGATTTCTGAAACCACTGGGTCCATGGCCAAGTTAAGGCACACAGGATCCCTTGCAGTACAGAGGATTTCTGAAGAACTGTTTATTTTCCAGAAACCGCAGGGTCTGTGACCTGATCTAGGCACACTGGATCCATTTCAGTACAGGGCATTCCTGAAAAAATGTTTAGGCTGCAGAAATCAAGGGGTCTGTGGCCTGGTCAAGGCATTGTGTATCCCTTGCGGTACAGAGGATTCCAGAAAACGTGTTTAGGTTCCAGAAACAGAGGGGTCCGTGGCCTCATGAAGGCATGCTGGATCCCTTGTGGTACAGAGGATTTCTAAAAAATTGGTTAGGTGCAAGAAATCGAAGTGGAACATGACGTAATCAAGGCACGCTGGATCCCTTGCAGAACAGAGGATTTCTGAAGAATGATGTGATTCCATAAACTGCGGGGTCTGTGCCCTGGTGAAGGCACACTGGATCCCTTGCAGTACAGAGGATTTCTGATGAACTGTTTAGGTTCCAGAAACCACGGTGTCCATGGCCTGGAGAAGTACACTGGATGCCTTGCAGTACAGAGGATTTCTGACGAACTGTTTAGGTTCCCAGAAACCCCGGGGTCACCTGACCTGGTCAAGGCGTTCTGCATCCCTTGTGACTGGGAGGATTTCTGAGAGAACTGTTTAGGTTACAGAAATTGCGAGATCTGTGGACTGGTCAAGGCCCGCTGGATCCCACAGTAGTGTGTTGATGTCTGAAGAACTGTTTAGGTTCCAGAAATTGTGGTTTCTGAGCTCTAGTCAAGACTCACTTGATCCCTTGCAGTGAAGACCATTTCTGAAGAACTGTTTCGGTTCCAGGAACCGCGGTGAGCATGGTCTGGTGAAGGCACACTGGATGGCTTGCAGTACAGAGGATTTCTGATGAACTGCTTAGGTTCCAGAAACCACAAGGTCCATGGCTTGGTCAAGGTGTTCTGGATCCCTTGCAGTACAGAGAATTTCTGAAGAACTGTTTAGGCTCCAGAAACCACGGGGTCTTTGCCATAATGAAGACACTCTGGATCCCTTGCAATACAGAGGATTTCTGAAGAACTATTTAGGTTCCAGAAACTGAGGCATCCATGGCCTGGTCAAGGCATGCTGGATACCCTGCAGAACAGAGGTTTTCTGAGGAACTGTTTGGGTTCTAGAATGGCCGGGGTCTGTGCCTAGGTGAAGGCACAGTTGCATCCCTTGCAGTACAGAGGATTTCTGAAAAACTGTATGGGTTCCAGAAATCGAGAGGTCCGTGACCTGCTGAAGGCATGCTGGATCCCTTGCAGTACAGAGGATTTCTGAAAAGCTGTTTAGGTTTCAGAAATTGAGGGTCCATGGCCTGGTCAAGGCAAGCTGGATCCCATGTAGTACAGAGGATTTCTGAAAAGCTGTTTATGTTCCAGAAATCTAGGGGTCCGTGTCCTGGTCAAGGCATGCTGGATCCCTTACAGTACAGATGATTTCTGAAAAGCCATTTAGGTTCCAGAAATTGCAGGGTCCATGGCTTTATCAAGGAACTCTTCATCCCTTGCAATACAGAGGAGTTCTGAAAAGATGTTTAGGTTTCAGAAATCACGGGGTCCACGGCCTGGTCAAGGAACGCTGGATCCCTTGCAGTACAGAGGATTTCTGAAGAACTGCTTAGGGTCCAGAATTCAAGGGGTCTATGGCCTGGTCAAGGCATGCTGGATCCCTTGCAGGACAGTGGATTTCTGGAAAATTGTTTAGGTTCCATAAATTTTGAGGTCCATGGCCTGGTCAAGGCACACTGGATCCCTTGCAGAACAGAGGATTTCTGAACAACTGTTAAGGTTCCACAAGCCACGGTGTTCATTGCCTGGTGAAGGCACACTGGATCCATTGCATCACAGAGGATTTCTGAAGAAATGTTTAGGTTCCAGAAACCACAGGGGTCCATGGCCAGGTTAAGGCACATTGGATCCCTTGCAGTAAAGAGGATTTTTGAAGAACTGTTTAGGTTCAGGAAACCTCAGAGTCCCTGACCTGATCAAGGCACACTGGATCCTTTCAGTTTCAGGAGCATTCCGAAAAAATGTTTGGGTTCCAGAAATCAAAGGGTCTGTGGCCTATTCAGGCACCCTGGGTCCCCCTCGTTGCACACAGGATTCCTGAAAAAATGTATAGTGCAAGAAATTCAGTGGACTGATGCCCTGGTCAAGACATAGGATCTCTCGCAGTACATAAGATTTCATTGAAGAACTGTTTAGGTTCCAGAATTCAAGGGGTCCAAGGCCTGGTCAAGGCACACTGGATCCCTTGCAGAACAGAGGATTTTTGAAGAACTGTTAGGGTTCCATAAACTGCGGGGTCTTTGCCCTGGTGAAGGCACACTGGATCCCTTGCAGTACAGAGGACTTCTGATGAACTGTTTAGGTTCCAGAAACTGAGGCTTCCATGGCCTGGTCAAGGCACGCTGGATCCCTTGCAGGACAGCGGATTTCTGAAGAACTGTTTAGGTTCAAGAAACGGCCTGGTCAAGGCACGCTGGATCCCTTGCGGTACACAGGATTTCTGAAGAACTGTTTACGTTCCAGAAACTGTGGGGTCTGTGCTGTGAGTGAAGGCACACTGGAATCCTTGCAGTAGAGAGGATTTCTGAAAAACTGTTTGGGTTCCAGAAATCAAGGGTCTGTGTGCCTGCTCATGGCATGCTGGATTCGGGCGGTACAGAGGTTTCTGAAAACTCTTTAGGTTCCAGAAACAAGGAGGTCTGTGCCCTGGTGAAGCACACTGCATCCCTTGCAGTACAGAAGATTTCTGATGAACTGTTTAGGTTTCAGAAATGCCAGTGTCCATGGCCTGGAGAGGCACGCTGGATGCCTTGCGGTACAGAGGATTTCTGATGAACTGTTTGGGTTCCTGAAACTACGAGGGTCCATGGCCTGGTCAAGGCTTCTGGATCCCTTGTAATACAGAGGATTTCTGAAGACTGTTTAGGTTCCACAAACCGTGGGGTCTGTGCTCTGGTGAAGGCATGCTGGATCCCTTGCAGTCTGGAGGATTTCTGAACAGCTGTTTAGGTTCCCTACGTCGCGGGGTCTCTGCGGCTGGTGAGAAGGCATGCTGGATCCTTTGCAGTACAGGAGGGATTTCCTGAAGAACTGTTTAGGTTCCAGAAATCCAGAGGTCTGTAGCCTGCTCAAGGGCATGCTGGATCCTTTGCAGTACAGAGAGTTTCTGAAGAACTGTTTGGGTTCCAGAAATCCAGGGGTCTGTGGCCTGCTCAAGGCATGCTGGATCCATGTGGTACAGAGAATTTTGGGAAAACTCTTTAGGTTCCAGAAATAGCGGGATCCATGGCCTGGTCAAGGCACGCTGGATCCTTTGCAGTACAGAGGATTTCTGAAGAACTGTTTATGTTCCAGAAATCGCAGTATCCATGACCTGGTGAAACCACACTGGATCCCTTGCAGTACGGAGGATTTCTGAAGAACTGTTTAGGTTACAGAAACCGCAAGATCTTTGGCCTGGTCAAGGCATGCTGGATCCCTAGCAGTAAAGCTGATGTCTGAAGAACTGTTTAGGTTCCAGAAATCATGGGGTCCGAGGTCTACACAAGGTGCACTTGATCCCTTGCAGTAAAGACCATTTCGAAGAACTGTTTAGGTTCCAGAAACAGTGGTGTGCATGGTCTGGTGAAGGCATGCTGGATGCCTTGCGGTACAGAGGATTTCTATAAACTGCTTAGGTTCCAGAACTATGGGTTCCATGGCTTGGTAAGGTGTTTGGATCCCTTGCAGTACAGAGGATTTCTGAAGAACTGTTTATGTTCCAGAAATTGTGGTGTCCGTGGCCTGGTGAAGGCATACTGGATACCTTGCAGTACAGAGGATTTCTGAAGAACTGTTTTATGTTCCAGAAATCGTAGGGTCCAAGGCCTGGTCAGACACTGGATCCCTTGCAGTACAGAGGATTTCTGAAGGACTGTTGAGGTTCCAGAAACCACAGGGTTCTGTGCCCTGGTCAAGGCATGCTGGATCCCTTGCAGGACAGAGGGTTTCTGAAGGACTGTTTAGGTTCAAGAAACTGTGTTGGTCCAAGGCCTGGTCAGAGCACAGCCTGGATGCCTTACAGTACACAGGATTTCTGAAAAACTGTTTAGGTTCCAGAAACCGTGGGTTCTGTGCCCTGGTGAAGACACTCTGGATCCCTTGCAGTGCAGAGTAATTCTGAAGAACTGTTTGGGTTCCAGAAATGAGGAATCCATGGCCTGGTCAAGGCACATTGGATCCCTTGCAGGACAGAGGATTTCTGAAGAACTGTTTAGGTTCCAAGAGGATTTCTAAGAACTGTTTTGGTTCCAGAAACTGTTGGGTCTGTGCTCTGGTGAAGACATGCTAGAACCCTTGCAGTAGAGATGATTTCTTGAAAAAACTGTTGAGGTTCCAGAATGTGAGGGGTCCATTTGCCTGGTCTGTGCACAGTGGATCCCATGCTGTGCAAGAGTTCTCAAAAGCTGTTTGGGTTTCAGAAATCAGGGAGTCGTCGTGGGCCTGGTCAAGGCAGCCATATCCCTTGCAGTACAGAGGATTTCTGAAGAACTGTATATGCTCCAGAAATGGCAGGGACCCAGGCCTGGTTAAGGCACACTTGATCCCTGCAGTGCAGAGGATTTCTGAAGAACTGATTAGGTTCTAGAAACTGAGCTTTCATGGCCTGGTCAAGGCATGCTGGATACCTTGCAGGATGGAGGATTTCTGAAGAATTGTTTAGGTTCAAGAAACCATAGGGTCAAATGCTCTCATCAAGGCAGCTGGATCCCTTGGGTACCTGGATTTCTGAAGAACTGTTTACGTTCCAGTAACTGTCGGTTTTGTGCTCTAGTGAAGGCATGCTGAATCCCTTGCAGAAGAGAGGATTTCTGAAAACTGATTAGGTTCCAGAAATTGAAGGGTCTGTGGCCTGTTCAAGGCATGCTGGATCCATGTGCAGTGGGGAGGATTTCTGAAGAACTGTTAAGGTTCCATAAACTGTGGGGTCTGTGCCGTGGGTGAAGGCACACTGGATCCCTTGCAGTACAGAGGATTTCTGATGAACTGTTTAGGTTCCGGAAACCAGGGGTCCATGGCCTGGTCAAGGTGTATTCTGGATCCCTTTGTTGTGGCTAGAGGATTTCTGAAGAACTGTTTAGATTACAGAACTTCATGATCTGTGGCCTGGTCAAGGCATTCTGGATCCCTAGCAGTAAAGCTGATGTCTGAAGAACTGTTTAGGTTCCAGAAATCGCGAGGTCCAAGGTCTAGACAAGGCGCACTTGATCCCTTGCAGTGAAGACCATTTCTAAAGAACTGTTTAGGTTCCAGAAACTGTGGTGTGCATGGTCTGGTGAAGGCATGCTGGATACCTTGCAGTACTGAGGATTTCTGATGAACTGCTTAGGTTCCAGAAACCACTGGGTCCATGGCTTGGTCAAGGTGTTTTTGATCCCTTGCAGTACAGAGGATTTCTGAATAACTGTTTAGGTTTAAGAGACCACGGAGTCTGTACCCAGGTGAAGACAATCTGGATACCTTGCAGTACCGAGGATTTCTGAGGAACTGTTTAGGTTCCAGAAACTGAGGCGTCCATGGCCTTGTCAAGGCACACTGGATCCCTTGCAGTACAGAGGATTTCTGAAGAACTGTTTGGGTTCAAGAAACGCATAGGTCACATGGCCTATTCAAGCCAACGCTGGATCCCTTGCAGTAGTGAGGATTTCTGAAAAACTGTTTAGGTTCCAGAAATCAAAGGGTCTGTGTGTTGCTCAAGGCATACTGGATCCCTTGCAGAACAGAAGGATTTGTGAAGAACTGTCAAGGTTCCATAAACTGCTGGGTCCATGCCCTGGTGAAGGCACACTGGATCTCTTGCAGTACAGAGGATTTCTGATGAACTGCTTAGGTTCCAGAAACCGCAGTGTGCATGATCTGGTGAAGGCAAGCTGGATCCTTGCAGTGGGTAGATTCTGAAAAACTGTTTAGGGTTCCAGAAATTGAGGGGTCTGTGGCCTGCTCAAGGGCATGCTGGATCCCATGCTGTACAGAAGGATTTCTGAAAACTCTTTAGGTTCCAGAAAATGCGATCCTGGCTTGGCTCAAGGCACACTGGATGCCTTGCAGTACAGAGGATTTCTGAAGAACTGTTTAGATTCTGAAACCATGGGGTCTGTCCTCTGTTGAAGGTATGCTGTATCCCTTGCAGTAGAGGATTTCTGAAAACTGTTTATGTACCAGTAATCGTGGTGTCCATGGTCTGGTCAAGGTACGCGGATCCCTTAGGACAGAGGATTTCTGAAGAACTGTTTAGATTACAGAAACTTCATGATCTGTTGGCCTGGTCAAGGCATTCTGGATCCCTAGCAGTAAAGCTGATGTCTGAAGAACTGTTTAGGTTCCAGAATGCGTGAGGTCAAAGGTCTAGACCAAGGCGCACTTGATCCTTGCAGTGAAGACCATTTCTAAGAACTGTTTAGGTTCCAGAAACTGAGAGCGTCCATGGCCTTGTCAAGGCACACTGGATCCCTTGCAGTACAGAGGATTTCTGAAGAACTGTTTAGGTTCAAGAAACCGCAAGGTCCATGGCCTATTCAAGGCACGCTTGATCCCTTGGTAGTAGGAGGATTTCTGAAAAACTGTTTAGGTTCCAGAAATCAAGGGGTCTGTGTGTTGCTCAAGGCATACTGGATCCCTTGCAGAACAGAGGATTTGTGAAGAACTGTCAGGTTCCATAAACTGCTGGGTCCATGCCCTGGTGAAGGCACTGGATCCCTTGCAGTACAGAGGATTCTGATGAACTGCTTAGGTTCCAGAAACCTGCAGTGTGCATGATCTGGTGAAGGCAAGCTGGATCCCTTGCAGTGGAGTAGATTTCTGAAAAACTGTTTAGGTTCCAGAAATTGAGGGGTCTGTGGCTGCTCAAGGCATGCTGGATCCCATGCTGTACAGAGGATTCTAGAAAATCTTTGGGTTCCAGAAACAACGGGATCCCTGGTTGGTCAAGGCACACTGGATGCCTTGCAGTACTGAGGATTTCTGATGAACTGTTTAGATTCTGGAACCATGGGGTCTGTCCTCTGTTGAAGGCATGCTGTATCCCTTGCAGTAGAGAGGATTTCTGAAAAACTGTTTAGGTTCCAGAAATTGAGGGATCCTTAGCCTGGATCTGGGAACACGCTGGATCCCTTGCAGTACAGAGGACTTCTGAAGAACTGTTTATGTACCAGTAATCGTGGTGTCCATGGTCTGGTCAAGGCACGCTGGATCCCTTGCAGGACAGAGGATTTCTGAAGAACTGTTTAGGTTCAAAGAAACCCTGAGGGTCAAGGCCGCCTCATCAATGCATGCTGGATCCCTGTGGTACACTGGATTTCTGAAAAACTGTTTAGGTTCCAGAAACCATGGGGTCTGTGCCCTGGTGGAGACACACTGGATCCCTTGCAGTATGGAGGATTTATGAAGAACTGTTTAGGTTCCAGAAACTGAGGCTTCCATGGCCTGGTCAAGGCACGCTGGATCCCTTGCAGGACAGAGGATTTCTGAACAACTATTTAGGTTCCAGAAACCGTGGAGTCTGTCCTCCGGTGAAGACATGCTGGATCCCTTGCAGTAGTGAGAATCTCTGAAGAACTGTTTAGGTTCCAGAAATCAAGGGGTCTGTGGCCTGCTCAAGGCATGCTGGATCCCTTGCAGAACAGAGGATTTCTGAAGAACTATCAAAGTTTCATAAACTGCAGGATCCATGCCTTGGTGAAGGTACACTGGATCCCTTGCAGTACAGAGGATTTCTGATGAACTGCTTAGGTTCCAGAAACCGCAGTGTGCATGGCCTGGTGAAGGCAAGCTGGATCCCTTGCAGTGGAGTAGATTTCTGAAAAACTGTTTAGGTTCCAGAAATCGAGGGGTCTGTGGCCTGCTCAAGGCATGCTGGATCCCATGAGGTACAGAGGATTTCTGAAAAACTCTTTATGTTCCAGAAACTGCGGGATCCATGGGTTGGTCAAGGCACGCTGGATGCCTTGCAGTACAGAGGATTTCTGAAGAACTGTTTAGGTTCCAGAAACCGCGGGGTCCATGGCCAGGTCACGGTGTTCTGGATCCCTTGTAGTACAGAAGATTTCTGAAGAACTGCTTAGGTTCCACAAACCGTGGGGTCTGTACTCTGGTGAAGGCACGCTGGATCCCTTGCAGTAGAGAGGATTTCTGAAAAACTGTTTAGCTTCCAGTAATCAAGGGGTCTGTGGCCTGCTCAAGGCATGCTGGATCCTGTGCGGTACAGAGGATTTCTGAAGAACTCTTTAGCTTCCAGAAACAGCGGGTTCCATGGCCTGGCCAAGGCATGCTGGATCCCTTGCAGAACAGAGGATTTCTGAAGAACTGTTAAGGTTCCATAAACTGGGGGTATGTGCCCTGGTGAAGGCACACTGGATCCCTTGCAGTACATTGGATTTCTGATGAACTGTTTAGGTTCCAGAAATCGCAGTGTCCATGGCCTGGTGAAGCCAAGCTGGATGCCTTGCAGCACAAAGGATTTCTGACGAACTGTTTAGGTTCCAGAAACCACTAGGTCCATGGCCTGATCTAGGCATTCTGGATCTCTTTTAGTACAGAGGAATTCTGAAGAACTGTTTAGGTTCCAGAAACCGTGGGTCTGTGGCCTGCTCAAGGCATGCTGGATCCCGTGCAGTACAGAGGATTTCTGAAAAACTCTTTATTGAACAGAAATGGCAGGATCCATGGCCTGGTCAAGGCATGCTGGATTCCTTGCAGTACAGAGGATTTCTGAAGAACTGTTTATGTTCCAGAAATTGTGGTGTCTGTGGCCTGTTGAAGGCACACTGGATCCCTTGCAGTACGGAGATTTCTGAAAATCTGTTTAGGTTACAGAAATCACAAGATCTGTGGCCTGGGCAAGGCACGGTGGATCCCTTTGCAGTAAAGCTGATGTCTGAGGAATCGTTTAGGTTCCAGAAATCACAGGGTCTGAGGTCTTGTCAAGTACACTTGATCCTTGCAGTAAAGACCCGATATCTGAAGAACTGTTTAGGTTCCAGAAACTTGGGTGTGCATGGTCTGGTGAAGGCACGCTGGATGCCTTGCAGTACAGAGGATATCTGATGAACTGCTTACTTTCCAGAAACCATGGGTCCATGTGTTCAAGGTGTTCTGGATCCCTTGCAGTAAAGAGGATTTCTGAAGAACTGTTTAGGTTCCAGAAACTGAGGCGTGCATGGCCTAGTCAAGGCACACTAGATCCTTGCAGTACATAGGATTTCTGAAGAACTGTTTCGTTCTGAAATCACAGGGGTCCATGGTCTGGTCAAGGCATGCTGGATTCCTTGCAGTACACAGGATTTGTGAAGAACCGTTTAGGTTCCAGTAACTGTGGGGTCTGTGCTCTGGGTGAAGAACTCTTGGGATCCCTGGTAGAGAGGATTTCTGAAAAACTGTTTAGCTTCCAGTAATCAGGGACTGTGGCCTGCTCAGGCATGCTGGATCATGTGTGGTACGGATTTCTGAAAACCGTTGCTTCCAGAAACAGCGGGTTCCATGGCCTGGTCAAGGCATGCTGGATCCCTTGCAGAACAGAGGATTTCTGAAGAACTGTTAAGGTTCCATAAACTGGGGGTCTGTGCCCTGGTGAAGGCACACTGGATCCCTTGCAGTACATGGGATTTCTGATGAACTGTTTAGGTTCCAGAAATCGCAGTGTCCATGGCCTGGTGAAGCCAAGTTGGATGCCTTGCAGCACAAAGGATTTCTGACGTACTGTTTAGGTTCCAGAAACCACTAGGTCCATGGCCTGGTCTAGGCATTCTGGATCCCTTTTAGTACAGAGGAATTCTGAAGAACTGTTTAGGTTCCAGAAACCGCGGGTCTGTGGCCTTCTCAAGGCATGCTGGATCCCGTGCGGTACAGAGGATTTCTGAAAAACTGTTAAGGTTCCAGAAATGGCGGTGTCCATGGCCTGGTGAAGGCACACTGGATCCCTTGCAGTACGGAGGATTTCTGAAGAACTGTTTAGGTTACAGACATCGCGAGATTTGTGGCCTGGTCAAGGCACGCTGGATCCCTAGCTGTAAAGCTGATGTCTGAAGAACTGTTTAGGTTTCAGAAACCGTGGGGTCTGTGCTCTGGTGAAGGACGCTGCAACCTTTGCAGTAGAGTAGATTTCTGAAAACTGTTTAGATTCCAGAAATCTGAGGGGTCTGAGGCCTGCTCAAAGCATGCTGGATCCCATTCGCAGTGCAGCAGAGGATTTCTGAAAACCCTTTAGGTTCCAGAAACAGCAGGATCCATGGCCTGGTCAAGGCATGCTGGATTCCTTGCAGTACAGAGTTTCTGAAAACCTGTTTATGTTCACAAAATCGCGGTATACATGGCCTCGTGAGGCACACTGGATCCCTTGCAGTGCGGAGGATTTCTGAGAAACTGTTTAGGTTTCAAAATCAAGGGGTCTGTGGCCTGCTCAAGGCATGCTGAATCCTTAGCAGAACAGAGATTTCAGGAAGAACTGTCAAGAGGTTCCAGAAACTGTGGTGCCTAGTAGGCCTTACCTAGTTACCAAAGAGTAAAATAAAAAATAATTTTTAAACTAGTCAAATGGTACTCCACAAACCAAAATCCATCAGCTGAATTACATAACTAAGCTGGGCTGGATTTTTCCCCCTTAATATATACAGATTATATGTACGTATGTATGTATATATCATATATACACATATTCCAAGAGTTCTGAATAGCTTAAACATAATCAGCAGTTGTGTCCACCTGAAGACTGGCTTTCTTAAGTCGGTCATTAACCATTTCAGTGTTGCTCTGTTCTTCCTCCAGTTCTTCCTCCAGCTGAGCAATCCTAGCTTCCAAGCGTCTCCTCTCCTCCACAGCCAGGGAACTAAAGAGTGGAAATACACAACAGCTTTCACTGCTTCTCCCTTGTAAACAGGGTCACACACTTGGTTGTTTAATTTTATTTGGGCTAGACATGAAGTTTACTCACTTTTCAAGTTAAAAAGCACACAAACACAAGGGTACCAACAACAGACGGTACAATTAGTGCAATACATAAAGAATACACATGCAGTTCTGTCTGTGAACCATTTACAGAGATTTCAGTATTGAGTAACCTTATAATTATGCACTACCTTTTTTTTTTTTTAAAAGGAATTTCGTTCCACCTATTCAATTTTTATCACTATATACAACTGCCAATAATCTATAAAAATGTAAATTATGTGCCTACTGTAATTCTTGATCTTCCCTTGCATCTTCACTGTTCATTACTGATGGGCGTAAGCCAGAGGCACGCACCTGCTCAGGAGTTTTTTTTGGGGTGGGAGGAGTTGGCGCCACCCACGGGCAGATGCACTGTGTGGCGCTCGAGGGTTGGCCCTTAGGCACCACTGAGTCTTCCTCCACCCCAGTTCTGTTCTGTCGGAGAGAAGGAAAAAAGGGGGATAGAGAAAATTAAGATAAGGCAAGGGAGCAGAGGGATAGGAAAAGGAAAGGAAAGGATATAAACAGAAAAAATAAGCTGGCCAGAGGACAAAGGGGAAGAGGAACTGCACTATTTGGACATTAGAGCCCCAGTCCCTCGGTGGCACCACAGGAAACAGAGAAGGAAACGAAACATAAGCATATGTCAATGCCGAATGTTGTCTCGCTGGCACTGGTAATGCCGGAGTTAGAGATGCATAATAGGAATGACAATGAAGTACCGAAATGACGCCAACCCCACCCTATAGAGACCGACAGGCATTGGGGTGTGCCTTTGGGGTTGTCGGCTATAACGCTCATGCCATTGCACCTCACCCTACCCTGTAGACACTGACGAGTGTTGTGGAGTGCTTTGGGGTCCTTCGGAGTTATACTTACCCCATTCCATGAGGAAATACGCTGAGGTGGGTGCGGCATAGGAGAATGGGGTGAACTTTGTGGCCGATCACTGCAAGGTACACTCACGATGCCTGTCACTGGTTGCAGTGTGGGGTGGAATAGGGAGCATTACAGCCGATTATTCCAAGTCTCCGACGCCTGCAAGTCTCTACAGAGTGAGCTGCTACAGTTGGAAACCCTAACACCATAGGCATGTGTTGGTATTTTCCGCTAAAGTTTCAACATGGGCCGCCTATGAGCCCACCTCATGAAAAGCAGCACTATCAGTTTGTTAGCTGAAAGGTGGTTTTGCACAGCAGCTATGCCATTTGGCGACACAGGGACAAAAACACATTTTAGGTAGGATGCGGAAAATAACAGCTGTACTGTTCATAAGGAAGTGTGAAAAAATGCCAGTGTTGAAATTCTGGCATAAAAATATTGCAAATTTGTGAAGTTACAAGGGTGGGTGGAAACTACGCATACTTGTAACAGTCATTTTATGGAATTTCATCAACAAATTTTCAACATAGACATTTTAGGACTTCTGCTCATGAACAGTGTCACCGTCATTTCTTCAAACTGTCCCGAAAACTGATTTCACACAGCGACAGTGCTATTCTGCACTGGACATGCAAAAACACATTTCGGCCAGGATATGTAAACTGACAGCTATACTGTTCATAAGGAGGTGTGGAAAAATGACAATGTTGAAAAATCTGGAGTGAAAATATTACAAATTCACGACGTTACGAGCGTGCATGGAAAAAGTACAGTTACGTAAGAACTTACCGTAACAGTAGATCTTCGAGAGAAGCTCTTGCAGCAGGCTATTACATTTAGGACTGAATCCCAAGCAGTCTCACAGGAAGAAGGTAGCCGACTCGGGAGGAGGAATATGCTGACTCCAGAGGCCCTAGGGCAAAAGTTCTTGTAGAACTGCAAGGCCGAAGCCAGCACGGTGTCTGGAGACTATATCCAAGCTGTAATGCTTGATAAAGGTATGCACAGAGTTCCAGGTCGCGGCCACACAAATGTCCTGGATGGCGACATTCCGCATGGCAGCAAAAGAAGCTGACACTCCTCTAGTGGAGTGGCCCCTAACCGGGCCCGGCAGGGGTTTATTGTGATGCTCGTAGCAAAACGAAACACAATGGACTATCCATTTAGAGATAGTCTGCTTGGACACCGCTGACCCGAGCGATGTGGTGCAAAAGCCACAAAGAGCTGCTCCGATTTACGGTGTTGAACCGTTCTGCTGAGGTAATACCTCAGGGACCTGTGGACATCCAATGTGTGGAGGAGAGCCTCCCCTCTATTGGAAGGGGAAGGAAAATAAACCGGAAGATCAACAGACTGGTTGAGGGTCAACTCTGAGACCACTTTGGGAAGAAACTTATGATTAGTTCTGAGGTAAACCCTTTCGCTATGAAAAACCAGATAGGGCTCTTTACACAGAGCCTGAAGCTCGGAAACCCTTCGAGCTGAAGTAACAGCAACCAAAAAACAAACTTTCCAAGAAAAGTAACGCAGCTCACAACTTGCTGCGGGTTCAAAGGAAGGGAGGGTGAGTTTCTCCAACACAAAAAGGAGATCCCAGGGTGGGACAGGGTCCCTAATGGGAGGTCTCATGTGTAGAATGCCCCTAAGGAAGGTGCGGGCTACATCTAGCTGTGCCAATGGCTTCTCTCCCACGAGAGCATGATAGGCAGAAATTGCCCACATGTGCACCTTGATAGAGGAATAACTCAGGCCTTTCTCGTACAAGGAGAGGAGATACTGCAAAGTGGAGTTCACAGGGCAGGTGATGGGATCCAAATGTTGCGGCAAGGCCCAAGGACAAAGCGCTTCCACTTCATTGCGTAAGTGGAGCGAGTAGAGGGCTTTCTTGCAGACGCTAAGACCTCCGCCACTTCTGGGGAAATCCCATATCTGTTTCTAGCTACGTCTGAAGGAGCCAAGCACGAAGGTGCTGGGACCTGAGATCCGGATGGACTAGAGACCAATTGCGAGCATATGGGCAGTGGAATTGGAGGTTCCTGGGAAAACCGCTGCAGGAGTGGGAACCAAATCTGTTGAGGCCAGTTGGGGGCCACAAGGATCATCCGGGCCCTTTCGGCCTGCAATCTGAGCAGAACTCTCTGAATGAGAGGGAAGGGCGGAAAGGCATAAAGAAACCTCCCTGCCCAGCAAAGGGATAACACGTCTGGCCAAAAAACTCCAGGCGTGCGCCTCGCGAGCAAAACATTGGCAGTTTGGCGTTGTGTGGTGACGCAAAGAGGTCCAGCTCGGGAAGACCCCACCTGTCAAAGAGCTGGTCCGCTACGGATTGTAGCAACTCCCACTCGTGTGCTCTGGCCCGCGACCTGCTGAGGTTGTCGGCCAGATCGTTTAGGACGCCTGGAACGTGCATGGCGGACAGTAAAATGCCCCATTCCAGTGCCCAGTACCAGACTCTCATTGCCTCCCTGCAAAGAGGATAGGAATGAGTGCCTTCTTGCTTGTTGATGTGAAAGACAACCGCCATGTCGTCCATCTGAATTAGAAGAGAGCCCGTACCAGATTCTCCGAACGCCTGAAAAGCGTGAGGACCGCCATTCCAGTACATTGGTATGGAGGGACGCGTCTGGGTGACCAAACCCCTGCGTTTGATGAACACCCAGGTGTGCCCCAGCCCAGGTCCAATGCATCCGTCGTTAGAATCTGACCTGGAGGCTCTGGACGAAAACCCACTTTCTCCAGATTGCTGGGGTCTAACCACCAAAGCAATGTTCTCCTGACTGGCTCAGAGATCCTGACTAAAGCATCCAGGTCATCGTAGCATTGGTCCCACTGCACCCTGAGCATCAATTGTGGGACTCATGTGGAGGCGGGCCAAGGGCGTGACTGGAATGGCCGCCGCCATATGCCCCAGTAAGCTGAGGAAGTTCCGGGCTGGAACCTGAGGTGCTATAGAGATCCGTTCCGCCAATGTTTGCAAGCGAATCCCCCTGTCCTGTGGGAGAAAAGCCATGTCCTGGACAGAATCCAGGATTGCTCCTATAAAGGTGAGCTTTTGGCTGGGCTCTGGGGAAGACTTTTTGAAATTCAGGGTGATCCCCAGCTCTCAGAATAGAGTATAAGTGTCTCCGAGAGCGCGCAAGAGGCTGTCCTTGACGGGGCCGTA
Organism: Neoceratodus forsteri; assembly: GCA_016271365.2. Classification (NCBI taxonomy): domain Eukaryota; kingdom Metazoa; phylum Chordata; order Ceratodontiformes; family Ceratodontidae; genus Neoceratodus; species Neoceratodus forsteri. The sequence goes on along the minus strand of CM057450.1, from coordinate 130,182,275 downwards.
GAGCCAATCGTGAGGTAAGGAACACATAATGTCCCTTGCGCTCAGAGTCGCAGCCACCACTGCGAGGCATTTGGTGAAGACTCGCGGAGTGGAAGAGAGGCCGAACGGGAGCACCCGAAACTGAAAATGCTACCCTTGGAAGTGAAACCTCAAGAACTTCCTATGAGGAGGAAAGACCCCTATATGCATGTAAGCATCCTGCATGTCGAGAGAACAGAGCCAGTCTCCTTGGTGCAGCAGGGGAAGGAGACCCTGAAGAGTCACCATCCTGAACTTTTTGTACTCTATAAAGAGATTTAGTGGACTGAGGTCCAGAATGGGACAAAGGTCCCCAGTCTTTTTTGGACCAGAAAGAAGTGGAAGTAGAACCCCTGGCCTCGCTGCCCCCAGGGAACTCTCTCTCTCTATAGCTCTCTTTTGCAGGAGCGCCTGAATTTCTCCTTCTAATAGTGGGATGTGAGAAGGAGGATAACGGGAGAGCTTTGGTGGTGTGTGTGTGGAGGAAACTCTGAACTCCAAGGTGTGTCCTCTCCGTACAACGTCCAAGACCCATTGATCAGTGGTAACAGACCTCCAGCCTTCAAGATGAAGGGAGAAGCGGCCCCCAACCGGCTCCCCGTGAGCTTCTGTCAGAAGGGGGGGTGCGGAAGGGAGTCATTGGGCAGAACCGGGGGTTGGGAGAGAGGCCTGGGAGGACTTGGGCCCACGGGCGGAAGGTCCACCAGACTGCTGGTTTCCGGATCTTCTGCGGAAGCCACCTCTCTGCACCTGCTGGTTTCCGCGGGCTGAAGCCTGGTTGCCTGAAGACTTACGAAATGGCAGACGGCAGTGGGGGAGTCGCTGGTCGCCACGGTAGATCTGGCGGACCGACCAGATCGACTAACCAGATTCCTGGAGACGGGAGATCAAAGCCTCCGTCTCCTGCCCAAATAAGAGTGTACTCTGGAAGGGCAAATCCCGGATACCAGACTGCAGATCCTGGTGAAAGCCCGAGACTCTCAACCAGACATGGCGCCGAAGGCATATTCCAGAGGCAGCCGCCCTGGCTGCCGTGTCCGCAGTGTCATACGAGGCTCTCAGCACATGAGAGCCTATGTCTGGGCCCAACTGTAAAAGGGCCAGGAGCTCTGCCTTCTTATCAGAGTCTGGCATGGCCTGTGCAAGCTCAAGTCCCCGTTCCCATAACGCATTCTGGTACTGCACCATATGGGTGAAGAAATTCAGAGAGCGAATGGAACAGGTGGAAGCAGTGTAAACTTTTTTGCCCACCTGATCCAGGTATCGGGACTCCAGGTCGGGAGGCTGGGAGCTGAGGTGCCTTGGCTGACGAGATTTATCATGAGCACCCGTAATCACCGATGAATCGGCCTGAGGGTGCTCTGCCAGGAAGGGTTCCGCCCTCGGGGCCTTATAGAACCTATCAGACTTTTTTGGAACTGCTGGGATGGAGGCCAGATGCATCCAGGTGGATTTAGTAAGAGCCTGGAAAGTATCCACCAAAGGAGGAATAACCAGGGGCTTCGGCTCCTTCTGCCTCAGGTATTTGGCAAATCTCTGGCGTTCCGGATCCAGGTCTTCCGTGTCCCACTCGTTGGAAGCCTGGATGTGCCTCATGACGTCCAAAAAGGTAGGATCGTCCGGAGGCGAGCGAGGCAGGTCCTTCTCTTCAGGGGAGCGCTTAAGACTGAGAGAAGAAGAAGAGGTCGAGGAAGAAGAGGAGGATCGACTATCCGATTTGGAACAGTCTGATTCTACCCCATGACCATGCCTGCGCTGACATCTGTGACTAGGGAACCGACGATGGTCCGAAGACTGGCTCCGGTCCCTGGACCGGCGACTGAGGAATGACCAACGTCGATCAGGAGACAGGCGCCGGGAGCGGTCCCGCTTAGCGCGAGGAGGGCTCCTGGAACGATACTGAGGTTGGTCACTAGAAAACCTAGAGCGACGTCGGTGGTCCTCGGATCTAGAGCGGGAACGAGCTCTGGAAAGGGGCGAAGTACAGCGCTCCGGTGACCTCAACGGAGAAGTCTCACCCTCCGGCTGCGGTTCTCCAGCAGAATCCGGCACCGGTGTCTGGGCCGACGACAGGGAGGTTCGCTTGTGAACCTGCACCCACCAAAAGAGAAAAAGCTGCTTGAACTCATCCTTGGAGAAGATCTCAGCTGCACGCTGCGGAAAAGAAGCCTCGGAGCGGCGGACGCGAAGGAGAGCTCTCCTGAGGGGCCCGGGAGGACTTGGGTGACGGGGACGTCGCAGTTCTATGACCGACCCCAGGTCCTTAGCCCCTTCAACCGGCGTCGGTGTAGGGACCGACGACGGGGTGACGCCAGGGGGCGCAGGTGCCTTGGTAGGTAGGGCCGAAGCAGGTACCTTCGGCTTGGTCGGCTTCTTCCCTGACGGGCCAGCCTTAGCCTGGGAAGACTTCGGCGATTCTCCAGACCCCGAAGGACGGGCCTTTTTTGGAGAAGGCCACGAACGCGATCTGGATAGAGACTGGGACCGGTGTCGGGACCAACTACGCTCCTTACTGTGCCGCTTCTCCTTTTTCTTCCCCTCCGACGAGTGCAGATCCATTTTCTGCTCAAGAAGGTAGGCCTTAAGGGCTTTCAGGCGGCGGATGCGGGTCCGGCTGGTAAAGGCCTGGCAGTCAGCACAATTAGCAGTATTGTGGTCGGGGCTGAGGCAGAAGACGCATCGCCGGTGCCCGTCCTTAGCGGGACTCTGCCGCCCGCAGTCGCACTTGTTGAGGTGTTCAGGGGACACCGAAGCCCAGGAAGACATCAAACCCGGCTGGGGGGAAAGAGGGCTGACGTCGGTACTAAAGGTGGCAAACAGAGCAGAAAACACCACCGAAATGCAGGAAAAACTGTACAAAACTACGGCAGCGATACTGACGTCAGTGATGGTGAAAACGAACAAAACTGTAGAAAAACAGTAAAATCTTGCTAGAAGATCTCTATTCTCGCTGAGAGTCGCAAACAGAAGCAAGCTTCATGTGCGGGTACGCGGTGGGAAAGAACTGAAGTGGGGCTGGGTCCGCCCCCTCTTGTACCTTGACTGACGTCGAGGGCGGTCCCCGCTGGTACTGCTGGCAGAAATTTTTCACCGTGTGGTCCTAGTGCCTGCAGCATAGTCCTATATGTAATAGCCTGCTGCAAGAGCTCCCACTCGAAGTAAGATGTACAGTTACACAAGAAAGTACAGTTACGTAAGAACTTACCGTAACAGTAGATCTTCGAGAACAGCTCTTGCAGCAGGTAACACCATTAGAACTGAAGCCGGCAGGCGTCAGGACCCCGAGGAAAACTTCTAGCTAGCCATCTTCAGCGGGGACCTCCCACGATGTCGGTCCCGCCTCCGACGTCAGGCGTAGTACATAAGGGGGCGGTCCCACCAGATTCCCCAGTTCTCCCGCCGGAGACTTCCGGCCGCAGGATGACATCGAAATGGGAGACAGGATCCACCATCAGAAGACAAAAGGGTACAACTCCCTGTTAAAAAGGCTTAAGCCATGCCTCCTCCAAGGGGGAAGGTGGACGGAAAGGTACCTGCTGCAAGAGCTGTTCTCGATCTACTGTTACAGTAAGTTCTTACGTAACTGTACTATCTTACTTCGAGACACAGCTCTTGCAGCAGGTAACACCATTAGGACTGATTCCCAAGCAGTAGCGCTTGCAAACACTCTGGGAGGAGGAAACTAGAAAATTCATTCCAGGTCCTGATTCTAGGACAGGAGACCCTGTAGCACAGCCAGGCCGAAACAGTCTCTTCGCCGTGAGCGCGTCAGGCTATAGTGCCTGATAAAGGTATGTACAGAGCTCCAAGTGGCTGCAGCACAAATGGCAGAGGTGGAGATGTTTCGAAGTGCTGCAAAGGAGGTGGCCACTCCCCTAGTGGAATGGCCCCGGACTGATCCCGGGAGGGGCTTTTATTTGATATCATAACAGTATGATATGCACTGGACAAGCCAGCGAGAAAGGGACTGTTTGGATACTGGTTGGCCCATCATCCTTTCAGTAAAGGAAACGAAAAGTTGCTCTGATTTACAAAGCTGCTTAGATCTGCTCAGGTAGTATCTTAAGCTGCGGTGAACATCCAGGGTGTGGAGCAGCGCCTCTCCTCTATTAGAATAATTAGGGAAGTAGACAGGCAGGTCAATGTCCTGATTGAAAGTGAGTGTGGAAGCCACCTTAGGCAAGAATTTAGGATTCGTCCTCAGGGATACTCTGTCCCGGTGGAAAATCAAATAAGGCTCCTTACACATGAGAGCATGAAGCTCGGAAACTCTTCTCGCTGATGTAACAGCAACTAAAAACAACGTTTTCCACGACAGAAAACGCAGCTCGCAATCCGCGGCAGGTTCAAGGGGAGGGCGTGAGTTGCTCCAGGACAAAGAGCAAGTCCCATGGAGGCACTGGGTCTTTAATGGGTGGCCTAAGGTGTAACACCCCTCTCAGGAATTCTCGGCAGGCATCCAATTGTGCCACTGTGCGCTGTCCCACCGGAAGGTGATAAGCTGAAACGTACAGAGGTGCACCTTAATAGAGGAGTAGGCGAGACCTGAATGGAAAAGGGAGAGCAGGTACTCTAACACCGCTTTCACCGGACAACCTAAAGGGAAAAGCCGCATGTTTGCGACCATAGACAAAGACGGCACCATTTCATGGCATATGTCGCATGCGTTGCCGGCTTTCTGGCTGCAGAAAGGACATCCTCAACCTCTTGCGAGACCCCGTGTCGCAAAATGGCTATGTCTCTAGGAGCCATGCATGCAGGTTCAGTGAGCGTAAGTCCGGGTGGACCAGTGAACCCTCCTCCTCCTGAGACAAGAGATGGGAGCTGAATGGCAATGGGAGCGGAGGTTCCCGGGATAGCTGTATTAGCAAAGGGAACCAGATCTGTCTGGGCCAGAAAGGGGCCACCAGGATCATTGTTGCATGCTCCCTGCGCAGTTTGAGAAGAACTCTCTGGATCAACGGGAAAGTGTAGAGGAATCTGTCCGCCCAGGAGAGGGACAACGAGTCTCGCCAGAAAACACCAGGCCCTGGATCTAGCGAGCAAAAATTGGGCAGTTTTGCGTTGGATGGGGAAGGGAACAAGTGCAATTCTGGAGTTCCCCATCGAAGAAACAGATCCTCTGCTACCTCCTGAAGAAGTTCCCACTCGTGGACTCTGGCCTGGGAACGACTCAGGCCGTCTGCAATTGTGTTGTCCACCTCGGGAACATGTACTGTGATCAGGTTTGCGCCATGTCAGATTACCCAATCCCACACCCTCATAGCCTCCCTGCAAAGGGGGTAAGAGTGTGAGCCTCCTTGTTTGTTGAGGTAATACATCACCGCCATGCTGTCTGTAGCAGGAGAGTACTCAGCGGGATCTCTGACTGAAATGCCTGCAGGGCATAAAGGACCGCCCTCATCTCCAGAACGTTGATGTGAAGGTGAGCCTCCTGAGGGGTCCACGTTCCCTGGGACTTCACCCCATCTAGGTGTGCTCCCCACCCTAGTCCTGAGGCGTCTGTGGTGAGGATTACCTCTGGGGACGGCGCTATAAACGGGACACCCGTAGAGAGTGTCCCTGGGTCTAGCCACCATTGCCAGTCTCGAATCACGGCGTTCGTGATTCTGACCGGATGCTGCATATGGTCTTGCCTTTGGTCCCATTGCACCTTGAGCATACACTGGGTCACCCGCATGTGGAGCCGTGCCAAAGGGACGGTGATAGCGCAGCCATGTGTCCGAGCAAGCGAAGAGACCCGACCACAAGCGAGGACAGGCTTCTTCTTGAAAGATCCTTGATGAGGGATCTGATGCGTTCCGCTCTGTCGTCGCGGAGAAAGGCTTTCCCGACGGTGTCCAGAACTGCTCCTATGAACTGCAATTTCTGGACGTACGAGGTGACTTCTAGTAGTTTTTTTTTTTTGAAATTCAAGTTTATTAAATTTTCAAATACAGAAAAAGAACCCCAATCACAAACAACCACAACAAGTCCATACAATACAATAAAAGGACATTCGGAACAAATAATACCCCCCACCCAAACAACCCCCATCCCACAACCCCAGACTCCCAGTAACCACTCAGTCCCCCTCTCCTCCCCGGTCAGGGCTGGCAAACATAAGAGAGCCCCAGCCATACAACAAACCATAAAGCCCAGCCCTAAACCCCGCCCCTCCCCCAACACAATATATCATTACAAGGTCATGACGTTCTGGTGCAAATAACATTCACCATAAGAAAGGATATCCTTATCAAACACAATCTAGGTACATAAGTAATCCAGAGTCACTGAGAGAGAAACTGGCGGACTTCAGGGATCAGGTGTCGACCTACTAGAGCAAAGAAGTGCTTCTGTAATTTTACCCCACCTCTTCTGGAACAAATCCATACGACAGTGTAAGCTGGCAATTAAACTCTCAGTGAAGGAGAGCACTAATCTCGGTCATCCACTCAGCATAGGACAGGGCCAATTGATCAGTCCAGTGCCTCAGAACTAGTTTCTTGACTGCCATAGACACCAAAGCCATAAAAAATGACTTCTCGTAGTTGATGAGGATGCCCAAGGACAAACTGTTCCTGAGTGCTTTGAATAGCAATCAACAGTGCCTCTTTGGAGGTGTACCATGAGAAGCCAATCGTTCAAATGCGGGAACACGTAATAGCCTGTCTCCTTAGAAGCGCTGCCCGACTGCCATGCATTTGGTAAAGAGCCTGGGGACCGATGGCGGTCCGAGCAGACTCGGAACTGGAAATGGTGGCGAGAAACTCAAGCAGGAACTCTCCATGGCGCTGGAGCTGGAGGATATGCAGGGTATGTGTCCTGCATGTCTAGGGACGTTAGAAGGCGTCCTTCTTTAGCATAGGAATCAGACCTTGAAGAGTCACCATGTGAGAGTAAACTGTAGGCAACAGGCGGATTGAGGTCGCTGAGGTCCAGGATTGGACGGAGGTCCCCGTTTCTTGAACCAGAAAGAAGTGAGAATAGTATCAAACCCTCTCTGGTTCTCTGGAGCGTACTCTACGCTCCCTTTTGCAGGGCGTAAGTATCTCTTGCCTGATAAGCAGTTTGTGCTGACCCGTATGGGAGAGCAGAGGAGGCCTTGAGGGTGGCTTGTCTGCGAATTCTATGAAGTGGCCCTTCGACCAACTGAAGAACCCACCTGTCGGTAGTTATAGACTGCCATCCTGGCAGGTAATTCTGTCGACCCCGACCTTAATGTCCCGTTGATCCTACAGGGGCGGGGCGGGAAGAGTCAGGCTGTGGCGGCTGGGGACCCTGGGCTGGGCGGCTTAGCTGGCGCTGCCCGGCCGCAGGGCTGTCTACCCTGGGCTCTGCGGGAACCAGAGCCCCTCTGCTGTGGACGGTGCAGGACTGCTGTCTCTGCGTCCGTCCACGTGAAACTTGCTTTGGTTCCTATGAAAGAACCAAGCCTCGGTCAGGTACATTGCCTGGACTGACCTCACCGCCTTCCCAGCCTCTTGGAGCTTGGTGAGAACCTTCTCAGAGGGCTCACCAAAGAGAACTTCTCCCTCGAAAGAGGCGTCCATGATATTCTTCTGGACATCTGGGGTAAACCTGGAGACACGGAGCCATGAGTGTCCCTGGAGGCATACACCTGAAGCTGCCGCTCTGGCTGAGGAGTCCGCGGAATCATACGCAGCTCACAGCACCTGGGTTCCCACGTCCGAACCCGTGCGGAGGAGCTGCAAAGTACAGTTACGCAAGAACTTACCGTTAACAGTAGATCTTCGAGAAATGAAAATTACGTACCTACCGTAATTCTTGATCTTCTTGGACGAGTCTCCACCACTCATTCACACTAGTGGGATTAGTGCCAGAGGCACTAGGACCCCATCGGGAACAAGCTTTTTCTGGAGGGTGTGGAGAGATGGCGCCGTGGAAACGGCGCAGCGAGCAGCGGCGGCGGCAATCACTATCTCGGCGACGACCCTCCAACCGCCTCAGTACCTTTTTACCAGGAGGGTGCAGGCGCAACTAACGTAAAGAGTAAATCTAACCTTAAAAGCGGACATAAGACAGTCCGTATGACCCGTGTAAGAAGGGTCAGCAAAAGAAGTTCACGGCCTAAAGATCTGAGGGAGTGAAGACCAACACAGAGTGAGCTCGGGATGGAGGGTGAGCGTGTGAATGAGTGGTGGAGACTCGTCCAAGAAGATCAAGAATTCACGGTGAGTGCGTAATTTTCATATCTTCCTGGACAAGTCTCACTCCTCGTCCACTAAATGAAGAGTACCAAGCTGATAATCCCAAAAGGCGGCAGGAGAGCCAGAGCTCACGCTGACTAAGATAGAAGTCCATGAAGGATAGTTCTGCCAGTCAAGGAATGCAGCTGGCATGAACATCCAGTGCATAATGTACTTGAAAGGTATGCACTGAGCTCCAGGCCAGCGTTAGCAGATATCTACAATTGGAACATTGCGAATTTCCGCTAGGGATGTCAGGATCACTCTAGTAGAGTGAGCGACACTCTACCTTCTAATTAACTTGAGCCATGGAATAGCAATGCCAAGGCATGCCACTAACCATGAAGAGATGCATCTAATAGCGACAGGTTGACCCAGCCGGGTGTTGCTGAAAGAAACAAACAGTTGCTGAGTCTTGCGAAAATTCTTGGTTCTATCTAAGTAGAACCGCAAGGCTCTCAACATCCAAGGAATGAAGAGATCGTTCCCCTTCCTTTTGGAAATTAGTGAAGTAAGAGGGAAGTACCAGAGGTTGGTTTAGATGGAATTCTGACACAACCTTGGGAAGAAATTTAGGATGAGTAATGAGAACTACCTTGTCTTTATGGAATACAGTATACGGAGGGTCCGTAATCAGGGCATGTATCTCAGAGACCCCATGGCTGAGGTAATGGCCACCAGGAAGGCAGTCTTCCAGGTAAGAAATTTTAGCTCACAGGTAGCTAGGGTCTGAAGGCTCCGAGTGAGCATGTCCAGCACCAGGTTAATGTCCCAGGCTGCAACTGGAAGCTTAACAGGGGTCTGGTATGAAGAATCCCTTAAGAAATCTCTTCACCATAGGTAACTGAGCCAGAGTCAAGGAAGAAACGGCTCATGGACGCTGAGATGGCACTAAGGTGAACTTTAACTGTGGAGTACTGGAGACCCGAGTTTGATAGGTCCAAAAGATACTCAGAATCTTGTCAGGAGGACAGGAAAAGGGATTCCAAGAGAACTTTGACACAGAGAGAAAACGTTTCCATTTGAAGCGACGTTTGGGTGGCTGGCTCCAGAAGCCAGAAGGATGTCTGAGACTCTACGAGAGCGTTGAACCGATTCACTTCTACCTCTTCAGGAGCCAAGCATGAAGGTGAAGTGAATTCAGGTTGGGATGGACCAACGAACCCTGAGTCAAAAGATTGATTTGCAAGGGAAGTGATCTTGGAGAGGCTGCCAACATACTGTTGAGTAGAGGAAACCATAGTTGCAGAGGCCAGGAGGAGCAATGAGAATCATTTTGGTCCCCGAGACTCGAACTTGAGTACTCTCTGGATTAGAGAAGCGGTGGAAAGGCGTAAAAGCTTTGTCCACCGCGGCCTGAACGCATCTGACAGAAAATGCCAGGCCCTGGTTTCTGGAGTAGAAGAGAGGCAGTTTTCGTTGAGTGGGGATGCAAAAGGTCCATGTCTGGAGTCCCCCACTCTTCGAACAGTGACCGAGCTACGGCTGGATTGAGAAACCACTCGTGAGGGTCTGCCTCCGTTCTGTTGAGGTGATCTGCTAGGTCGTTTTGTATACCTGGCAGATAAACCGCTTGAATCAGAGACTTGTGCTCCAAGCACCACTCCCACACCCTCATTGCTTCCCTGCAAAGGGGATAAGAATGAGCATTGCCTTGCTTGTTGATGTAATACATCACAGCTTTGTTGTCCGTTTGAAGGAGAATGTCCTTGTGACAAAGGATATCCTTCAGAGCTCGGATCACATAGAGGACCGCTCTCATCTCCAGGACATTTATGTGGAGATGAGTTTCGAACTGAGTCCACACACCTTGAGTGTGGAGGGAGTGACAGTGAGCTCCCCATCCCATTAGCGATGCGTCTGTGGTGATGGAGATCTGATAATCCAGGGGAGCAAAGGGGAACCACTCCAGGAGATTGCTCTCTTGAGACCACCAGGTGAGAGACCTTCGAAGGGGCTCCGTCACCTTGATGGGATAAGGACTGGGGGTGAGAGGTCGGAGACCACTGAGTGGAGAGCATCCATTGGGTGGTTCTCATGTGCAACGGGCCAGGGGTACAGTGAACACCGAGGGGCGCCATGAGACCCAACATCGTTGCATCGAGAGAGCTGTAACCGATTGGTTCTCAGCGATGTAACGGCCATCCGAAGGATATCGAGTCTTCTGTCCTCTGAAAGGAAAGCCTTGGCGGAAGAGGTGTCTAAGCGTCCCTATGAAAAGGAGCCTCTGGGAGGCTGCAGTTGTGATTTTTCTCAAATTCAGCAGAACTCCCATGGGCGTAAAAGACGGCGAGAGTCGGTTGCACGGCTTCCAAGGTCCCTTGGCTGGAAGGGCTTGCTAAGCCAATCGTCCAGGTAGGAAACACTCGGAGTCCGATCTTCCTGAGATACTGCGAGAACTGCACAACACTTTGTAAAAACAGGCGCCGAGGATAGCCCAAAGGGCAGGACTCTGAACAGATAATGCTGACCCAAAGCTACAAACCTGAGGAACTTGCGGTGGGTCGGTGGATGAGAATATGCTGGTGGCGTCCTGCATATCAGGGAGGCCAACAGTCGTGGCTGATGCAGCAAGGGTAACAGAGTACCTAGGAAATCATTTGAATTTCTCCTGGGGAGAAATTTGTTTCTTCGGAGGTCAAATGAGGCGCATTCCCTCAGATTTCTTTGGAACCAGAAAGTAATGGGAGTAGAACCCTGTGTTTACCATGAATGCGGGGCACCAAGTTCTATTGCCCTGTTGTTTAGAGGCCCTGGATCTCGGCGGTGAGAGGTCTGACTGAGACCGACAACCTAGGTTAATGGAGTCTGGGAGGACTATTCGGGGGTTTCCAAGAAATTGAGAAATAACCCTGGAATTATCCGAAGGACCATTTGTCGAGTGTGGAATTCCACTGGTTGTAGAAGTACATCAGAGCGACCTCCCACGGAGAGAATTCCACCTCGGGCAGTATGGATGGAACTTGGGCCAGCAATTCATAAGGTGGCTGCTGGGGGCTTTGGGCCCTCGCACTCTGCTAGCGTTTTCTTTGAGGTTGGGCAGGTTGGCTTTTATGGAAGCTTCCTCTGCCTCGAAGGACTGGCGACTATGGAAGCAATGTCTGTTCACATGCCCCGGAGAAGTGAGGCAGAAGGTCTAGCCAACAATGGCGATCTAGTCTTCTGAGTGGCCTGTAAGGCTTGCTCCACCAGAAGGGCCAAAAGATAGGAGCCATCAAAAGGCAGCGCCATTACCTGCTGCTGAGCATCATTAATGAAATAGAAATGCCTTAACCAGGAATGGCACGGTACAAATACCTGCGGCTGCTGAGCCCGGAACAGTGTCGAAAAAGAGTCCATGGGCGCTTTAACCTGTTGGATATTGGACTCAATACATCTAATAGTAGGTCAGAAGAGCTCTGACTTGGAGTCCGAATCTGGAAGAGCTTCAACCATTCTTTTCATAGAGTGCCACAGGATATACTCATACTGAGAAAAATAGCCTTGATAACTGGCAATACACCATACTCAGGTGGAGGCAGCAAAGACTCTCTTCCTAATGTATCAATCTTATGAGACTCTGTTAATAGGTCGAGAGCTGTAGTAGTTTAGGAAGAACGACCTTCTCATTCTCTCCAGGACTACAATAGGTTCCATAAAAGCTTGGGATGCCAAAATGGGACGATCCTTGGGAGCTGAATACTTCTTATCAATGGATTTAGCCACTGAAGGAATAAGAGCAGGATTATTCCAAACCATTTGAGACAGCGTCTCGAGGAAGAACTGGATCGGAGGAGTCAAATCCGTAGGGATCTCCGAAGCATGGAAGACACAGGAGTCTTAGTATCTTCCAGGATTGATGTCTGTAGTCTGGAGAAAGAGTGGATCTCAGGTTCTTCAACAGAGACTTAAAGGACAGGTCCTCGACCACAGGCTCTGTAGCAAGAGAAGATCTTGTTTCCTCCACTTCATCCCAACCGAAGGTCTGGGTCAGGCTCAACATCATCTCCTGATGGTCAGGAGGACTGTTTGGACAGGAAAGGGTGAAAATTAGAAGGAGGAAATAGCAGAGAAACAAGGAGAGTCCCGAGGCCCCGGCTCCGAGAGAACAAGAAGGTTGAAGCAGCACCGAGGAGGGCACTGGCGCCCTAAGAGGCCTCGACACCACAAAGCGCCTCAGTGCACAGCAGGCCATGCAAGACGGCACACCGCCCCGGACAAGCCCAGGCGCCTGCATGGCCCCGCCAGCCCGAGACCTGTGACACTGGCGCTGACAAGCCCAGCAGACCCATGAGGCGCCGGGAGCGCACAGGGACCTGGAAAGCTGAAGGAAAAAACCAGGAGATAAGGGCATCGGTGTGGCCCCTTGCGCGCAGCCATGTGAGGGAAACACCTAAGCACGGAGTCGCTAACGAAGAAGGCGCCGCCAGCGACTAGGAAGATCAACAGCTACCTGATCGCTTGGGAAGGCCCGAGGGGCTCCGTGGCAACCCGAGCCAGGCAGAAGAACCAGCTTCAGGCCGCCGGCAAAGCGGCCCACTGAAAAACTGCTCATCTGGAGGCCCTACATAGGCGGGGAGGGCTCCGATGTCGGGCAGCGTTGACGGAGGTTGGCGACTCGAAGAAGGAGACCGGCAACTAGCGATAACCCGATAGTCGAGCGCAGACATACCAGAGCGACCTCGGTGATGCCTTCTCTTTTGACCTGTGGGCGGAAGAAGCTAGGCGAGCGGTGCGAGAATGTGACGTTTACTTTTTATGCGTGGGGAGCCCATCCCCAGACATCGGACTGACCGTTGTCGGAACCCGCTGAGAGAAGGAGGTGACGGACCCAGCCGACTGACTGAACAGCTTTCATATGAAGTCTCCTACCGTCACCTGACCTGCTCATGGTTGACTCCGTCCAGTAGGCAGAGACTTCTTCAAGTAAAGATTAAATTTAAATATTAGAAAAATTTAACGAAAATAGAATAAAATTAAGCGATACTACTATATTGATAATGTTAAATAAATAAATAAATAAATAAATAAACAAACTGAAAACTATGCTAGTTTGAAGTTTGACTCCGACAAGGTGAGCGACGTTGTCACTGAAGCGCACTCAACTGGCGGAAAAAAGAACCGAGGCGGTTGGAGGGTTACGTCGCGAGATGGTCATTGCCGCTCGAGAGTTGCTCATGCATCAGGCCTCGCTGGCGCCGTCTCCTACGACCCTCCAGCAAAAGTTTGGCTCCCGATGGGTCCCCTAGTGCTCCGGGCTGATCCCCACTAGTGTGAATGAGTGGTGGAGACTTATGTCCAGGAAGATCTGGGGATTCTGGGCGGGACCGCCCCCTTATGTACCACGCCTGGCGTCGGGGGCGGTCCCCGCTGAAGATAGCTAGCTAGGATTTTTCCGTGGGGTCCTGATACCTGCCAGCTTCAGTCCTAATGGTGTTGCCTGCTGCAAGAGCTGTATCTCGAAGTAAGATCATATCCTCCTTCTGCTCACCTTCTGGCATTTTTTCCGCCAGATCCAGTCCCTGTTCCCACAAGGCATTTTGGAACTGCACCATGTGGGTCAAGTAGTTCAGGGATCTGATGGCACATGTAGCAGAAGCATACGTGCGCCTGCCCATAGCGTCCAGCTGTTTGGACTCGGGTCGGTGGCAGGGTGCTCAAATGTTGCGGTCTTGGGACCGGTCCGAGAGGCTGTTATGACGAGAGTCGGCCAAAGGATGTTGCGCCAAGTACTGGTCCTCCTTAGGAGCCCTTACACAGGCGGTCAGCCTTCTTCAGCATCGCCGGGAGCGAGTGTGGATGCTTCCACGCTGCCTTGGTGACGTCCACGAAAGTGTCCACCAAGGGTGGTACCACCACAAGCTTAGGATCTTTCTGCCGAAGATACCTGGTGAGGCGTAGTCTCTCGGGGTCTAATTCTTCCGCATCCCAGCCCATGTTCTCTTGGATATGTCGCATGATCTCAGAGAACGATGGGTCATCCGGATGAGATCTAGGAAGCTCACGTGGGTCCGGAGAGGGGATGTGGATCGGAGAGGGGGATCTGGATCCTGAGAATTCCGATCCCGTGTCCTCCGTCGAAGGCGAAAGGCGGCGTCTTCTGGGTCTCTTGGGGCTGGGTGACCCTGAAGAAGATCTAGACGGAGGTCTCCTTTTGTCTGGTCTCCTCCTAGGAGGATCCGTAGGCTCCTGGGGGGAGGTACTCTGCCTGCAGCCCCAGATGGTGTGGGGGGCGCAGGAGCTGGAGGAGTCACAGGAGGTGGTGCGGGAACCATATCCTTTTTAGTGGTATCCCACCAGTAAGTGAAGAGCTCCTTGACCTCAGAAATGCAAAGACCCGACGACAGACCGGGTGCCGGTGGACGGTCGTCTGGTTCGGGCGTCGGCTCCTCAGGGGCCTCAGGCCGAGGAGAGGGTCCCCTGGGAGGTGTGACTGGACCGGGTTCGCCCATCTTGTCCTCGGGCTGCGTCAACTCCTCCTCCGTGATAGTCTCCTGACCGACATCGGCAGGAGGCGTCGGGGTCCTTTCCTCGACATGTACTGGTGTGGACGTCGGCCCCCCTGCCAACGACCGTCTGGCGGTCGACGGCTCCTGGGACCTGTGGTGAGAGGCAGACGTCAGAGCGAGGCGACGTCTGATCAACAGTCTCTTGAGAGAGTAAGCTTCTTGGTCTTCCACTGGGGAGGAGGAGGCAGACCTGACATCTGGCTCAGAATGGTGGGAACCTGACTTGTGGCAATGATGATGGTCCCCAGACCTAACCAGGGCTTTGGATGAAGATGGGGGCCTGGAAGTCTTGGCCTGTGAAGAGGAAGAGGATCCCGAAGGTTTCTTCACTGCAGCGGGGGGAGGCTGAGAACGGGCCAGGGAGGGCGAACGGTTGGATCGAGAGCCGGAGTTACGAGAGTCTGAGGCCCTGGACAGGGACTTGGAGGAAACCTTCTCCCTGTGCTTTCCTGAGTGTTTGTGGGCCTTCTCTGCAGATTCTCCCCTGGAGGAGTCCATGGCCTTGATCCTCTCTTCAAGCAAAAACGCCTGTAGAGCCTTCTGGCAACGGATCCGGGTCCGGCTGTTGAATCCCTGGCAGAGCGTGCAGGACCGGGTGTAGTGGTCTGGGCCTAGGCACGGGCCCTTGAGCCAAATGTGGATCATAAGCAGGTTGCTTTCCACAAAGCGTGCCTGAGGATGGCCTTCAGCGGAGGTTGGAAGGACATCAGACAGCGTCGGGCTGGAAAAGCGAACTTTTCGAAGGAAGAACTTAACCGTCGTCATGCGGTAAGAAAGCGAGCGAATGGTGAGACATGCAGAGTCGACGGTGGGAAAGAACTGAGAATCTGGCGAGATATTGCACACACGCCTGACGCTGGAGGTGGGACCATCGTTGGGGGCGGTCCCCGCTGAAGACAGCTAGCTAGAAGAATTCCATGGGGTCCTGACGCCTGCCGGCTTCAGTCCTAATAGTGTTACCTGCTGCAAGAGCTGTATCTCGAAGTAAGATCGGTCTTCGCCAAAATGTCCCTGATGAGGGATCTGATGTGTTCCGCTCTGTCCTGAGGGAAAAAAGCTTTCCCATAAACGGTGTCCAGAACTGGGCATATGAACTGCAGAGCCTGTGATGGAACCAGGTGTGACTTCTCTTGATTGATAATGATGCCCAACGTCTTGAACAGAGACTGAGTATAGTGAATGGCGGATATCAGGGCCTCCTGAGAGGGCGCTATGCGAAGCCAGTCGTCCAGGTAGGGGAACACGTAGTGTCCTTGTCTCCTCAGAATCACAGCTATAACTGCCATGCACTTCGTGAATACCAGAGGTGCTGATGACAGTCCGAAGGGAAGAGCTCGGAACTGATAATGGTGGCCCTGGAACTCGAAGCGCAGAAACTTCCTGTGTGCTTGAGCAATAGGAATATGCAGGTAAGCTTCCTGCATGTCCAAGGATGATAGAAAGGCGCCCTGCTTGTGCATGGGAATCAGACCTGGGAGGGTCACCATGCGGAAGCGTATGTACAGGACTGACTCGTTAAGATCGCTGAGGTTCAGTATCGGACGGAGGTCCACTGTTTTCTTGGTTCGTGCTCTATAGCTTCTTTTTCGAGAAGCACAAGCACCTCCTGCTGTATGAGCAGGGCGTGCTGACCCGAGTAACAAGAAAGCAGGGAAGGTCTTGCCAGTGGGTGGTCGAGAAATTCTATGAAGTGGCCTTTCTTGACCAATTGGAGAACCCATCGGTAGGCGGTAATCATGTCTTTGTGTGCCCGATGATCCAGAGGAGGGGCGGGGGCCGGTTTAGTGTAACGTTGGCCTCTGCCTGGGGATGACTTAGCCTGGCCTTTACGCTGGAAAAGTGCCCCTTTGTTGCTGGCTGGAAGGTGGTTGCTGTCTTTGTTGCCGGCTGTGAAAACGGCTCTGGTTCCTACGAAAGGAACCAGGCCTGGATCTGTAAATGGCTTGAACAGACCTGACTGCCTTCCCAGCGTCTTGAGGTTTGGTGATAACCTTCTCTGAGGGTTCACCAAAAAGTACTTCGCTGTTGCAGGGGATGTCAAGAATGTTCTTCTGTACATCCGGGGTGAAGCCAGAGACACTGAGCCAAGAGTGTCTCCGGAGACAGATGCCTGAAGCTGCAGTTCTGGTGGACTAGTCCGCAGAATCTTATGCAGCTCGTAGTACTTGGGTACCCACATCAGACCCTGTGCAGAGAAGGTTTAGGAGCTCCGCCTTCTGATCGCCAACCGGAAGTTTATCGACCAGGTCCTGGCCCTATTCCCACAGGACATTCTGAAACTGTACCATGTGAGTTAGGTAGTTCAGGGACCTGATGGAGCATGTAGCAGCCACATACATGCGCCTCCCCAGGGCATCCAATTGTTTGGATTCCTGGTCCGGTGGCTGGGTGCTCATGTGCTGCAGTCCTTGGGATCGGTCATGCAAGGCTGTAATGACCAGGGAGTCTGCCAGAGGTTGTTAAGCCAAGTACTGGTCCTCTTTCTGGGCCTTGTACAGGCGGTCAGCTTTCTTCGGCACAGCGGGAGTGAAGTGCGGACGCTTCCACGCAGCCTTGGTGACGTACGCAAAGGTGTACACCAAGGGTGGCACTACCACAAGCTTGGGGTCTTTCTGCCAAAGATAACTGGCAAAGCACTGTCTTTTGGAGTCGAGGTCTTCAGCATCCCACCCCACGTTGTCCTGGATGTGCCTCATGATCTCAGAGGAGGTATCCTCCAGAGGAGACCTGGGAAGGTCATGTGGGTCAGGTGATGAGATGCTGAGTGGAGCAGGAGATCTGGAAAAATCTGAGGTATCCGATTTGGAGTCCTCACCTGATGGAGTGTACCCGGCAGCGTCTGGGTTGCTTGGGCTGGGGACCTGATTGAGATCTTGAGGAGGCCTTCTGTCCTTGGATCTACCCTAGGAGGTGGAGTCTGCTCCTTAGGGGTTGGTGGTGATCCTGCTGGCCCTTGGAGTGGAGGAGGCGTGGGAGGTGAGTTTATGAGAGTGGCAGGGCACGTCCTTCTGGGTGGTGTTCCACCAGAAAGTAAAAGATCCTTTACTTCTTGCAGATTCATGCCCGACAGGCCTAGTCGAGTGGTCTGTCGCCAGGTCAGGGGTGTCTCGGGGTGGCCAAACGTTCCCTCGGGAGACTGGCATCTTCAGTGTCGCCCGCCTGGTCTCCAGACAGTGTTGTGTCCTCCTCCATGGAATCCCTGTGACTGGTGTCCACCGGTGACTGGGGAGGCGGTCTTCGACTCCGGTGAATGCGAGACAGATGTCGGTCACTTGGCCGACGCCTTCAGGTCCAGTGAACGCCCGGCGCCTGGCAGTTGTCCGCGGCTCCGAATGCCTAGCCGACTTCGTATGCTTGGCCGATGTCGGGTCAGTCATCCGCTTTAGGGACGTCAGGTCTTTGGTCTTCCTGGGTGATGGATCTGGACCTCTGGGAGGCTGGGAGACCGATGTGGAGTCGGGGTCCCGATGTCGGGTCGATGAGAAAAACTTGTGGTGTTTGGAAGACTTGGAAGAGGCCCGGTTCGGGGGTGGAAGAAGCTGAGGGCCTTGAAGTCTTGATAGGCTGGAGAGTTGAAGAACCCATGAAGCCGGACTTTGACGAGAGGCGATACGGAGCCCTGGAGGAAAGTGGTCCGATGTGTGGAGCCTGAGCTGCGGAGTCCAAGGCCCGTTCGGGATCTGGACCTTGCTTTCTCCTGGTGTTAGTCCCAGTGTTCATGGGCCTTGGAGGAAGAATCAGCCCCTGGAGGAATGTTCTTGGTCCATCCTGCTAAGTTTTCTTCCAGCAGATAAGCCTGAAGTGCCTTCGGCGCCAGATCCCTGGTGTGGCTGTTGAACCCATGGCAAAGGTGCAGGCCTTGGTGTTGTGGTCCGGGCCTAAGCACAACACGGAGGAATGAGTTCCTTGAAGGGATCCGTTGTCTGCAGGCACACTTTCTAAGTCGTCGTGTAAAGGATAGAGACCGAGAGTTGATGCTGTGAGTCGATCGCAGGAAAAGAAATACAGGTTACTCACCTGTAACAGGAGTTCTAGGAATGGTATATGTTGTTCATCCACACTCATTGGCAGGTATCCTTGCGCTTTAAATCTTGCGGAAGGTCTTCAAACTTGCTCCTCCCACCCACCGGGTGGTATAACTCTCGCTCCAGCCCATGGCCTCCAGATCTGGCACGCTGGAAGCTCAGGTTGTCTGTCGGAGGGGAGGAGGAGTTGGGTGGTGGATGGAACAACACATACCATTCCTAGAACTCCTGTTACAGGTGAGTAACCTGTATTTCTAGGGACATGGATACGCTTGTTCATCCACACTCATTGGCAGACTCCTAGCAGTTCTCCGGGGAGGAGGCAAAGACGACACCCCCAATACTTACTTGGGAAAGAGAGACTGGAGAACTGAGGCCCAAAACCAGCATCCCAGCGTGACTCAAGGTCGATGTGGTAGTGGGTAATGAAGGTGTTTGCTGACTTCCAGGTAGCAGCCCTGCAGATTTCCTGGATAGGGACGTCCCTGGAAGCAGCCACCGTTGCAGCAGTATGGCGGGTAGAATGAGCTCTTATCCTCTGGGAGGCTCCATGCCCGCCAACTTATATGAAGATCTATGCAGGAGGTTACCCACCTGCTTATCCGTCCGGCTTGGCTGCAGGTCTGCCAGATCGCGACTTCAGCGTGGGTGACAAACAGCTGGCGAACCTCTCCCAATTTCAGCCGTGCGCTCTTATAATAAGCGAGCGCCTCTTCTAGGGTCCAGAGTATGGAGCCTATATTCGCCTCCGAGGTGTGATTGGGGTAGAACACCGGCAGAGTCAACACCTGGTTAAGGTGAAACTCCGACACCACCTTCGGAAGGAATTTGGTGGGGGCACAGGACAACCTTGTCCTGTGGAAGACCAGGTAAGGAGACTGATGGAAGCCTGGAGCTCTCCATCCTTCTGGCTGACGTGATAGCCACCAGAAGGCGGTCTTCCAGACAGGTGAGAGAGAACACACCTGGCCATGGGTTCCAGATGGCTTACCCATGAGCTGCCAGCCAGCAGTAGATCCCCGCAGTGAGGGGTTCCCACACTGGAGGGAAATGTGATCCAAGGCCTTTGAAAAGCCAGACCACCTCCTGTGCACTGACTGCTTCGGCCCAGCCCGGTAAGCAGAGATGGCTGCCAGGTGCACCCTTAGGGTTTCGGCCAAGCCCTTGACTAGAAAGGACCATAAATAGTCCAAGATGCTTGCCAAGGAACAGGAGGAAGGGTCCAAGCCCTTGCCACTGAGCACCAAATGGAAAGCCTTTTCCATTTGAAGAATAACACATTCTGAGTCGAACTCATGCGGGCGCCTCAACTACATTGAGGATAAACCAGGAAAGACCAAGGCCTGGAACTCTAGCGCTCAGGAACCAGGCGTCAGGTGCAGGGATTGAGGTCCGGATGGAACACCTTCCTGATTGACTGAGAACAGGTCCAGGCGAGCTGAAGCTGCCCTGAGTCTGGAGCTGAGACTGAGGAGATCTGGGTACCAGAACTGCGAGGCCAGTCTGGGCTATCAGAATCACCTGGCCTTTGTCCTCCTCGCCTTGAGAAGCACCTTGTGGATCAAGGGAAATAGGGAAAAGGCGTAAAGAGGCCGGGGTCCATTGCCTCGAGAAGGCATCCCTTGCGCGAGCCCTGCTGAGGAGGCGAGGCATGGAACAGAAGCTCAGCGTTCTCCTGAGGCAAACAGGTCCACCTGAGGTGTGCCCCAAAGGAGAACAGATGCTGTACTACCTCCGGCCAGGAGAGACCACTCGTGGGATGCAGCCCCTATCCGGCTCAGGGCATCGGCCAGGGTGTTGGAGAGCTCCTGCCCGTGAATGGCTAGGAGATCCGCCTCCAGGCTGCGCTGCAGTGACAAATGCGGGGCTTCCTTGCATAGAAGCATGGGCGCGTCCCGCCTAGCGGTTTAGATAGTACATGGTAGTGGTATTGTCCGTCTGGACTCGGACCACTTGACCCCGGAGGAAGCAGAAAAGGCGGTGAGAGCTAGGCGGACCGCTCGGAGCTCCAGCAGGCTATGTGGCATCGGGACTCCAGCGGGACCAGAGGCCATGAGCCGGTGTTCCCCAGATGGGCACCCCAACCCATCAGAGAGGCATCGATGCGATAGAGACCGTAACGCCGAGGACGGACGAACAGGATGCCTCCTGCAAATGATCTGGAACGGGTCCACCACTGGGCGTTCCACATCCCTGTGTCACCGACTAAGCTGGTCCAAGGGATCGCAGTGTTGTGACCACTGGCTGGCCAGTCCCCACTGAAGGGCGCATGTTCCAGCGGGCCCAGCGGACCATGCTGGTGCAGGCTGCCATGAGACCCAAGGCGCAGGAAGTCCCGGGCAGAGCGCGGCCCAACCAGAAATGATCGGGCAAGGAGGAAAGAACCTCAGCCCTGTCCGTGGGAGCCGCCCGATGAATAGAATCACCTGCTTAGGCTGAAGTTCCGACTCGGCCTCGATTGATAAGGAGGCCCAGTTGAGAGCAGACCTGGAGGCCAGATCTCTGGACACTCAGCCTCCTTCCTGGAGGAGCTGCTATCAGCCAGTAGGTCCAGGCAGAGGTACACCCGGACCCTCGGCGCGCAGGAATGCTGTCACCACTGCCATGCATTTGGTGAAGACCCTGGGAGCTGGAGACAAGCGAGGGCATGGCTTGGAACTTCGAGAGGGATCCCTTCATTTCGAGGCGAAGATTTCTGGTGAGGCAGACGGATAGGGACGTGAAAAGCGTCCGGCAAGTCAGACAGGAGAACCTGCACGCGTTCCAGGATGGCATTATCTGAGCCAGGTGAGCCATCCTGAAGGTCGAGGGCAAGGAACTTGTTTAGGTGAAAATGGGAAACAACCCATCCGTCGTTCGAGAACCAGGAACCTGGACACAAACCCTGGAGTCTGAGGAGGGTCCACCTCTCTTACCACCTCCTTCTGGAGGAGGAGGCGATGTCGGCTCGACAGGCCGTAGTGAGCTGAGGATCCCGAAGCCCCGAGGGCAGCGGCTCTGAAGGTGGTGCCTGCTCGAATTCCAGAGGCAGGCCTCTTCCCACCACCTCCAAGACCCACCTGTCCGTGGTAACTGGCGGACCAGGAGAGGAAGTGCGGGGAGCCGTCCCCGCGGGGGGGGACCCGGGGAGTAGGTGGCCGGGACCAGGGCGCCACCCCTCAGCCCAGTCACTGGGCAGGCTTGGAGGAGGGACCGGCGAGGGACCTCCTGGGCCTTCCTCCCTGCCTCCTGTTAGAGGAAGCGTGGCTTGGGTTTGGGATGCCAAGGCCGAGCCTGCTGGCCCTGGCGTTGCTGGGCCGTGGCAGCCGGGTGGACAGAAGACGAAAGGAGCTTAGGCTGTGGTTTCAGGCCTTTGTCCTTCTGGCGGAAGAGACAGAGTCAAGGTGGCATTGGACTCTCGATCCTCTGCAGGTGACCTTCCACCCCAGGGCCGAAGGGTCAGTCCCCAAAGGAACATCCGCCAACATTGCTGGGTATCCGAGAGTAAAGGTGGATATCCTCAGCCAAGCCGCTTGACGCACCAGCCACTGCGGCCGCCACCGATCTGGCACATGAGTCCCCTATATCAAAGCAGTCTAGAGCTGCTGTTTGGCCACTACCCTGCCCTGGTCCCGCACCTGCTTAACGTAGTCTGCAGATCTGCGGAAGATGAGATGACCTCATCCAGGAGCCCAACAGGGCATGAGAAAAATGTGCCATGAGGGCGGCGAACTGGCCTGGCGAAAGGCGAGAGAGCAGAGCGTAGGCACTGCGCCCGACATAGTCCAATTTCTTGGACTCTTGTCAGGAGGTTTGTCCCACATCCCTGGCGTTGCCGTAGCGCCGGGCGCTGTCGGTAACCAACCCCTCAGCAGAGGTGTTCGAAACCCGGACAAGGAACGGTAGGGACGCATACTTCCTGGCCATCCTGGCGAAGGCGCAGGACAGGAAGCAGGCTGCCAAAGCTCCAGTGCGGACCCACTGTGCCTCGGCCACGGAAGAGCAGCCGTCGGAGAATCCCTCGGTCCAGAATCTCCGTGAGGATACCTAGCCCGTTTGAAGCGGGTTCGAGCTCCATCCGGTGGACTCGAGATGAGCAGCAGTCCCTAGGAAGGACGGCGGACTATACGTCCATTGACTGACCTCCTGAAGACTCCAAGTCCAGTAAGCCTGGAAAAGGAGAATCATCGCCGGTTCGAGGAAGAGTCCTCGAAAACTGTCTCTGGCCTGAGCCACCTTCACCTGCCGAGGTGGATCCGGGGTGAGGGTAACTGACAACCGATGGGAGGTAGACCCTTAACGGCCGAGAATCCTTGGTGGAAGCCCCAGATGGTGGCTGTGGGCGGAGGTTCCACGGAATCAGTGGAGCAGCTGGTTTTGGCCGAACAACGGCCTGGGTATAGGCTCCTCGGATAAGTCGAGGGTTGTGTCGGCCGTTCGGTGACAGCCACTTAATGGCGGGGAAGGCGCGGGGTGCTTATTCCGGCCAGGAGAAACTGTTGCAACATAAGGTCCTCATTACCGTCGGCGTAATTCGCCGAAGCCTCCCCTCATCGAGGAGGGCGAAGAACTGGCAGCGACATGCAGCTTACAGGTGCGAGACCGAGACCGCCTAACGGTGGGATCGGCTGGACCGCGAAAAGTCCGGAATTTCAAGGTCGGTGCGGGAGTGTCGGCCGAACCAGCACTCCCGTCTCGGATGGTCCATCCGAGGCTCGGAACCGGAGGCACAGCCAGCCCAGGGATCCTCAACTCCTCCGGGGAACGGGAGAGGAGATCTCGGCTGCTAAAGGCGACAACCCGTCCAATGGGTAGAAAATCTCGACTTCATCGGTGGGAGTCTCGGTCAACCTGACCTGAGCGGGGACACCGTGAGGCCAGTGGAAAGGCGCAGGAGAAGGACCTTTCCGCTCCCAAGAGCATCGACGGAGGGACACCCCATCCCTCTTTTGGACGAGAATAAGGTCCCAGGCGTAAGTCCTTCTCCTTTAGTGGAGAGGGACAGACAAAGCTCCTTAAAAGAAGCCGTGTAAGAAGAGCCCAGGAAGCGGGATAAATGCGCGGCCGAGGAAGACAGCGCCGCCTCCTCTTCGAGGCGACCATCCGCTCGGCTGATCCGCCGAACCCTTGCCAGCGAACACCGTAACCGGACCTCCTTGGACTTCACGAAGGGAAGCGGCTTCTCGGGGACGGCCCAGTTGCAATCGGGCAGCTTGCGGTCTTCGGGCGTGGGCGAAGAAGATGAAGCACAGAGTGCACAAGCCTGCGGGTGGAGTGCTCAAGGCCTAAGCAGTAGACACTACGTGGAGTGTGGATCCGTCCGAGACATCTTCTTCACACGGGGCATCTCGAAATCGAGGAGTCGATTTGTCCATCGCAGCCGCGAGGGATAGAAGACCGAAGTCTTTTTCGCAAAATTTATTTTAAATCCGCAAACGGAGAAATAGGAACCAGTCTCAAACGCAGAGCGTTAAGGAGGGAACCTGAGCTTCCAAGCGGTAAGAAGATCTGGCGTCATGGGGCGAGCCGAGAGTTATACCACCCGGTGGGTGGAGGAGCAAGCTTGAAGACCTTCGGCAAGATTTAAAGCGGCAAGGATACCTGCCAATGAGTGTGGATGAACAACATATCCATGTCCCTAGAGACGGAGTTCTGGGGGACCGCCTCCTTATGTACTGTGCCTGGCGTCGGGAGAGACCAAAGTCAGAAGCGATCCCGCTGAATACTGCTAGCTAGAAATTTCCGTGGGATCCTGGTGCCTGCGGCTTCAGTCCCTAATGGTGTAACCTGCTGCAAGAGCTGTTTAAGTAAGATCATGAACGCATGTCAGAAAAACAGTCATTTTTTATTTTTCCCACTAAATTTGCAACATAGGCTTTTTGAGGCCCCTCATGAACACTGGCACTGTTTTTGTGAATCGGTCCCAAAAGGTGATTCCACGCAGTGACCGCGAAATCACCTTTCGGGGCCAATTAACGCCACGACAGTGCCAGAAATTCATGAGGGTCCCAAAAAACTCCATGTTGAAAATTTGGTGTCAAAATTCCAAAAAATGCCTGAGATGTGCATCAAAATTGAAAACACCCTATTTATTTCATTATACAGCTTACCAGCATTTCCTCAGTTTGCGGTCGGCTTTGAAGAGTGCAGGCGTTTCCCAGTCCACCGAATAGATCACGCGGACTCCGGAGTCAAGTATAGGGTGGGGGGTTAGGTGTGCAGTGGGTAGCGTGGGTTGTGGGAGGCGGCAGGAGACCATGGCAGGAACGTTTTCTTTTACAGGTTAAAAAATAAACTTTTTTTTGCAGGATTTGCTTGCAGCTGGAGTGGGCTCCCAGCGTGCCACCCAAGTCTTTTTTTTTTTTTTGGGGGGGGAGATGCTGTAACCAATAGGGATTGGGCACCACGGGTTGGTACATACTGAAGGGGGGTGGAGACACGAGCCAAGGATTGGGTGCCCCCGCACACAAGGGGGAGAGAAACATTATGCCAATGGGGAGTGGGGTCCATCTGCAAAATAAACTTGGGATAAACAACGATGGGACTAAGCCCCTCATCGGGAGGAGAAGAGAGACACGGGGCGATGATGCCGAGGGGACTGGGCACCTGCTTGGCATACTTTTTAAATGGGGGTCATTATGCTGACGGGAAGTGGGCTCCCCCATCAGCACTGTCACAGGAGGCGGTGGCAGTCACTGCCGCCATGTTACATGGATGTCGGGAGTCATGTTGTGGTCCTGCTGCATGAGAGCTTCACTCTCATTGCAGTGCACCTTTTCTTTGAAGGGATTGCCACATTAAGTAAGCATGGTGTGGCGCCGCATTTAGGCTGATTGGGGAATGTGGGACACACCTACTGATGCGTGCCGTGCATTTGTCCAACAGTGACCGTGCCTCCAAATCTGCTATTACTGCAATATGTTGGCTGTGCATGCGCGAGTCAACATAAATAAGGGAGAAAATGAGAGACCTCCACCATACTCAACCAGAAGACTATTGGCTTATCCTTATTCTCAAAAACTGGGAGGTATGAAGACACAGGTGCAAGATCCCATCAGGCTTCTAAGAACACTAGACACAGGTCCACAACAGGAGAGTTTGAGATGGTCTTGGAGAATATAAAGCATGGCGGTGTCCGCTTCCCCCTGCCCCATAATCCGCATTCGGGATGAAAGTCCTGGAGCATGGCCCTCTAAAAAGTGTACCACCTGAGGGCTTAGCCAAGGGGGGAACCCCTAAACAGGAGAGGACCCTGTCCAGAAACAACCCCTATAATACAGAAGGCAGCAAGGAAAGGAAAGGAAAAAAAAGGGGGAGAGAAGAGTCCCTATAGGTCCTCCTACGGGATGCACTGACAAAGTCCCCACCCGCTAAGAGTCTGCAATGGGCCAGATAGGTCCATGCCAAGTCAAGGAAGGAACCCAACAGTGCACCCCACTGAGAACCCCAGGGAGTTCCCTCCAATGCTGAGGCGAAGACCCTACTCGACACCCTCCTCAGGACTGGCACTGTGACTTTAGAGAAGGAAACAGAGGGCCCTGAGGTACCGGGGGACTCTGCCCCCAATTAGCCTTGTACAGGGAGAGTGGGAGCAGGGTGCAGGAGATGCCCAAAAGTTGAGGCCCAAGAGGGGAAGATGGGTGGGAATCAGTAATGAATGGTGAAGATGCAAGGGAAGAACAAGAATTATGGTAGATACATAATTCACATATCTTCCCTTGTCAAATCTTGGACCATTCATTAGTGCTGGGTGAGTACCACGTGCCCCCCTCGACGGGACCTGGCACTGCCCCGAGGGCAGTTTCCTCAGCCTTCTGCGGAGACCCTTTTAGCCATACTAGGCCATACATTGTCTAAGGCTGTTCGGGAAGAAGGTGTCCCCATGCCAGGGGGGGGAGACGGACGCCTTCAAGTTCCTCCTCGCCTGTGGGAAAACAGATGGTCCCCGAAGGCAGAGGAAATCACCCACACGAGGCCACGGGTGACAATCTTGATAGGTGAAGCTATGCCATCCGCCTAATGCAGATCGCTGACCCTACCAGTCTGGAAGCCACCTCACTAATGTCATACGATGCCCTTGCTTGGTGCATTGCAAGCTCAGACCCTGCGCAGAAGGCGATGGCCCTGCTTACCTCTATCAGGCAACAATGCCAACACTTGCGCCAGCACTGAACACAAATGCCTGCTATAGGTTGCGTGGTGGCCTTGATGTGATGTAATGCAAAGTAGCACATGTGATGGAGAATACTCTTCTTCCTCACCAGTCAAACTTGGGCTGTTGGAATTTTTAAACCTGTTTTGGTAGCTGTAAGTGGGCTCATTTGTTTGATTCACTGTGGCAGGTTGCATTTGTAGAGGCCTATTTCTTCTGTTTTAAAACAAATTGGTGTGATTTAACCGGGTCTGTTTCTTTGAATTGGAGACCTATATCTTCTAATTCCAAGCCTATTTTGATGTGTTGTTGGTGAAGCTGTTTGAATTGGAGTCCTGTTTCTTTGGGGGGCTTTGAGTAGAATTGTGATTCATTGTTGCTAGCTTCACTAGCTGCAAAGTTTTAGTGCAGAGTGGGGGAAGGGTGTTAATGGTCTGACCAAAGGCCTCAGCTACCGGATTGTTTCTGGAAGACTTGGGCTGGTCCCACCCCCGGTCCATTATTTCCTTTATACCAGGGGTTCTGACATCACTTCCTCAAACAGGCAA
The DNA here is from genome assembly GCA_016271365.2 of Neoceratodus forsteri. Lineage (NCBI taxonomy): Eukaryota > Metazoa > Chordata > Ceratodontiformes > Ceratodontidae > Neoceratodus > Neoceratodus forsteri. Next base: position 130,154,876 of record CM057450.1, on the reverse strand, counting down.
AGGATATGCACCTGTCATAGCAGAAGCGGACATCCAGGACAGGAACAGCAGCAAGTGAAGAGGGGATTGCTATCTCAGTGGAAGGGAAGTAAATGCAAATCTAGGAGCTTTCATTATTACTTCTTCACACTGATATTGCATTGGGGAAAGGAGGAGTAGAGTTGAAGAAGGTTGTGCAATGGCTACTTAAAGTCTCTTTTGAGTGTGGATAGGAAGGATAGGAATATAAAAAGCAGTTGCTCAATATATCTAAACGTGCAAACACAGAGAGGCAAGGAAATAAGAAAATGTTTTGCACTGATAGAGGGTATCCTGCATCTGGAAGGGTGGGAGGGGTGGCTAATTGGGCAACGACAGCAATGGGTAAGGGTGTAGGCTGCAACAACTGCGGTGCACCAATCTTTCTAAAATTGCCTGGAGTGTGGGAGGATGTTTAGTGTGCAACCACATAGAAAAACTTAGAAAGGAGATTGAGGGTCTGCAGGAGGAACTAAGACAGGCAAGGCAGATTGGGGGTGGGTTTAGCCCAATACTGGAGGGAGGAAGATGGGGAAATGAGGGAGGGCAATTTAAGCCAACAGTGGTGAGAAGAGGGTCAGAAGAAAGAAAGCAGAGACAAAGGGGCCCAGGCCAGGAAGAATGATTGCCGGGGAAACCAGGTCAGGAGACAAAAGACAAATGGAAGGAGGAGATGGGGACTTGTGAGGGGAGGCGAAGAAGTGGCAAAAGTCATGGAGTGGAAAGGAGAGAACAGGTTACTATGAAGAAAGAGGGAGCAGGCATTTGTGAAGGACTTCAGAAAATAGTTGTGCACTGCTAGAGAGGAAGAAGGTGGAGGAGGAATGATGAAATTAGAAGAGTAATTGATAAATGCCTGGACCAAACTGGAGCGGGGGTTCTGCTGGGTGAATTGCAACAAGGGAAATAATGTGCAGGAGGAAGAAGAGAAGCTGGAAATGAGAGGAGATGAATGGAAGCAAGCAGGGAGTAAGAGGGTGGAATCTTAGTGCTGGGGACAATACTAAGAGGAGTCAGGTGGGTAGCAAGGGGAAGAGGCATAGTCGCATTTGGTGGAGGCCATGCCAGGAATGACAGTGGCAAGGGTGGGACAATCTGTTCTGAAATATGCTAGAAGGGGTAGGGACAAGCCTCATTTAACTATACATCTTGGGACAAACTACCTGGCTGACAAGACAGTAGATATAGTCCAGAGGAGGTTTGAGGAACTAGCACAATTATGTGAGGGGGCAGGAAGATCATTAACTTTTTCAGAGATACTTCTGGTGCCAAAGGCAAGCACAAGAAAGCTGAGAATAGAGGAATTTAATGGATGGCTAAGAACATGGTGTTGTGCTAAAGGGTATGGGCTGTTGGGGGGGGGAGGGACCTGGGAGGACAGTAGTCTATGCCAAGGACAGACTACACTTGAGTGAGGAGGGAAAGAAAGTGTTGAAACAGAGGATGGAGGAGTACATAGAGGAAGCTGGGAATTTAAACTAGGAGTGGGAGGTGGCAGTTGGGGAATAGATATGCAGAGACCACAGGCTGGGAAACCATATGAGCTTATCCCCCATAACAGTGACAAAGGACAAATGGCAAGTACTACTGGTGATGCTAGGAAAGGGGGGCAGGATGGGAGGGGGGAAAAGGGTGGAAGGTAGTTACCCTTAATGCTAGGAGCCTTGGGAGGAACACTGCAGAGTTACAGGTTCTCATGGCAGAGGGAGAGGTGGACATTGCAGCCATCACAGAAACATGGGCCACCCAATACAATGACTGGGACCTGTCTGTACCAGGGTACAGGTTATTTCGTAGGGACAGGGTGATTGGGAAAGGAGGGGGAGTGGCACTATATGTGAAGGAAGGACTGAAGTGTGTAAGGGAGGAAGGGGAGGAGGGTAGTACAGAGTCATTTTGGATGCAAATCCAGGATTCCAAGAATAGGATTCTTAGAATGGGAGTGGTGTAGGCAGGCACCATCTCAGACGGAGGAGTTAGACAGGGAACTAGCGGGACAGATCAGGAGGACCTGCAAGAAGGGTAGTGTGGTGATTGTGGGGGACTTCAACATGCTAGGAGTGGACTGGAGAACCCCAACAACCAGGAACAAAGGGAGCAGGTACTGCTGGATGCCTTCCAGGACAGCTTCCTGCTGCAAATGGTCAGTGAACCAACTAGGTTAGGGAATACCCTTGACCTTGTGCTGGCAAATGGGGACTTTGAGAGAGAACTTACAGTGGAAGAACCACTGTCAGGGAGTGACCACCACTCAGTATGGCTCACACTGGATATGGGCAAGAAGGAGTGGAATCTGGCACAGGAGTGCTGGACTTCAGGAGGGCCGACTTTGGGAGGATGGGGGAAGTGGTAAAAGGGTAGCTGGCCAGAATTCAATCTAGTATGGACACTAACCAGAGGTGGGAGCTCATAAAGCTGGGGATAGTGGAGGCAACCAAAACCTACTGCAAAGCCCAGAGCAAGAAGGCTAGGGCTAAGAAACCGAGCTGGTTGAGCAAGGAGGTCATGGAAAAGGTAAGGAGGAAAGAGCTGCCTTTAGGAAGTACAAGAAAACAGGGAGGAGGGAGGACAGGGAGGAGTACTTGACAGAATCGAAGGAGGTGACAAGGGCAGTAGGGGACCCAAAGCATCTACGAACTCAGGCTAGCACAAAGGCATTAAGAAGGGGGAGAAGGACTTCTTTAAGTACATCAGGGAGAAAAGGAGCTATAAGGACCACATAGTAAGGATTAGGAAGGAGTGGGGTTGGGTGGAAGCAGGGTGCGATACTTCTGCTCAGTATTTACTAAAGAGAAGAGGGGTGTAACACCCAAGGTGGGAGAAATGGCAGAAGCGGGGGGGAGTGGTGACAGATGGGGAAATCATGGAGGGCAGAGTTCGGGAGGGTTTGAAGGCACCGAGAGTGGACAAGGCGCCAAGGCCCAGATGGCATCCACCCCAGGGTACTGAAGGAGCTGGCAGAGGTCCTTGCAGGACCTTTGGTAGACCTATATAATGGCTCACTACATTCGGGTGTGTACCTCAGGACTGGAGGATGTCTCATGTGGTGCCCCTCCACAAGAGTGGCCCCAAGGATGAACCGGGAAACTACAGACCAGTGAGCCTCATATCCATCGTGGGTAAGACAATGGAGACTATCCTGAAGGAGAGGCTAGTGGCCCTCCTAGAGGCCAAAGGACTACAGGACAGCAGACAGCATAGCTTCATACATGGCAGATCCTGCCAAACCAACCTGGTCGACTTCTATGACTGGGTAACTAGGCAACTGGACAGGGGCCATGCAGTGGATGTCCCGCATCTGGACTTCAGTAAGGCATTCGACTCTGTGCCGCATGGAAGGCTGGGAAGGAGTTAGTAGGCACAGGCGGGTGCAAAGCTGGTGAGATGGTAGGAAACTGGCTTCAGGAAGGCAACAGAGGGTGGTGGTGGGTGGGAGCTCACACACCCAAGGGCAGTGACGAGCTGTGTTGGGACCAGTGTTTGGGATATTCATTGCAGACACATCATGGGACATCAAGAGCAAGATCAGTCTGTTTGCTGATGATACCAAGGTAGGAGTGGTGGTGGATGACCTAGGGGGATGGCAGGGGTTGCAGGATGATCTGGCAAAGCTTGAAACCTGGTCAGACACCTGGCAACTGGGCTTAATGCCAAAAGTGCAAGGTGCTGCATTTTGGGATGAAGAACCAAAGGAGTTACCAGCTAGGGGAAGTGCAGCAGCCCAGACAGAGGAGAAGAAGGATCTGGGTGTGCTCATTATAGGGTCAATGAACAACTCGGCACAATGTGGAAGGCAGCTGCAAAGGCCAACAAAATGCTGGGTTGTATTGCAAGGGTATATCCTCGAGGAGGAGGAGGTGATTCTGCCACTGTATAGGTCATTAGTTAGACCACACCTGGAGTACTGCGTGCAGTACTGGCGCCTGTATCTGAAGAGGGACATAAAGTTACTGGAGGGGATGCAGCACAGGGTGACAAAGATGATCAAGAGGCTGAGGGACTTATCATACGAGAGGAGGTTGAAGGAGTTGAACATGTACTCACTGGAGGAGAGGAGGGACAGGGGTGACATGACTGAAACCTTTAAATACATGAAAGGAATAAACAAGATGGGTACAGAGGGGCTGTTCAAAGTAAGGGAGGGGAGGGCCACCAGGGGCCATGATATGAGACTGGAGGGAGGAAGGTTCAGGAGGGAGATGAGGAGACACTTTTTTACAGAGAGGGTGGTGGCTGGGTGGAATGCGTTACCTGCAGAAGTGGTATGCAGTAGAACAGTGGACTGCTTCAAAAGGTGATGGGACAGGACAAGGGGGAGGGTTAATAAAGGGAAGGGTGGAAGGGAGGGGCAGCTGCAGAATAAGGGGTGCTAGCTGCACATTCGAGCAGACTTGATAGACCTCTAGGCCTTTATCTGCTGGCAAATTTCGTATGTTCATACGAGTCCAGATCTGGTGGTTGGTCGTGCGCCGGGTGCTGCAGCCCAGAAGGAGTGTCTAGGGCCATCAACCCCAAAGGTGGGTGAGGCAGAGAACCTAGGGACCCTTGTGTGTAATACCTCCTGCAGTCCCTTGGGCTGTGGATGAGGTGGTCAACTGCCAGGTGCGGATCAACACTTCCTGGTAAGGAACAGGCAAGGAAGGACCAACGAGCTGGTTAGCACTGAATTCAAGAAGAGGCGACTTCTGCTCACTATTGCGCCTGACCACATGGGAAAAATGGAGCTCCTGAGTCAACCTCGGAAGGAATTACTGATATTCTGTGAAATCCGTGCCTAAGGAGAGGTCGACAGAACACTCCTCTTCCTCACAGGAGTAAGTCGAGGAAGTAGACATACATGTGATATCTCCCTCTTTTCGCAGGAGACTCCTGGTTTGACTGAACTCCCTCTCCCCCTCCCAGGAAACAAAATCTCCTGCTTAAGTAAAATTCAGTCCAAAATATCCATTCATGTTTTCCTTGGCAGATAAAGAAACAGATAAAAAGTAAATTAGTAATGAACGACGCAAGTGATAACTTTGTAAGAGTTGTTTATTCTTTTTAGTGCTTATTCTTAAAATAAAATATACTAGTTTTTTTTTTCTCATTTTTTTGAACCCATTTAAGGACAAACTCATGACGTTAACGGCATCTCCCTACTAGCAGGCCAATCTCCCTACTAATTTGACCCAAATCTCCCTCTTAAGCAAGTTGGACATATCACATGTATGAGTAGAGTAGCTCGGAAGTTCAGAGTCCTCCCTCGGCAGTGGGGACACGCGAAGACCTGCTCATCCATAGCCTTGACATACCTAGGGAAGGCCGCCGCAGTAGCTCTGAACGCCTCCCAGGTCAAGGGCCCTTAGGGACCCACAGTCAGGAGAGGAGGTAGCCTTCAGAGGGAGGGGAAGGCACCTGACAGAAACGTGCCCAGCCTCCAAGACCTTGCAGTAGATCCTCCCGCACGGGGCGGAGATCTGATAGTCGCACCCAGTCAGCAAACTGGAGAACAAATCCTGGCCAAGCCCGAGGGGATCTTTGTGGTGTGACCAGGGTTGCATGGTTTCAGACTGGTAAACCCCAGTCACCACTATGGGCACCTCTGCAGTCTCAGAGGAGGAGCGGGTTTGGCACTGTAGCCTCTCCACCACCCAAGGGTAGTGGAGGAGGGCCACCATGCCTTACCCTGACCTCTCCTCGTGCTAAGGGCCCCCCCCCCGCCCCGAGGGAGGCCACAGAAAATGTCCCTGTCCCAGCTGCAGTAGCCAGGGCAGCACCAGGAATGGCAGCTGCCACAGCCTCCTGGGACCACTGCCCCGAGAATCACTATCCGCCGCCGGCATCGGGGCCATGAAGACTATGGCATCTGAAGGACGAGCACTGGAGCACCTGGTATTACATCCAGGGGGGCTCCCTGACTGAGGAATCGGGTCACCAATCCAGATCGCCCAGAGGGTCATCGCCCTCTGAACAGGAGATCATGCACACTGCCAAACTGGCAACCCCGGGAGCCCCCCCTGCCAACGGCGCCGCCCCGATCACTGGTGCCACGAACAGTACCGGGATCTGAGACTGTGCCAAGGGTCTGCCGGTGCTGGACCCAGCAGCCATGGGCTGCAACAGGGAAGCCTGCACCTCCAAAGAGGTGACTGCAGTAGCAGTACTCCTGATCCGGCTCTGAACGGAACCAAGCCGTTCCTCCAACACCGTGGAAGAAACCTTCTCTATGGCAAGGCTCGACTCAGGAGGTGGTTTCCTGCTTGACACGCCATACAGACCCGGGAGAGGACCCAGAGGCAAGGTCAAGAGTTCAAGCCACGGCATCCCTAGAATGCCGCACTCCAACTATCGGTGGGGCCCTACAGACTTTAAATGTGCAGATTTCAAGTACACAGCAGTCCATGGAGAAGCAGGCATCGCAGTTAATGTCGTGGTTGGGATCCAGGCAGTAAAGGCAGAAGTCATGCTGGTCTGAAACGGGGTAATGCCAGTCTGGGTCAGACCCACCCTCCTCCTCCGAAGAGAGCAGAATCATGGGGAGAAGAGTCACCCCTCACACTCTACTTGGGCGATTTCTGCTCAGACTAATTTCTTCAATTATGTGTCTGCCTCTGCTATCTGGTCAAAGCTGGCATGTGATTTCCAAAATTCTTATCTAAATCTGTTGAAGCTTGTCAATGTGTTGAGTGTATTTCCTGTGTCTAATGCAGTAGTAGATCAGTGTTTTTCAACTATGAACAAGATAAAAATTGGCTGGAAAGCAAGTCTGGCAGAGGATACTGTAGAAAAGTACAGTTGCGTAGGAACTTACCGTAACTGCAGATGTTCAAGAGAGATTCCTTCAGTAGGGCATCACATATAGGACTGGCGGCGGGCCGTACAGCAGACTTTTCTAGCAATACCTGATGGGGGACCGCACCGTCACGTGATTGACATCAGCGTGACTGTATATAGTGGGCGATGCCCACACCTGCCCTACAGTTCTCCCGCCGAAGCCAGGAAGAGGCCATACAGCAGGAGTGAACAGGAATTGGAGTCCCTGTAAAACAAAATGAGGGGAAAAAGGGAGAGAAAAATATGACCTACTGAAGGAACCCCTCTCGAAGATCTACTGTTACGGTAAAAGTTTCTACTTAACTGTACTATCCTACTTAGAGAGGGTTCCTTCAGTAGGTCATCACATATAGGAAAGAGTCCCAAGCAGTTCCTCCAGAGAGAGAGAGAGAGAGAGAGAGAAAGAGAAACTAGGGAGGAGGAAGCTAGCTCCAACAGAACTGAAGTCCAGCATGGACCCAGCTTAGGACAAAAGGCCTTGCAGGAAGGCTAATCCAAAGTTGGCCCTCCGCCTAGGAAGCAATGTCCAGACTGTAGTGTTTAGTAAAGGTGTGGACAGAACTCCAAGTAGCGGCAGCACAGATGTCCGCTGTGGAAACGTTCAAGGAAGGCCGTGGAGGCAGCCATGCCCTAGTAGAATGACCTCTTATGGAAGAGGCTTATCGTACTTCTGAAAAAAGTACCGGATGCAGTTTCCCAACCATTTGGAAAGGCCCTGCTTAGAAACTGGTTTACGCCTCGACCTGGGGGCAAAGGAAACGAATAACTGATCACAAGAGAGGGGCTCCTTAGTCCGGTGAGTATAGCACCGGAGGATCCGGACATCCATCGTGTGAAGGAGTGTCTCACTCTTGTTGGAAGGGGACAGGTAATAAACCGGAAGCTCTACTGATTGGTTCAGTGTGGATTCCGACACCACCTTGGGAAGGAACCTCTGATGCATCCCAAGGACCGCCCGGTCCCTATGGAAAATCAAGTAGGGCTCCTTGCAGACTAGAGCATGAAGCTCCGAAATCCTTCGGGCAGAAGTGATAGCCACCAGAAAAAGCATCTTCTAGGAAAGGAAGCGCAGATCAAAGCTCATGGCCGGTTCGAAAGGAGGAAGGGTGAGCTTTACCAGGACGAAGTGTTCAAGTCTCAAGGCGGAATTGGGCTGCGGATGGGGGGAGGGGGTCAGATGGAGGATGCCTTTCAGAAAGGTCTTTGAGACCTCCAACTGAGCCACGGGTTTACCATCCACTAGCTCATGGTACATGGAAATGGCAGAGATAGGGACCTTCAAAAAAGAATAGGAAAGACCGGAGTCTGATAAATGAAGAAGGCATTCCATGACTTGATGGGCTGAACAGGAGAAAGGGTCCTAACCCTGAGCGAAGCCTAGATCGAAAACAGCTTCCACTCTTAGGTTTCCTGGCCTCGGCGAGGACCTAAGCCACCAAAGGAGACCCCAAAGTGAGAAATCGCCACGCCTGAAGGAGCAACGATGAAGATGCAGGGCCCTGAGGCCCGGATAAACCAGCCTGCCCTGATCCTGAATCAGGAGGTTGTGAGGCAGTGGAAGTGGAACCGGTGGTTCCATGGAGAGCTGCTGTAACAGTGGGAACCAAATTTGTCTCAGCCAGAGAGAAGCAATAAAGATCAATCTGAATACGAGAAACTGCTCTTGCAGCAGGTTACACCATCAGGACTGAAGCCGGCAGGCACCAGGACCCCAAGGAAATTTTCTAGCTAGCAATATTCAGCAGGGACCATCCCCTATGTCGGTCCCGCCCCCAACGTCAGGCATAGTACATGAGGGGGCGGTCCCCCAGAATCCCCAGTTCTTTTCCCACCCTTGACTCGCCAGCATCAGCCTCTCGGTCTCTACCTAGCGCACGATGACTACAGAACTTACTGTGTTTTTCAAACTGATGTCCTCTCCAACTCCTTCGCTTGAGGGTCACCTTTCTAAGTGTGCCTGTGGAAAACAGATCCCTTTCAAGGATCCTCACTCCTCCTACGTGCAGTGCCTAGGCCCGGACCACGATATCAAGGTCTGCACCTTTTGTCAAGGGTTCAATAGCCGCACCAGGATCCGCCATCAGAAGGCACTTCAGGCATATCTTGGAAGAAAATTGAAACCTTCCTCCAGGGACGAATCTTCCACGAAGGCCCATAAACACGGGACAAGCACCAGGAGAAAGTAAAGTCCAGGTCTCCAAACTGGGCCTCGGACTCCACAGCTCAGGCTCCACTAGATCAGACCGCTCTCCTTCAGGGCTCGATCTCAGCCCCCGGTTTAAGGTCCGTGCTTCAGGCGGCTGTTCCCACGCCCAGCTTATCAAGACTTCGAGGCCCTCTGCTTCCTCCACTCCTCCAAGGCCTCTTCCAAGTCTTCAGAGTGCCATAAATTGAGACAGACTCCAAATCTGTCTCCCAACCTCCCAGAGGTCTTGACCCAACTCCTAGGAAGACCAAGGACCGGACGTCAGCCAAGCACCTGGACGTTGGCTAAGCACTCCAAGTCGCCCAGGCGCCACCGGAACAGAGGACAGCCAGACACCAGTCGCCAGCCGGGCGTTCACCGGATGCGAAGGAGTCGGCCAAGAGACCGACGTCAGCATCGCACTCTTCAGAGCGGAAGACCGCCCCACCCGTCACCAGCGGACACCAGTCACAAGGACTCTACAGAGGACGCTACACTGACCGAAGACCAGATGGGTGACAGTGAGGATGCCGGGCTCCCGCGGGAACCTTCCCCGAACCCGGAGATACCCACGGACCCAATGCCGGCGACAGACCACCGGCACCAGGCCAGTCGTCTAGCATGAACACAGAAGTAAAGGAACTCTTTACCTTCTGGTGGGACACTATCTGAAAGGATGCGGTCCCTGTTTAAACCTCCTCCGCCCCATCCTCCACCAAAGGGCCAGCAGAACGACCACCAACCCCTAAGAAGCAGACTCCACCTCCTAAGGGCAGATCAAAAGACAGGAAAAGCCTCCCTCAGATCTCCATCAGGTCTCAGCCCAAAGCGACCCAGACTGTGTTGGTACACTCCGTGCCGGGAGGACTCCAGATCGACACCTCGGACCACTCCAGATCTCCTTCTCTCAGCATCTCCTCTCTGACCACATGACCTCCCCAGGTCGCCTCCAGATGATCCCTCTTTCGCTGAGATCATGAGGCACATCCAGGACAACATGGGGCGGATGCTGAAGACCCTGACCTCGAATGACAATGGCCTGCATGCTATCTTCGACAAAATACCCAAAGCCTGTGGTAGTACCACCCTTGGTAGACACTTTTCGCGGACGTCACCAAGGCTGCGTGGAAGCGTCCGCACTCCACACCCGCAGTGCCAAAGAAGGCCGACCGCCTGTACAAGGCCCCAAGAGAGGACCAGTACTTGGCCAACCGCCTCTGGCAGACTCCCTGGTCATCACGGCCTAGCATAACCGGTCTCAAAGACCACAACATATGAGGACACAGCCACCGGACCAGGAATCCATGCAACTGGATGCCCTGGGGAGACGCTAAAGCAGGACGTCTTTCTAGCGTCCCTGGACATGCAGGACGCTTACCTGCACATACCCATTGCTCAAGCACACGGGAAGCTCCTGCGTTTAGAGTTTCAAGGTCGCCATTATCAGTTCCGAGCCCTTCCCTTCGGGCTGTCATCGGCACCTCGGGTGTTTACGACGTGCATGGCGGTCGTAGCAGCATCTCTGAGGAGACAAGGCCACTACATGTTCCCCTACCTGGAAGACTGGCTTCTCATGGCGCCTCCCAGGAGGCCCTGATGTCCACCATTCACCGTACTCAGTCTCTGTTCGAGACATTGGGCGGCATCAATCATAAGTCACGCCTGGTTCCGTCTTAGACTCTGCGGTTCATAGGTGCAGTTCCGGACACCGTCCGGGGAAAGCCTTTTTCCCCCCGGACAGAGCCAACCACATCAGATCCCTCATCAGGGACTTTTCGGCGAAGACGACCGTTCCTGCCAGGCTGATCCTTTGCCTGCTCGGACACATGGCTGCGGCCACTGCAACAGTTCCGCTAGCCCGTCTCCACATGCAGGTAACCCAGTGAATGTTAAGGATCCAATGGGATCAAAAGCAAGACCATTTGCAACACCCAATCCGGATCACGAAGGCCATAATCAGATATTGGCAATAGTGGCTGGATTCGAGGAATCTATTGGCGGGAGTCCCCTTCACTGCGCCGTCTCCGATTGTGACACTTTCCAGATGCCTCAGGACTCTGATGGGGAGCACACCTAGACAGTGTTCGGTCTCGGGGCCTGTGGACAGCCCAAGAATCTCATCTCCACATAAACATCCTGGAAATGAGAGTAGTTCTTCACGCCCTGCAGGCCTTCCAGTAGGAGATCCCACCGGGTACTCTTCTGTTAGACAGTTCCGCGGTGATGTATTACCTCAACAAACAAGAGGCACCCACTCCTACCCACTTTGCAGGGAGGCCATGAGGGTGTGGGATTGGGTTTTGCAACATGGCTCAAACCTCATTGCTGTTCATGTCCTAGGGGTGGACAATGTCGTCGCAGACGGCCTGAGCCGCTCTCAGGCCAAAGTCTACGAATGGGAATTACTCCAGGATGTAGTAGAGGATCTGTTTCTCAGATGGGGCACAGAAGAATTAGACCTTTTCGCGTCCCCATCCAAAGAAAAACTGCCACATTTTTGTTCGTTATATCCAGGGCCTGGTATTTTCTAGCGAGACGTGTTGTCCCTTTCCTGGGCGGGCAAATTCCTCTATGCCTTCCCCCCTTTTCTGTTGAACCAGAGGGTTCTTCTGAAACTTTGCAGACAGCAAACGACGCTAATACTTATCGCGCAGTTTTTGCCCAGGCAGATCTGGTTCCCTCTTTTGCATCAGCTGTCCCGGGAACGTCCAGTGCTGCTGCCAATCTGCTCTCACTTGCTGTCTCAGGCTACGGATTCCTTGGTCCATCCAGGCTCACGCCTCGAACCTACACGCTAGTTCCTAGAGACAACCATGATGCGACACAGGTCTCAAAGAGGCAGACATTCTGGCTGCTGCTAGGAAACTGGCTATCCATGCACTATGCCATGAATTGGCTAGGTTTTGTATATGGGTTCAAGCATGCGGTTTTTTGCCTTGACTGTCCAGAGAAGTTAGTCTTGACCACCTGCTGTCCCTTTCCAGACAGGCTTGGTTTACCCTCGATTAAGTACACCTCTGTGCCATCTCAGCCATCACGCTCCTATAGGCCAACGACTATAAATAGATTACTCACCTGTAACAGGAGTTCTAGGAATGGTATATGTTGTTCATGCACACAGTCTGGCAGGTTCCTTGCCGCTTAATCTTGGCTGAAAGGTCTTCACGTTGGTTCCTCCCACCCATCCGGTGGTAAAACTCGGCTCGCCCATGACGCCAGATCTAGCCTGCTGGAAGCCACGCGCCGGCCGGGCCGGGAGGTCGGAGGTCGGTGGATCAACGATTATTTTAGAACTCCTGTTACAGGTGAGTAAATACAGGTCACTCACCTGTAACAGGAGTTCTAGGAATGGTATATGCTGTTCATCCACACCTTATTGGCAGGTTCCTGCCACTTTAAATCTGCCGGAAGGTCTTCAAGCTGGCTCCTCCCACCCACCGGATGGTAAACCTCGGCCCGCCCCATGACGCCAGATCTGCCCGCTGAAGCTCAGGTTGTGCGTCGGGCCGGGAGGTCGGAATATGGATGAACAACATATACCATTCCTAGAACTCCTGTTACAGGTGAGTAACCTGTATTTAGGGACATGGATATGTTGTTCATCCACACTTATTGGCAGACTCTAGCAGTTCTCCGGGAGGAGGAGGCAAGGCGACACCCCAATACTTACTTGGGAAATAAGAACGGAGAACTGAGGCCCCAAACCAGCATCCCGCGTGACTCAAGGTCGACGTGGTAATGGGTATAAAGGTGTGTGCTGACTTCCAGGTAGCAGCCCGCAGATTTCTGGATAGGGACGCCTCTTGAAGCAGCCACCCGATGCAGCAGCATGACGGGTAGAATGAGCTCTATTCCTCTGGGAGGCTCCATGCCCGCCAACTTATAGTGAGAGATCATGCAGGAGGTGACCCACCTGCCTATCGTCCGCTTGGCTGTGCAGGTCTGCCAGGGTTGTGCTTCAGCATAGGTGACAAACAGCTGGCGAACCTCTCCCTGAATTTCAGCCGCAGCCTTATAATAAGCGAGCGCCTCTTAGGGTCCAGAGTATGGAGCCTATATTCGCCTCCGAGGTGATTGGGGTAGAACACCGCACAGTCAGCACCTGGTTAAGGTGAAACTCTGACACCACCTTCGAAGGATGCCAGGAAGAGACAACCTTGTCCCTGTGGGAAGACCAGGTAAGGAGACTCGATGCAAAGCGCCTGGAGCCTCTCACATCCTTCTGGCTGACGTGATAGCCACCAAGAAGGCGGTTCTCCACGACAGGTGAGAGATCACACCTGTCATTGGTTCGAATGGCTTGCCCATGAGCTTTGCCAGTACCAGCAGTAAACCCATGGAGGTGGAGGTTCTCGATCGAGGGGAAAGTGATCAAGGCCTTTGAAAAAGCCTGACCACCTTTTCCAGTTGACACGACTGCTTCCTGCCCGCCTGTAAGTAGAGATGGCTGCCAGGTGCACCTTAGGGTCGCCACCAAGCCCCTGACTAGAAAGGGGACATAAATAGTCCAAAATGCTTGCCACAGAACAGGAGGAAGGGTCAAGCTCTTGCTCCACACCAAATGGAGAATCTCTTCCATTTGAAGGCATAGCATTTTCTGGTCGACTCTTACAGGACACCTCAACAACACTGGAGGACTCGTCGGAAAGACCCAAGGCCTGGAACTCTAGCCAGCCAGGAACCGTAGGTCAGGTGCAGGGATTAGAAGGTCCGGATGAACACCTTCCTGATTGGACTGAAAGCAGGTCCGGGAGAGCTGGAAGCTGCCTCGGAGCCTGGAGCTGAGGCTGAGGAGATCTGGGTACCAGAACTGCAGCGGGCCAGTCTGGGGCTATCAGGATCACCTGCGCTTGTCCCTCCTTGCTTTAGAAAGCACTTTGTAATCAAGGAAATGGGGAAAGGAGAGGTGTGCCCAGTGGAGAACAGATCTTGTACTACCTCCGCAGGAGAGACCATTCGAGATGCAGCCCCATTCGGCCCAGGCATCGGCCAGGGTGTTGGAGGCCCTGCCATGAATGGCTAGAGATCCGCCCAGGCTGCGCACGAGTGACCAAATGCGAGAGCTTCCTGCATAGAAGCTACGGAGCGTCCTGCCCCTGGCGTTCAGGTAGTACATGGTCGCGGTATTGTCTGTCTGGACTCTGACCACTTGACCCCGGAGAAACGGAGCAAAGGCGTGAGAGCTAGAAGGACCGCCGGAGTCTAGCAGGTTGATGTGGCATCGACTCTGGGACCAGAGGCCGTGCACTCGGTGTTCCCCCAGATGGGCACCCCAACCCATCAGAGAGGCATCGGTCGATAGACCATTGGCTCGGGGCGGACAAACAGGATGCCCTCCTGCAAATGGAATGGAACGGTCCACCACTGGAGAGCGTTCCACATCTTCTGGGTCACTATCACTAGCTGGTCCAAAGGATCGCAGCGTTATGACCACTGGTTGGCCAGTCCCCACTGAAGGGGGCGCATGTGCCAGCGGTCCAACGGACCACGCTGGTACAGGCCGCCATGAGACCCAGAAGGCGAGGAAGTCCCGGTAGGTCGGATTGCCCAACCAGAAATGATTGGGCAAAGGAGGTAGACCTCGCCCTGTCCGGGCTGGAGTCGGTGTTTGCTCAAGAGAGTCCAGCTCGCCCGATGAACAGGATCACTGCTGGTTTTCCGAGTTCCGACTCTGGCCTTGATGAGAAGGCCAACTCGAGAGCAAACCTGAGGCCAGATGTCTGGACCGCCCACCTCCAGCCTGGAGGGGGCTGCAATCAGCCAATCGTCCAGGTAAGGGTACACCCAGACCCCTCGGTGCCGGAGGATGCTGTCACCACTGCCATGCATTTGGTGAAGACCCTGGGAGCTGGAGATAAGCCAAGGGCATGGCTTGGAACTGAAGAGGGATCCCTCCGCTTAAAGCGGAGGAATCTCCGATGTGACGGACGGATAGGGACGTGAAAGAACGCGCCCTGTAGGTCCAGAGAGCAGAACCCACGCCGTGTTCCAGAAATGGCATTATTCATACCAGAGTGATTCATTCAGGTTCGAGACCTCAGGGAACTGTTCAGGCTGCAGGTCGAGAATGGGGCGCCAGTCATCTGCTTCGAACCAGGAAATACCTGGACACGAACCCTGGTCTGGAAGGGGGGTCCTCCACCTCCGTGACTCACCCCTTTGGAGGAGGAGATGCTGTCGGCTCAGAGCCGCCAGGAGGCTGTAGACTGAGACCCCCGAGGTGCGTACGGCTCTGAAGGGCGGGCCTGCTCGAATTCCAGAAGCAGGCCTTTCCCACCACCTCCAGTACCCACCTGTCCGTGGGTAACAGTGGACCAGGCGGAAAGAGTGACAGCCGCCTTCCACGGGGGAACCAGGGGTGAGGTGACAGGGATGGGCGACACCCTCAGCCCGTCACTGGGCAGGCTTGAGGAGGGACCGCCGAGGAACCCTGGGCCTTTACCCCCTGCTTCCTGTTGGTGAAGCCGACGGTTTGGGCTTGGGATACCAAGGTCGAGCCTGCTGGCCCTGACGTTGTTGGGTCGGGCGCTACAGGCGCAGGAAGGACTAAAGGGCTTAGGCTGTGGTCATGGCCTTTGTCCCTCTGAGCGGAAGAGACCCAGTCCAAGGTAGCACTGGACTTCTCGATCTCTGCAGGTGACCTTCCACCCCAGGGCAAGAGGTCAGTGCCTGTAAGGAACATCTGCCAACTTGTGTTGGGTATCCGGTCACAGGTGATATCCTCAGCCAAGCCCGGGACGACGATGGCCACTGCGGCTGCCACAGACCTGGCACGAGTCCCCCGGCGTCCAACACAGTCTGAGCATGTTTACTATCGTCTTGGTCCCACGCCTGCCTGACGGTAGTCTGCAGATCTGTGGGAAGATGAGGGACAACCTCATCCAGGGAGCCCAACAGGCGTGAGAAAAATGTACATGAGGACGGCCGAATCCGGCCTGACGAAGGCAGAGAGGACGCAGTATAGATTTTTCTACCGGCATAATCCAATTTCTTGGATTCTTTGTCGGAGGTTCGTCCATATCCCTGGCGTTCTCGGCACACCGAAAACGCTGTCGGTAACCAACCCTCGGCTGACGTGGTGTTCAAAAACCAGACAGGGAACCGGGGACCGCGATACTTCCTGGCCAACCTGGTCAAGGCGCAGGGCAGGAAGCAGGACACTGCCAAAGTTCCAAGGCCGGACCACTCATGGCTTCGCCACCGAAAGGCCTCCGTAGGGAGATCTCGGTCCAGAATTCCCGGTGAGGGGATACCTGGCCCGCGGAAACGAGTTCGAAGCTTCATCCCGTGGACTCCGAGATGAGTCAAAGCAACCCTAAGAAGGACGAAGGGCTATCGCCCATTGACTGTCCTCCTGAGGACTCCAAGTCTATGCGCTTGAGAAGAGGGAGGAACCATCATCGACTCGGAAGAGTCCTCAAAGAGCTGCGCTGCCCTGAGCCACCCTCCACCTGCCGAGGTTTATCGGGAGTGAGGTGACCGGCTACTATGGGCAAAACCCAAAGCCGACTGAGAATTTTTGGTCGGAGCCCCAACTAATGGCTGTGGGGCGGAGGTTCCACCAGAATCGTGGGGCAGCTGAATTGGCTGAACAACCGCCTGAGAACAGGCCTCTTACCAACGAGGGGTTGTTTCGCTGCTCCGTGACAGCCACTTAATGGCCGGGAAGACCACTGTCGGCTTATTCCCGTCAAAGGAGCTGTTGCCACATAAGTTCCTCAGATCTGATGCACCTGGCGCCAAGCCTCCTCGTCCGAGGAAGAGTGGTATGCTATTGCCGCAAAAGTTAAGATCGAGACCGCTTATGACGGCGGATCGGGTTGACCGCGATGTCCGAGACCGAGTCTCGATTAGGCCGAGGGAAGGCGAGAGAAGTGTCGGAAATCGGCACTCCTCGACTGGACGATCCCACCAAGGCTCCGGAACCGGAGGCACAGACGAGTCGACGGTCCTCAACCCCCACCGGGGA
The DNA here is from genome assembly GCA_016271365.2 of Neoceratodus forsteri. Classification (NCBI taxonomy): domain Eukaryota; kingdom Metazoa; phylum Chordata; order Ceratodontiformes; family Ceratodontidae; genus Neoceratodus; species Neoceratodus forsteri. The sequence continues at coordinate 130,137,891 of CM057450.1, read as the reverse complement.
ACTGGGAGAGGGATTCTCAGCTTCCAGCCGACAACTCGTGGCCCAACGGTTTAGAAAAATTCCGACCGCTGCCGATAGCCTCGGCCAACTGGTCTGACGGGACAACGTGAGTCAGTGGCCGAAGCTGAGGGGTCGACCAAGTCACTGTCGACAAGGGAGGGGGTTTTCCCGCCCCAAGAGCCGCCGACGGAGAGACTTACTTTTGCTCTTTTTTGACCTGGAAGAAGGTCCTCAAGAAGGGACCTCACCTTGGTCGAGAGGGTCTGACAAAGCTCCTTAAAAGAAGCCGAGTAAGAGGCACCGAGAGAGCGGGACAAATGCCGAGTCATGGTAGAAGCGCCCGCGACCGCCTCCTCTTCGAGGGTGATCATCTGCTCAAGCTGATCCGCCGAGTCACGCGACACCGCCAATCGGGCCTCTTTAGATTTCACCGGTGAATTTCTTTCTTGGGGCACCCCAGCTGTAATCGGGCAGCACGGCTCCAGGGACGAATGGTCAAAAGGAAGAGCATGTCGCAGGCTTCCGCGGGTCGTGCTCTCAAGGCCCAGGCAGACTGATGGAGTGCGCGGATCCGCCCTTGACATCTTCTGCCCGCAAGGGCACCTCCGAACTGGGAGTCGACGGTCCATCGCAGTCACCAGGAGAAGAAGACCAAGTCTTTTGCAAAAACTTTTCACTTTCGAACTTTTCAAGAATTAGGAACCAGTCTTAAGCTCAACGCGTTAGAGGAAACCTGAGCTTCTCAAGCGGTAAGGAAGATTCACTGGCATGGGCGGAGCCGAGTTTTACCACCCGGTGGGGTGGGGAGGAGCCAGCTTGAAGACCTTCGCAAGATTTCAAGCTGCAAGGAACCTGCCAATAAGTGTGGATGAACAACATATCCATGTCCCTAGAACCTGTATTTCTAGGGACCTGGATATGTTGTTCATCCACACTGTCTGGCAGACTCCTGGCAGTTCTCCGGGAGGATGGAGGCAAGGCGCACACCCCCTGCTTGGGAAATAAAAACTGGAGAACTGAGGCCTCAAAACCAGCATCCCAGCGTGACTCAAGGTTGATGTGGTAATGGGTGATGGTGTGTGCTGACTTCCAGGTAGCAGCCCTGCAGATTTCCTGGATAGGGACGTCCCTGGAAGCAGCCACCGATGCAGTGGTATGGCGGGTAGAATGAGCTCTTATCCCTCTGGGAGGCTCCATGCCAGCCAGCCTATAGCAGAGATCTATGCAGGAGGTGACCCACCTGCTTAGTGTCTGCTTGGCTGCAGGTCTGCCAGGTGTGGCTTCAGCGTAGGGTGACAAACAGCTAGTGAACCTCTCCCAACTTCAGCCACCGCTTCCTTATAGTAAAGCTAGCGCTTTTCTAGGGTCCAGTATGGAGCCTGTGATTCGGCCTCCAGGTGATTAAAGTACAACACCGGCAGAGTCAACACCTGGTTAAGGTGAAACTCCCACAACACCGCCAGAAGGAACTTCGGTGGGGGGCAGGACAACCTTGTCCCTGTGGAAGACCAGATAAGGAGACTCAATGAAAGCACCTGGAGCTCTCCCATCCTTCTGGCTGACGTATAGCCACCAAGAAGGCGGTCTTCCACGACAGGTGAGAGATGTCACACCTGCATCGTAAGGTTCTAATGACTCTGCCCATGAGCTTGGGGCCAATACCAGCAGTAGATCCCAGGGAGGTGGAGTTTTTGCACTGAGGGAATATGTGATCAAGGCCTTTGAAAAGCGCCCGACCACCTTCTCTGCGCCGACTGCATCTGCCTCGCTCGTAAGCAGAGATGGCTGCCAGGTGCATCTTTAAGGGTCGCCGACCAGCCCTTATTATAGGCGACTACAGGTGGTCCAGAATGCTTCAAGCAAGGAACAGGAGGAAGGGTCCAGGTCTGCCTTTGACACCAAATGGAGAATCTCTTCCATTTGAAAGCGTAGCATTTTCTGTCAACTCCTACGAGATTTCTCAACAAATTGAGGACCTCGCCAGAAAGCACCCAAGGCCTGAACTCTAGCTGCTCAGGAACCAGGGCCGTCGGGTGCAGCGATTGAAGGTCCGGATGGAACTGAGAGGCTATCAGCCAAAATGAAAGATAAGATTAAGAAATTCCAAGAAAGGTGGAGTAAATGGGTGAGACATCAGTTAGACACCTACCTGGATTTTGTCCTTGAAAAAGGTGGGGAACGAGAGATGGAGGAACACTGGCCCAAAATGGAGGGGAGGAAGGGAGATACTCCTGCATTAAACAGTTGTTACTGTGAAAGGAAAACCCTTGATATGTCGAGACTATCTATGATCAGACTTCATGCCTAGAAAAGCAGTTAGAAGAGAAGAAAAACCAGGAGGACCTCAGGGGAGAAGCACCAGAAACCGGATATTCTTGAAGACCTGCATAATTAAGGACTATAGAACTTGAATAAAAAGGACTGTAAAGAAAATGGTCACCTATATAATTGAAATTGAAAAAACTAAAAATATAAGTACCTTTGGAATTGTACATGTATGAAAGAATATGAAATGTTTAATATGTCTAAGACGCCTAATGAAAAAATATTTTATATAAGGAAGTTACTGCAAGTTAAATTTTCAAGTTGGGTAAAGTACAGTAACTGTAGGCAAAACAGAAACATGGAGGAAGTAACTTTTAAAATCAATAACCTGGTCAGCATAGCCCACGGCTGCTACCCATCATGTAATCGGCATCAACATGTCCTCCAGTTTGTGGGAACTGGAGTGTACCATATAAGCGGGGGGGCACAAAACCAAAAAAACACTGCTTCATAATACGTTAATATGTATATTGTCCTGTGTTTCTTACTTAATAAGAAGATTATCTCATGCTGTTTTGGGTTGACTGAACTGCTCAGCTTTGCTTCGTGGTCCTCTTGTCCAGCTAGCATGAGATAACCTTCTTACCATGTAAGAAACACTGAACACTATACGTATTAATATATAGTATAAGGAACAGCGGTGTAACAAAGTACAAATTTTGCCAGTCAGTAAATAACCCCATATTTTCCCTTTGGATGGCTGCAGATCTTTAGTAGGGGTTGGACTAAATTTAAAGTCCCACAATTCAACACCCATCTGTTTTAGGAACAATAAAGAAGGTGGCTACAACAGTCTAGAACACGTTTAAGTAGGACAGCACTAGCCTCTCTTATGAGCAATGCCCTCATCTGTCAGATTATGGCTGCCTCCCTACCCACAAACCTGGGAATGGAGCAATTTGCAGGGGACAACAGATGTCCACTTCCTAATGGCAAGGAAGAGGCCAAAGTACTCTACAGGATTCTCAGACTCATAGGGATCCCTGCATCCCAAAGGAGAACAGAGCAGTACATGCAGAACTTGTCCCACAGATCTGCACTGATTGTACAAGAACACAGAACAATTCAGACCCATGAGATAAATGCAGTCTATAAGAAATCCCATCCTCCTTCATCCACCTCTGTCTCTATAGGGCCTGAACTGAGTCAAACCATCACCGCCCCAATCTTCCTTCCATCCACCCCTTTCTCTGCCTCCCTCCTCCCCATCTCTCTCAGCACTCATCACCACCTCTATCATTGTCCTGAATCGATCCCTGACAGGGTTCTTAATATCCTGTAAATGTTTAAACTTGTTATGCCTCTCACCTCCCTTACCCTGCCCATCCCACCCCTTCTCCCTCCTCCATCACCTAGCCCTGTTTAAGGATAGCCCTAATCTCTATTGCACTTGTAGACTATTTGCACTTCTGATATACTGTATCTTAGTAATCTTACTGTCTGTGTTACTTCTCACTAGCATACCTAGTTCAAACTACTAAATTCCTTTCAAACACCTGGCTACACAATTATAGGCGTTTGCATTCAAACATTAATTTTGTGCTATTATAGCTATCTAGTCAAAACTGTTAGTATTGTAGCTATCTAGTCAAAACTATTAGTATTCCGCTATTTCATTGCTCACTTTTCAGTCAATTCACTTTATCTGAATGTAATCAAATCTAATCTTATGTTATTGTACCAAATCTCTTATACAATCCCATGTTCCTCTATCCCCCAGGTTGCAGGAGATGAGCAACCTATTGTCCAGTGTGCCTTTCTGGCGAAACATTTCAATAAATAAATAAGAAAGCCATGCTATGGTTACAGGAAACATGCTCCACTGTCTTGAACCCTGACTTCAGGAGATGTTTCTCTCCAGCAGTTCTACTGCCTGCATTGATACCCTTTCCTATGGTTGCAGCAACTTCAACTGGTACCCCTTTACTGTTTGAGCTGTCATTTACCTGTAGCACTTTGCAGAAGATGCCTACCCACTCCCACAGTACACACACAGACACACTGTGGCCAGGGCTGCAAGAAATGTCATTATACTGGCAGTTCTTTTCAGTCTACCCAATTGCTGACTTAGACCGGGAAGAAGCTATGTGGAGATGCCTTTTACCTACCCCTTTCTGGCTAAATCCTGGGATCTGGTTGGTCTCTATTGGTATGGAGCCATCCAGTCAGATGGAGGCTCTACTGAAAATCCTGTAAACAGTCAACTACAGGCTTCCTCTGGACACCAAAATCCTGGGTTAGGGGATATGACCCCCCCACCACCACCACCAGTTGCACAATCAAGAGCTGACTTAGAGCCAAGCTGTCTGTGATCAGTGCACAAGTTCTCTTTGTAGCCTGAGCTCTTAGGTGCAAGGGTGGGAAACTGTAACTCCTGACATGAGGGATATGCACGCCTTTTGTTCTAAACTCCCTTGGTTCAGCTCCTGTTTTGTCATGTAGACCCCAGTAAGAACTGAAGCACCTGATTTGGGTCCAATTATAATTTGACTGGCTTGCCCTACAGTATTGAAGTAAGAAAACGTAAAGAAGAGCAGGGACTTGCATACAGTTTTATATAAGAAGGTGGAACTGAGTTCCTGTAGGTTTATGTCCATTTTAACCCCCTGAGGAAACCTCTCTTTTCACAAAGAACACTCATTGGTAAGTGGGAGGGCACCCACGTCCACCACCCAGGTCTAGGAATGTCCCCCTGCTCACCAAGCCAGGCTCCTACTTGTCTATTTACAACTTCTAGGTCGAGATGGCCTGGCACCAGCTATACTACTACCTTGAGTGTGTGGAGGGGAGAATAGTTGGCAGCCCTTTTTCTCAGAGGTGGTGAGTGATGCTGGGGTCAATGGTTTGGGCTGCTTGCCAATGAGCTGGGGAGGGGAGAAAAATGTGAAAGGCAAGTATTGGCTGTTTACAAGAATACGGGAACTTTACCTGAGGGGGCAGGAAAGAAGATGGGGAGACCATCATGGTGGGTGGGGGCAGTGTAGTGAGGGATGCTTAGAATAGGTAGGTGAGCTAGCCCATTGTCTCAGGGGCAGGGTACCGACCTGCAACGCTGGTGACCAAGGTTGGGAACAGACCTGGGATGTCAGACAGCCAGCTGGGGGTAGAAGGATTGAGTGTCTGAGGACTGCTCTCCTTCTACAGGGGGGAGGGTGGGGAGTGTGTCGGCACTATAGGGACACCTAGCAGAGGCCAGGTGTACTGCTTACGCCAATGCCAGCATGTTTAGAGGGCAGGGCGGATTCTGATCATCATTGCACATCCCCATCCTCGCAAAAAATCAGGGGAGAAAACTGCCACCTACCTGCCTAGATGATGCTCATCCCTCGGCTACGATCAGCTCCCAGACTGAACTCCCTGACCTATCCCATCGATTGTGGCACCTTGAGAGGGGTCAGGTGCTGCAACCCTGCCCTGAGGGCAAGCCAAGGTGTATCAAGGAGTCGGGGCTAAATGTGGGAGTGGCACCCGAAGGGGTCCGTGACAGAGCTGAGGTAACGGCAGTAAGTGGCACCAAAAATACACACACAAAAAAAAAAAAAAAGAGAATGGCTAGGTGGACCAGTTGACGTACGTCATAGAGTCAATGGGTAAATAGTGGGACTAGGTGATTACTGTGAGGATACACTACAGCAACAGACTAGCATAGATGTTTGGGCCTCACTGCCAGTGGTAAGAGGGGATAACCCCCACCTGACTCACTTTAGGAGTGGGGAGGGCACCCTTTCACAAACCAAACAGGGCCAGAGGGCAGAAACTGACATGATGCCCCTGACCCTGTGAGCAGGTACCCAGCTGACCCCTGGAAGAACAACAAAGTCAGACAACCAATGCCTCGATCCTCGCTCAGCTGGCACTACAACGTCTGGCAGTGTATGATCCAGGATCTAGGTTGTCAGCAAATGTGGTGCACCACATAAAAAAGATGGAAGATAAATAAAAAGACCTGGATGGGTTTGAAAACTAGTGAAGGGGGCTTCCTCACTCTGCATGTTGGGATCTCTTTTTTGCCCGTTTCATCCACGATGAAGGAGAAAATTTCAGCAGCAAGACTATGTGGACTACTTTCTCACTGCTGAATGGGTTGGAGAACGAGAAGAAGAAGGATAAAAACAAAGGTAAAGAGGAGAGCAGTAAGTAGAACAAAAAGCACCAGCTGGTGCGCTAGTGACAAAATGAGAAGCTGCTGCAAAATAGCATAAATGACCAGAACAACACAAAATGCAGCACTACACTTGGCTACAAAAGCTGATTTATTGAAGCTTCCACATATGGATGATTCCCTGGTGCTTCGAGGGGACAATCCCTCTTCCTTAGAGGGGTGGAATCACAAACCACAGTATCACACTTAAATACACTTAATGCATGACGTATTTCAAACTTTACTGTGTCATAGACGGTATACCATGTACGAGGCAACCACGACTGAGCGCTTTCAAAGAGAGCGACTCAATCACGGTGCCTATGTACAGGGCTACCTGGTAGGGTAGCGACCAGATAGGGTTGTAGGCAAGGATAGCTATAGGATGTTGCTTTTAAACACACACGTGGGGATCAGACTGTGCAACAGGCAGAAGGGGAGGGAGGGTATGTGGGGTGTAGTGCAGCACTCAGCTGCCAACCTGGCTGTGTGGCATGATGGTGGCTGGAGTTGGGAGGGTGTCAGGTTCGATTCTGGGTGCGATTGTGTTTTTATGTTGGGTCGGGGTTTTTTTTTTAAGTTTTACACACACACACACACACACACACACACACACACACACACACACACCCACACCCCAGATATGCACCCCCCTGGAGTTAAGAATCCTTAAGTAGGAGGGTGCGGGGGACAAAGCCACCCATGAGGGGGCTGCGGGGGGGGGCACAGCCCCCATAACGTAGAAAAACAGTTGTTGGTTTTCTAGTACGCTGCAAGTATACATCGCCGTAATTTATTTCTGACCAAATGGCTGTCGCTATTCTGCAATTGCAATTATGACATAGAACTGTCATAAGACACGTGACAACAAATAGCCAATTAAAACCCTTATAATAGTGAAAATTATTTAAATGATATAGTGCATACCAAAATAGAAAAAAAGTGTTGTATCACACAAAACTCTAAATCAATAGCACTTGTAAACAACACACTCATATAAATAATTATTAAATTAAATAATTATTTGGACATCATAAACCCAAGGGAAGGGGAGAAATGGGGTAGAAACAAAGGGGGAGTGGGGGGGGGTTATGAAAATGCCAAACCACGAATAACTGTATGCATCTTAATTAGATATTTATGGATCAGCCCTAGTGATCACATAGTCACACTAGCCTCATTGTGGATGAATTAACTTGAACATGGAATGGCAAAAAGTGTGTTGCTGTTTCTGTTTAGGTGGTTAAAAAGGAAATATCTGTACAACCCAAAACAGACGTATAGCATGTATTGTACCCAAAATGAGACAAATATGGAAAAATATCAAAGGAGGAAAGTATGAACATAAAGAGCAAAAACTACCCAAAAGATTATTAATTCACTGAATTACCATAAATGCTTATACAGTAGAAGCCGCTTTAGCGGGACGGCGCAGTTTCAGGCTGATCGTCCCGTTTAAACGGCCGTCTCTACAAAATGAAATAGGGTTTTTTTTTTTTAAATACACTCATTTGCAGGGAGTTGATTAATTTGAAGTCAGGGAGTTGATTAATTTGAAGGCAGGGAGTTGTTTAATGTGAAGGCAGGGAGTTGATTAATATGAAGGGGTTTTGAGTTTTTTTTTTTTTGTATGTTTGTGCTTTATGCACAGTATTACAGTATACTCCACGTACTTCAACCAGTAATTATTAAAGAATGGTGTAAACTTTCTCCTCCATGAAGTGGTAAAACTGGCTGTCATAGTAATCATCGAAAAGGTCATCCGATAACAGCTCTGTAGTGTGTGGCAAACTGATTTGGGGCATACCCTGAAAGGAGGTAGAGGAGGTAGATGGCATATCATACACTTCTGGCACCGCTACCTGTTCAATAAAAGGTTCACTACAAACAAGAGGAGCAAAGAATTCAGTTATGCTCGTCTGTTTCTTTTCTGAAATGGCATGAGCTTGTATGCTCCTTTCGTCATCAAACAATGAATCCCACATTGTGGTTTGCCCATGTTGCTGACACCACAGTAAAGCTGTACGTATCCCAGTAAGGGCCTCAGTGTTTGTGGCAGCAGTGGCATCTGCATCTTGTTTTTCCCCATGCTCCCATTTAAAGACAATCTGATGGCGCATTTTCCAACGCGACAGCCATCCATCAGTGGCATCAAATCCATCATGTGACATCTCCCTTGCAAGATCATCAGCTTTTGCTTTCAGCATCGGACCTGATACGTGCACTCCCTTCTGCAGAGCCTGGGAGAGCCTCATCCACTTCACTGTCCTTACCCTCCCTTTTCCTTTTGTGACTTGGGTTCGTGTTTGTCTGCCACTCACAGAGGATTGCATCACAGTTTTTACTGATGTGACCAGCCTGGCTTTTAGAAATTTTTAACTCCGCAGCAACTGAGGCAAGAGATCTGGAGGAGTTTCACACTGCATCAAGCACTTTGACATGCTCTGCAAGTGTGAGTTCGTTCTGAGAAAGAGACATGGTAGAGGCAAAGCAGGAAGCAAGCAAGTGCCAAGTACATTAGACACTGTTAGAGCAAAGGTCAGACCACTTAGTCAAATAGCAAAACTCTGCTGGAAATTGTCCCAATAAACTGGCTTCTGTGTGACTGCATGTCCCACTTAAACATTCAATTAACTCTATGTTTTCCATGAATGGAATTGAATTGGTGCCTGGACAAGAGCGTCCCGCTTATGCGGCTGTCCCGCTTAAGTGCGCTCAAGTGGAGGTACTGTTACAATGGTATACTGATCTGTCAGCCTCACCTCAGTGGTGGAGAAGGTAATGGGAGACACTAATCAAGGAAAGTGAGGTGGACTACCTAGAGGAGAGTGGCTTGCAGTACAGCAGGCAGCATGGCTTCATGAAGGGAAAGTCATGGCAGACAAACCTGACTGAGTTCTTCGATTGGGTGACTCAGGTGATCATCCAGGGAGGGTGGTGGACATGGCCTATCTGGACTTCAGTAAGACCTTCGACACCATTCCCCACAGAAGGCTGGTGAGCAAGCTGGAAAGTCTAGGGGTGGGTGGGAAAATAACAAGGTGGGTGGAGGCTTGGTTAGCAGGAAGAACTCAGAGGGTGGTGTTAAATGGGGCATACTCCAGGATGGGGGGGTAAAGAGTGGTGTGCCCCAGTTTTGGGTCCGCCCCTTTTTAATATTTACATCAGTGATATAGCGGAGGGTCTGAGGGGGAAGGTGTGTCTATTTACTGACAATGCAAAGATCTGTAATAGAGTGGACACCTCAGGGGAGGGTGAAGGACATGAGACAGGACCTGAAGATGCTTGAGGAGTGGTCAGAGACATGGCAGCTGAAATTTAATGCCAAAAAGTGCACTGTGATGCACATGGGGAGTAGAAACACATGAGCAGGAGACACCCTGGGAGGGGAGACAATGAAAGTAACAGAACAGGAGCGGGATCTGGGGATCATAGTCTCATACAACCTTAAGGTATGAATCCAATGTGACAGGGTGGTGAGAAAGGCCAATGGGATGTTGGCATGCAGAGGCATTACTAGTAGAAGGAGGGAGACAATGATGCCCCTCTACAAAGCTATGATGAGGCCTCATCTAGAGTACGGGGTCCAGTTCTGGAGACCACACCTCTGCAAGGATATAGATGGGATGGAGAGGGTTCAGAGAAGGGCAGCAAAGATGGTGTAGAGTATGCAAGTGAAGACATACAAGCAGAGGTGTAAGGAGCAGGATAAGTACACGCTGGAGACTACGACTGAAAGGGGAGACATGACTGAAACTTTTAAATATGTGAAGGGGCTCAACAAAGTAAGGGAAGGGGATTTACTTAAGAAGATGGAATGGACCAGAACTAGAGGGCATAGCCTCAGACTGCAGGACAAAAGATACAGAGGCAATGTGAGAAGGCAATTCTTCACAGAGAGGGTGGTGGAGCCCTGGAACAGACTACCAGAAGTGGTGTGGGCTGAATCAGTGGAGGGATTCAAGAGGACATGGGACAGACATATGGGTCTGAGTAGCAGGGAGAGGGCGGGGACTGGCAGGGGTGTGGAGGTTTGGGGGGGAAAATAGGACAGACTAGATGGGCTGGTGTGGACCTTTTCTGACATCAAGCTTCTATGATTCTTTGAATGGTAAATGCATGCATGGCAGCATATGGTAATTATAATGACCCATCCATTATAAGTAAATACTAAATTCCAATTCTTTATTCAGACCTCTTGGATATAATGAATCCAAGGTAAAAATCCATTTGGACTCTTTGTAGAAGAGCAAGCACTCTGTCACCCTCCCCCATTCACTGCCTCCCCTTTTTTTCCTACCCTTGTTCCTCCCCTTCCTTCTTTACTTTTTACCCTTCACCTTGGGGTTTGTATGTCCAAATAATTATTTAATTTAATAATTATTTATATGAGTGTGTTGTCCCTTCCAGCCATCAGTGCACCAGCGGCTGTATGCCCGTAATTAGGGCATCAACTTTGGGAGTTCCTACCCCAAAGTTAGTATATATAAAAGGGAGGAGAAGGAGGCGGTGGCACAACCCCCTGCAAAAAGAGGTGCCGACGACTTCAAAATGTGGCGCCTTAATGACCAGGCGCACTGCTGCCAGCTCCCTAAATGGGTGGAACTGTGTGTTGTTTACAAGTGTTATTGATTTGGAGTTTTATATGATATTGAATTGTTTTTCTCTTCTATTTTTTGGTATGCACAATATAATTTAAATAATTTTCACTACTGTAAGTGTTTTGATTGGCTATTCGACATAATGTGTCTATGACACAATATAGTTTGAAATACGTCATGCAGTAAGTGTATTTAAGTGTATTAATGTGGTTTGTGACTCCACCCCCCCGAGAGAGAGGGACTTATCTCAAAGCACCAGGGAATCGTCCATATGTGGAAGCTTCAATAAACCAGCTTTTTTGAGCCAAGTATGTAGTGCTGCATTTTCTGTTCTGGCAGTAAGTAGGACAAACCTAAGAAACCAAACATGAGGCTGGGTATGCTTAACTGGGTTATTGCATTAAACATCTTGGCTACAGTTGCAAGTGACAAGAAGTAAGAAATATGGGTAGTGTTGATCAGGTATTCAGACATTACTTTGAAAGCTTACTACAGCTATGGGGAAACACTTGTTTGAGGTATGATGAGTCATTTAAGAAAAAGTTGCCCTGTCAGCCATTCCTTCAATAAGATTGAGTGCTTACCATTTCATGGTTACAAAAGCCATGACTCCCACCCCATTTTGGGGTTACTGGGCCTGGCTAATAAGGTGGATGGAGTGGCAAGCTGAATGGTATCTGCTACAAATTCAGTAAAAGGAGCTGCTCCAGGCGGTGCAGCTGCAAACTTAAGCACATGTGCAGGATCTGCGCCACAAAGCATCCTTTTATGAAATGCTTGGGCCCTTTGCAGTTGAACAGGATTGGCAGCCAAGGAGAGAGATTCTTCAGCTAGCAACCCTTAGAAGCATGCAAGAAAGGGCACCAACATAAAATAGGTAGAAGCCCTTCTCCTCACACAGTGACTCAGTGTATGGACCAGTTTACAGCTTTGAAATGGCATCATGGCTTCCCTATGGGTTTTCACATCCTGTATAGGGCCAGAGAATGGCTTGGGATATGGACAGCAACCTGGGGTGTTGTTTAACAAATTGTCAAAGGAATTCAGCCTTGGAAGGGCAGCTGGGCCATACTGCTCCCATCCTCTGGCAGAGCTGGGGTTTCCCACTTGGGCCACATGCCCAATTAATCACTGAGGAATACAGGATGATTGGACCACTTGTTCTGCTCCCACGGAGGTGTCAGTCATGGAGTTCACAGAGCCAGAGTTAGCTGCAGAGTCATACATTTCACTGGACAATGTGGTGGACTGTGTGTGACACTGCAGACCAGGGACCTTAATGGTTAAGGCAGACATTGAATCTGCTGTTTGCCTTCTCTCCTTCTGGGGAAGTGAGTTGCAGGAATTACACCCTCTTTAAGCAAATGTTGTAATAACAATTACACTTGTTACAACCAGAGGCAAATGGCAGGGGAATTTTCAGGGGAAACCTCACCAATTTCAGCTGTGTTCTGCCTTCTCTGTTTGCTGGCTTACTTCACAGAACAGCGGGGGCCACATAGTTGAGAATTGGATGGAATGCACTCCACCAGTGGTGGATGATTTGAAGGGTAGAGGGTAGTGGGGTGGGTTGTCCCCTCTTTCTGTATGAAGGAGTTGTGGTGGGTCATCCTTGGAGGCACATTGGCCATCATTACTGAGCCTGGCTTCGGAAATGTTCTTCTGGTGCCAATTCTTCTAGGATTTATTGTACCGTATGGTTAATGTAAATGTATTTGTAGTATCACATTGTTCTGGTACATGCAATATATCTATATATATATTTTGTAAAGAGTACTGTGGCTGGGTGGCCCCACTGGCCTAATGGGTAACGTCACTTGATTTCCAGTCAGGGACTGCATGTTCATGACCTGCAGTCCAGATCACAACAGCAGGGTTGAGTGAGCTTTCCTAGGGATGCGCTCTGCCCTAAGGAGGATTACCTGCACTCCTACTTGAACAGCTGCCCCTTTGTGGTGCAAGGGGATGGGGAGTTGTTCATAAAGGAACCTGCCTAGTTCCACCTTCATCTCTGGACACCGGAGCAGAAGATGGAGCTTATTCGAGTGAGGGCGTGAAGCAACCAACATCAGGACACCCCCACACACACACACACATATGCTCCTTGCATTCATGTCATCATGGCTGGGAAGAGTACATGTCTCACCCCTTTGACTATGCAAGCCTGGTGTGTGTGCAATCCAGAACTGTTCAACGGCGACCCCGGGAACAGATTGAGAGGATGATTGGTGGTCGTCGTTCAATGATGTGATGTTGCTGTGATTAATCAAGAAGCCAGCCCTAGCAATGCTCCCTCAGAATGAACAGTACCATTGATAGAAGGGCCTTGGCTCTGGTGAGGCCATGATGTGGCAGATGTGGGAGGGATATGGAGAGAACAGTGAAAAATTGAAAGAGACAGTGAGAAAAGAGTGTTGTGGTCTTGTAAACACATTGCCTTGTGTGTGTCACTATTTAATAGTGGACAAGGGCGCGGAGGAAGGGATAATTGCTGGGGCAGGGGTGTAGTCAGGAATTTCACTTTTACACACACTCTGTCCAACAGCCCTGCTCCCTCCCACTTGGTGCCCTGTTATGTGTAATCATGTATCACTGTGAATGTGTAACCGGGTCGTGTAACTTACAGTTACTATGCCTGCCTTGAGGGGTAAAGGTTGAGGGGTCTGGGCTCTGGTTCTTATAGTGAAGGGGGGTTTCTTTCCCAGAGATAAAATAAGTAGCATGGCGCCTCCACCCAGAGTAAATTATAGTGGGCCAGATGTTTGCCTGGTACACCCCCGTGGGATACTGTACCTACCCACCTCCCCTCACAGTCACACCCACACAGAATACCTCAAACAACAGCAATACCTTACTGAGCATCAAATAATGACTATCACTAATAATATGCTCACTGGACAGTTGTGAACAACACAAGAAACAATTTATTAAACAGGAAAGGGGAAATAGGGATGCAGAGATAAATGACAGTTTGAGTATTTGATAAATTGGTAGAACCTTGAACATCAACAAAAACAATCGCTGCACCCACCCTCAACAGCAACTATGCATTCAGTTTGGCCCACCTCCCTACTGGTACCCATGCCCCCTAAAGTTAATCTGGGTACCCAGCTAGAGAAGTTGTTGCAGGTCTGAATGGTGCAGCTGGTTGGCCTGAGTTGGTGCACTTCATAAATAGAAACAGAAAATTTTGAACAAACCGAGTTTAACTCCCCAGATCAGGGAAGGCCCTGTGTTTACTCAGGGTTCACTAGATACTACACAGGGTCTGGGTGTAGCAGCAGGTAAGGTCAGTAGGACTGGAGCCTCATGCAATAGAGCTAGATATATGCAGCTTGTCACCTTCTGAGTTGCTTGCAGTATCTGGTAGTTTATCACCTTCTAGGCCACTTTCTTCATGGATGCTGGGACACAGGTCAGTAATGGGGACCAAGGCCACATGCCTGCCCCACACATGCAGGCTTCTAGCTCTAGGGGAAGATGAGGGGCAATGCCTGGTTATAGCACTACATGGCTGAATCCCCAGCCTGTCCTTGCTGATAGCAATTCCTATTCTGGAGCTCAGGATTCACATCGTCTCTTCCACTCTGCAGCTGGCAGATGCTGGCACCTCTGTTGGCGGATCTGATTTACCCCCAAGCTGGAGGGTCAAACAGTCTCCAAGATGGCCTTCCAAGATTCTAGCACCACTCCACAAACAGTTTTCTGGCTCTCCCAGCCCAGGCAACAGGAGTTTCAGCGGGATCCTCCCGACTCCGGCTTCAGAACTCAGGCATACGCTTCAGTCTCTGGGAAGCATGCACCCTACAAGCTGAGGGTGTTCTTCCCTGGGAGTCACAAAGATTTACTCACAAAAGTTCTGCACACTTTAACTCTGGCTCTTCCAGCTTATGGAAGATTCAGGCAAGTCTCCCAGCTGTCGGTTGTGGAAACCTTGGGCCAACTTCCCAACTTTTTTCATTTGGCTCTCTCTGCACTCTCCTGCTTCACTCCAGGCACCTACGGCAAGACTGCTGCGAGCTGCATTTTCCTCAATGTCTGAAAAGAAAGAATAGCAGCTTCCATTGGGAATCACAGCTGTCCATCTCAAACATTAATATGTATAAGTAGGGCTTCAGTTAATTCCGTTTTGAGAGTATTTGACTTCCAAAAATAAGGCAAAAACTTTCAAAATAAAGGGGGTGGAAGTCATTGACTTCCACATGTGAAAAAGAAAATTGGATGACTTCCACAACTGAAGGCATAGAAGCCAAGAAATTATGGATTTTCCAAAAGAAATTGTATTTTACTACTAATGTTGATATTTACATCTATAAACTGATCGTCCCTTGAATACTGGCTTTCAAATTGTGGGATCTGGGAAGTATTTTGACTTCCAAAAAAATTGGAATGACTTCCAGATTTTGATTCATGGAAGTATTAGACTTCCAGTAAAAATAAATTAACTGAACCCCACAAGTTTTACTTGACACCCGATTGACTAATGTATCCCAAAAGCCATATGCCAGGGGGCTACTACCTCTGCCTGTTGGCTACCTCACAGGTTAAGGGGCCTGGGTCCTGCTACTGTGGTGATCAGGGGTTCTATTCCAAAGTAATAGTAAAATAGCACAGTGCCTCCACCCAGAGTAGGTTGATAGTGGGCCAGGTGTCTGATTGGTACAACTTTCTGGGATGCTGTACGTCCTGCCCACCTCCCCTTCCAACCACCCCACACATTGGATACCAAGTTGTTCCCCAATACCATACACCACATGTACTTGACAGTAAGTTTTCACAAAATAACCTCCACACTGCAATTTCAACAAACAAAACACAGCTTTATTTTGGGGGAGGTCTAGGGAAGGAGGTACCTGGAGCAGGAATAGCTGTGAAAGAAAGATAAAAGTTAGAGGCAGAGCTCCCATGCAAGGCCTACCAAATCACAATTGGCCCAGACATAGGAGTGGCTCCACATCCCAGTTCCCTCACAGGTGGAAAGTGGCCTAGCACCCCAGCATGCACCAATGGTCCCCTGCAGCCAGCAGAACCCACTTGGTAGGGGTTAGCAGGTTCCCCACCTGGCTCTGAGTTGCAAAGGGGAATTCCCTGGTTCCAACCTACCTTCTCAAGCAGGAGAACAGCTCAGGTGTGCAGTCAGACAGCTTCTTAAACTTTACTTTCCAGTGCCTTTTGGCAACAGCTTCCAAGTTCCAGACTAACAGTTCCTTTCCACCACTGGAATTTCAGCAGGTTCCTGAAGCCTAGGACACCTGCTCACCTTTTACCTCTCAAGTTTCTCTGATTCAAAGCAGCATTCGCCTTTTACTCAGGCTCACACACAGTCCCAAGAAAGTCTCTTTCTCAGCTCAGGGTTCCCCTTCAGTCCCAACTGGTGCAGGATCACTGCAGCAAACGAGTGTCCTCTAAACCCAGCAATTTCCACCAGATGCCTGGAACGCTCAGGACAGATGCACAGTTCCTTTAGACAGAATGAATTCTTGAACTTTAATCCTTAGACAAACTCCGATTTTAAGTCCTGTGAAAAGTCTTTAGATGTGATCACCACAGTACTGAGCCCCTCTTGACTCAATCAGAGCCCCGAACAGACTGACCAAACTGCCCAAAGTCCCTGAGATTTCTCCCGAAATTCCTGCCCTCTGATTGGCCAATTTTAGTCATCGATCATAATCATTAGCCCGCTTTGCTTATTGATTGAAAAGGTCTCTTGGTGCCTGAAAATAGTTCACACCTACTCCCATGAACCCTCACAAACAGCTATAGGTGCCTAAGTATCTGACTGGCTGCCCGATTGGGGTCACAGTGTCACAACTTGGCTGCTTAGTTCACAATCTCACTGCAGTTCATATGGATTCACAGTCCTCCGGCAGCCTTAATAAACAGTTTTCTGTTCCCATTTCCCTACATAATTGTAGCACTCCAGCTACCCTATAAAGCAACTGCCACAAATATAATATTTATTTAGTTCCCAGCCTGTTGCTGCTGCCATTTGCCACTGTCCCCAGGCAGCAGGCAGGCTCTCCTCATTATTACGCATCTGCACCCTCATTAATATTTATGAGGCAGCTCTGGCCCTAGCTATTCCGGGGCCCTGTGCGAACTTCCTTGCAGGGGCCCCATATAAGAAGTCGTGAAACCCCCAAGCAACATCCTCGTCCTTGTCATGGCCTCCCTGTAACTTCATTTTTAGCTAGTTTTGTGCCAGGTTTGCACTTTACTTAAATTAGTGAAATGCAAAACTGTTTATAGGAAAATGTTTAATGTTTATAGAAAGTCCTAACTCTTGCCGGAGTTGACTGGAATGTGCTGGATAAAATTCAGGACATTGATATGGCGTTAAAATTCTTCACTAACAAGTTTAATGCCATCTGCGACACCTTCGCACCCCTAGAAGGCTCAAAGTCTGTGGCACACAGAATGGGTGGCTCACTGGAAGCCTAATGGAGATGATGCATCATAGAGACAACCTGTGGCATAAGGCCAAAGCCTCAGGAATAGCTCATTACATGCAACAGTACAGTGAAGCTAGGAACAAGTGCTCCTATGCCATCAGGGTAGCCAAAGCCAAATACTGCAAAGAGCAACTCGATAAAACTTAGGGTAATGGTAAACGGTTTTGGGACGACATGAAAGAGTTGCTAGGTAACGCTGATAAGAAAGTACCCTCTATGCTCAACTTTAATGGTGGCACCATGCTGGACCTGCTAGCCATCGCCAACACCGAACACCGTCAATGCTGCCTTCACAGATTTGAGCTCTTTCCTCCCTCACGATTGTTTGAATGACTTGGTGGCTCCGTGAGATGCACTGCCTCACTTAACAACCACCCAAAATTCTATTTCAGGAGTGTCTCAGTAAAGGACACTAAGAAACACATAAAAAGAGTGCTTGGAAAAACAAGAATAGGTAGTGATTTAACTGAATAGGATTCCTGGGCCTGCGCTTGGGTGCTGTGCTTGGCTGACAAACAAGTAAATTTAAGAAGTAATAGACGCCAGCACCGGCTACTTACAGTGCTTTAAAGTCCTTTGAAAGGTTGCCACAGTGCCTGGATGAAAATAATGGAAGCAAGACCTTATTAAGTTTCCATAAGTGCTTACATTTATTTTAAAAGTGCACAATGCTTCCACTTCCATGCATCCCATCCCCTCCTCCAGCAATGCACACTCTCCTTCTCGTCTCATTGTAGTGTTCCTTAGCATTGGTCTAGTGGGTTTATTGCCCTGTGTGTTAACATCTGAGCTAAATCTTACTTTCTTTCCCCATTCAAAAATGGTCCCACTCATGTAATCACTGACAGCTCTCTCAGATTTGGTCTGGTTAATGTCTTGGATCTTTTTATTATATTTCGCCAAATTAACTTTAAAGTTCTGGCACAATTCTTCATACAATGGATGATCGCAATATTTCCTTAAAGCTGCTTCTTTTGTTTTTATTTCTTTCTCTGTTTCTAGCTGTATTGTTGCATTTTCTTTTGAAATTAGTTCAATACACTGTTTACTAGCTTCATGACTAATTTTTTGCCAGTGCTGGTGTCTACTACTTCTTAAAACCAAAAAAAAAAGAGATTTAATTGACATGAAGATGGTGGGACTCACCCTTGATGAGGTAATCGTCCCAATCATAAAAATCTTCAACAAGTCCCTCTCCTTAGAAAAATTCCCTGCCCTGTGGAAGCAGGCACTCATAACACCAGTGTACAAAAATGATGACCAAGCTTCCATGGCCAACTATAGGCCCATATCCATACTGCCCTCCCTTTCTAAAGCACTTGAGAGAATATTGTCAGACCAGCTTACTGAATACCTCAATAAATACAACCTACAGTATCCTCAGCAGCACGGCTTCAGGAAAGGCCATAGCACCACCACAGCTCTGGTCGAATTCACAGACTGTTCACCAAGCCATGGATGACGGAAGCTTTGTGGGGTCCATTTTTATTGACCTAATGAAGGCGTTTGATATCATCAACCATAAGATTCTCCTACAACAAGTGGCAGATCTGGGCCTGTCACCAGCCTCTGTGGGCTGGTTTAGTGACTATCTAGCTGCCAGGAATCAAAGGGTAAAGATCGGAGCAGTGTTATCTACTGCCAGAGAGGTCTCCCTAGGCGTCCCTCAGGGATCCATCCTAGGTCCTCTATCATTTAGTCTCTTCATAAACAGACTTCCTGCCGGCCCGGTGGCACTGAGGGTTGAGGCGCTGGATGCCGCATCTCACTCCACACCGGTGACCTGGGTTCAGCAGTGGACTCAGAACACCGGGGGTCGGCTGGGGAGGACAGGGATTGAGCGCCCGATGGACTGCTCACCCTCTCTGGGGTGAGGGGGCTTGCAGCAGTCGGTGCACTTGTGGCCCCTAGTGGAGGCTGGGGGTGGTGCACAGGCACTGTACATCACAGAGGGTGAGTTGGGCATGGCGCTGGGGAGGAAACAAGTGCAGAAGCATGTACGCTCCTCCCACTGGCATCATTGCATACCACACTCACAGGGCTCAGAACAGGGGAAAAATGGTGACCAGTTGCGGCGGCTTGATGGCCATTCCACGGGACGCCTGGCTTCAGGGGCATTGCTGTGTACTGGATCCAGTCCTGGTATGAGAGAGCAGGGGCTCTCCGCCACCCCACCATGGGGGCAAGCCCTAGGGTTAAAAACAGCAAGGGTCTGACTGGGAGCCGGGATGGACTGGGTGGCAGCTGGATGATTAGGATTTGCGGATGTTAAATGCAGACTGGGAGCCACGGTAGGAGAAACAAGACTAATCAAAAAAAAGAAATAAACAGACTTCCTGCATCATGCCCCAGAAGAGTCATCCTTTATGCTGATGATGCAGTAATTCTGAGCTGAAGCCCAAATATAAGTGAACTGGCAAGTAAATTGCAGACTACCTTCAACTTGTTGGATTACTGGTTTATAAACTACATACTTCTCCTCAACTATAAAAAAAAAAAAAAGAACAAGACAATGTTACTAACCAGTCCCCGCCTTAGGAAAAAGAAACCCACATTGACCACCATCAACAATAAGAACGCCCCACTCAAGCAGGTATAGGTATTCAAATACTTGGGTATTCACATCAACAAATCCTTCACCTTCTCCTAACACATTGATCACCTGGCTTGGAATCCTGTATAGACACAGGAAATACCTCATGCCTAACGCCCTGCGACTATCAGTCATGTGTTCTGTATGATCAGTGTTTGATTATGGCCTAGTGGTATACAGCGCAGCCTCTGACACTGCCTTAAAAATCGCCACTGCACTAAATAAGGCCTGCAGGCTTGTCCTAGATGCTGACAACCAACTGCACACATGCCTGCTATATAATCTCACAAACTGGCTCACCCTTAGGGATAGGACAACATTCAAGACCTGCATCCTAGGCAAAAAAGCACTGCTAGCTCTTGTACCACCTTGCATCCAACAAATGTTCCAGACAACTAGTTTCTAGCACAATACCCGTGAGATGTCACGTTGCGCTTTCAATGTACCTTTCAGAAGAACATCCCAGGGGCAACGCTCCTTCTCCTACAAGGTTCCACAATAGTTGAATGATCTCCCAGTCCACACAATTTGCTTACAGAACCTGAGGATCTTTAAAACACAACTTAAACAGCAGCTTGCCAACTTATTCACTTGCAACTGCTTCAAGTAATACCTGCTTCCCTACGGGGAATCCATCCCTTTACTTAGTAGCAGCACTTAACCTATCACCCCGGCCACCCCTACCTATAGTAACAACCCCTACCCACAGCACTTGCCTTGTGAGCCTCTAATCCCCCCACCCCCATCCCTTCATGTATCTGAGGACACCCACAGTCCAGCCTAGGGTCTCACCACCTATGCCTGTGAGGCTGCTCCTCCCACCACCCTCTCCCTCCAATTCACCCCACTTTTCCCTGGACACTTCCCCTCCCATCACACCGCAGACTCCCTTCCCCCCCAGTCCTGCTTAGCTAGATCACTAAATAAGCTCTGACAAAGCCTTCCTCTGGTGGCACAGGGTTTCTCTTTCCATCTCTATAGTCATTTCTATTCTTTTCCATTCTCCTTTAAGATCATATAGCAGTCTAAACTCTATACATATTATGTCTCTGCTCTTTACACTAGAATGTATAAACAACTCTAAAGTCTGTAACTGAGTGAAATTATTGTTTAGTACCTTTCCAAGTGACCTTGCAGTTGATTCTTGCGACACTGCTATTTTTCTGTATTGTATGTCCTGTCTAGACGTGGAACCTTCGTAATTCGTTATTGGAATCAATAAACTTGAAACTGGAAACTTGAAACTAGTACATACTGGAGCAGGAAGAAGGAGAAGGCCAACTGGACAGCTGAGGTTTTTGGGGGGCCCCTCTGTTCTTGGGGCCCTGTGAGAATGCACAGTTTGCAACCCTCCTAAGGCTGGCTCTGTTATGAATCCTGATTCTTTAGTGCTTGCATGCGCTATTTAAAAACTACTGGACCACTCCTTACTTGCCTCCCCTGGGTGCCTGACCCCAGTTTAACTGAATTAAGGGGTTGTGAACACTGGAGAAGCATTTAGGCGGCCGCCATAATGGCCACATTCCTAAAGTGATACTGCACATGCATGAGCGATCCGCCCACACAGGGTGCAGAATCAGGTCGGTGGCTCCACGGTTCAGCTCCTCCAGCCCCATCAGAAGAAGAAACAAGCATTTGTCAACGCCGAACATTCACTTGCAGGTATTTGCAGTGGTATTTGGCACTTGGACATGGCTTAAAAAAAAAAAATCAGTGACAAAGAAGTACAAGCATTTGTCAATGCCAAATGTTGCTTGCTTCTATGTGCTATTTAGGTATCTGGAAGTCATTGGAGTGCAAATATTGAAAATTTGCGAACTTACGAGCATGCGTAGGAACTGCGCAATGCACGCTCGTAAAACAGTCATTTTTAGGAATTTTTTCACCAAATTTTCAACATAGCCATTTTAAGATCTCTGCTAATGAACAGTGTCACTGTGATTTTCTTAATGTGTCCCATACATTGATTTTGCACACCGACTGCGCCATTGTGCGCTACATGGGCGGAAACACGTTTTGGGCAGGATGTGAAAAATGACAGCTGTACTGCTCATAAGGAGGTGTGGTAAAATGGCAATGTTGAAAATCTGGAGTGAAAACATTGAAAATTCATGAACTTACAAGCATGCGTAGGAACTGCGCAGCGCACGCTCGTAAAACAGTCATTTTTAGGAATTTTTTCACCAAATTTTCAACATAGCCATTTTAAGATCTCTGCTCATGAACAGTGACACTGTGATTTTCTTAATGTGTCCCATACATTGAGTTCGCACACCAACTGTGCCACTGTGCGCTACATGGGCGGAAACACGTTTTGGGCAAGATGTGAAAAATGACAGCTGCACTGCTCATAAGGAGGTGTGGTAAAATGGCAATGTTGAAAATCTGGAGTGAAAATATTGAAATTTGCAAACTTACAAGCCTCGTGAACTGCTATTGGCTGTAAAGCGATCATTTTTAGAATTTTTCCTGAAATTTTCAAAGTAGGCTTTTGAGAGCCCACCTTATGAGCGCTGGCACTGTCATTTTGTTAATCAGGCCTGAAAGGTGATTTCGCAGTGACTGCAAAATCACCCTTCGCCCGAATAATGCCATGACAGTGACATAATTCATGAGAAGGGTCCCAAACCCCATGTTGAAAATTTGCTGCAAAAATTCCAAAAAGTGCCTGAGATATGCAACAAAGTTGAAAACCCCCATCTAGCCCATTATACAGCTTACCGGCATTTCCTCAGTTCGCGGTTGGCTTTGAAGAGTGCAGACGTGTTCCCGGTCCACCGAAGATCGTCGCACCGAGCTCCGGAGGTAAGTATGGGGTGAGGGTGTGTGGGGAGGCAGGGTGCGCAGTGGGTGGGTGCGGGTTGTGGGAGGGGGGCGGGAGACTGCATGGGACCGTTTTAATTTACAGTTTTTTTTTTTTCCTAAATTGACGCACGGTGACATTTGCCACGCCTGGTGGGCTCCAGAGTGGCAGAAGGATGGCTGGGGGGCCGTGGAGCCAACGATTGGGCACCCGTCGGCAGATGACGCGGCACGCTTGCCACACGTGGGTGGGCTCCCAGCGTGGCACCAAAGATTTGGGGCGGACGCTGCCTGTTAGCACACACAGCGGTGGTTTTCTTTGAAGAGAACACCACCGCTGTCATACAAAGCACCACATCGATTGATGCAGGACCGCCACACCTGCTCAACGGAGCAGGGGATTGCACAGGACAGGCACACCTCCAAAGTGTCCCATTCTCCCAAGACGTTCCTTGCGCATGCGCGCAAGCAAACGTAAAAAGGGCAGGAAGGAGACAACACAGGCTACCAGGAGGCACAAGCAGAGAAGGTAAGCCCCCATAGGGAGTTACACTAGCACTAAAGGTGCCAAGAACATTGTTCAGTCCCCTTCCCAGGAGCCATAGCAGCAGTCCTTAGAGCTCCTTGAATGCTGACTGGATAGAAAGGGGTCAGAGGCAACCAAAATGGCATCCACATAAACAGTTTATAGAAAGTCCCAAGTTTAAAGTAATTTCATGGATAAACAGAGCAGTTTCAACACACAACTGTTCCACTGTCCAATTGCTTGTCTGCCCTGTTATCTGGTTGAATAGTGGGGGCTGAAGAAGTCTCTATCTGACTGTCGCTAGTGCCATAGCACTGAGTCCCCAGGCAACAGGCAGAAACACACATTCACAGGGCAGTCTTGGCTGTTATTAAAGTAACAGCTCACACTTAACATTCAACATTTATACAAATGTAACCTCCCCCCACTGGCCCCCCCAGTCAACTAACAGGGTTGCTCCTCTCACACATGGCGCCACCAAGCGGGATGGGGGTAATCACTACGAACAGTTCTATTGACCCATACTTCTACTTAGTAGCCTGCCATCCTCAGACAGGCAAACCAAATGTGGCAACTACCTGGCTCACTCTGGGGGGTACCATTTAGCACGGCCATCAACCTGGGTCCCTGGGAGAAAACATTTGCTCAGTATTATGTTAGGTTTGAACTTTTGGTCCAGGGCACCCAAGTAAATGCAGACACCATGGAAGCAATGACTGTACAGTCCAAACCAGGCTGGGATTCTAGAGTGTGGCTTTTATTTACATACACAGAGAATAAACAAAGCAAAGATGGACCCCCACAGGTAATGCAGATTACTGAGGTACAGCGCACACACAGAGCGAATCCTCAGGTTCTGAATGGAACCTGGCACACATGGCCTGAACTGGTACACTTCTCTTCTTTCCCTTGACTTGGCACCCTCGGCTAGTACTAGGAAACTTTCCCATATTTCATGATGAATTCTTGGTAGCTCCTTCGATCACCCATGAGCACATCCTGGCTTACTGGAAATCCAAAATCCCACGTCTGGGTGTTTTCCTCAGGCACTCATCAAATGCACCGAGAGAAAATAAAGGTGCCCAAACTGAACCCGGAGAGGTAAACATGGTTACTCCAGATTGGGGGTCTCCCAACTTTTGCTTACAATCATCTGGTTAGCAACACCTTTCTCTGAAACACTCTTGTAGATGCTCTCTTGAAATGTCTTGCACATTTAACATTCTACTTCTCACATTTTGGAAGTGTCATGAAATTAAAAGTCCTGTATATGGCTATGCCTTTACCTAGACCCCCACTTTAACACACGCTTGTAAATCAGACACAAACTAAAAGTTCGGTACTTGGCTAGTCTCCCTTGGACCCCACAGTAGGCAGACACTTTTAACAGAAACACAGTCTTGGTGAACAGAGTCCCTTTGTCAGAGAAAAACTCATCACAGGAATGCAGGTGCCCCAAGGCTTTTTCCACAAAAAAAAAATCTCAGTTACTCACAGAACAAATGAATCTAGGCAGCTTCACCACTTTCCAGACTGGACCAGAAGATTGCCCCTGAATCCTGGAATCCCACCCCAATCCCTCTGGGGATGAGGCACTGAAAACCTTCTAGGAATGGTCTCTATCACTTCCTTCACTGGTCTTCTGTGTTCTTCTCTAGGGTGAGAACACACTACCCCTTCTCCTGAGGTAGCTCTCTTACAGAACTAAGTCTGAGGAGCTGCCTTCTGCAGCACTCCTCACTCTCCAGACTCTCCACACAGACTACTCACTCTTTCCCAACATTCTACTGGTAACCCCTGCAGCTAGCATTCCATTGTGGCTTATGTTGCTGTGAGAATTCTAAGGTGACATCATCACTTGAGCTCAGCTGAGACTGAAAACAGAGTGTGACAGTGTGAAACATATTTAACTGGCATCTCACAAGCTGCCTCTCCCTGCCTGCCATTGATTCTAAGTGGGATTCTAGTGACCCCTGGGAACAAGGAGGTTACACCCACCCTCGGCCAGGAAAATGACTGACCGCAGTCATTACCTACCCAGCACCAGACCATCCGACCCTATGTGTTGACTATGGGGAGGTAGTGCTGCCTTTTCCCCATGTGCCAGGCACAGGCAGACAACACTAAGAACCCAGAGGCAACTGGCTGACACATCAGCCCCTACATTATGATCTTACTATGGCAACCAGTGGCCCTGGAAGAACTGTCCAGAGCATAGCCCTAATAGACCAGCACTGCAGCCCTTATGGTCGGTCAGGACCACAGCTTGTCTATCCCCCCTAGCCCTCTAGGGAAAACCTATCTGACCAAAGCACACCTACACAAAACAGGGGAACGTCCCCCCATCCCTGGACACCTGCAAATCAACCACCGGAGCTAACAGTATACACAAGCATTACACTCCCACACTCCCCCACAACTACACCTGTGGAAGGACAAAGGTTAACACATGTTGACAACTACACAGTACTTTAAACACAATACTTCAAAGCACTGAGGAACTCCGATGAGCCCCTCCAATCCTCTTCTTGTCTTCTCTTCCGTCTTCATCAGGAACCACCTGAAAGAGAAAAGACAAAACCACTCCCCAAATCTGCAAACACAGTACACGACCATAACCCTTACCATCAAACACTGGAGAATCCTAAATATATATATATATATATATATATATATATATATTTATTTATTATACACACACACACATATTTTTTTTTTTTTTTAAGAAAAACAGAAAGTAGAAAAACATCAACATTATATACAATACACCTTTTGGTGATGGAATGCCCTAAATGTCCCGACTAGTGACAATAGCGCCTGAAGGCAGGATCCATGAAAGAGTGTCTCCTGGACCGGAGCCTGGTGAAGCACAGTTCCTTGAAGTACTGTAAATCCCAAAGGGGAGAGTCTTTGTGGACAGTTCAACAGTCTGTAGTCTGCCAGGTGTAGGTTGTATTGCAATGTCAATAAAGTAAGAAAAGTCTGGACTTACCAGTCTCTTGAAGAATGAAAAAAATGGAACAGTACCTGAATCTCCAGCCGAAGACTCTCCCTGGCAGCATTTTTCAGATACAGCTGGGTGGAAATCTTCCGGAAATGACAGGATGTCACATCTGGAAACTGCTGGGTTGATGTCATCTCTGGCTGACGTCATCTGGAGATGGCCCTTTGAAACAGGAAAAGAATAGCTGGACTGAAGTCATCTGAAATCCAAGGCGATGAATCAGGAAACAGCTGGGATGAGGTCGTCTAGGTTGATGTCATCTGGAAGGCCAGGTGATGGAACTGGAAGGCACACTGCAAGGCTGACGAATCTGGACGCACCTTTGGATCCTGGAACACCAGACTGGCAGAACAACATAGGTATGGCAATGACTGGATAGCAGCACTGGCTACCACTGCTCTGCTTTCCACTTGGTAGGCATGGGCACATTGGCAGGATGCTGGTTACATTGAGGGTAGTACCACAGTGTGTCAGTAGCTAGAATTATTACCCCGTCTGGGTACTCATAATTCACAATGTAGAAAGTCTTGTTGCCCTTTCTGTCCACAATACGTACAGTGTCTATGAACAGTGTCCTGCCTACTTTCCAATACTTGAATCTGTCTTTGACCACTTTGTCTCTGACATATCGAGTTGCACCTGGATGCAAATTTTTGGTTGCTTTTTCCACTAGCCACGCTCTCCTGTTTTTCTCAATCTCCTCCCAGACTCTCCAAGGAAAGGTAGGAAAGGACCTTCCATAGATCTCATCTGCCTTCCTATGAACCAGTCTTTCCTCCTTACTACTCTTGGTCAGTTCACGACCACCGGCCTGGCTTGGGGGCGGCCAGTCCTAGTTCTGCCAGTGTCGCATACCCAAAACTACGTAGAATGGATGCCTGACCCCTCCTTCTGGGGGCAGGGCCGTGGAGTCACCAATTTCTTCTTCTGGTTCCTCCAAGGCAAGAGCCTGAGGCTGTGGACTAGCACCTTCATTGTAAGGATACATAGCTCCCTCCTCCTCCTCTTCTTCTTCCTCACATAGGACCTGGGCCTAGGAGTGAGCAGTTGTCCTCACTCCCGAGACTGTCCACTCTTCACTGGGCATGGAGGGAGACACCTCCCAATCTAGGGTCTCTCGAACCTCATCCTCTCCAATGAGGCTAGGACTTGAACCCTCTCTCCATGGATCCACTAATTCTCCTTCTGCACTGTCCATCTGTGACACAGGCATGGAGACATCATGAGGACTCTGCTCTGCCAGTACATCTACACCCTCTTCCTTTGTGCCACACTCTGCTAGGCCTCCCCCAACAGGTCCCACCTGGTGCTATGTGCTACTACTTGCAGGATCTTGAAGCTTTGTCCACGTGGGAGTCAAGCGAATCTTGGGTGCACTAGTTAGGCCTTGCTTCTCTAAGCACCCTAACCAGTGAGGAATCATGAAAACGTCCCTTCCAGCCTTGAGGCACATTATGCATACTCTCACAGGGTATCCGGGAATCGCAATATGAGGAGGCAAACTTCCACCATAGAAACATTTCTCTATTTCTGGCAACTTGGTAACCTCTTCCACTATCATAGCCCAGGCATGATCTGAGTAGCGGGATATCCCGAAGCCATGACTGTAGAAAAACACACAAAAGTTAACTGTTATCACAGAGTTCACTTTACTTTGAACAGTCCCACAAAATAGCTCCCTGCTGCTGTGTTTACATTACTACCCCACCCTGTAATGGCGGCAGCAGGGCTCCTGGCGCATCAACATTCTGCATCTGACTCAAGCCTCTGCGCATACAATTTACTGCATACTGATAAATTTTACTCAAACTGCACAGATTGCACTGTTTTGCTTCCTCAGCACATCTATATGATTTTCTAGGACTTTACATTAGCTTTCAATCACTTTTACTTGCTTAAAGTCACTAAAGCACTTGTTCTAGCTTCCGTGGGGCCAGGGTATCTGACATTACCTCCATGATTCCTAAAATTTTACAAAATGCGGGGGAAAATCCACTGGTTATCATACATGCCGGTGTTAATGATATAAACAACACCCCATTTAATCAGTTACAACAGGACTATGTGGTGTTATGTAACTTGTTACTTGATAGGGGATGCTGTGTATGTATATCTGAAATTCTACCTGTCTCAAGAGCAACATCTACCATGATGCAGAAAATCAAAGCCCTAAATGAATGACTGAGAAAGTGGTGTTCTAAGCAGGATATACCCTGTATTACCCACTGGGAATCATTTTCAGATCGTTCTTCCTTGTTTTGCTGGGACGGTTTACATCTCAGTCGTAGGGGTAGTACACTTATGGCGAAAAGTAGCACTAAAATAATAAATCATTGTTTAAAGTAAAAACAATGGGGGAGGATGGGTCTATTCCCAAGTCTCTGAATACTTACCAAAATATTATTACAACTAAATGTAAATTCCTAGCTTTGAATGCAAGATCTTTAAACCAACTCAAATTAGCAGAACTCAAAGCCAAATGTAAAACTTTAAATATAGGTGTGGTGCAGTAACTGAAACTTGGTGGGACGATCCTCAATTTGGTCCAGAGAAATTCAGGTTATAAGTTGTATCATAAAACAGATTAGATAAGCAAGGCGGTGGAGTTTATATACAGTACATACTGAAATGATATTCCTTCTTTGAAGGGTGTTCTCCTTCCTTTGGAAAGTATATGTGTTAAAATCTTATTGAAGGTGCAGTCCTATATAACTATTGGTAACATCTATCGACCTCCATCTGCAAATTCAGATTACACAACTGATAAGTTTAAAGAAATTACACATTTTTCAGAATCTCAAAATACTGTAATATTTGGTGACTTTAACCTCCCTCATATTAACTGGGACTCATTCTCAGGACAGTCCTATGCCGAGAAAGGACTAATAGATGTGGTAGTTAGTACTGGATTACAACAACTTGTTACTGAACCCACTCGAGGTCCTAATATTTTGGATCTATTATGTCCTAACATATAGCAACAAATTAGCAATTTACAAATTTGGGATCCACTTGGGACCAGTGATGATTCATCTATTCTTTTTGAAATTCAACAGTTTAAAACTACACAAAGGAAGTTATACTGTACAAAAAATTATAATAAAGCAAATTTTTCTAAAATCAATGAATACTTACAAAACAAACTGGGAATCTAATATTCTTAATTGTATAACACAACAAGCTTAGGGCTTTTTTTTTTTTTTTAAACATTGTACATTATTTGGAAAATACCTTTATTCCATCTAAGAGGAAATTTAATAATAAAGGAAAAATCCCCTCTCGGTTCAACAAGACAATTAAAAATCAGATTAAAATAAAAATTTAACTTTTTAGGAAACTTAAGAATAGTTCTGTTCCATTTAAAACTATTCTATTGCATAAATACAGACTATCTGTGAAAAACTTAAAGAATGCTATTAAATTGGCAAAAAATAGGCTAGAATTTAAACTAGCTCACACAAAAGACTGTCACAAATTTCTTTTCTCCTATATAAATAGTTAAAAAGGTATATCAAGGACCATTGGTCCCATTATAACCAATGGCTCTTCTCTATCTGATATAGAAACCTCGAATCTCTTTAATAAGTACTTTTGTTCTCTTCTCTCAAAAATCACCTATTAGTACGCTTTAAGTTCACCACATAGATTATCATAGGTTCATCCAACTGACATTATACAGGCTATCAAAAACAAACAAAAATACTAGTGGGGCCTATACGGAGTTCATCCATGGTTTCTGATCAAACCTCTATAAATATTTCTATACCTTTGTCAATTATCTTCAACAAATCCTTACAAGAAAGCATTGTACCAAATGATTGGCGTTCAGCAATAGTTACTCCCATATTTAAAAAAGGCAATAGAGGTTCGGTGCAAAATTATCATCCAATTAGCCTAACCTCAGTGGCTGGTAAATTAATGGAACGAGTAATGAAGTCTCTAATAGATCAAGATTGTAAAAAAATTGGAATTTATTATTCAAATCAGCATGGATATACACCCATGAATTCCTGCACCACCAATCTGATATCTTTTTACAATAATATAAGTACTCTACTAGATGTGGGTATCCCTACTGATGTAATTCTTTTGGACTTTAGTAGAGATTTCGATAAAGTCTCACATGAAAAACTCATTACTAAAATGCACAATCTAGGTTTGTCACCCGATATTGTCAACTGGACTTTAAACTGGTTGACAAATCGTTCTCAGAGTCAGAATTAATTATATCTTGTCTGATTCAGGTAGTGTGACAAGTGGTATACCATAGGGGTAGGTCTTGGGAACAACATTGTTTAATCTCTTTATCAGTGATTTACAAAACAGGGCCAAATAACTTCATGGTTAAATTTGCAGACTATACTAAATTGGGGAGGCAAGGTTAATAATCAAGAAAATATTTTTGCATTAAAGAAGGATTTGGAAAAAGTAACACTTTGGGCAAATGAAAATCATATGCAGTTTAATTAAGACAAATGTTTAGTAGTGCATTTCGGTGTAAATAACCCAAAAACGATATATTATATAAACGGACTACCACTTCACTCATCAAATTGTGAAAAAGATTTAGGGATATATGTTAATAATAAATTGACATCAAATGATCACTGTGTTAGAACTGCTTGCATGACCAACAGACTTTTGAGGCAAATAAAATGCACTTTTATTAATCGCACTGAACAATGCCTTATTCCATTGTATAGGGCATACATTAGACCGTATCTAGACTATGGCTCCCCTTTCTGGAATGCAAACCAAAAAAAAAAAAGACATAGCAATTCTTGAACAGGTTCAAAGGGCAGTAACTAGAATGATTCCAAGATCAACAAACTTGGATTATCAGAACAGATTAAAAGCTACTGGTCTCTACTGTCTTCAAACTAGAAGATTAAGAGGTGATATGCTTATGGTTTTTAATTTAATAAATTCACCAGATCTAATGGAAAAATGTGGCCTAACACTCTCTAAAAGGAGACATGTTTAGAGACTGCATAATAAACAGCTTGAAGTAAAAACTTATAAAACCAGCAAAAGGGGAAACTTTTTTCCAATAAGAGCATCCATTGTATGGAACACCTTGCCACAAGAATTGGTAGAAGCAACTAGTGCCACTGTCTTTAAAAACAATTAGATGTTTGGTTGAGGGCCAATAGATAAATAATGTCCTACATAGTGTGGGGAACAGTCTCGATGGGCTCTGGCCTTCTTCTGTTCTTTCATACCAAGTAAGCAGTAAAGCCACAGTATTTCATGAACAGGATTGCCTGTTTGTTGCATCCTCTCATACAACTCACAGTCTCTCTGTTTGCTCAGAAAATTACACTGTTGCTGAATCCATAATCATGTTTACAGTCTAATGTTCAGAATTCTTGCTTAGGTTGGATTTACTTTACACAGTCCTTGTTTGCAAAACAATCACACTGTTTACACACAGATCCAGCTGGCTTTAGAAAAATCTCACACAGTTTGAACGCAGTTTTGCTGAATGGTACTCACTAAATCAGTAGCTGGCTTTTCGATAGAAATTTTGGCCTACAGCCAGTCCTGGAGGCCTCTGGGTTGAAACGGGCTGGCGGTCTTGGCAACTCTCCTATGAACACCACGCTTTATCCCCAGTCGATCAGAATACGGGAGAGAGCACTTAGACCTGGTACTCTCAAATGGGGATGGAGAGAGGATCCTGATCTTGAAGTGGGTAGTCATCTGGGAACAAGCGACCAACAGTGTGGTTCACGATAAACTTAACTGTAGAGTCAAGCCACACAAAAATGAAGGTACTTGACTTCAGGAGGGCTGATTTTGACAAAATGGGAGAGTGCCTCAGAAAAGCACTAGCAAACAGGCAAGAAGGTGGGGTGGAACAACAATGGGGAAACATCAAAATCGCCATCACAGAGGCAACAAGTCTTTGTGTGAAGCAAATAAACAAATCAAAATGAAAGAAAAAAATACTATGGTTCTCAAAAGAAGTGGTGGGGAAGGTAAGGGAAAAAAAAGATAGCATTCAGGAAGTATAAGGAAACACAGAAGGAGCAGGACAGAGAACTGTACCAGTTAAAGCAGAAGGAAGCAGGTATGGCAGTCAGAATGGCAAGGCCCAAACCAAGGAAAAGATAGCCAACTCAGTTAAGAAGGGGGATAAAACCTTTTATAGGTACATTAGGGAGCAAAGAAAGACTAAGGCAGGGATACTGAGGCTGAACAAAGAGGAAGGTGGTTGGGCAGAGAGTGACAGTGAAAAAGCAGGGATACTGAATGAATACTTCTGCTCAGTATTCACAATGGAAAAGCAGGGGGGAAATACCTAATCTGAGCAATAGAAGCACTCTGGATAGGGGGGTTGATATTAGTCCTTTCACAGAAGAAAGAGTTCTGAAAGAACTCTTAAAACTGAAGGTGATTAAAGCAATGGGGCCTGATGGGATTCACCCCAGAATTTTAAAAGAACTAAGGGAAGAACTAATAACACCACTGACTACCCTTTTTAATAAATCACGGGAGGATGGGGTGGTACCTGAGGAATGGAGGAGGGCGGATGTGATTCCCCTTCACAAACGTGGGAGCAAGACAGAGGCAGGAAACTACAGACCTGTCAGTTTGACCTCAGTGGTAGGGAAAATGATGGAATCACTTCTGAAGGAAAGAACTGTTGAGTACCTAGAGGCCAGTGGAGCACAGGACCCAAGGCAGCATGGATTCACAGTGGGAAGGTCATGTCAGACAAATCTAATTGATTTCTTTGACTGGGTGACCAACGTAGTAGACCAGGGAGGGGCTGTGGACATGGCCTACCTAGACTTTAGCAAGGCATCTGACACAGTCCCACACAAAAGATTAATAAACAATTTAGCCAGCCTGGGAGTGGGTCCTGGGGTGGTAGCCTGGGTAAAACATTGGTTGGACAACAGGACACACCAGGTAATAGTAAATGGAGTCCACAGTGAAGAAAGGAGTGTTACTAGTGGGGTACCGAAGGGTTCAGTACTGGGGCCGGTCCTTTTTAATGTCTTTATAAGTGACATTACAGAGGGACTGGAAGGGAAAGTATGTCTCTCTGCAGATGACGCAAAGATATGCAACCAGGTTGATACACAAGGTGAAGTGGAATGGATGCAAAGGGACTTGGCAAGGTTGGAGGAATCATCAAATGTATGGCAGCTTAGATTCAATGCAAAGAAGTGCAAAGTAATGCACCTTGGAAACAAAAACCCAGGGGAAGAGTACACAATGGGGGGTGAGATACTGACAACAACAAAAATGGAAAGCGACCTGGTGGTAGTCATATCAGATGACCTAAAGGTGGGCAAGCAATGTGAGAAGGCAGTAAGGAGGGCTGGGGGGATACTGGGACGCATAGGGAGAGGCATCACCAGTAGAAAACAGGAAGTTGTTGGCCCTCTGTACAGACAGTTGGTAGGACCACATCTGGAGTACTGTGCAGAGTTCTGGAGACCCCATCTCCGCAAAGACATAGACAGGGTGGAGGCTGTCCAGAGGAGGGCAACCAAAATGATGCAGGGTGTGCATCAGAAGACATATGAAGAAAGACTAAAGGAAATAAAGATGTATAGCCTCAAAGAAAGGAGGGAGAGGAGGAACATGATAGAAACTTTCAAATACCTCAAGTGAATCAACAAAGTCCAAAAGGGTAGCATCTTTCAGAAAAAGAGAGGTGCAAAAACAAAGGTGCACAATTTGAAGATAGAGGGGGATGGCTAAGAGGTAATGTGAAGAAGTATTTCTTCACAGAGAGGGTTGTGGATACATGGAACAGCCTTCCTGAGGAGGTCGTAGAGTCAAAAACAGTGGGGAATTCAAGAATGCATGGGACAGACATAAGGCAATTCTAGTGGGGGGGTAGGAGGAAGTAGGCTGATGGTTAACTAAGATCTGCAGCTTATCCATTAGGTAGGGAAATGGGCAGATTAGGTAGGCCAAGCGGTCCTTATCTGCCCTCAAATTCTATGTTTCTATGTTTAACACAGGAAAGTCTGTTGTTTTAACTTTTAGAATGTTTGCAGTCACCGTGACGCTGCTCCTGGCTAGCAAGCTTACACACCACTCGCTCTCTCCCTCTTGAACACTGGGCAGCACTCTGAAGCGGGCTTGGGAACGTGACTGATTGATGAGACTGCAATCACTCAATGCCATGCAGATGAGCCTCTCTCTCTTCTCATGCTCTTCTCCTCCATGGCGATCGTCGAGCAGACAACATTTAAACTGCAAAACAACTTTTTTCTTTTCTACTGTAACTCCACGGTGGGAGCACCATTTTAACCATTTTCATGGCAATTTCTCTAGCAACTCCCCCAGTTCACACAGCAAGCATTTTAAACTTTCAGGGTACAAATGTCTCCGTTTCCCACAGTTTTCCATATTTTTTCTTGTCACAATTTGAAAATTAAAGCTGGCAAACGTTCTTTTTGATGCAGGACAAGGGGCACACACTATCTCGCTTTACAGCTCCTTGGTAAATGGCATAATCACAAATCACAGCAGCACATGAACAGCAGGCATATAGCGGCACACGGATGGCACTTCTCTGGCAAATCCTCTATGCACAAAGCTTCCAATTTTTTGGGCTACCTACTGCCAGACAGACAAAACACTAGACACAACCTGAGCAAACATCTCTTGTTCTCTCCCAAATTCCAAACAAATCCTCAGTGGTGCCTTCATTTTGTAACCTACCCCCACTGGCCCCCCTTGGTCAACTAGCAGAGCTGCTCCTCTCACAGATGGCGCCAACTAGTGGGATGGAGGTAATCACTACGAAAAGTTCTATTGACCCATACTTCTACTTTGTAGACTGCCATCCTCAGACAGGCAAACCAAAGGTGGCAACTACCTGGTTCAAACCTGGGGGGACCATTTAGCACGGCCATCAACCTGGGTCCCTGGGAGAAAACGTTTGCTCAGAATTATGCTAGGTTTGAACTTCTGGTCAGGGGCACCCAAGTAAATCCAGATACGATGGAAGCAATAACTGTACTGTCCAAACCAGGTTGAGATTCTAGAGTGTGGCTTTTATTCACATACACAGCGAATAAACAAAGCAAAGATGGACCCCCACAGGGCTACTCCCACATTTAATGCAGATTACTGAGGTACAGAACATACACAGAGCGAACCCTCAGGTTCTGAATGGAACTTGGCACACATGGCCTAAACTGGTACACTTCCCTTCTTTCCCTTGACTTGGCACCCTCGGCCAGTACTAGGAAACTTTCCCATATTTCATGAAGAATTCTTGGTGGTTCCCTTGACCACCCACAAGCACATCCTGGCTCACTGGAAATCCCAAATCCCACATCTGGGTGTTTTCCAAGCACTGGCCAAATGCACTGAAAGAAGACAAGGTGCTCAAACTGAACCTGGAGTGGTAAACATGGTTACTCCAGATTGGGGCTCTCCCACCTTTGCTTCCAGTATTTATACTCAGCCATTCATCTGGTTAGCAACACCCTTCTCTGAAACACTCTTGTACATGCTCTCTTGAAATGTCTTGCACATTTAACATTCTACTTCTCACACCTCGGAGGTGTCATGAAATTAAAAGTTCTGTATATGGCTGTCTTTACCTAGACTCCCACTTTAGCAGATGCTTTTAAATCAGACATGAACTAAAAGTTTTGTACTTGGCAAGTCTCCCTCGGACCCCACAGTAGGCAGACACTTTTAATATAAAAACACAGTCTTGGTGAACAGAGTCCCTTTGTCAGAGAAAAACTCACCACAGGAATGCAGGTGCCCCAGGGCCTTTTCCACAAAAAAATCTCAGGTACTCACAGAACAAACGAATCTAGGCAGCTTCACCACTTCAGGCTGGACCAGGGGACTGCCCCTGTATCCTGGAATTCCCCCTATCCCTCCAGGGATGGGGTACTGGAAAACCTTCTAGGAACGATCTCTACCACTTCCTTCACTGGTCTTCTGTGTTCTTCTCTAGGGTGAGAACACACTATCTCTTCTCCTGAGGTAGCTCTCTTACAGAGCTAAGTCTGAGGAGCTGCCTTCTGCAGCACTCCTCACTCTCCAGACTCTCCACACAGACTACTCACTCTCTCCCAACATTCTACTGGTAACCCCTGCAGCTAGCATTCCATTGTGGCTTATGCTGCTGTGAGAATTCTAAGGTGACATCATGACTCGAGCTCAGCTGAGACTGAAAACAGAGTGTGACAGTGTAAAACCCATTTAACTGGCAACTCACAAGCTGCCTCTCCCTGCCTGCCACTTATTCTAAGTGGGATTCTAGTAACCCTTGGAAACAAGGGAGTTACACAAAGTTCCTTTCTCTTACTCCCCAAAGTGTGTCTTTGAACCCCTTGCTAACGTTTTGGGATCCCAGAGGTCAGAACACACTGCAGATAATTGTCTCAGGCTGCATAGGCAGACTTTACAGGGGCGCCGTAGTGCTAACTGGATATATGAGCAGGCCACCAACTTGCACGGTCGAGCAGGAGCCAGCTCGAATGCGTGCACACTGGGTTTCGCAGCATTTTACTGCCTGCACAGCGCTAGCTGCACTGTACCACTGAGTGTGGGTCTTTATTTATATGCACAGTTTTTCCAACCCCTAGCAAACAGAATATAGTGGCTTGGAAAGGCGACTAAACATAGAATTTGATGGCAGATAAGGACTACTTGGCCCACCTAGTCTGCCCATTTTCCCTACCTGTTTCATATATCGCTAATCCTAAATGATCTGTGGCTTACCCTCCCTCTCCTATTCCTAGAGTTCCTCTGTGTCTATCCCATGCATTTATGAATTCCCTTACCGTTTTTGCCCCTACAACCTCTACCTGGAGGCTGTTCCATGGATCCACCATCCTTTCCATGAAACAATACTTTCTCACGTTACTCCTAAGTCTACCTTCCTCTATTTTCATATCATGGCCCCTTGTTCTTGAGGATATTTATTTATTTATTTTTTTTTAAAAGGATGCTACCGTCTAGTACCTTATTTACACCCTTGAGGTATTTGAAAGTCTCTATCATATCCTCCCACTCCTTCAGGGAATACGTACTGAGATCCTCCGCTCTGGTCTCCCCTCATATGACTTTTGTGCAGCCCCTGCACCACTTTTGTCACCCTTTTCTGAACCGCTTCTGCTTTATCTATGTCCTTCCGGAGATATGGCCTCCAGAACCGGACACAGTATTGTAGATGAGGTCTCACCAATGTTCTATACAGTGTCATCACCACCTCCTTCCTTTTGCTGGAGATACTTCTTCCTATGCACCCCAGCATTCCAGTGGCTCTTCTCACAGCCTTTTCACATTGTTTGGTAAAGCACTACCAGACCCAAGGCTTGCAAAACCAGGCAGCTTGGAGGAAGCCCAGGTAAGCCATTGGGGGGGGGGGTGTTACACATTCATTTTTAAAATTATTCAGATTGTTGCCAGGGGCCATATATTCAAAATAGGTCAAAGCAGAGTGCAAAGGTTTGTGCTACACCTGCCCATGACCCTGAGGATACCATACACTGTACTATCTGATGGAATACAAGGGCATGTCAGTGCACAGCTAAACTGAGTAGCGCTGCCCCAACACGGATTTTGGCATGGCAGGGAACAGCACCCCAGACCCAATAGTGCTACTTAGCTCCCAGCATGATATTCAGAAGGCCCCATGCAAATGAGCCTATTGGACATGCAAGGTGCTAATGCCAATTATGGGCACATTTGCATGGGAAATGACAGCAGGTTTGCACCACTGTGACTGGCCCCATCCCCACCCCGATTGCCCAATCCTATAGAAGCAGGCATATTCCCTGGTGTCCAGTGGCACTCCCTCACCCTTCTGAACCCTGGCCCCATTACAATAAAGTAAGCCCTGGTGTCTAGTGGTCTTCCTTCATCCCCTGTAAAAGTAAGAAATTCCCTGGGGCCTAGTGGTCTCTTGCACCCTCTGATCGCCAGCCCCAGTAGATGAAAGAATGTCTCTGTTGCACAATAACACACTCTGGGGTGTGGGTTAGTGTAGATATATGCACTTCTGTAGGGTAGTAAGGGCACTCTGCCTGTATCCTCGTTCCTCACTTGACCACCAGGCATGAGTTTATCCATAGTAACACCCCATCATGTGTTATTGCTTATATATCCACTTACTTTATATCCATGCCCTAAATAACACTGGAGTCATCACCTTTTAAAAAGCTCAAAGTGGGACATTTCTTAGTGAAACATGATTTTCTGCAGAACAATACGTAACCTTGAAAAATCCAACATATTTGTTTTCTATAAATAATCAGAAGACCAAGTGTTGCAGTTTTTAGTTGCTTCTGTTGTTTATCATGTAACCCCTAGGTGGTGCTATACCAAAGGCTACTACCCCTGCCTGCTTGGCAAGTAGCAGGGCCTAGGTTCAGTGACGGGTGCCTCCACCCAAAGGTCAGGGTAGGTATTGGTCTGACTAACCAGGTCACAGCCCTCTGGGACACTGTGACCCCTGTTCTCCTGCTAGTGGCCCACACAGTACACAATGTTTACCTTCCCAATACCCCGATAGGCTTTACACATACACCTGGATTTAGCACTTACCTCCAGGACTGGTTCCCTTCAGCTCGATTCTGGGGACCCCCTGTAAAATAAGGTGATGCAAGACAAAAACAACTAGGCACTAACTTAGGCATAAACGGACACCATAGTCAATGTAAATTGCAGGAAAAAAGTAGATCTGATTTATTCGGGGGGCTATAACAAGGATGGGGGCAATCAGGTTAATTGGCTTAAACACACTATAAATATCACAGTTATGCATGCAGTCAGTGTCCCCATCAGTCATACTCTCTGGGTACCCAGGATGGAGAGGGGGGCTAGCCAGGACCATTGCCTGGGGTAGGCCAGCGTTGCAGCTGGTAGGGGCCCTGCGAGGAAAAAGAAATAACATGCTCCCTTTCTAATTGTAGTCCGGAGCCAGAGGGCTCAGTTCATGGAAACATACAACAAATTAAATCAGATGACACACTTGTGATTTAAAAGATATGTTGCAGGGAGCTATCCTGTTGGTTACTCATGATACCCAAGCTGAACATAGGAGGAATGATGGTCGAGGCTATAACTGGATGTTCTGGATGGCCAGAGGAAGCATGGTGGGGAGACAAAGCCCTCGAGGCAGGGCCCAACAGCATAGGGTAGCCGCGGATTCAGTCCGTTTCAAGCTGGTTACACGTCCAGCCCTTAGCACACATTCAACTCGGGGGAAATACTAGATCGCGACCACCCTCCAGTTCACAGCACATTTACATGCAACGAACTTTACTGCACCAGGCATACAGCTCCTAAACCCCGATCGCAAAGTCACTGCTAGATCCGGGAGCACAAAGGTAGCTAGAGTCCTGACAGGCCGATTGCACTAGCAAAATCTTCGTTCTTCAGGTTAAGCCTGGTCTCAATTTGTTGGTTTGCTTCACAGCACTAGTTCGGATTCAGTCCGTTTCACTTCTCCCAGTGCAGAAAATGGCAAGCAGGCCGAGATTCAGGCCGTACACGATTCTCCCACGCGAACTACTCCACAGCACAACTGCTCGAATTACCAGAGTCCTTTCTCTCTCTAGATCCACCTCAAATCTGGCTTGCCAGCAGACAGCTGGTGGTATTTCCCCTTGATCCAAAAGGTCCAACTGGCTGGTCCAGCTGTCAAGCACAGTAAGAGCTCCCCCTTTAGGTGCAAAAGGCGCCAAAAGTTCAAAACTACAAATCCCAACGGGTAATCCATACAGTCCCACTTTAGCAGGCTCAGCTTTAGAGTCCCAGAGTATTGATTGATCCAATTCGGCAGTTCAGGACCAAAATGGTGGAGCTAAACAGAATAGTTCTCACTGCAGAGAAGGCAGGTTAGAACAAACCACATCTTCATTCCTACTCTACACCATTTACAGCAAACAGTTACCCCTTTCAGCAGAGCTCCCTCTGCACAAGTAGCGGTGGCAGAAACGGAGTGAGTATTCAGCAGCACGGGCGAGACTCGGGCATGGAAACAGACAGTCCTTCCTCCCGATTAATTATGACGGCAAACAGACAGCCCTTAAAGGGACAGTACACGAAAGCCAGACAGGCACTCGCTGGCAATACTTTTCAGCGGTAAACGCAGGACACCCGCCTGGCAACGAGCATTTGGGTAAGCTCACGGAAGACTTTTGAGAACCCCCATTTGTACGGGGGGGTTACAATCATTTTAAGGTATTTTCTGCAACATATAGAGGAAAGTTAGAAATTTTTCCTATGAGGTCAGGACATGTAGTTTTCTTCATTTTTTTTCTGCAGGACACAGCTGTCCAAATCAGGACTGTCCTGTAAAAACACTGCTCTGTGACAAAAGCAAATACAGCAGTGGCTTCCACTACAGATTTCAATGATTAACAGAAAAATGCTCATGGTTTGGAACATGTACTTTGCGCAAAGTCAAACTGTACAGAGATGTGTACGCATGCCTAGTATCTACACATTTGGTTGGGATAGATGTAGGCTCGAATAATTTCTAACTGCGGAATGACTCCACATTAATACCAGCAGCGCCTTTTCTTCTTTAGCCCTGCCTCGGGGCCAGGTGAGTGTAAGTCTGTTTAGACTTACGTCAATCGCCATGTATGAGCAGTCTCCACTAGCTGTGACGGAGAATTGGGCGGGGAAACGGGAATGGAATGCAGAGAACCAGCCAGACACCCATCTTCCCCCGTTCTCCCACCTCATTCTGCACCCAGGTGTGCATCGAATGGGCGTAGGCCGGCGATGTCCTTCTCAACACTCAATCAATCAATAACCCCCCAATTAGAGGAGCAGGCCGTCCGATAACCAGGGCTCGATTGCTATTGGGTGGCGCAGCGCGTGGGCGGGACCTAGAGATCACGGCTACTCCTCCCTGGGTTCAAACTACTGTGTACCGGTGCGCGAGCTGGAGAGACGGATACGGTGAGGTGGTGGCTCTTTCAGGACTGTGCAACGACATATTGAAGACTTTCCCGTATGTGTTTTGGTTGAACTAAGCATAGCAACTATTCTAGATTCGGGGAATTTAATATCTCCAAAAGCAGGACGGAACTCTTCTCGCCTTGTTCAACTCCAGCTCAGGTAATCTCGTCACATCAGACCTTTTCAACAGCGGTGCCATTTGCAAAGAATCAGGAAGGAGAGAACCCGAGTCTGTATGTGTGAAAGGGGCGCAGGGGAGCAGACCGGGGGCCCCATAGGAGGATCTATAACGGGGGATGTGAGGCTAAGAAAAGGGAGGGAGGGCGTCCTAAAGGTGTGTCCCAGGCCCAGTAATTTCTATTGGCACCCCTGGAGGGGCGGAATAGGTAGGGTGTGTGTATACAGAACATATGGAAACATATATTTTGTAATAACGAATTGGAGCCCTAGCAGCCAGCGCAAATAACGAGAAACCGTCCATGTGCCTTGTCTTACTTGCGAAGTTTGCAGGGATCCAGGAAGTGCCTCAGACGGGACTGCCGCCTTCCTTTCAGGGCTGGCCGGCCTGCTGGGAGATAACGAAAAGAGCGAGCCGCTTTGAAAGCGTTTGCCGGAGGTGTGCACGATGTCGACCGGCTCTGCTTTAAATGCATTGCAGTGGTGTTTTACAGTTGTAGCTGTTCGTTTTGTGCACGCCGGGTACATTTGTCGCGGCTGGGCACGGAGCACGTGAAATGTTCGCTAAAACATTTTGGCACCTCCCTTTTTGTGCTGTGATCGTGCACTGATAACGATAAGGCTGATATGCGCTAGAAGGGGAAGGCGTTATATTTTGGAAACGTGCCTTCAGATCTGCGAGGGCACTTAAAATATAGCCGTGGTTTCGTGGGGAGGCGGCGCAATTCTACTGAATTTCGGGTAGCGAGAGGGAAACCACTCGAGCTGCTCAGGGTTACCCAACAGAAATGGGATTGGCTTCCGCTGTGAAGAGCGGACTTCCTCATTCATTTGCAGTGGAGGTTTAAAAAAAAAAAAAAAAGCTCCCACTACCGACCGCTGGCAGAGTGGAGCGAGGTGCCTCTCCACTTTGCCGTAGTGAGAATGACCGCATCACGCAGGCTCCCACTTCACATGTTCTGGGGTACGAGGCGCAGAAAGATTAATAAAATGCATTAGTAATCTGTACAGGTTTCCGGAAACATTATGGTGTGCGAGCTGCAAATCGCAGACCCAGAACGGTGTTTTATGTATATTTATGACGTGGTGGTATGTGTAGAGCACTCGACAAGTTTCGTGGGGTAACGGAATATCCTCTTAACTCCCCCGTCGCTGTAAGACCTTTTAGTTACCCATTAACTTTTCATTGAAATTAAGAGTTTTAGGCCACCGGGCTCTGTGCCTTTAGGGCTCAGCAATGTTAAACCTTAAGTGGACTCCGAGTCTTCTCTTTTGGTCAAGGCCTATTATCAGCCATAGTCTTCTGTGTGTGTTTCATTTTTTTTTTTTTAATGTTGACACTTTGATCCTTCGTTATGGCACTAATGTGTCTGTGCCCCACCCAGTCCTAAAATGGAGAAGGACAATAGTTTGTCGAGTGGGCGTCCGTTAATCTTGCTGTTGCAACCTTCAGTTTACTCTCTGGTTGTAAAAAGTGATGGATTTTATCCTTAACCCCTGGCTGCTGGCTGGCCGCCAGCCCCACCCAACCAACCAAAGAATACTGGAGGCAACTAGTAATGCATGCCTTTGCACTTCTCGGTAGGAAAGTTTGCAGCGTCATGGTTTGCTCCGTCATTAACCTCAGGGTTTCTTCTGGCGAGGGCTAGTTTGTCCACTGGCTTAATAAAGCAAATATAGAGTGTTGATTTGAAATAGGCTTTGCACAACAGACTTCCCTAATTTAATGTACTGGCCCCTGAATTGAAGGAGTTGGTATGTAATAGTTTGATATAAATGCAGCATAAGTAATATTTGTGTACATCCAACTATATTGCAGCAGTGCTTTTTTTTTTTATTCTCTTTAAAGCTGCATACCAGGGGGCATCGTGCTTCTAGGTTATCTGCATGTCCTAAAGTTTGTCCTCTAGTCAGGAACCAACTAATTCTTCTGTTTCACAGAATCCCTTAAAGTATGTGTATTCAATTGTACTTTACTTTTTTCTTTTTATTAAACTGGCAAAGGTACACTACCTATGACTGCTCATATCCAGGTGTGTCCTGAAGGTTACAGTGACCTGGTTTATTAATTGGTGGA
The DNA here is from genome assembly GCA_016271365.2 of Neoceratodus forsteri. Lineage (NCBI taxonomy): Eukaryota > Metazoa > Chordata > Ceratodontiformes > Ceratodontidae > Neoceratodus > Neoceratodus forsteri. Next base: position 130,094,277 of record CM057450.1, on the reverse strand, counting down.
ATGTTGGCCATGATCTTTTTTTTTTTTTTTTGGGGAGGAGGAGAGAGAATACCTATGTCTTACAATAAGTGTGCAAGCCCTCTGTGCCTATCTTTTGAGCGGCTGGAACCACATAACTGTTTCTTGCTACAGATAAGGTAAGCATGGCCCAGGGAGAACCACTATACTATTAGCTTTGGAATCATTTTACATATCTAGCAACAGAACACCTGGTCTGCTGGTGATGCAGGAGACATTCACTGCTGTAGGGATAACACTTCTCTGACTGTTTAGTTTGCAGGCGTCCATTCGTTCCCTGGTCTTGCGGGCAGCTGCTCTGTAGCAGGCCAGTCTTCCGCCGGAGCCCAGAGGCCCCCCTCTACTGGGTGCCCTACATCCACCTTCTGCTACTTGCAGGGTGGTGAGATGAGTATATCAGAGCTGTGTGTTCTTCAGCCTGCCAACTGGCAGCGTCTAGCACTTATCCCAGCCCCGCTTTCAGAAACAGCAGCTCCAGTACCCGTCCTGTCGCACAATGTAGGCATATATCCTGCTTTAGTTGGAAGCTGGATTTCTCACCAGGTCTCTTGTCAGCTTGGCTGGCAGCATCACTCTGGCTCAGGACCTCATACTCTCTCTCCCCACAAAGTTACATCCACCTTTAATGGAGCCCTTCTACACTGTAAAGTGCCAGGACTCACGAGAAAGCCCCTCAGGGTCTCTACACACTCTTGGTGTCTACATATTCCCAAATTAATGGCGATGTACATGGCTTGCCCACAGATCCCTTCCCTGGGATCTTCGCCGCCATTGTGAGATTGTCCCTGGAGCTGCTAGGTGACTGGGTGTCAGGGGATCTTGGTCTGTATCCATTGATTGGTTCAGAGTTCTTGCCTGTCAAGTGAAAGCTCTGACAATTTACCTTGAAGGCACTCTGGCACCATTCTGTTTGGCACTAAGCTCCGCCCACTGCACTAAGTCAGTCGCTATGGGAGTAGGCTCTGGGTCTAGCACTCTGATAAATAAACCATGTCCTCTAGTTGGAGGGGGTGGTTACAAGTGCTGTGGGAACTTTAAAGGGGAACAGTTGGCACTGAGAGTCCCATACCCAGTTGTGGGACTGGTCCCAATTTGCATTTTGTGTGCAAAAAACCTTTATAAACAGTATTGGGTTTTCTGCTGACTTCCAGTATTGATGTTTTCTGTACCTAGAAATCCCAGAATTCCCTGCCGCAGGCATCAGAGTGGGTCTGCGGCAGTGGGAATTCAATAACTTGCAGTGCATGTTAGAGTACTCGCCCCCAAAGTTACCTACAGCCACAGAGGACTGTACTTGGCCCTGGAGAACTGTGGGACCTGCCAACATCTGATCTGAGCTTATACAATCTCTTAACATGCAGTTCAGGCTATTGAATCTCCTCCTGCTGCAGCCCCACTGTCAGCTGCAGGGATTGTGGGATTCTGGCTACAGCAAATGTTAGCTGTGCTATCAGGCCTTGTGCCTCTGGCGTTCCCCAGGACTCGGGTCCTTGGCCCCATTCTCTTCTCCATCCTACTAAATGATATGCCAAAGGCTTGCACCACTACCTCAATGCACATGCATGCTGATGACACGGTCCTCTTTACTTCGCCATACCCATGAAGAAGTCATCTCTAATCTTCAGACCAACTTCAACAAAGTACAACACTGGTTCATCTCCAACCAACTCTCCCTAAATGCCAAGAAAACAGTATCCATGTCTTTCGGCACTAGACAGACTATCCAGACTTACATCCCCTCTGATCTGCCGCACCCTAAATAACACCATCCTTGAAGACGTGCCCTCCTTTTTATTTCCACACACACATGGCCGCCATCCTATCATAACTGCGCCCTAAGCTCGGGCGCTCTATAGAAACTGCACTAGTCTCCCACTTCCTGTGAGATGCAAAATAGTTCAGAAAATGATTCTACTGTCCTTCGACTACTGCAGTGTTGTCTGCAGCTCTGCCTCCAAGTCCACCTTATCCAGACTGGACCCCCTCTTCAGTGCTTTCTGCCGCTTCGTCCTCGATGCCCCTGCCCACACCCATCACTGTGAGCTCTTCCATTCACTGGCCCTCCCATCCCTGAGCAACCCGCGCCTACTTCACAGTGCTAAATTTGTTTCTAACTTGGTTCCCTTCCACCCTACCTCATTTCCTCCCTATCTTCCCTGCCAACATCCGCTCACGCCCTCGGGTCTACTGACTCCAGGCTATTGGCAATCCCTCACCGAAGCACCTCCGCAGGCCAATCTGCTTTCTCTTACCTCCTCCCTAAGCTCTGGAATGACCTGCTGGTCCAAATCCGCCATTCTTCCTCCCTCCAGACGCGCTCTATCCTCTGCCCTCACTAACTACTGCACCTGTTGTACCTGCCCCCTGACCTCCCCACCCCACTGACCTCCCTCCCGTGACTGACCAGCGGCTGGGCCATTGCCCAAATGACTGGCTTATATAATGCACTCACCCGCTCATGACACTTCTGCCCTCCTCCCTTATTCCTGTCAACAGCTTCCCTAAGTCAACCCCTCATCTTTCCCTGTGTTTGACTCACGCAGACCTGTCTCTCCTCCTGGCCCCACGCTCAGGCTCCTGTTTTTCTTTGCCAACTTGGTGCATCTTCAGCCTCTAGATATAGGCACTTATGTAACCATATTTTAGCTCTAGATGGTAATCAAATATGATGCCACCCTCCTTGTGACACGTGTGTAGTGTTTCCGCATGTAACAAGGTTGTATAGCCACAATTAACTATGTAACAGTTGTTTGAATTGCTTGACCAAAGTTCAACCCATTGATTTTATGTATACTCCTCCCATTATACACACTAAATAAATAAAATAAATGTACCCCCTAGGTCGCACTGTGAGACGAGCATCTTTTTGCTCAGTGTGCCTCTCCTGGAGAAACATTTTCAGTAAATAAAATATAAATAAATTGTACTGTATTGCCTACAGCTGTCTTTACCGACCTTGTTCTGGGTCTTCTTGCTGGCCCACCCCTGCCCCATTACTGACTTGCTCGGGAACTTGTTGTCCCCCTCCCCGACCACAACATGCTGGTGGTCAACCACGTCAGGTGTACAAGAGCTTGCAGGGAGTGCTGTCCTGGGTCAGCCCAGCTTTTTCCTCCACCTCCAGTCTTCCGGGGTGCCGATGTGCAGTGACTCAATCAAACGTGCACGCATGCCAGGCATCTGGTGGCAGCCTCTCCCTTCTAGTCCTCATGATTGTACTATTACCAGCTTGCTTGAACCAGTTGGCGGCAGTCCCTGCAACAGTTTTTTTTCTCCCCTGGGCATTCATTCCTGTATGCAGGTCACTAGCACATAAAGCGGTAGTGCTCAGCACTGTGCCACTAGGCCAGTCTACAGGAATGTCCTGGTAGCTTTGAAGAACAGCTGGTGGATTGGAAAATGGATTTTTTTTTTTTTTTGCTTTTATCTGTCTGGTTACTGTGTTGGACTTCTAGTTTCATAGCTTTGCAAGTTACTATGTACCACTTTTTGGGCCTACACCCACCCCCAAAATTTAATCTTGGTCACATTTTTGCATATGGTCATCTATGTAAATAAGCATTTGGTTTGATCCTGCTTCCCAAAAGTATAAGGTTAGTAGATGTAAAGTAAATTTAAAATCGTGGATGAGCAACTCCAAAATAATTAGTCTGAGATTAACGAAAGTTGGATCATCTGTTTTCTGTCATAGTTTTACTGCCAGTACATATTTTTCTAAGTTTTACATGGTTGACATTCGTGATGTTGTCAACAGTAATCTGAGGCCATCATTCTATAGAAAGCCTGTCTGTCAGGGGTACCCATTCTTGCCATTTATAGTTTAAGTGATTATAACTTGCCTTTTGCTACGACGCGTGCTAAGCAAAGTCATTAAATAAGCATTTCGTAGTTTGCCACGAGATGTTGACAAGCAGAGTGTTAAGCTGTTAGTCTGCATTGTTACCTGTGTGATTTGGGTGTGGTTAGGAGTATTTGGTTTTAGGAATGCTGGACCATGTTAAAACTTGTTTCTGAGTTTTGCCGATTGTTTTTAAGAGTGACTTTTTAGTTAGCAAAAGTTTAATCTTAAATTCTGTTGAAGTGATGCACGTAGAAACATTATATAATATTCTAATTTCAAATTGAGAGTACTGTTGTCCACAGAATGATCCATGTACTGTGGTATGCACATAATGTTAGAAGTAGGTTGGCCAGTGGGCTTGTTAGTGTATTAAATAGCTGGCATAGCATACGCAAAACGGGTGGTAATGCTAACCAGTTCCAGAAATTAGTAGTAAACTGCTAACAATTATTTTTGAGTTCATGACGGAGAATTAATAAAATGAAATGCTGTTAGCTTGTTTTCTCAGTGATTAGCACTTTAGCTCCCTCATGCGTATACATGTAGTTTAGAAAAATTAAGCTCCCAACTCTCAGGAAAACCATGCCACCCATAAATACTGGATACTCTAGTTTATGAACAAAGTTGCTATCCTAGGACACAATTTGCTTATGGGCTTTCTACAGTATTCAGAGTTTTAAATAATTGATTAGCAGTGTTTTTTTTCCTCTTTGGGACAATACTAACTGTACAGAGTATTTATATAGGTTTTCTAGAAGTGTTATTAAAACACAGTGAGGCAAGTGCTGTGTATTTTCACAATATTTTAGCACTTTCATGAGCAAAACTCTAATCAATTTTGAGTTAAATACCAGGGTTTTATTTATCAGATGAGGCCGCCGTGTCCACATACACGGTGCTCTTAGAGCTGCAATTACTGGGGTAATGGAGTGGATAGTTTCTAATCTTTGTAAAATAAACAGGATATGCATTATAAGTGTAAATGGATTAGGGACTTGATTTAGTGTATACTGTTTGAGAATAAATTTGCTATGTGAGGGTTGGGATGGAACTCTGTGCAGGCAACCAGTAAACTCTGGATTGAGGCCCTTTTAAGGCCACCAGGACCTGAGGCTTCGAACAGCTGTTCTAGAGTTACTACTATGGTATTGGTTGAGTTGGTGTGTGGTGTATACTTTAGTCTGCAGAAGGGAGCTAATGATTACAGCAGAAATTGAGGTATTGAAGGGCCAGTTCTTTTGTAATGAATTGAAGACCATCTTTAAGCAACATTGGGGAACATAAATTGATTTATTTGAAGCAACTCCTATCCCAGAAAATCTGTTTTCTCTGGAAGAGGTGATCTGATCATGAGATGGGCACTAGTGAAACAAACATTTGTCAGTGCTGAACGCTGATTGCTTATATGTGCTGTTTAGGTATTTGGAAGTGAAAGTACCATGCCCAAGAACTGTCATGTGCGTGCCCCCCCCCCCCAAGACATCCACTGTCTTTGTTCAGTATTCACAGAAAGGGGGGGGGCGCAAGGGCCACAGCAGTTGCAAAGACGTGAAGAGGTGGACAATAGTCCATTCACAGGCAGAAAAATCCTGCTGAAGGTGAATAAATTGAAGGTGGACAGGCGATGGGACCAGATGGCATACACCCAAGGATATTAAAAGAACTGACTGGAAATAGCAGTACTTCTGGCAGCCATGTTGATGGAAGTCATTCAACACAGGGGTGGTACCAGAGAATTGAGGGAGGGCATGTGGTCCTCTGCAAATCCAGCAGTAGGGAGAAGGTGGTGAATTATAGGCTGGTCAACCTCACTTCAGTAGTGGGGAAGATCATGGAGACATTGGTTAAAGAAAGGATAGTGAGGCATCTAGAAGCCATCGGAGGCCAGGACCATAGGTAACATGGATTCAGTGAGGAGGTCATGTCAGATCCATCTGGTTGATCTTTGACTGGGTGACAAAGGAAGTAAATCAGGGTGGGGCAGTGGACAGCCTTGAGTGTAAACAAAGCCTTTGACACCTGTCCCACATGGAGGCTGATAAAGTAGTTGAGTAGACTGGGCATGGAGGAAAGGGTGGTAAACTGGGTTAGAAACTAAGTGAGACAGGAGGCAGAGAGTGGTGGTAAATTGGGTGCAGTCTGGGGAGAGGGGCTGACCAGTGGGGTGCTGCAGGAGTGGACCTGGGGCCAGTCCTGTTTAGTGTCCGTGACATTGCAGAAGGGCTGAAGGGAAAGGTCTGCCTGTTTGCAGATGGCACAAAGATGTGTAACACAGTGGATACCCAGATGGAGTGGAGAAAATGAGGAAGGACCTGGGGAAGCTTGAGAAATGGTCTGAGGACTGGCAGCTGATTTTTAATTTAAAAAGTGCAAAGTCAAAAGGAAAGGGACTGGAATTCTTATTTCAGATGACCTGAAAATGTCAAAGTGGTAAGGCAGCTGGGAGGCCAGTGACATGCTGGGGTGCATAGGCAGGGTATCACCGGCATAAGGAGGAGGTAGTGATGCCATTATATAAAGCCATGGTCAGGCTTCACATGGAGTACTGTGTACAGTTCTGAGGTTGCACCTTTGTAAGGATATTAACAGGCTGCAGATGGTACAGAGCTTGCACACAAGACTTGTGAGGAGAAATTAAAGGACCCAATATGTACTTACTGGAAGAGAGGAGGGAAAAGGGATATGATAGAAACATTCAAGTATCTCAAGGTATAAATATAACTACTAAGAACAGAAGACAGTTGCTGTAGGGATATGTGCCAGCTTCTGCGTGGTATTCTTTTGTTCTTCTAAATCTGTAATCTCCAGTATTTCAGTAACCACATGACCACACTGCCTTCGTTAGGCAATTTTTTATGCTGGTTGATGCCTGGTGTCAGATGGCAGACAGAGGGCTCACCAGATTGTGTTGCCATTTGAAAAACTTCATAGTGTTCTTTTACGGGATAGTATTTCGGAAAGCTGGTGAAGGTCTCACAATTCTTATTATGATTTTACCTCCTTATGTCTGTGCCCTTTGGTCCTCCCCATCCCCACACCCCAACAGTCATTGACCACAGCTGCAGCCTTCTTGTTGGCAAGATGGTAGGTGAGAAACATTGAAAATAGAATTTGACTGCAGATAAGGACGCTTAGCCCACCTAGTCTGCCCATTTCCCTACCTGATGGATAAGCTGCAGATTCTAGTTGATCAACAGCTTACTTTCTCCTCTCTACCTCTTCTCTTCTCCCCCAGTAGAATTGCCTTATGTCTGTCCATGAGCAGCTGCCTTCACAGTCTGAAGTCTGGTCATCTTCCAACACAGGTGAGGTGCTGCCAGCCCAAAACTGAGGACAAGCAGGTTTCAAAGTGTGGAAGAAATGGAGTGAGCAAGAATCGGGTACTCATTCAGATGCAGCGTCTGTTAAGATCAGCATACTGGTGTGGGCACTGCAGATAGAACCCCAGCTCCAGGGGGTGGGGAACCAGATGATCAGATGGATAGGCAGTTGGCTCCAGGACCGGACCCAGAGGGTCGTAGTTGGGATAGTCTCCCCAAGGAGGGTCATTAGTGGGGTCCCACAGGGATCAGTCCTTGGGCCCCTCCTGATCGCGCCTACATCTCTGACATAAGGACAGGAATCAGGAGTGAGATGAGTCTCTTGCAGATGACTCAAAACTGGGGTGGTGGTGGATGGGAGGAGGGAGGGTGGCCTACAGGGGACCTGGAGGCCCTGGAAGATGGTCTAGAAAGTGGAAGCTGAGGTTCAATGCAGGGAAGTGCAAGGTACTCACCTGGGGCCCAGAAACCAGACCCAGATGTACACCCTGGGGGAATGCTGAAGTCTCGATGGCTGAGAGGGACCTGGGTGGTGGTGGATGTCAAGATGAACAACCGGAGACTTGTAGGAGGGCAGCAGCCAAGGCTAACAGGATGCTGGGATGCATCGCTGAGAGGATCACCTCCAGAGAGGAAGTGATACTGCCTCTGTACAACTGGCTTGGTGAGGCCGCACCTTGAGTACTGCAGTGCAGTTTTGGAGCCATACTTAAGAGGGACATTAAACTCCTGGAGAGCCTCAGAGGAGGGCAACCAAAAGATTTTGGGCTTGGGGACAGGACCTATGAGGAGAGGCTTGAAGAGCTAAATATGTACACATTGGAAGAGAGAAGGGACCGGAAACATGATGGAGGTCTTCAGGTACATGAAGAGGGTAAATAGGGAGGAACAGTCAGGTGCTTGAAGGAAGGAGGAGGGCCACTAGAGGGCATGGGTGGAAGCTGGAGGGAAGATTCAGGGGAGAAAGGAGGAGGTGCTACTTCACTGAGAGGGTGATGGAGCCATGGAATGGCTGCCTAGGGGCTGGTGGAGGCAGAAGCGGTGGTGGGGTTCAAGAGGGGTGGGACAGGTACAGGGAAGGGTTCTGGAAAGCAAAATCAATGCAGCAAAAATATCTGGAACTGGGAAAGGAGAAGCCAGAGAAGGCGAGGCAGCAAGGTCAGCACCAGGGTGAGGGTGACCAAATGAACAGACACGAAGACCATTAGGCCTATTCTGCTGGCATTTTAGTATGTTAGCTCTTTAAGCAGCGTTTTATGAAGAGTAAAAGCTTCTCTAAGCACTGGGGTTCTGTTTATTGTACTATAAGTGGGCTGCATCTAGTTTGGTAATGTACTGTACCTTGCATCTGGATGTATGGTAGGCCCAACTTTAAACCCTGCACCTGAATTAATGCATGGTGTCATAGAAACATAGAATTTGTCATCAGAAAAGGACTGCTCAGCCCACCCAGTCTGCCCAAGTGTTCTCTACCTACTTGAAACTCCTGCCTGTATATGTCACTGCATGTCTTACTGTGCCTGCGTCCATCATAACCTCCTTGTGAATGAGCTTGCTTAATGGATTTTTCCTGCAATGAACTTCGAACCTACTCCACTTCCATAGCCCTATTGATCTCCGTTGACCCCCTCCTTCCCCTTTTTCTAATATACCCCTATCTTTATCCCATGCATGCTTCAAGTCCCCTACCAGTTTAACTTCCACCACTTCTCCTGGCAGTCTGTTCAAGGCATCTACCACCCTTTCAGTAAAGAAACATTTCTTCACATCTATCCTGAATGCCCCCTTCCCCAGCTTCACTGTATTTCCTTTGGTTTGGGTGCTCATCCTCATTTGAAGGAAACTCCCCAACTGTACCTTCTTTACCCCTGTGAGGTACTTTGTAGGTCTTGATCATGTTACCCCTCGACCTCCCTTTATCCAGAGTGTACATGTTGAGATGCCTCAGTCTTTCCTTATAGGGATTCCTGTGAAAATTCTGAACCATTTTAGTCGCCCTCCTCTGGAAAACCTCCACCTTACGTCCTTTCTGAAGTGTGGACTGTAAAACTGGACACAGTACTCCAGCTAGGGGTATAGCAGGGAGTGATACAGTGGTAGCACAACATCCCTCCTCCTCCTTGAGATGCCAATCCTTATGCACCCCAGAATCCAATTTGCCCTGCCCATAGCCTTGTCGCACTGTACTGCCTTCTTGAGGTCCTGATAAAAGAACCTCTAGGACCCTTTCACGTCTAGTGAATCAGTACCTCTCCCCATCCTATATCCATCATTGGGGTTCCTATGCCCTAGGTGCATGATTTTCAGGGTTTTAAATAATTGATTAGCAGTTTTTTTTTTCTGGGACTATACTAACTGTAAGAAAGTATTTCTATAGATTTTCTAGAAGTGCTGTGTTTGTTAAACACAGTGAGAACCTTTAACTATGCATTTTCACAAAGATTTAGCACTTTTATGAGTAAAACACTAATCAATTTTAGAGTTAAATAAATCCTGAATTTACACTTGTTGTTGAACCCCAAATAAGAAAATGGAATTGATTTGAATGAATTGCAGGCTTTTAAGCAGCTTTTCGGGGAGTGTGTGTGTGTGTGTGTGTGTGTGTGTGTGTGGCGCTCTGCTACTGTAACTGTTTGCTTTTGATTTGGTATAATGTGTGAACCGACTGTGCTCCCCACTCCATGTGCTAAATCGGAGATAAAGAGCCCAAATAGCATTGGCCAAGCATGGAGACCTGCGGCACCCCGCTTGTCACTGCTCTGGGTGCTGAGAGCTACCCCATCTCCACCCTCTGCACCTTCTCCTGTAACCAGTTCTGTCAATTTAGTCAGACCACCTTCCACCTGTACCCCTCCTTCTCCTCACTCTTCTCCTCCTTGGCCTGTGTCCCTCCTCCCGGTAGTCCGCACCCTTTTTCCTTCTTCTTACCGAGTGGTGGTGCCTTCTGTGTTACACTCGGACCACTCTGCCTGCCCCCTTCCAGGGTTACTGCGCCTCCGCTTTTACCTACATCTAGGGTGGTGACCTCATCAGGCTCCTCTGTCCGGACCTTTCTACCAACCTCTTTTGGCACGCCCCCCCCCCCAATTTGTTTAAATCCACCTTAGTAGAGAGATACCTCTAATCCTGCCTTTGTTGTTGTTGTTGTTGTTGTTGTTGTTGTTGTTGTTGTTGTTGTTGTTGTTGTTGTTGTTGTTGTTGTTGTTGTTGTTGTTGTTAGTTGTTGTTGTTGTTGTTGTTGTTGTTGTTGTTGTTGTTGTTGTTGTTGTTGTTTTTATGTTGTTGTTTTGTGTTTTTACGTATTTTCTCACTGGGCTACAGTTGGTTTGGTCATCCCGACATCAAGCTGAGCTGCTTGCCTCCATGGATTGGTCCCATGGTGGGGTGGTGCTTTCCAGGTCGACCCACGGAGCAGGATCGATTTAAGGAGGTGCCATTCGGTGGGGGGCGAAGCGCATGCTGCCTGACTGTAGCCCAACACATTTCGCCAGGATGTGAAAATGACAGCTGTACTGTTCATGATGAAGTGTTGAAAATCTGGAGTGAAAATATTGCAAAACCATGTTGAGATAGTTGCCAGAAATGCCTGTCATATGCAGCAAAGTTGAGAACCCTATTTATGCCATTATGCACCTCAGTTGACGGTTCTCTGAAGAGTGCAGATGTGTTCCCGGTCCACGAAGATTGTCGTGCCGGGCTCCGGAGAGCAAGTATGGGGTGAGGGGGTGTGGGGAGGCAGGGCACACAGTGGGTGGGCGTGGGAGAGGTCAGGTTTCAAAAAAAAAAAATTGCAGGACAGTTTCTTTTTTCAGGGGCATTGTAGGCTAGGGGTGGGCTTCAGTGTGCCACCTGAATGTTTTTTTTTTTTGGGGGGACTCTCTTGAAGGTTGGGCACCCATTGGCACTTACAGAAGGGGCGCATAAGAGCCCAGGGGGATTGGGCACGCCTTCAGCACAGAACGAAAGCGGGGCAGAGTGGGACTTGTGCCGATGGGGAGTGGGCTCACCCATAGGCAAGGGGGGACTGAAGTAAACTGGGATTGGGTGCCCCTTTGGCAAGCCCTGCAATGAGGGGTCGCACCCTCATTGCAGTGGATGCTGCTACAATGATGAGGCAGCCTCTGATTGCAGCGGCAAACATGTTTCACGGTGGTGGCACGCTGGCTGAACTAGTGCCAGCTGCAGCGTGCCAAACCATTGGGGAATTCGGGCCAAGCCTCCAAAGGTAGTGGGGGCATTGGCCACAACAGTGCCGCACCTCCACAGCCTGCTTCTGCAGCAAGCTGCCGCAACATGTTTCTTGTAAATGCGTGCAATCGACACAAAAAAATATTAGCAGGTACAAGAACCCAGGAGGTGCTGTCATCCTGTGAGGTTGGCATGATGGGATATCCTTTTGTTATGGCGTCTCATGGTGATGAGACATCTGTTCAACTCGGTGTGCTTTGTGCTGTTGGCAGTTTGTAGCCAGCAGACTTGAAAGAGAGCATTATAGTACTGGATTGCACATATAGAGTGAGTGAGAGTGCACGCGCTAATGTGAGGTCATTTGTATGACAGTCAGGAATTGATAAAATGTACAATTTGTAGTGACAATAGGTGGTGATCAAATGTCAGGCTGAGGATAATGTTTTCTCTCAGATTATGTTCATGTTTGGCTTCTGCGTTGTGCGTGTGACGTTTCCTTTCATGGTCTTATCTATTGTGAACTTTATTTCCTTTGTTTAAATATTTAATCTGCAAAACTAGCACAATTTATATTTGTGGTATTTTACACAACTTTCAGTTTTCACATGTATTTGTCCAGTGTAGGAACTCATATTTTGCATGTTATTCTAGACGGCTAAAAACTTAAAAAAAAAAAAAAAAAAAAAAAATGAACTGCCATGAAACTTGCATAGTAGTCGGCAGAGAGAAGACCCTACGGTCCATCTAGTCTGCCCTTGTTGTAGAATAGTTTCTACTTTACTTAAGATCCTGTCTGACCTGAGATCTTGCCCCCCCCACCATTTCTGACTTAAGTTGTAACATTATTAAAAATGTTATAGAATTAAAGTCATAGTCAAATTCATCAAATATTGTTGAACGCATGTGACAGTTCCGAATGCATGTGATGTTGACATGTTCTAAAAGGTCTAATTTTACTGTGTAAAAAGGTCTTTGTAAAGAGAACTCCCCAACACAGTGCGAGACTTTATAAACGCATTTTTAGAAAAACATGGTCATTTATGTGTTCTGTTTTGGATTGTATTATCTGTTTATACCACCGGCTCAGTCTGCCACTTGGGCTGCGTAAGTCCCAGATACCACTGGCCTCACACACGCTGCCTTCCTCTGGTCAAGGCCCATGCATCTTGTGTCTGGGTCTGGGTCTGGCACTAACCTACCTGTAAAGGGGCCCCCAAAGAAGTGAACGGGGGGATTTCTGGAACTTTGTCCCTGGAACAGAAGTGGGGATGGAGGAGGTGCACTCTGGGACCTGTGTGTGTGTGTGTGTGTGTGTGTGTGTGAGAGAAGCAGCCATCATCTGGAACAGGATGGCCCCATTTTCCGTTCTGATTCCGCTCTCCCACAGTGACACTGGCCGCAGCTATGCGTCCTGGGGAGGGACATTTAGCGGTGCAAAGACTCTCCCACATTGCCTGGGGTGTCACTTCAGTGCACCACCAGGAGCTGCTTGAAATGCAGCACAGCACAACCCCCGGAGGGAAGTGTCCAAAAGGACGCTCAAACACCTCCCTGCTGGCATCCACTCCTGACGTCCAGGGCTTGGGGTGTGAACCCGGGTCGCCAGCTTGCCAATCGAACCCTCTTGCTTGGCGCCACAGAGCTGGCCATGTTCTGTTTTTAATTGATTCCACTGAAGTTTTCAGAATGAGATGTTCTGGTTGCATTACACAAACTGAGTGAAATGTCTTGTGTTTTTAATCTAAATGAACTGTATGCAAGTTCCAGAACATCAATTAATAAAACAGGAAAAACAAATGCTGAAATTAGTCTAATTATTGTTCAGTTTGATGCATTGGGGTAGATAAAATTGCACTTTGAGAGGCAGTGTACTGGAAACCTGAAGCCCTCTGTTTATCCACATGACTGGTACAGCATGGATGATTGATCACAGCTTTTCCACACTGCCCTGCCAGTGTACTCCTTGTGATGGAGGGACCACCACGTAGGTGGTAGGGTATTTCAGATTACATGCCCATTAATTCCTTGGTGTTTCATGTGAGACTGCCAACAAGTTGTTTAGTGCTAGTTTAGTAGGTAGCTCCGTGATGTGGACACCATTCCACTGGCAACTGGACTGAGCCACGGCGACTCATTTTGCAGAGGCCATTGAACTGCATTCTGGTGGTGATGGCTTTTGGCCGGATTTGAACCAGTGACTTGCTATCAATCCACTTGGCCATCTGGTTCCCTGCTCTTTGATATCTCACTGTTTGGGACAAGTTTTATAGTAAACTGAAAGTGAATACTACCATTTTATTGGTGTACTGTCTTTCAGAGCAGTCGTTCACTTGCATATTGCAAGTCTGAAGCACAGAAATAGTTTAAGGAGCTTGAGAACTGGCACGTTGTATTAAAGGTCTACAAATACAGTTTGCACCTTCATGACATCCATTTCTATTTAAAGACTCCATGAAGTGCCGAGCTTGCGCTGCTCCTCGCCAGATGTGTAAAATAAGGAATAATGTATGGGTTACCATACACCAACAAGCATGTGTTTTCCATCGAGGAGCAAAGATGACCACATATGTACCTCAGGAGTGGAGCTCAAAGTCCATACTGTTAATCTGAACCCCAAGAACAAAAGGCAAGACGTGCATGGTCACCTGTGTTTTATTACTATATGGCTTTGTAGGGGGAAGCAGTGAGTGGGAGCTTCTTGCGCATGGTGCTGAGTGCTGGCGAGGAGAGAGTTCTGTTAAATGAAAGTGGGCTGCCAGGCAGGAGTCTGCTGCCACGGAGCACTCCATGAAAATGAAAGCGGGCTGGCAGGCCGGGAGTTGGCGCAAGCACGGGCGCAGGTGCACTTGATAGAATCGCACAATATCTTTAGAACGTGCACAACTTTGAGTACCACTGAATTCATATACTGAGATTTCTGTTAAAACTGGCATTTTTGGCACTTAGCTGGCACAGGTACATATGCTTTTGTCGTGAAACTTTTCTGCTACAAGCATGCCCCCACAGGACCTCTGACTTTGGAATTGTGCCATGCATTTGGGATGCAGCTTGGACACTGGACTGGCTGGCATAGGAGTGTAGTGGCATGGTTCTGCTGCTGCAAGACGCACATTCATGCCCCCACTGGGTGTGTGCCAACTCTGAAAGTGTGCCTCACGTTTGGGAGGCAACCAGGACTCCCAGCTACTCATTGGCTGCCCTAGGTGCATGCCAGTTTCATGCACACAGTAAGCTTTGGAGTTCTTGGAAAATGGAGAATCTAGGAGCCAGGCAGCACCACGTTTGAAAAGGTGGGATGCAAATTCAGTAATGTACGACTTGGAAATAGGATCTAGATCTGCAGCATACTGATCTGTGCCACAGAAGTAAAAGGAGCAGATTTCAGACGAAATTGTGATTTTTTTTTTTCAGTAGGGAAAATGGGGAGGACTGAAAAAAGAGGGGAGAATATCTGTGAGGGGCTGTTGAGGGTTGAAGGGGACTTCCCTGAAATAGCATGCTGGGGCTCTGTAAAACTTTGGCTATTAAAATATTTTTTAGGCCAAAACGATCTCTGCAAGTAAGGAAAATGCTGTAATGAGTGTGCATCATTAATGGCGATAAATAATGACTTTATGAGAACTTGTTGGTGATAGTGGTGCAGTAAAATAAAATTGCTGATCCGTCAATGAAATGGCTGCCTTGATTTACTTCTCTCTCAGGACTCCAGGTGCCTACAGGTAATCCCGATGTAGAGATATAATATCCTTTTTTTTTTTTTTAAGATCATATGAGTTTGAGTGACCCTAGCAATTTCTTTCCCCTGTATAACATCATTCTGTAACATGATCCGTTTTAAGCTAGTAATACTACTGCCCCACCCCACTTGCCCAGTAGGGGCTACATAACCCTTTCTTCCACTCCTTGAGTAGGGGTTTTATCGGACTTCGTATCCAGGCATCCACAGCAGAGAATCTATTTTTTTTTTTTTTCACCCAGAGTTCCATTTGTCCTTTTGTTGACCTCCCCCAACCACCCTGCTCACCTGGGAGGGTAGGCGAAAGAGCCATGTAAGAACCAACAGTGATACTACCACGGTTGACTGGCAGGGAGTATCTTGAGTGAGACTGGGGGGTTTAAATGCCACTGAACAAGGGAACAAAACTCTGCCGAACCATGTAGGGAGAGTTTGGAATCTTTCTAGGGGGAGGATTTCATGGTAGTGCAGCTTGTAGCGACAGCCTAAAGGATGATTTTTACAGCCTGCTACATTACATTCGAGCTCTCTGACTAGCTACTGTTGGAAGCTGCTAGATAAAAATAGGATCGGCTCCATAGGGTGAAGCTTTATCTTCTGAAGGTGCTTACTATAGCAGAGATGTAGGTCAGACAGTGCTCTAATCTTGGATGATGAAACGCTTCAATGACATGAGTAATGTCATAGTAAGCAAGGCCTAAATGTATGGAACTGTTTTTCCGACTGGTGATATTTATAGTTTGTTTGCCATACACTTAAAATATATGGACTTTCTTACTTCTGCTATCTACAGAAGTGTCTTACTTGGAGGAAAATGAGTGCTTTCCCCATCGTAATGCTGCAGCTGTATGGATGAACTTACAGATGCTTCATTGTTCCATTATTAGAACTTCCACTGCTGAATACTCAGTAAGAGAACTATCTTGTGTCGACACCAAAGCCCTTTGACCAGGTACTCTTAGCTAGAATGGTGGGTTCAGAAATTAACTCCCATCAGGAAGTGTTCTTTCTGGCAGCAAGCGATTTGTATCCTGAGCTAGTGGCTTGTAGAGTGGAGTTTGCCTGATGGCATTTCCACCCTGGGGCCCTTGGAAGCGCGAACCACAGAGCTGAGGTAAGGAACTTGGTTCCTGGCGAAGGTTCAGGCCACCCAGTCCTCAAGCAACCCTGCCCCCAGTCGCCATCATATGACAGTGACTCTGGTAACTTGGATGGTAGCAGTTTAGCACCCCCCTTCCTCCACAGGCTCAGTAATAGGGATGAATGGGGGGGGGGAATGAATAAGCGTCTCACCCCCCCTCCAAAAAAAAAAAAAAACCTCATTCCAAATAAAGCAAGATGACCAGTTAGAGCTATAAATGAATGGATTTTGGCAAGCTGGCCATGAAGTTTCTGCATCAGGGTGGAGAGTAAGTATTTAGATACTTTTTTTTTTTTTTTGTTTTATGTATTACTTCATTGACATGTAATGTATTTTATTAAAGGCCCTTTGTGGAATTAGTGTTGTACAATCAAATAACAACAAAACCCACTATTTTATGATGCAGTGACTGCTGTAAACCAGTGTCCTGGAAAGGAGCAGCATTAAGTTCACCGCTACCTTCCGGGGTGTCCTAAATTCCCCCGAAAAAGAAAAATCAGCATCTGGACAAGTTGACTAAAAATGGTACTAGTCTGGTGTTATGTAGACTACAATGCACTATTGGCTTTTTTTTCTGTGATGTGAAAGTCCTCAGCAGACATTGAGGAACTCTTTCAGAATGAACAGTAGCTTTCCACACAGCTGCTGCAATCAGACTAACGCTCTCGCCATAGAGCTACAGCTAAGTAGGCGAAAACTGAGTTGCAGTCTTAGCGGTCGGTCTGAGCAGCTGCTAAGTAAAACGGATTTCTCAAATCGTTCTAGAACAACCACTCCAAGAGCGCAGACTAGGCTAGTGAGAGTAAATGGCAAACTTTCAACTAGCCTGGTGGCATGGTGGTGGTGGTGCCATCGCCTGCTGTGCCCAGGGCTCCAGATAAGGTGAGTACCACCCTATTTTACCCACCTCATTTTAGGAAATGCTCTACAGAAATATTTTAATGCGTACCAATACTCGCTCAACATTTGTAAATGTACCACACTCCATAGAAGAATGCTTAACTGGTGATTCAAGAGTGTTCAAGATTTACAGCACTCGTACGCATTCTAGTTTTTGTTTTAGTCAATATTTTAAAACTGAGTGAATTACTCCTACCTGCCATTATTGTCTGTGGCACTGTTTGCACCTGATCCAATTCTTATCTGGAAAAAAGTTTTTGAAACTGTACTCTTGCTGGCCCGGTGGCGCTGAGGGTTGAGGTGCTGGTCGCCACACCGGCGACCCGTGTTCGGGAACGGGCATGGGTTGCCGTGGGTCGGCGGGGAGGAGATGGATTGAGCGTCCAAGGGACTGCTCTCCATCTCGGGGAGGAGGTTTAGGCGGCCGGGCTTGCCTGACCCCTAGCGGAGGCTGAAGTCGACAACCGTAGCTGCAAGTTTGGGGCGGGTCGTGGCAGACGGTTGATTGGGGCACGCGCGGGGCGTGCGCGCACTCCAGTCGCTGGCGCCATTGCACGCCATGACCACCGAGGAGAAAATAAAAGCGAGCCCGCAGCACGGTTGTTCCCCACAGCGCCATTCCTGGAAGGCGCCTTCCTGCATGGATCCGCTGGGGTGGTTGAGCCACTCCCCACTACCCTGCCGCGAAGGGTAAGTCGCGGGCATAAGGGAGGGGTCTGATGTCCGGGATGGCGCTTGGGGGAAACAACGAGGGCGGGTCGAGCTGAGCTCTGAGGTGAGAAAATAATACCCCAAAAAAAAAAAAAAATGTGCTCTTCCTCCCCTCCATCCAGACATTTGTACGCATCTGAATTTGGTTTTACTCACCTCGCCTTCAAAATGAGTACATTACTCATCCCCAGAAATCTTACATGGAGCCCTGGCTGTGCCAGCGACTCTGGTTTGTGAACATACTCTGCTCCCTTGGGGCAGGCCTAGGAAGAGGACTGAGCATCTCATGAACTACTCTCTTCCTTCAGGTAGGGGGAAGCGCATCTTGATGCTTCACTGTCACTTAATGGTGGCTAGGGGTATGGCAGCAGACACCCAGTGGATGGCCACTGATGCAGACGCATGTGTCTGCATATTCGCACATGCGGCGTCACTGCATGCGTTTCCGCTCTTGGGAACAGTGGGAGGACAGAACTCAGGAGGAATAAAATCCCCAAATGGCAGGATGACTATGTGACCTCGCAGGCCCAGTAGTACTGACGGGCACCCATGTACCACATAATGGTTCTGGGCCAGTGGTGGAAGGCCCCAAGAAGGTGGGTTATGGGGCTGGGCTTATCCCAAGGGGAGGGCTGGTGGGGAGCAAGGTGCATGACAAATTTAAAAAAATAAATGATTGAGGGGGCTATTAAGAAGCAGTGCTTAAACTAAGCAAAAACAAAACTCATTAAACTAACAAAACTCAAAAAAAAAAAAAAAAAAAAAAAAAAAAAAAAAAACTTTCTAGTTTACATACCTTGTTAATGTGACATTAAGGCACTGAAGCTTGGCTGTCATCAGTGATGTCACAACAGCAACGTGTGAACTGGCTTCACTTGTTTGACAGTTTTGAAATGCTGGGCCCCTTATTCTGGCATGCAGTTTTCATATGGTGCTGGAATGATAAAGTTGCATGATCCATGCCATTGCAGGTGGAGGAGCTAGCTGGGTGCTTATCAATTATTGCAGCCAACTGGTATTCTCTAGGTGCCAAGGTGCCTTTTGATAGAGCATCTCGCACAGTTTGTGCAGAGAAGCTCCTTGCCTTGCTTTGCAGTCCTCTTGCCCATACTGCACAAGATGACACCCTGAGAAACATCAGTCATCACCTACAACTTGCAGTCTAGTTGCCCATTGCATAAGCCAGTTCAGGCTCTGCCTTACCTAGTAGTTGAGAGCTACGTGCTCCTGTGTGGTGACCCAGCTGTGCTTTGCCAATGTGCCCTTCTGCTGTGACTGGAGCGATCACTTGTGCGATGTGCCCCCATGCTACTACCTCCAGGATAATCTCTGCTTCCTCAGGGACACCCTTGCGTGTCTGCACTCCGTGTTCAGGGTATACTTTGCTCCTAGCTGACCCCTTACACTGTTTCCCTGGTTACTATTTCCTGTCAATTGGTGTGGTAACTGACAGGATAGCAGGACATTCTGCACAGGTGAAGGTTTTTCTGCTATGTAGCTGCCTACCCTGGAGCATCAGACTGATGCAGTCTTGACTCATCACTGTCTGCATGACTGAGCTCCTCTCCTGACACTGGGTCCAGCTGTATGACCACCTCTAGTCACCCAGGTGACCGTAAAATGGCAGAGACCAAAGCCCTCTGGGGTGTGTGTGTGTGTGTGTGTGTGTGTGTGTGTGTGAGTGAATGTATATTAGAGGCAAAAACTCAGTTTAATGCATTAGTTAGGTTGTTCCACACTGACAAAAAGCAAGGAAATTCGGTGTTAGGGTTGAAAGACCCCTTTGGCCCCTACCTATCCACACCCCTAATCGCATCGCGCGGACTAGGGTTGTCTGTCCTAACTCTCACCCCATTCTCCCTACACCTCTGCTTGACTTATGACTTGCATGGCTGGTTTTGTACTCAGCCCCTGCATTTTCTGACAAAGTCTGTATCTCGCACCGTTTCCGAGATGCAGGCCCTGAAAAAGCGTGGCAAGCGTAATGTTCAAGTTCCACAACTTGGCTCCTGTAATATTTTTTCACCAAACCACAGAAAAGCACATCTGTGGGATGTTGGCTGTGTTCCTCAATTTCAGCCAAAAGACCAAACCGTTGTTTTGCAGCAGGGCGCCAAAGGATTCCTTGGATGCGTTACGTTGGGCGTGTAATGTTATCCTAGGGGGGAAGCGTCAACTTTGGAGTGCTGTAACTTTGCTACCATGTAATAATTTTTCAACGCCAACACTGAAAGGCACATCTGTGAGATGGCTGCGTTCCTCAAATTTCAGGCCAAAACACCAAACCGTTCTTTTGCAGCAGGGTGCCAAAAGAATTGCTGTCATTTCCCACAGCCTAGAAAAATACTGTTGAAGTTTTCGAAAGCTTTGCAAATTCATTAGACAGTGTCGCTAAGTCGCGACAGTACTTTCAAAGTATTTTTCCAGAAATTTGAAAACATATTTCTGGGGTGTTTACCCCAAAATAAAGACATGGCTAGCATCCTCAGGGCCAGACTAGGTGAATACAAAAGGATCGGGTTGCTAGAGGGTTCCAATTTTAAATGGCGTTTTCTGATCACTAACCGAAAACAAATTGGCGGATTTGCGACAGTAAAGGGCCATTGCGACACTGTTGAACTTTGTTAACTTTTCCCATTGACATAATGGGAAATTGTTTTGAACAATATTTGAACCGTTTAATATTTTTCAAAATCGTCACAATCTTCAAAGGGCACATCGGGGACCCGGCCGCACATTCCCTGAAGATTTCGGACGGTTCACAAACCGTGCGACCTGTAGAAGTGCGTAAATAAAATTACAGAAAAGCATAAACGCCGCACGCAGATCACGCCCAACTCAGCAGTAGATATGCGACCAGTACGAAACTTGGCAGATCCCAAGGTGTATGGGTCTTGATCGTGCATTCCAAATTTCAGGCAAATCCGTTGAAAGGTTGCAAAGTTATTAAGGTGCAACATTTTGGGTTTAACATGTAAATGGTTCCTCAACCCTAACTATAGTGGTACTACTGTGCCACGTGTGTGTGTGTGTGTGTGTGTGTGTGTGTGTGTGTGTGTATACGTACATACGTGCGCACATATACTTTCTCTCTCGTGCTCAAGCATCCTCCCTGGCAAGTGTCTGAACCTGAGATGCTGGCATTGCAAGCAGTAATGCTGTTGCATCTGCTGCACCAGCGGGCCAGCTTCCTCCAACCCTCTTATGCTGCAACAGAGCATCACCCACACCTCTGGCTGTGTCAGGCAAACCCTTCTACCTGCCCTCCTCTCTGTTGCTCTCGCTAGCTTGTCAGGCTGCATGTGCTGCCTTCGTACGGGATTCCTTTCTGTTAACTTTGGAGCAGAATCTTCCACCTGACTCTGTGGTTTCATCTGCCAGCTTCAGGTGCTGCTTGTTTCTGCATATGCCTGTCTTCAGCAGGGTTTACTTTTCAAAGGGGGGTGCAGGATTCTCTCATAAACCAAGTTATGCAGTTTTGGGAACATTTTGAGTAGGGACTGCCTTCCTTACAATTCGTATGATTCTTCCCACTACTGAATTGTGCAAAACGCTGTCTTTCCTTGAATACAATTGTCCCTCTTACATTTGGTAAGCCCCTTCCTTGTAAGACACTGGGAAGGGTTACCCCATGAGACACAAGCAAATTTGGAGTTCTGACCAGGATGTCCCACAGCAGTATTTGGAGAACCACAGGCACAAGCATAAGATCCAGTGAGAACCTACCCTGGCGGGGAGGGAGAGAACAGACTCCTCCCCAATGGGTTCTCGCACCTTTGTGATGATTCCTCTAATCTCATACACTATGGACAGCTGGATGTAAGCCAAGCCCATGGTTCCCAGTCTTAGGATTTACCCTGGGTGCCCAGTGTCTGCCTGGTAACCACCATAGTCTCTGGGTATCATGGCGCCATCACAGCTG